>CM044323.1:11625000-12225000 GCA_024291935.2 Okapia johnstoni | reverse complement strand
TCCCCCAAACTCCCCTCCAGGCTGCCACATAACAAGGAGCAGAGCTCCCTGTGCTGTATAGTAGGTCCTTGTTGGTTCTCCATTTTAAATACAGCAGTGTGTACATGTCCATCCCAAACTCCCTAACTATCGCTTCCCCTCCAGGGTCACTCTTGAGATGAAGGAGCCATGAAGGCTTCTTTGGGAATGGTTTATCCCAAAGGCAACACCCACCGATCAGACTGTTTGCCTGTCCAATCCAGGTCTTCCCTACTCACTTCACTGTGGCCGAGGCACGCAGGGACAGAGGACACTCTGGCCTTGGGGTCATTCCAGCTGCTCTGTGACAACAGAGCACTAAGTATAAGGCGTCGATGACCCGAGTGGAAGCCAGGACCACGGACGTGGCCTTGGAGGTGGAAAGAAATGAATAGATTTGGGAGCACAGTAGGACAAGGTCATGGACTCAATGTGGGAGCCAGGAGGAGAGAGAGACCCAGGGATAATGTTCAGAGTCTGGTTTGAGTCAGCAATTTGAGACAAATGGGTTACAAGTTCCATTCTAAATCAATTAAGTTTGAGATTTTGATGACATATCTAAGTGCATGATGTCACCCAGTAAGTCTAGAACTAGGGAGTGCGGTCCAGAGTGGCTGGCACTTGCCCGTGTGGACCCAGGGCCCTGTTCAGCGTCCCGGGCTCTAACAGGCACCTCACACTTATGCTCTTCCTTGTGGTGACCGGCCCAGCACCTTGGGAGAGCCCCGCTGACCCCAGCACACCTTCACACTGCCTCTGCAGTGACCTTGGAGCACATGGGACCTTCTCTTCTCCAGAATAACCCTGTGTGAGCAGGGGTGGTCCCACTTGGGGCACCGGGTCCTGAGCACTCTGTCCTCCTTAAATGCCCCACGGTACCCACACTCTCCAGGACTGGGAGGCCAGGCGCCGAGTTCCCAGTGCAGCAAATGGAGCTTTTTGTAAGATGTCTTTGGGCTCCCTCATTCCTGGATCCTTGCATCTTTGGTCCTGGTCTCTTCCTAGCTTGCAAAGAGCCCCCATCTCCCTTGTTAAACTGTCTTCTCCCAATTTTAGCACTATGTGCTCCATGAACTTGAAGTAATACTCAACCACTCCAAAGTTCTTTCTAGAGCCTTCTATATATTCACCTAAAATGTTCCCTCTCTTTGCTCTAGATGTTAACAGAATTATCAGAACCAGGCTCTCTTCATGGCTGCAAGGGGTGTTTCTCCAAGTTTCATATTACCTGCTATCATCATGGACGTGCTGGGATTCCGGTATAAACACCACTGCTCAGGAGGCAGAGGTGAGGTAAGGGAGGCTATTGCAGGCAAAGGGCATCCCAGGTGAGGCTAGTGGTAAAGAATCCACCTGCCAATATAGGAGACATAAGAGATGTGGGTTCGATTCCTGGGTCAGGAAGATACCCTGGAGGCGGGCATGGCAACCCTCTCCAGTATTCTTGCCTGGGAAATCCCACGGACAGAGGGAGCCTGGTGGGCTACAGTCCATAGAGTAGCTGGTGGGAATCTGCTGCAGGGTCCAGAGAGAAGTTCTTGTGATGGGCCCAGACAACCAGAGTTCAATGCCAGGACCCACCGGGTGAAGGCTGTGTGAATGAGGGCATGTCACATAACCTCTCTGTGTCTCAGTTTCTGCATCTTAAACAGTAATAACAACTTCAGGCTTGTTAGATTACGAGGTATGTGGGGAAATTGCTTTGTACGCTGTACAGAGAATTACAAAGGTAATGTGTTATTTCCTGCGCACGACATTCAGCAATTTGTGTAATCAGAGTCCCTTACGTTTCTGCTCTCCCACTTGCATTAGAGGGTAAACATCCTGAGGGCTACAGCTCACACGAGCCCAGACAGCTGCTGGGGGCTCAGTGATCAGGGGAACAGGCTTATGGCAGCTTCTTCTGTTCAAAGTTGCCTTTGTCTTTGTACCCTTGCACTTGGGCCGACTTTTTCTTTCTCTCCATTCACACAGTGATGTCAATTGGTTCATATTCAGCAAATATCAGGATCCTCAAGAGAAAGGATGCAGGGCACATGAGTAGGAGGGAGAATCCATAGATTATGAAGCTATCAGGGCTCATGTCTTGTTTTTTCCCTTTACCTGGACAAATAAATGGGAAGCAGCCCACCTGAAGTGGCCATAACCCCAGGACCTTTACAGCCCGTCCTCCTGGGCAGCTACCTGAGAGGAATCTTCCGGCTGAAGGGGTCTCAGCCACACCTCCTTGTCCACGAGTGTCTGGGGGTTCTCTGACACTCCGGGAGAAGCTGCCGGAAGCCTCACCCCGGGAGAGCTGCCGGAAGCCTCCTCGACGTCTGTGTTGACTCTGCTCCTCTGGCTTTTCTCGGCCTGTTTCCTGTTCACCTCTGTCCTCAACTGTCGGGTAAGTCTGACTCATAAGAAACCACAGCCAAGTCACCTGGAGGTCTGAGTCACTGGCTCTTGGAGTATCTCTTTCTCAAAAAAATAATAGAGGCAAAATCAAGTGCCTAAGTCAGGACTGTATTTTGCAATAGATTTCAGCCAAGTATTGCTTTAAATGGTTAGTTCTGGGAATTCCCCGCATGGGTCAGATGACTTAACTTTGGCAACTGGGACACAAGTGAATCATTTCATTTCATCTCCTAGCAACGGACTTCCCTCCTCCTCCCCACCCGCTTTCTCTCCTTTGCCTCCAAAAGGGTTTGCAGAGAACCCCTGTGTCCTGAGCATGACACTAGGTCTTGGGTGTGGAAATGAGACACATTGTGATGCTAACAGGGCTCCTGGTGCACACAGGGGATGGCCTTGTGAACACACGGAGACACACGTGACAAGTTCGCCAGTCAGGGTGGCACAGGGGCACTGAGCTCAGCCTGCGAGTGTCCTGACCCAGGGTCAGGTGTGACCCAGCCTGGGCAGGGGAGCAGTGGAGATATCCTAGGAGGGTCGCCTGAAATGCTCTCTTACACAGCAGCTCTCTTCTACCCCTGGGGCCAGGTGAGCTTGACAACTCGCCTCCATCACATGGGAGCACTCTGCAGGAGGGGGGATGTGACAAAGACCGAGGTCAGAAGGAAGATGGAAGAGGACGATCCTTTTCTCAAGGAGCCCTAAGAAAGGCAGTACCTTCCAAGCCAGTATCCTTTGGACTAGACTCATTAATCAATCTTCTGGAGGACCCATCCGTAGGCAGCGAGCCTGCAGGGGCATGGGCAGATGCAGAGAAGCATGGTGGTAGCTGATGCCTGCAGTCCCCCATGACACATCCTCTCGGCCCACCTACACTTCCAGCCACAGCTCTGATGGAAACTCTAGTGGTGATGTCCACCTCAAACTAGAAGCGAATCTTCCTGTTTCCCCGCCACAGAGCTAGCTACCTCCGAAGCAGGGAGCCTCTCACAAGCACAGCCTGGAAGTGAGAAGAGGAAACAGCCCAGGAGCCACCACCAGCCCACAGAGCATGAAAGCCAGTAGACAGAGTCTCATCCTCTGGGTGGGACATTCCTCGGGCGTGTTTACAGTCCAACAAGAATCCAGAGGAGTGAAGGTGTGAATGCAGGTCCCTTCCGTCGCTGTGACCGCCAGCAACTTCTCCAAGTGGCCATGGGCGTGGCTTTCTACCCTCTGGCCACATCCCACCTCCTGCTCTGGGGAAGCGTCTCATAGGTGCACCTTGTTCCGGGCACTAGGGCACCACGTCTCTCCCTTGGCCCTGGGGAGCCACACCCTCTCAACTGGGAGGTCTGCGGCCTTGGCTGACTAATCAGTTGGTCAAGCCATGTTGGTTAAAGGGTACTCTATGATTGAAGACCTTTTACTGGAAAGGAGAAGAGGTTGAGATTTGTGCAGCTGGTGCTCTTCATGGGCTTCCCTGATGTCTCAGCGGAAAAGGACCTGCCTGCAATGCAGGAGACGTGGGTTCGATCCCTGGGTTGGGAAAATCCCCCTGGAGAAGGAAATGACAACCCACTCCAGGATTCTTGCCTGGAGAATCCCATGGACAGAGGAGTCTAGCGGGCTACAATCCACGGGGTCGCAAAGAATTGGACACGACTGAGTACACACACATGGATGGTGCTGTTGATATCTAAGATAGTCTCCTTCCCTGAGTCCCCACGCCACTGGGCCCTGTGCTGGGCACGGGGGTTACAGCAGAAACAAAGCACATGTTGTCCCTGCCTTCATGGAGCTTGCTGGGGAAAACAAACATGGAACAAATCAGTGCTGAGAAATATGGAGTAGCCCTTCCAGAACTTACTGCCAAGAGACCAGGAGCTGGAAAATAAAGCCGGGCAGTCCCAGGGAGATCAGGACAAGCTCCTCTGGGGTGTCCCTTCAGCTGAGCGAGGCGGGGTAGGGGCAGAAGGCTGGCAGGGTGCTCCAGGAGGAGAAGCCAAGAGTGCAAAACAAGGGGCACAGAGCAGCTTGAAGCTGTTCGAAATCGGAAGGGGGCTGGTCCCACTGCAGAGTGGGCTGCCTACGGGCTGTGGTGAGATCCACCCACGGCCAGTGATGAACGATGGCACAGCCTCCGCTCCTTCCAGCGGTCAGCCTGGGAGCAAGCATTTGCTGAGACCCCATGGGCTAAGCTACACTTTGTGGGGTGCAGAATAATGTCTGGGCCCTGCCCTTAAGGGATTTCCAAGCCACAAATGAAAAGAGACATGTACTTCAAGGAGATGTGTTGTTTTTCAGTCTACGAAAGGGTGAGCTGGCGTTGGCAGCCTGAAAATATCACCAAAAGGTCTGACCAGCCTCTGCAGCTGTTATACATTACTGGGGTCCAAAGTTCTGGCCTTGAATGTCTGATTTTTTCTCTCCCAATATCCTTGCTTTAAAATAGAAAAAAAAAAAAAAAAACCAACCAACTTAAAAACAGTCTTGTTTACTTTATCCAAGATTAAAGAGCTTGAACCGACTTGGATGGTCTAAATGGATTTTTAAGTGCTTTATGGACAAGTACCCCTAATTGCTGAAATGCTAGACTGGGCTTCTGTGACTCTCTGCAGTGCTTGTTTTGTCTAGGTTTGCTTATTTACTCTCCTTGTTAGAGGTCAAAAGCTAAGTCTCAGATTAGAAGATTTTAATTTTTGAAGCTGAGGACTGAGACAAGTTCGGCGGAGCCATGTCATACACCAGAACTAGAGTCTCTGGCCTCTCCTTCCTCTTCTTTTCATTCATCAGGGAAGCAGCCCCGGGTGGTAGAAAGAGCCCAGAACACGGAGCTCCAGGTTCTGAGCATCAATCCTCAGTCCCTGGGAGGTGACACCTGCCCTCTCTGAGTCTCCGGTTCTTTATTTGTCAAGTGGGGACGGTAACACCTGCCTCAGGGATTGGTTACTGGATCTAAATCGTGAAGCATGAGCTCAAACAACCCCAAAGTCATGAGACTCAACAGAGTTCTTGTGTGAGAGTTCAAGAGAGACAAGTCCTAAAAGTTTTCCAGAACCCATCCTCCTGGCATCAAACGAGATTATATACTGAAGAGATTTTTCCAGGGACTGGGGAACATTTCTTAGATACTTTGTAAAGCTCTATTGCAATATTCATGGGAGAGGCCAAGGTGGGGCAGGGCAGTGTTTATATAATTTTTTTGGAATTGATTATCTAACTGAGCTTATTATTAGTCAAAGGTGTGGCCCTTCTCTTTCTGCTGCATCACCTCAGCCTTTGCTTTTCTCATGATCTCTGAGGGATAGTGGGCAGGAGGTGAGCTCTGCACTGCGGACTCACCGAGTTGGTATAGGAGACCCAGTCAGTCTGGTTTTTACAGGCCAGTAATATGAGTCTGTGGGCCTCCAGACCCCCAGGGTCTGCAACCTGGGGGCCCCTGGCTCTGTGGGATGCTGGAGTCCCCCGCAGGGTGGGGCAGCATTCCTGAGCAGTTTTCACAGACAGATGACTGAATGTCCCTTGTGTCCCTTATGCTCTGGAGAACAGAGCCAAGACCCACACTAGAAACCTGCGCAGAAAACAAAGAGAGATAAAGGCCAACCTATGAAACAAGTCCCGCTTTGTCAGGCACCAGCTAGCGGGTGTGTGTTTCGGCCGGGCGGTGCTTCCTGCCCGGAGGAGACACTCCCAGTCCAGCATGGAGGTGGAGGCAGCACTAATCACAGAGTGGGATGCAGTGAGCGGAGAGGGACCAGCAAGAGGTTGGTCCCAGTAAGGGGAAGAGAGGAGGGGCTCGCTGAAGGTACAGTCTGAGCCAGGCCTTTAAGGAGAAGATTAGAAGAGGGGTGGGGAGGAGGTGTGAGCCGAGGCAGCTGAAGTTTCAGACGTACAGAGGTGTGAACACGGGTGTGGTGTCTGGAGCTGCAACTTCAGGGTACGCCAGCTGTCGAGTACCGCAGGGAGACCTGGATGAACAGCGGGCTGACCAGCCTGGATTCTCGGCCGAGGCTCTGGCTGGATGTTTGCCGTCATGCAGGTAACTTAGATAAGTTGACAGACAAGTTGCACGTTAGTATGAGTCTCTTTTCAATTATTTACCATGTGGTGTGGGAAGCTCTTTCAGTATCCTATCTAAGAAGAATTCATGGTGGAAGAACTAAACCAGAAGAAAGTCAAATGAGTGGAATCTTAAAAAAAATAGTACAAATGAATCTATTCACAAAACAGAAATAAAGTCACAGATGTAGAAAACAAACTTATAGTTCCTAAGGGAGAAGCAGGGGGATAAACTGGGAGATTGGACTGACATATACACACCACTATATATAAAATAGGTAACTAGTAAGCTACTGTATAGCACAGGGAACTCTACTCAATACTCTGTAATGACCTATATGAGAAAAGAACCTAAAAAAGGGTGGATACGTGTTTGTGTATAACTGATTCACTTTGCTGTACACCCGAAACTAACACAACATTGTAAATCAACTATGCTCCAATAAAGATTAATTTTTAAAAAGAGAAGGGAAATGAGATCAATGATCTGAAGAGAGAATTACAAAGAAGAGTGAACGAATTTTAAAAAGGAAAAAACCCCACAAGGTCAAAGGAACAGGGGAGGAAACAGCAACCGATGAAAGCATGCAATAGAGGTTTGGAAATCAACATGTGGGTGAAGCATGGTAGAGCCAATTCATTCTACAGAACCGGGACTCAAAAGCACCAAAGACAGGGACTTCCCTGGTGTTCCAATGGCTAAGACTCCGCGCTCCCAATGCAAGCTGTCTGGGTTCGATTCCTGATCGGGGAACTAGAGCCCACATGCTGCAACTAAAGACTCCACATGCCACAATGAAGCTCCCACGTGCTAAAATAATTTTTTTTTTTTGAAGCACCAAGTACAGCAAAGGGCAGGGCAGCCCTAGACGGGGCCCGGGAGCCAGTGAAAGATGGTTGCACCTTTGCTATACTTTTCTGCAGGCCAGTGCCAGGGAACCTCCCCCTCAGAGGGAATCCGCCTCCTCCTGTAGGTTGACTTAGAAGGACTCAGAATGCAGAGGACACAAGACACAGTCAAGGATGGTAGGTGAATTCAGGGAAAGTGTGTGTGCTGAGCAGGGGAAGCTCTCCACGATGTTCCTCTCCCAACCATCCCCAGGAGGCTGACAGTCAAGCATGGACAGCAGCCAGGGAAGACTGAAGCAATATCTCTGGACTGAAAACTTGATGTGAAAGTGAGCAGGACAGAACACATTGTCTGTTGAATCCCATTACTCACTTTGCTATCATATTGGTTATTATTGATTCATTTACTGTACCAATAAAGAATACAGACATTGTGCATACACTGAAATTAGAAGGTATTGTTTGACCCTTGGTCAGGAGATAAGAAAAGTCCAATGACCTCCTGCTGCTGCTGCTGCTGCTAAGTCGCTTCAGTCGTGTCCAACTCTGTGCGACCCCATAGACAGCAGCCCACCAGGCTCCGCCATCCCCGGGGTTCTCCAGGCAAGAATACTGGAGTGGGTTGCCATTTCCTTCTCCAGTGCATGAAAGTGAAGTCGCTCAGTCGTGTCCGACTCTTAGCGACCCCATGGACTGTAGCCCACCAGGCTCCTCCATCCAAGGGATTTTCCAGGCAAGAGTACTGGAGTGGGGTGCCATTGCCTTCTCCCAATGACCTCCTAAAAGTGACCTTCTAAAGATGGCTCACGGAGAAGGCAATGGCACCCCACTCCAGTACTCTTGCCTGGAGAACCCCGGGGACGGCGGAGCCTGGTGGGCTGCCGTCTATGGGGTCGCACAGAGTCGGACACGACTGAAGCGACTTAGCAGCAGCAGTAGCAGCAGAGATGGCTCAAGATCACTCAAATGTCATTTTAGATATATGGAAGAATAGTGTGACCTGGAGAATTAGGTAATAAGAGCTATAACGATGCTGCTTGTGTTTTGAAGCCCATGATATAAATGTTTTCATTAAGTTGAACTAATATCCAAACATCTTTGTCACCTTGCCAGTTGCACGTGGTTCAAACCACTAAAGCGGGATTAAATATGAGAGGTGGAGAGGGATTGCTCTGGGTTTTGTGGCTCCGGGTATCATGTCCTGGCAAAAAATATCTAATAAGAAATTACCTGGAGCAGAATTTAACTTCTTTAACAGGTAGGCATCTTTAAACCACAGTAAGATTTAGAATTAAGGATACAAAGGTATAAGAAATAAAAATCATTCTACTGAATTTTTTTTGTTAACAGGGAATCATTTTATATTTGGGATTTTAGGTATGTATAAGAATTTGGCTAATTATAAATGAAAATCTTGAATTCAAATTTAAAATGTGTATTAACATTTTCTGTTTATATATATATATCCATGTATATATCTCTATCCCTATTTATCTGTCTGTCTATCTATCTAGTCCACTACTTGTCTTTGTAAATAAAGTTTTATTGGAACTCAACAATAAAATTAGATAAAATAAAATGTGCATTAAATATTTGTTTCAAATTTGTGATTTTAGGTTGAACTAGAACATTTAAGATAACATTAGATTCAGCATAATTATGAATATAATATTTTAAACATAAAATTATTTACATTCTTAGGAAACTTCTATTTGTTAGTTCATAAAAATGAAGTACTTAAAAAGAAAGTTGAAAATATATGGAACAAAAATGCCTAGAAACCTAGGGAGAACTTAACAAAATTGCAACAAGACTAAATTTTATTACATCCCAACATAGTCCTGTTGAGGCAGCACCCCCCGTTTCACAGGTCATGGAGAGTTATTCTCACCGTTCACTGTTTGGACCATCAGATCCCCATCGCCTCCATCCAACAAAGTTCCTGCCTTTCACTGGCAGAAGGAGCTTTCCCCTTGGCCCCCAGATCCAAGCCCTCTTTCCCATCTCTGGGTGGCTCCCCTCCACCTCTGAAACGGGGACTGTCACACTGACCCATTTCCCAGCAGGAGTGTGAAATGTAACAACTAATTACGAAGGCTAATAAAATATTTACAGAGCCTATAGCACACTCTGGAAGTGCAAGGGCTAACTTAATAAAAACACAATGACAGCACTGCATAAACAGCGCTCAGAGCCTAGTGCCGCTCTGGAGAAGGGTAAACAACTCGCTGGGGTAATTTCAGGCTCTATTAGACGCTTGCAGCAAATATCACTGTTATCCAAGAAGAGAGAAAAGCTGCCACACAGGAAATCCTGACTGAAGGCCACAGCCTAGCCATGCAGATCAATGCGCGTTGATTAAAATGAGCAGTGACCTTTCACGCGAGTGCTGGTGTCTCTGGGCTTTTTCAGAATTCACGAAGGTAGACATGAGCTGGCTCCCTGCAACCTTGGGCTCAAGCTCCAGGGCCTTGCCTGCTTGGGAAAGAAACCCCTCTCCAGGAATCTGAAGCAGAGGCAGCTCTGGGCTGGCCAGGCTTGAGAAAGGAGGGATGGTCTTGATGAAAAGGAGTAAATTTGGATCTTTGCAGGGGACAACAGAAGGAGCGAGAAGCATGGCCATTCAAGAAACAAAAAGAAGGCCAGTGTATCAGAAGGGTCCAGCCAGGAAGACAGATCCTATGCCAGGAGTTTGGTGCAGGGACCAGAGGGAAGGGAAAAGCTGAGAGGACATGAAGCAGACACTGAGGCCACCCAAGGTCCATCGACAGAGGGAGGCCGCTCTCACCCCAGGGGCTGGAGGAACAAGGGTTGGGGAAGTGCAGCCAGAGCAAAGGTGTGAGTGGGGCCCATGGAAAAGATGTAGTTGATGCAGAGACATGCCTCAAAGCAGACCAAAGAGGGGAAAAATCCTATGTACCCACCGACTGCATGGTGGGTTCTTGTGACACTGAGTAGGGCAGGAGAGGGCTGTCAGGGCCAAGGTCAGATGCTCAGCTCACAGCAAGACAGTGGAAGGCGGGGCTGAGCAAGTTTGCCTAAGAAACAGGCTCCCACTGAAGCACAATGGGAAATAGCCTTTGGTTTTTCTTTGGGGGGGTGGTTAATACTCAGCTCTTAATTTCTCTCTTCTACTCCCCCCACACCCCTAACCATCCCCTTTGGAAACCATTTTTTGTCTTCTATGTCTGTGAATCTATTTCTGTTTCGTAAATAACTACTATTTCTTTAGATTCCACATGTAAGTGACACCATATGATGTTTGAACACATACAGGTTTTTAAGCCAGGGGTGACCTTCCCATCCCACGTGCTACATCAAGAGAAGGTCAGGAGCGGTGCTCTGGGCACCTCATTCAGCTCATGGGCCCCCTCCTGGGGAGCCTGTTACCTGCTGCACACACTGCACATCAGAACAAGCCTTTGGGTGAAGGAATATGATTTTGGTCACTTAACACAAGTTGTTAAAAGAGAGTATGTGAGCCCTCTTTCCCTGAATTTGAGTTCCAGTCTTTCACTGCTTCAAAGACCCAGTGCAAGGGGCAACCTCATTCTAATCGGGTCACCAAATTCTCACACCACATAGGCGTGGAATTCCAGTTATAGAAAGTCACCTTCACTTTCACCACGAGTTACTAAGCCTGACAACAGGGTCAGCAAATGGAGCAATGTGTGAAAGACATCAGATTACGTGCATCGGTCGGGTGACCCCCGAAAGCAACCTAGAAAGTTCCAGACAAGCCCTCCTTTAGTTTCCCTCCCACAGAATGGTGTTCAAAATTGTAAACTGTCTCCTGAATCAAGTGAAGAGCGTAAGTTCATGGGGTGTTAATTTAACGGCTCACTTGGGCTTTGACTAATTTTGTTCTTGTGACAGTGTGATAATTTTGGAAACTCCAGACTGGGAGGTGACACTAATTCATTTCCACTCACTCACTCTTCGTTCATAGAACTGAACTGCTGAGAACGGAATTGTTGCATTCCTGTAGGTGGGCAAGGAGATGAGGGGCATCTCATAAAGTCACAGTCAGGGAAATAATTGACTGAAGGTTGTCTAATTTGTTAGGGGCAGATCTGGAGCCTAGAATTCAGGACTCCAGGTCAGGGGTTGTGCCAGTGACACGAGCAGAGCCATTTGGTTAATACCATTCCCCCACATCCCATATTCTGTTCACCATGTTTTATGCATGGGACGGATGCTCAGGGATGGAGCGTTGGGATGACACAGAGGGATGGGAAGGGGAGGGAGGTGGGAGGAGGGTTCAGGAGGGGGAGCACATGTGAACCCATGGCTGATTCATGTCAATGTATGGCAAAAACTACTACAATATTGTAAAGTAATTAGCCCCCAACTAAAAAAAAAAAAAAAAAGAGTCTTCTCCAGCACTCCAATTCGAAAGCATCAATTCTCCAGCACTCAGTCTTCTTTATGGTCCAACTCTCACATCTGTACATGACTACTGGAAAAACCATAACTTTGACGATACAAACCTTTGTCAGTAAAATGATGTCTCTGCTTTTTAATATGCTGTCTAGGTTTGTCATGGCTTTCTTTCCAAGGAGCAAGTGTCTTTTAATTCATGGCTGCAGGCACCATCCACAGTGATTTTGGAGCCCAAGGAAAAAAAAAATCTGTCACTGTTTCCATTTTTCCCCCATCTATTTGCCATGAAGTGATGGGTCCAGATGCCATGATCTTAGTTTTTTGAATGTTGGGTTTTTTAAGCCAGCTTTTTCACTCTCTTCCTTCACCCTCCTCAGGAGGCTTTTTAGTTCCACTTCACTTTCTGCCATTAGAGTGGTATCATCTGTGTATCTCAGGTTGTTGATATTTCTCCCAGCAATCTTGGTTCCAGCTTGTGACTCATCCAGCCTGGATTTTGCATGATGTGCTCTGCACAGATGTTAAATTAAGCAGGATGACAATATACAGCCTTGTCATACTCCTTTCCCAATTTGGAACCAGTCCATTGTTCCAGGTAAAATTCTAATTGTTGCTTCTTGACCTGCATATAGGTTTCTCAGGAGACAGGTAAGGTAATTTTATTCCCATCTATTTAAGAATTTTCCAGTTTCTTGTGATCCATACAGTCATAGGCTTTCTCATAGTCAATGAAGCTGAAATAGATGTTTTTCTGGAATTCCCTTGCTTTCTCTATGATCCAACAAATGTTGGCAATTTGACCTCTGGCTTCTATGCCTTTTAATCTAGTAGTTCAGTAAACTATATTTCACAGTAAAAAAAATCAGTTCGAAAACTCTCAGGGCCTGTCGTGGGCTCCTCGCCCAGCTGTGATCTGGGTACACCTGTGTCTTTGTTACTTCATCCTTTCAAAACTCCTCATTGGGCAGGTTACGGGAGAGGAAATTAGGGGAACTTGGACCTAAGAGGTTGATCGGATATTTGACGTATGGCCTATGCATACAGATGTCTGAATCATGGCAATTGAAAGTATTCTGTCCCACTGTAACCACAAGTAGGATTGGGTACCAGTGCCAAGCTTGTGAGCCCTATACACCTTTCCTCTGTATGGGCTGGAGATTCCTTATTTTTAGCTGATGTTTTAACTGTAGGGTGACTGCTTTACAATGCTGTGTCAGTTTCTGCCATACAACAACCCAAATCAGCCACAGTTCAAAAAAACACATGTACCCCAAGGTTCACTGCAGCACTATTTACAGTAGCCAGGACATGGAACAGAGATTCTTAAAAGAGAAGTACGACATCTAGACCATTTAGTGTGATTCAGGTAAAACTGAGTGTCAACTTCTAGCACCTAGAGAAGTTTTAGGCACACCACAGGGGACTCAATACCTGTTTATGGACTAACGAATAAATTCCGAGATCTACCACATCCCATCATGGTTGGCTTATGGGGTAAAGTCATAGAAGTGTGACTTCTTAAGTGGTATTATGCACCTGTGTCTTGAGTGGTATTATGCCCCTGTGTCTCCATGCCTACATGTTCAGGCAAAATCTGTAGAACGCAATCGAAAGAGCATTGCTAGGTATCAGCAAAAGCCTGCAATACGGTCCCTGATTTTCAGCTGTCTTTTCTAAGGGAATATACCTTGCTTCTTGAGGCTGGCATTTCATTGCAAGCCACGGATTTTAGCTTCTTAATTGACTAAAAGAAAAAAGGATGAAAGTGATGCTGGGAGATAACCAACAGCAGAGATTGCCTATGTGAACATTTCTAAAAACAAAAGCCTAGAGCGTCAGCTCCCAGAATGCAATCGCCAGAAACTGCAGGTATGATTCCCTAACCCTTTGCAATGCAGATTGCCAGTGTCTGCTAAGAACAACACAAGGGGAAAAATGCAACCCGTCTCATAGCATTAATAAATGCTATGGAGGAGAAAATAATGGGAAAAAAAGAAGAAGAAGAACAAAGGATGAGAAGGCTAAATCTCTGCAGCTACCTCTACCAACTCAAGGTTGCAGAACCTGGAGTACAAGTTGCCAACAGGAAGCGTGCAGGCTCAGTCATTCAGTTGTGTCTGCCTGCCAGGCTCCTCTGTCCCTGGGATTCTCCAGGCAAGAATACTGGAGTGGGTTGCCATGCCCTCCTCCAGGGGATCTTCCCGACCCAGGGATCGAACCAAAGTCTCCTGCATTGGCAGGCAGGTTCTTCATTGCTGAGCCACCTGGTAAAGACTCAGACTAAAATACTGCTTGTACGCCACAGGTCCTTCTCTCTTCACGGTTTGGTAATATTTTTCTGCCCCTAAGTCAGTGCCTCTTTTCTTCACTAACCCTAGGGCTCCAGGGAAATCTTGATAGAGAATCGGATTTGTTTGGCCTCCTAGCCCTCAGGCCTCAGTGGCTAAGCCTGTACTTGTTTATTAGTTGCTTTTCTGAATGGTCACACTTCATAGAAAAAGTCCTGTTAGAATGTGTACTTCCTGGAATATGAAAAACATGGATGGGAGAGGTTTTGTGGAAGAAGGGGGTGGGAATATAGAAATAGTTAAATTTGACTAGAACATATTTAAATATGAAGGGAAAAAAAGAAACATAGAAACACATTACAGCACCTGTCTACACAGAAAGAAAGAAAATAGAGCTGAGAGGTCAGGAAGCGGGCTAAGAGCTCAGGCCCTAAAGCAGTGTGCTTGATCTGAACTTCCTACTGGTCAAATTTTTCTTCCAGGCACTCCCTCTAAAACCCTAGAGAGCCTTCTGCTTTAAGAGCTGGTAGTGTGGGCATGAACTCAGCCTTTACCATGTGTTGGCGATTGGAACTGCAGCAAAATGCTTACGAACTATGAGCTTCAGATTCTTCATAGAGAAATTAGTTAAAGACACTTATCTTTAAAAGTTGGTCTGAGGATGAAATTAGATAACGTGAGTAAGGATTTCATATCAGCTAAGTGATGGCATATGATCAAATGTTAAACAAATACATGATTACTCTGCCTTCTTTTTTATTAATAATATGTATGTGTGTATTCTGCTATGCCAGGGCTTAGCTGCAGCATGTGGGATCTAGTTCCCTGACCAGGGATCAAATCTGGGCCCCCTGCATTGGAAATGCTGAATGTTAGGTACTGGACCCCCAGGGAAGTCTCTATCCTGTCTTCTGAACTTAATTAATTTAATTGCACATTTCTGAAAACAAGGCAATGTACTCACACATTCATACATCCATCATTCAACAAATAGTTATGGCAGTGACTTGGGTCTTGGGTACATAACCCAAGCATAACCTAATTGATGAACAAATCTAACAGGTTTTTACTCTGAGGGAGTCCCACAGGAGAAAATAAGCATCAATGAAGCTCCACACGAAGAAAGTCTTAGCTACATGTGCTTTAGAAAGAAAAAGAATATGACCCATAAAACACTATAATAGACAGATATGAGTTTGTATGTGGAGGAGGTCAGAAAACGCCTCTCTGAAGAAGATATATTTACATTGAAACTAAAGGAATTGTTAAGAGTTTGTTCAGCAAAATCAGGAGGGTGGGTGTAGAAGGAAGAGGAGAACTCTGCAGTAGATCAAGATGTATGAAGACCCAAAGGCAGGAAGCAGATGGTGTGCTCAAGAAACTGTAAAGAGGGCGTCATGGTAGGAGAGCTTTGAGGGACCTAGAGAGGGGGCCCAGTGACAAAGGAAAAGAGCAGCTACTGTTTGTATGACATATGCTCGTGGCCTCAAATGCAGTAGGCAAAGCAGACCAGAGGATTCATGGCCCTGTGTGCCCCACATTTAGAGATGGCCAGCTCCCACCAAAGATCATGCTTCCAGAGTACAGACTTGATCCTGGGAAAAGTCTGTCTAGTCCGGACACCACTGGATCCCCAAGTCCCTTGCATTTAGATGTGGCCATGTGACTATAAGGGCTTCCCTGGTGGCTCAGTGGTAGAGAATTCGCCTGCAAAGCAGGAGACATAAGTTCGATCATTGGGCTGGGAAGATCCCCTGGAGGAAGGCATGGCACACCACTCCCATATTCTCGCCTGGAGAATTCCCATGGACAGAGGAGACTATAAATCAGAATGATGCATGTTAACTCTAGGCCAAGACTTTGAAGAAGCAGCTCCACCTTCTCCATATGCCCTCCTTTCCATCCTTCCAGCTAGAAGTAGATGTCTATGACAGGAAGATGCTGGAGTGCAAAACGGAAGAAACTTTGGTCCCTAAATCCTGGGGGGATAGCTGCTGGCTGACTAGGGCCATTCACGTGGACTTTTCGGGTGCTGTGAAGTAAATTTCTCTTGTGTTTCAACTGTTACACAATCTTTTGTTCCATTTATTATAGCACTTAAGCATTACTCTAACTTAGACATTGTACTAAGGAGTTTTTATTTTATTCTCAAAATGTTATCTTGAGTTCTAAGTGTAATGGGAAGTCACTGAAGGATTCTCAGCAAGGAGCAGGCATGACCTGCTTCCACCATAAAATGATTGCTCTGGTTGAACAAGTGGGAGAGGGGGTGGGAGGTTAGAACTGTATAATGAACAAGGCAAGAGATGATGATGGTTAAAATAGTGGCAGCAGCCATCAGAGAGAAGTTCTGCTGTGCAGGGCTACTTGGACTCAAGGATGGAGAGTAGGTGGGTGAATATAACCATCATGTTCTGATGGGAGCATCTGGCTTCCATGATAAATGGTGCACTCAGGGAGAGTTCTGGCTGGGGGAGAATGCATGGGATGCCATTGCCAAAAGCGGCAAACCCATTTCCAACACAGAGAGGGTGTTGTGAGGGGCAAGGGTGGAAAGGGAGGAGGTTGAGAAATAGAAAGGGCAAAGAAGGACTGTTTTCTCCAAAAATTTACAGTGTTTCCTCCCATACAACTTTCTAGGACACTTAACATGTGCAGGGAAAAATCAGGCCCCAGATGCTATGGGACCTCCTCGAGGTGTGACAACTACAATAGCCTTGAACTCAAGGTCCGCACCTCCGTCACTGCACACCACGGGATGCCTCCCTGGAGGGGGAAAGTGCTGTTTGTAAACGAGTTTGGAGGAAAACGAGTGCATGCAGGGACTAAGGAGAGGCTGTGCTGCAGAGGGGCAGAGTGATACACCTCACCTGGCCAGGTGCCCAGGGCTGCCTGGCCATTCATCCTGGCTGAGGTCTCAGTGGTTGTAACTGGTCTGATTGGATTTCCAGTATGGAGGCAGAGGGAAACTACAGGCTGTGACCTGTGGAGCCTGGGGGGAATTCTGTCTCCTGGTCAGGTAGGAGGGTGCTGGGCTGGAAACGAGGACATGCTGACACGGTCAGTGTGTGCAGGCAGTGGACCATAGGGTCTAGACCTCAGGGTCTCAATGGATGTATTACTGGTTTGGTTCAGTACAGTTCAGTTCAGTCGCTCAGTCATGTCCGACTCTTTGCGACCCCATGAATCGCAGCACGCAAGGCCTCCCTGTCCATCACCAACTCTCGGAGTTTACCCAAACCCATGTCCATCGAGTCGGTGATGCCATCCAACCATCTCATCCTCTGTCGTCCCCTTCTCCTCCTGCCCCCAATCCTTCCCAGCATCAGGGTCTTTTCCAATGAGTCAACTCTTTGCATGAGGTGGCCAAAGTATTGGAGTTTCAGCTTCAACATCAGTCTTTCCAATGAACACTCAGGACTGATCTCCTCAAGGATGGACTGGTTGGATCTCCTTGCAGTCCAAGGGACTCTGCTGTTTAAATCTAGTCAGAAACAATGTCATTTCCTCAGAGCCAGGAGAGTTTAGGATAACCCTGGCATAGGTGTGTGTGTGTGTGCACATCCACAAACATACGTGCATGCTCACATACTTCTATATATATGTGCTCAGGGCGTGCTCCGTGCTGGTGTGGAGTTGGATATGGGTAGAGTGGGGCTTCCCAGGTGGCGCTAGTGGTAAAGAACCTGCCTGCCAATGCGGGAGATATAATGAGATGCAGATTTGATCCCTGGGTCAGGAAGATCCCTTGGAGGAGAGCACAGCATCCTGTTCAAGTATTCTTGCCTGGAGAATCCCATGGACAGAGGAGCCTGGAGGGTTACAGTCCATGGGGTCGCAAAGAGAAGGACAGGACTAAAGCAGAAGTGTACAGTCTAGAGTGGAAGCAGGGGAACTTTAGGACAGGAAGCTGGCTACCTGGAAGCTGAGAAAGCCAGCCTGGAAGGGCACTGGTTTCCGCCCATGTGGACTCTCTCTGCAACACTGAGTCTCCCAGTTTTGTTCCCAAGAATCATCACACACAGTTCTTTCTTACACAATTCTTACTTATAACTAGGGAGGTATGCTGCAGACCTACAGGTGCTTCTAGCCCTCCCGAAGATGGAAGAGTCTTTGCTAGAAAGAATCAAGGGCAAAACCGACGCTGTGCTATTATTAAACACTTGGATTCCATCTGTGAAAGGTGATCTGTCAAATACAAACACACTTTAACGCTTCCACCTTCTGCAGGACTTTTCGAGAATATATGCTTATAAATTATGAAAGCTCTGCCTTGATTTTCAGCTTGGAAAAAGTGGTTTCTGTCTCAGCCTATAATGACCGTGGATTCCCTGAGGATTACAGCCAAGTTAACACCAAAGTGCTTATGTGATGTGCCAAACCCTCTAAAAATACCCTTTTAATCCTCTAACACCCCCACGAGGTAGGTATTCTTATTGTCCTCATTTTACAGATGCAAGCCACTGAGGCTCTGTGAGGTCAGATAAGTTGTCCAAGGTCACGCGACTAGGAAGTGGTCTTGGCAGGATTTGGATCCAGGCTGTCAGGCTCCAGGGGCCATGTTATTTTTTTTTTCTTAATTAATTTTTAATTGAAGGATAATTGCAATATTGTGTTGATTTCTGCCATACATCACCATCGATCAGCCATAGGTATGCATATGTTCCCTCCCTCTTGAGTCTCCCTACCACGTCCCACCCCATGTCACCCCTCTGTTGTCACAGAGCCCCGATTTGAGGTCCCTGAATCATACTGGCTAGCTATCTGATATATGTTAGTGTATATGCTTCCATGCTACTTTCTCCATTTGTCTCACCCTCTCCTTCTTACCCCTCCACCCCATGTCCATAAGTCTGTTCTCTATGTCTGTGGTCTCCATTGCTGCCCGGCAAACAGGAGCATCAGTACCATCTTTCTAGATTCCATATATGTGCGTTAATATATGATATTTGTTTTTCTCTTTCTGACTGACTTCCCTCTGTATAACAGGCTTTAGGTTCATCCAAAGAGGCCCTGCTCTTGACCATGCACTTCTGCTTCCGTGGACAAGAGCGGCCTCTGCGCTGCCGTGCTGCACTGAATGGTTACCAGGCTGTGTCCTGTGCTAAACAGAAACCTTCTAGGACGTGCTGTTTCCAGTTTCTCCTCCAGCTGGAGGCCCAGGAGCTGGCACGTGGGAGAGCCCACGAGGGCTTGTTACATGTCAGCCGTTGGGACTGGCGAGGCCGGCCAAGGTGACCTGTCCCTTCTCCTGCCCCAGCAGCATCACTTGGGACTCTGCTCACGGCGACCTTATCCACAGCGCCTCACCCCGTGATGGCTTTCCCTCCGCAGTCTAATCCCTTCTCGACAAGCTCCGCTGGCAGACCAAGTCCTCGTGCACCACCGTGGGCATCTGTCACTGCTCTGCCAGGCCAACAGGAAATGTGCCTGGGGCGCTGAATAGTATACACGTTCTCTGGGCTGGGCACCAGAGCAGGCTGTGGGCGCTCGTTGGCTCCACCACAGACTCCCACCAGTTCTAACAAGGGGTTTAGCCAGTGAGCCTGCTGCCAGTTTCACTGTGTTCCTTTCGTTCCAGGAGCACAATACGTAAAACCCATCGGTGTGGCAGATACTGGATTAAATTTAGAGATTCAGACGTAGACACTTTCCTGAGTGGGGAAGAAAGAGTCCACGTGGCTTGGATTTGCTTCAGAATGTTGCCCTGAGGCCAAATAGGAATGAGGGAAATAGACAGGCCTTTTCCATTTTGCTAGTAGACTTGGAAGAGAAGGGAATTCAATTTTAGAGATTTTAAAGTCCTAACCACATTTTCAACATGGTGGATCTTTTCCTTCAATTTTAACTTTTTAAATTGAAGTTTAGTTCATTTACAATGTTGTGCCAGCTTCAAGTGTACGGCAAAGTGATTCAGTTATACATATATATTCAGTTACACATATAGATATATATTCTTTTTCAGATTCTTTTCCATTATAGGTTGTTATAAGATACTGAGTAGAGTTCCCTGCGCTATATAGTAGGTCCCCGTTGTTTACCTATTGTATATATAGTCATGTGTATACGTTGGGCTTCCCAGGTGGTGCTAATGGTAAAGAACCCACCTGTCAATGCAGGAGATGTAAGAGCCATGGGTTTGATCCCTGGGTTGGCAAGATCCCCTGGAGGAGGGCATGCCAGCCCACTTCAGTATTCTTGCCTAGAAAATCGCATGGACAGAGGAGCCTTGTGGGCTCCAGTCCATGGGATTGCAATGAGTCAGACATGACTGAAGTGACTCAGCATGCACACAGGCATGTGTGTATCTGTTAATCCCAAACTCCTACAGAATGGTGGATCCTGATGCAACAGAAAAGCTAAAAGAGGCAGAAGGGTGAGTTACATTTACTGGTCTCCTGCTCTGTGTCAGGTTTTTGCATAGGTTCCTTTAAAAGTCCCAATAAGTTTACAAAGTGACTATTTTGAGGTGCACACAGCTGAGCATGAGATTCAGAGGTTACATGACCCGCCCAGTGCTGCATGACCAGCGGGTCACGGAACAAGAATATGAACCAAAGTGCGTGCGACCCTGAAGCTCACAGTGCTCCCAGCACACAGCACAGCCACAGACCTTTTCTTCACTGAACTACCTACAAAGAATGACTGAAATTAGTTTCAAAAAAATTTTTTTCCTATATCGCTGCAAGAGATGTCTCTAACCTTTCCAAACACCACAAGTATATAAAGAAAAGTCTTCTATTTTGAACACATAACACCTGCTCTGAGATTTATATGGTAAACAGCGTAGTGGTATGTTATATTTTTAGAAATAGCTTAGTTTTGAAAATCTCTCCTGAACTAATTTAACAGAAATAAACTGTACCAAGTAAAAGTAAAGGAAGTTACAGCTGTTCCATTTGGTGTTTCAAATTTTTTCTTTCTGACCAAAGCTAACAAGCCACAGAGTCAAACAAGGAGACGTTAACTATTAACTTCAGGGTGAAAAGTCAATGGTTGGCACATTCTCAGTACTACCCTGCCCACACTGCAGCAAATATTAACATACATGGGCAAGGACACTTTCCTGTAACTGGACAAGGGGGTTGTATACATTTGGAAAACACCAGCAGTAAAGGCATTTCCCCCATGCTAGGCTCTTGTGTCACAGAGGCCCAGCAAAGTGGCCTGCTTAAAGTCAGGTGGCCACTTAGAACTGGGATCCCCAAGGAAAGTGGTCCCTGGCACCCCGTTTTTGTGTGATGGCTGGATCGTTCTGTCCTGCTTGGACAGAACCACAGTACCTGGCATGACTGCTTCCATGGACAAAACAATGATGAGCTCATTATGTTCTTAGAACTACTATCCCATCTGAAAGGAAAAATAAATTCACAGCCCCACTCTGATCTTTTGCCTCAGTAGTACATATGGTCTGGGGCTAATGGGTAGATGAGTACTGATACCATAACTTTCTCGCTTGAGTTTGTGGACTGATTTTCTAGAAGGAGATAGTGACTTAGTAGAGAATGCAAGGAATGGTGTCGGACTGAGCTGAGTCTACAACTTAGCACTGCCCCTGGGCGGCTGAGTGCCAGGGCAAGTAGTGTATCCCCTTTCGGATCTCAGCTTTCCTACTGATGAAAGGGAAATAATGATGTGTAATAACCCTCATGTATAGAGGGTTGAGCACTGTCCCTCCCTAATTCATGTCCACTGGGACCCTCAGGATGTAACTAATCTCAACTTGGAAACAGGACCTTCGTAGAATCAATTAGCTAACAATCAAGATGAAACAGAGGGGATTCAGGTGGACCCTAAATTCAATGACTGATAGGCTTACGAGAAGAGGACAGGATGCAGAGAGAGCAGACCATGTGAAGACAGAGGCAGTGACTGGAATTATACTGACACGAGCAAAGGAACGCCAAGAACCATCAGAAGCTGGAAGAATCGAGGGAGGATCCTCCCCAGAGCCTTCAGAGGCAGCATGGCCCCGCCAACACTCTCATCTTGGACCTCTGGCCTCCTCAGTTGTGAGAGAAGAAAATTCTGTTGTTGAAACCACCACTTTGTGATAATTTGTTCTGGATCCCAAGGAGACTCAGACATTATGCAAAGGGCTCAGTAGGGTGCCCGTCATGGGGAGAATAACGAGTAAATAATGGATAAATGCCTGTGCTAAATTGGAAGATAGAAGATGTTGCAGGTGAAGTTTGGGGCAAGCCCAAAAGGATCTCTAGGCAGAACGTTGAAAGTGTCCGCTGGGTCTTAGTGGCTATACATGGTTAAGTTACCACAAGAAAGAAATGGACTCAAAAGAGAACTGGCCAGTCTGGAAGTCAATTTTAGAGGGAATACAGAAAGGCTTGACTGGAAAAATTAAAATTCTCTAGCCTCTTGAGTAAGAAAAAGATGATCAAATTAATACACCACCTCGAGGTAAGATCAAACCAAGGATGTGATTATGAAACACTGAAATAATTAAGGTATTCCTGGTAAGTCCACTCAGCTAGACAGAAGGGCTTTCAGAAATTTTAAGGACGATGTCCCACAGTGGATCACGTATTCAAAATGGCAGTGATTAAGTCTGCTGAGAGAGACTTGTTTTACAAAGGATCCTGGATTTGACCTTGTCTGTTCAGACAGACAAAACAGATTGTGTCTGGAACACAATCTATATTTGTTCAGTGAATGGGCGTATTAATGAATGGGCTACAAGGAAAAAAGTCTAGAATAAAATGATTTATCTGGAGCTTGCATTCTAAATGGGGGAAACAGACATATACAAGTAAATAAAAAAAAACAAAACAAAAAAGATTTCTCATAGCTGCAGATGCTACAAAGAAAACAGATAAAGTGACAGAAAGTGACCAGATCTGGGGGGCTGATGAGGGGCTGTGTTAGACTGGCTAGTCAGGAAAGGCTTCTCTGAGGAGCTGACACTTTGTGACCTGACTAATGAGAAGGAACAAGGCTCTCTGAGGGGAGAATCTCCCAGGTAGAGGGACTGATAGGTATAAATGTCTGAGGTGGGATGAAGGGTGGGTTTTATAGTTTATGTCGGCAGCAGAGGAAAACTCAATTCTAGATGATGATATTTCTTGGAATTCGGTGGGACCCGCCTGTTATCTGAATACCCTTGGATGCATTTTTTGGTGGCCTCCGACAGTAGAGGAGGCGGTGCTGGGATAAGGAGGGAATTCAGGGGGACAGAGGAACAGAGAAAGGCAGTGTATGCATTTGAATTCGCAATTCCAATATGAATAGCTGGGTTGTTTTTAGATTATCCACTTGGTTTTTAGTTTACTCGAGCCTGAAGCCCTCCCACTACAGCAGACATTTGAGACTGGCTGGTTCACGTCTTCAAGAATCTGTTCTTCCATGTTGGGCTGAGCAGCCTCCCTGTGGACCTATTCTCCCTCTACCCAGGCTCCTCCTTTTCTGAGCTGTGTGGTCAGGGTTGACCTCTGCTGGCCAGGGAGCTTCTGCAGGGTGGAAGAGAGAGAGAGCAAGAGTGTGTGTGTGTGTGTGTGTGTGTGTGTGTGTGTGTGTGTGTGTGTGTGTGTGTGTGTGTGTGTGTGTGTGTGTGTGTGTGTGTGTGTGTGTGTGTGTGTGTGTGTGTGTGTGTGTGTGTCTGTCTGTCTGTCTGTCTGTCTGTCTGTCTGTCTGTCTGTCTGTCTCCTGGGCACCTGGCCAGGGAGCTTCTGCAGGGTGGAAGAGAGAGAGAGCAAGAGTGTGTGTGTGTGTGTGTGTGTGTGTGTGTGTGTGTGTGTGTGTCTGTCTGTCTGTCTGTCTGTCTGTCTCCTGGGCACCTGCCCTCCTCAGTACAAGTGGGCTCCTGAGCAGCTATGTGACCCACTGCTGTTCCTTCTACTTTGGGAGAAATCTCTGGGGCTCAGAATGGTGACCAGCTTTCTCAACGTCACAGGGCATAACCGATGGTAGCCGCTTGGATCTCAATGCCTCCCTTGTGTATCTGCAGTGACCCAAGAGCACTGGGTCTCTTCCTTCCCTGGGAGACTGCTCACCCCATGCTGCATGGCACCTCTTCACCCAGAACCAAGCCCCATCCCCAAAACCCTGCCCTCAAGCTGCTCCAGGTGCTTCTGCTGGGTATTCTCCAGCCCTCGAGCCCACCACCATTGGCTTTCCTGGAGCTGAGCCCCCCCAACTCCAGAACATCATCTTGGGGTGTGTGGCTGTGTCAGTCAGGCAAATGGCTGTGACTCAGAGTCTGGTCGAGGGTCCCTCATGGGGCCCCACCTGGCTTTAGCCACAGGTGGGAACAAAGGCGGAGGAGTGGGGTCTCCTCTCCTTCCACCAAAGCCTGAGCCTCAGCAGGAGGCATGGAAAGCCCTGTCTTTGGCGGATGAAACAATTCCTCTGTAATCACTGTGGCGAACAGCCTTGGCTCTATTTTCACAATCCTTGTTTTGGATCTCTTTGGGGCAAGGCGTCCCTGGGAGCCTGCTGAGACAGACAGCCCCCAGGGACATCCGGGGGAAGCCTGCCAGGCAGAGCCACCAGTATGGGACCTTCCCAGTGAGCCCTGCAACACCCACTCCTCCTCCATACCTCTCAGAGACCCGGGGAGGGGGCAGCTGTGGGACCCGGCAGTGCCATGGTCAAAAAACTCTGACCCTCCAGTGACCATGGATTTGGCTAAATCTACATGTTGAAGGGCTTCCCGGGTGGCTCAGTGGTAAAGAACCCACCTGCCAATGCAGGAGACATAGAGATGCAGGTTTGATCCCTAGTTCGGGAAGATCCCCTGGAGGAAGGCGTGGCCACACACTCTGGTATTCTTGCCTGGAGAATCCCACGGACAGAGGAGCCTGCCGGGCTACAGTCCATGGGGTTGAAAAGAGTAGGACATGACTAAAGCGACTTAGCACGCAGGCACACACGTGTCAAAGTCTGGAGCATCTCCTGTGGGCCAGGACTTTGAGGAGCTGGTACAAGCCCTGCGGTGACAGGTGAGGACACTGAGCTGGACGGAGGCCAGCTCTCTGCTGAAAGAGCTTTCCTTCCAGCCTCATAGCATCCCTGCACGAGGCCCACGGTTCTTCCTGAACCAGCTCCTTCCTCTTTTCCTCCATTTCAACTTCCCTCTGTTGCTGTTGCTGTTGTTTGGTACAGAGATGACGTGGAGCCAAACTCCACTGGCCTCGTTTAATCTGTGATCTGTTCACGTGGAAAGGTGCCCTGGCCGTGCTAGAGAAGAATTCTGGCCCTGGTCCTTCTCAGGACCCACTCCTGTTAGCAGCCACTTTCTGTGCTTTCTGCCCAAGGAGCAGGGCCTTGGTGCTACAGCACCAGATGTGCTGGGGTGAGTGGGCCTCGGGTGTTGACTGAATTCTCTGAGGCTCAAGGGTCCATGGACTAAACCAAGGACAGCTTTTGGGGATGGTCTCAGAACAGGGAGACACCACTCCCAGGTCACCAGGCACCCATCCCATCCCATCCTATAGGGTGTAATTGCTGCTGCCTGGTGCAGAGTGTTAGATGCTCAGTCATTTTGACCCCATGGACTCTTTGTTAGATGCTCGACTCTTTGTGACCCCACTGACTGTAGCCCACCAGGCTCCTCTGTTCATGGGACTTCTCCAGGCAAGAATACTGCAGTGGGTTGCCTTGCCCTCCTCCAGAGGATCTTTCCGACCCAGTGATTGAACCCACATCTCCCGCAATGCAGGCAGATTCTTTACCATCCAAGCCTTTGCCCTGGTGCAAAGGGTAGCGTTAACTGAAGCAAACCACCAGGTTGGTGTGAACAGCTCACAAACCACAACAGGAAATACCTCACACCACCGGGAACAAACACTGTGGAAATTTCCTTGCTAGAGAAGGAAGGGAGAATGTTAACTTCGTAGCAGACGTTTGTACCAAACAGCTAGATGCAAAAATAATAAGCAAAGTGATTTCTTTCAAGTTTAGTCGTTTGTTTTCCATTTATTCTGATGTAATTCTCCTTAGAATAACGGTGCGGTGTGTACATATACACGTGTCTTCAGGCCTGCAGTCGAGAAGGAGATCCACCCTCAGCGGTTTGCGTTCGGTTGTGCACCCGGCAGGCAGCACTGTGCCTGCTGTCCCTTGTGACTATCTGGCCTCATTCCAGAATCTCATCAGGCCCCTCGCTGTTGAAAGAGCATGAACCCAGTGCCTGGCATAGGGACCTGCTTGGACAATCTCGATGCCATCTTCACAGCCAAGCACATTGAATTTGCATTTCTTTTTTTTTTTTTTTTTGCACAAGGCTGTTTCATTTAGCATATTCTAAAATGGGGTTAAAAAGCCCGGGTCGGGGGTGGGGGGGATGGGGTGGGGTGGTGGTGGTAGTGAATTTATTTCTCTCTGAGTTTGGGTTCTCCCAAGAACAAAGTGTGACACAAAGTGTTACATGCTAGCAGCCTTCAAAAGGTGGTTTCAGGAAGTAGAAAGAAATGGGGAGGCTGAGACAAGAGGAAGAAAAAGATAAGGGACTAGGGCTTCCTTGGTGGCTCAGTGGGAAAGAATCTGCTTGCCAGTGCAGAAGACATGGGTTCGATCCCAGGTCTGGGAAGATTCCACACACAGTGGAACAACTAAGCCTGTGCACCGCAACTACTGAGCTCACATGTCACAAATCCTGAAGCCCACACACCTTACTGGTCATGCTGTGCAACAGGAGAAGCCACTTAAATGAGAAGCCTAAGCACTTCAACTAGAGAAAAGCCCAAGCAGCAACCAAGACCCAGCACAGCCAAAAAATAAATAAATACATACATATTTTTCAAAGATGAGAGACTGAAGCAAATGAAAACTGGTTCTTTCATGGGTACCTGGAGCAGTCTTTCTGGGGACCATCTATAGAATCATGTAGAATGCACCTTAGAACTGGCCACTTGACCAACAGGGCATTGGGACATTTTTGTACCAATTCCCATCCTCCTTTGATTAAAGGTTTCTCCTGGGAATGTCTACCCATGCTCCCCCACCCCCCACTGGGCTGTGCTTGTGTAGACTGCGTAAACTCTGGTGGCTCTTGGAGAAACTCCAAGATAGAAAAACCAAGAGAAGCTCAGGAGGTTGGGATGTTCTTGCCTGCAAAGAACAGTCCATTACCTCCTCAAGAGGAAGCTGGAGAGTACAAATGCATCAACTTTTCTCATTCAAAAGAAAAATAAAGGGAAAAAGACAACAGATTTGCTGTGGCGTACACAAATACCTACAGTCCAGGGCATCAAAGATGTGAAGAAACTGGGCACTGAAGGGGAAAAGAAAAACAGAACAAACTTTCCCTGTGGTCTTCCTACCAGCCAGTGCAAGGAGAATGTGCCTCTATTTGCAGATGGGGCCTCTAAGGAGGTAACTAAATTACAGTGGGGATCATCAGAGTGGGCCCTAATCCAATATAACTGGTGTCCTTACAGGAAGAGGAGACTGGGACACAGACAGAGGGACGACCACGTGAGAACATGGTGAGAAGGCAGCCAGGTGGAAGCCAAGGAGAGAGGCTTCAGGAGAAACAAGCCTGCAGACCGTTTGATCTTGGACTTCTAGTCTCCAAAACCGTAAGAAAACAAATTTTAGATGTTCAAGCCACCGAGTCTGCGTTACATTGTTAAGTGTTACTGGGCTGTCTCATACATAGTATGTGCTGTTGAGTGCGCTGGATCATGGAATCTTACCTCCCTGATTGAGCTGTTGGTGGGAGGCCACCGAGGGCACCTGACCCAACTGAGGCCTGACTGAAGGTTCACCATCGACCCACGGAGCTGAGTCATCAAAGCCTCTACTCTGCGGATTTGGACCAAAAGACATGGAGAGGTGAACACTGTTTATGTGTGCTGGGCACAAGGAGTTCCAATAGAATTGGGACTACAGTGGACATTTGGGGGCCATGAGAAAGTTAATCTGTTGGTAAAAGAAGCTGAGGTGCAGAGAGAAGAGGGAGCAGATGAGCAGAAAGAAGCAGAGATGAGAAACCCAGGCCCTAAGATACGGAAAGAGGTAAGATACAAGATATCCCTGACTCCTAAAGTGGGGAGAGGTTGGTGAGGGAGGGACGGACTGAGAGTTTGGGATTAGCAGATGCAAACTATTATATACAGAATAACAAGGTCCTACTGTGCAGCACACGGAACTATATTCATTATTTTGTGATAAACCATAATGGAAAAGAATATGAAAAAGAATGTATATATATGTATAATGGACTCATTTTGCTATACAGCAGAAATTAATATAACACTGTAAATTAACTACATGTCAATAAACTAAATTAAAAAAAAAAAAAGATATTCATGACTACTCCTAAAGACTTCACTTCCCACATGCCTAGATTAGTTTCCTGTTTCTGGAATATCCCTGATGTACAGATTTTTGTTTGCAATTTTTAAAGTCCACTTTATTATAAGCTTTCTAACTCTTAACTCCATCATGGCTGGTTAATTTTGTAGAGAAATTAGAAACCACAACCGTACCCATGTTTTTAATGCATTATACAATATGACACAAGTCTATCTTCTGTTTTTCATATAAAACTTTTAATAAAATATTTTAGAGCAAAAAAAAAAAATCTCTCTGTAACTTTATAGTAAACTGCCCGGGATGGAGCATCTAATCCTTAAGCTGACTGAGAAGGATATGCAGGAAAAGAACCATTTAGCAAGAAAATGGAGAAATCAGAGACCTAAAGCTCATGATGAGGTTGGGAAGGGAAGGAGGCGGGTGGCTGAGTGACACATTTTCCCTATCAACCCAATCGGCTCTGTACATCTATGCATGCTGGTGTTTCATTTGCCAATAATCAATCCAACATGCTAGTAACCCTAACAAAGGTAGCATTTTTTTACAGGACAAATCTTTTACTTCAAAAAAGACAAATCAGAAAGATATTCTGGAATTGTTTATTCCGTCTCAAAATCAGGCCACTGATACTGTCCTTTCTCCCTTTGTAACAGTGGCATTCATCTTGTCTATACTTACTGGAGCCGGTAAGCCCCCATCTAGATGTTTTACATGGGTCCCTCCAATGTCCACTGAGCCATATCTTCCATCCTGCATAGCTGTTAATTACCTGGAAGGGGCTGAAGTATTACCAGCATTATGCATGCATGCGTGTGAAGTCGCCTCAGTCATGTGACCCCGCGGACTGTAGCCCACCAGGCTCCTCTGTTCACGGGATTCTCCAGGCAAGAATACTGGAGTGGGCTGCCATTTCCTTCTCTATACCAGCACTGTGACTCAAGTCAAATGTAGGGGTGCAGTGGTTGGTTCACACCCTCCAGGCTAGACGTCAGGGTGGGGTCCCATGCTCGGTGCTCTTCTAGGGCATGCATCATTTTCCCTCATAGCATTAACACCTTCCTTATGCTTTATATTTTATAGCTTGCTGAATAGGACTTGCTCTATGACTAGCCTGCAAGCTCAGTGAGGACAGGACTTGGCCTGAAGTATGTGCTCCCTAAACATTTGTTGACTTAGAACAGAGTGCTCTGTCCCCAGCTGTTAGCCAGAAGATAAGGTTGTCTGATTCCTCACTGGGAATACCACAGTTGTCAGAATGTCATTTCTGGGGCTTCCCTGGTGGCTCAATGGTAAAGAATCTGCCTGCCAATGCAGAAGACACAGGTTCAATCCCCGATCTGGGAAGATCCCATATGCCGTGGAGCAACTAAGCCTATGCCCCACAACTATTGAGCCCATGTGCCACAACTACGGAAGCCCATGCACCCTAGAGCCCTCTGCAACAAGAGAAGCCATCGCAATGAGAAATCCTCACACTGCAACTGGAGAGTAGTCCCCGCTCACGGCAACTAGAGAAAAACCCACACAGCAACGAAGGCCCAGCACTGCCAGAAATAAATAAATACAATTTAAAAAGAATGCCATGTCAGTATCCCTACACTGTGTCCTCTCCTCCATTCAATGCACTCGCCTCAAGTCTTAAAGAATCCACACGAAGAGACAGCAGCAACCACAGTTTGTTTATCGGCTCAGAAGCGTGAAGGTACTTCAGGTTATGAGGCAGTAACTCTGCCATCGTTCTGATTGGAAATGGTGACAAGAAGGCAGTGATTAGTTCTACTTGCTGCCCCAGGATTTCCTTCATCATCAGTGGTGTGGCCACTTTCCCTGTCACTATCAAATGTTGTGGGGCCCTTTTGGTGTGGGAGTTATTCCAGTAGGAAGTGGAGGAGGGGCATAGTTGAGTCCACCTGGATTTATCAACCTGGATTTCCAGCAGAAAACGGGTCAGGTTTCATGCCATTGAGAGACTATTTTCCCCGTAGCCCCTGCTGTGTTCAGGGGGCTTCTTGCAGTCTGTCCTTGACCTGGGCAGGCACGGGGAGCCACTAGGGCATGCCATGATGCAAAGCGGTCTGATTGGTGGTACTAAACATCCGCTTGGGGATAAAGATTGACTGCAGAAAATGTAATCATCTTTAAATTTCCCAGTTCTGTAATTATGTATAAAATCACACAGGACTGGGCTGGTTTGTCTTCATGAGAGCTATGGAGGAAAGGTTTTCTAACAAAACAAATAGATTAAACAAAAACGCAGGCAGTGTGTTCAGATATCTTAGGGAAACCTTTTTTAGGCCTTTTAGCAAAGGCTGTATGTAAGTCAACAATGAGTTAGAATATTTAGCTGCTGAACTTTGTTTTGTTAGACAAGGAAAAAAAATCTTGTTCGGTCTTAGTCGTAGCGGAAGAAAAGGGAGTTCTTTTAGGTGAAGGTGGGCTGTGGGACTCGGCAAGCTCAAAAGTCCTCTTACCATTCTACTCTCTCCAGGGCCAGTGTTGGCCCCTCAAGCATGTCTGCAGAGACCTAGGAGACCAGAGAGATCACTTTGAAAGCCACCAGTCTGACAGGTGTGAGCTCTATTTGGAGCAATTTGATGAGAAGGTAGAGGTACCGTGCATGCTTTGTAGGAACAAGATTGTTTCTGAACAAAACATATTCTCTAATCAAGGCTTTTCTTTCACCAGAGACTTATCCTCATTCAAATATCCTTTGCAATTAGCCCAAACAATCGCTTGGAGTGCTTCAAATAAACCAATTACAGAGAACGTGTAGTAGAGACAATGCTAAGCTGGGCTGCAAGTGATCGCAAGTTCTTGGAAGCACAGCAAAGGGAAGGATGGAGTTTACCCAGGTCTGTGGCCCGGTCAGGAAAGGAGGCCAGAGTTAGGAGGTTTGAAATGGTTATTCCCAGGAGCCAACTTGAATCCATTTTCAAAGGCACTCTGCCAGCCAGGAGTGTGGAGCTGCGTCACAAGGGACAGCTGCTGCCAGCATGCCTGTGCCATGTGTCCCCTGGAGGTTTTTCCAGAGGACATGGTCCCAGGACTGGAGGCTGAATTCCAGCAAAGTAGTGCCTCTAGCCAAGAAACCCATGCACACCCATGCCTGGATCAGCCACCCAAGCTGGAGTGCCCGGCAGCACAGACCAGGGACCCAGGTCTGGTTGCTCTGATCCTGGCTTAAGGATCAGAAGCAGCACTGGAATCGACAGCCTGACCAGCACTTCCAAGCAGCTGCTGTGGTCAATGACCCTTCCATCCTCCTGTCTCCATGTGACCACCAGGAGTTACCATTAATCTGCTCTGGAAGATCAGTGGGTGTAAGTGAGCAAGGATGCTTAGGGGTTGATATTATTTAACTAACTCTCCCATTCCCTGTGTATTACGATGTCTGCTCCTTAAAAGCAGGCATGCGCCTTCTTCCTTCTATTTCCCCAGGAAATACTGCGTTGGGTGTTCAATGTATGTCTGAGGATAAGTGGAAGGGTGGGTGAGAAGTAGGACAGGAATGTGGGCAGGGACACCAATGACCCTAGATTTGTGATTTCAGTCTTTCAGCAGAGATCAGCCTTTCAGGCCGCCTTCGGAAGCGGCTGCCCCAGTGTCTCAGGAGCCAGCAGCCCTCATCGGCCTTGGTCTTCGCGCTCACGCTGCTGCTTTGAACGCCCACAGCTCCCATCACAAAGAAAGGCAGCAGCAAGCCTTCCAGATTCCCTTGCTGGTGAGCTGCAACTCCTGTAGCCCTTTCTTTCTGTGTATGAATCCATTTGCGTCATGTTTTAGATCTCACCCATAACTGATATCATATGACCTTTGTCTTTCTCTGTCTGATGTGTCTCACTTAACAATAATCTCCAGCCCTACCCATGCTGCTGCAAGTGGCGCTGTTTCATTTTTTTTTTTTTATGACTAATAATCCATTGTCTGTATGGACCACTTTTCTATCCATTCCTCTGTCGATGGACATGTAGGTTTTCTCCATGTCTTGGCTATTGTGAATAGTGCTGTTATGAACACTGAGGTTCATGTATCTTTTCTAATTAGAGTTTTCTCCAGATATATACCCAGAAGCAGAATTGCTGGATCATCAATATGTTTCCTAAGTTTCTATTAAGCTATTGAAGTTTCTCATCTCTCATGTTCTTAATGTCATTTATAGGTTGGAAAAATCCACTCCTTTGTCCCAGAGAATTTCCCATGTTTTTAAAAATCGGGTTTCTTTCTTCTTTAATAATGTTGTTTCATTAGTTCATGCTCGGTCCCTCAGTTGTGTTAGACTCTTTGCGATCCCATGGACTGTAGCCCACTAGGCTTCTCATGTCCATGGGATTTTCCAGGCAAGAATATTGGAATGCGTTGCCATTTCCTCCTCCAAGGGATCTTCCCAACCCAGGGATTGAATCCACATCTCCTGCATCGGCAGGCAGGTTCTTTACCTCTGAATCACCTGGGAAGCCCCTAATGTTGTTTAGTATGTTCATCTATCTCTTGAATTTCCTGTAAACTGGTAGTTATGTCCAGATGCTTGATTAAATCCAGGTTTAATTATTTCTGACAACAATACTTCTGTAGGAATGTTCTTGTATATTTCCAACTGCATTATACGAGGAAACACATCATGCCATGGCAACTTTTTAGCTCATATCCTTACTAAATAAATAGTTTCTTCAAATTTATATACTTTTCTTGAATCACCATCTGGCCCTACTTGTAGATTCTTACCATTGACTTTAAGTTTTTACCCCAGACCCATGATAAACCACTGGGGACTCCCAGTAGCTGAACCACCTTGCGATCAGCAGGTATAACACAGGACTTGTCCTTAAGTTTCATTTATTGTCCATGTTGTTGCTATTCAGTCTCCCAGTCATGTCCGACTCTTTGCAACCCTATGGACTGCAACACACCAGGCCTCCCTGTCCCTCACCATCTCTTGAGGTTTGCCCAAGCTCATGTTCATTGTATCAGTGATGCCATGCAGCCATCTCATCCTCTAATGCTCTCTTCTCCTTCTGCCCTGAAGCTTTACCAGCATCAGGGACTTTTCCAATGAGTCCAGTGAAGCTCCAAAATACTGGAGCTTCAGCTTCAGCACCAGTCCTTCCAATGAATATTCAGGGTTGATTTCCTTTAGGATTGACTGGTTTGATCTCTTTGCTGTCCAAGGGACTCTGAAGAGTCTTCTCCAGCACCACAGTTTAAGGGCATCAATTCTATGGCTCTCTGCCTTCTTTAAGGTCCAGCTCTCACAACCATACAAGACCATGGCCTTGACTATATGCACTCTTGTTGGCAGAGTGATTTCTCTGCTTTTCAACACACTGTCTAGAGTCCATATTTATCGCTATAACCATGCTTTGATTTTTAACCTCTGGAGCCACGACAAAGTTCTGCTTGGAATGAAATAGTGCGTGGCATTGAACAAGGTGCTTCTGTTACACACTCATCCTCAGAGCTGTAAGGAGTCAGCCACATTCTTATAAACAAAGCAAAGCAACTACATTCACAAATGTAAGTTACTGATACCAATAAACGACTTGTAAGCCTGCATGCTTTGCTTAAAAATTCCCTGCTATATCTAAACAAGTTTGCTTGACTTGATTAACAGAATTCCTAGTTGCACTTGTTGGTGTTGTTCAGTTGTTCAGTCATGTCTGACCCTTTGCGACCCCACGAACTGTAACACACCAGGCTTCCTTGTTCCTCACCATCTCCGGGAGTTTGCTCAAATTCATGTCCATTGAGTCAGTGATGCCACCCAACCATTTCATCCTCTGTCTTTCCCTTCTCCTCTTGCCCTCAATCCTTCCCAGCATCAGGGTATTTTCCAATGAGTTGGCTCTTCACATCAGGTGGCCAAAATATTGGAGTTTCAGCTTCAGCATCAGTCCTTCCAATGAATATTTAGGGTTGATTTCCTTTAGGACTGACTAATTTGATCTCTTCACTGTCCATGGGACTCTGAATAATCTTCTCTAACACAGTTGCACTAATAAATACTTAATTACTGTCCTGGAACTCACAACTATAGTTTTGGGAACTAGATCCAAAAATGTCATCCATCCTGCTAAGACTTTGGTTGGAGTCTCCAGAAATTCAGGCAGATTCTCGAGGACTTGGGCTTCCCTTGTAGACCAGCTAGTAAAGAATCTGCCTGCAATGAAGGAGACCCTGATTCGATTCCTGGGTTGGGAAGATCCCCTGGAGAAGGGACAGGCTACCCAATCCAGTATTCTTAGGCTTCCCTCGTGGCTCAGCTGGTAAAGAATTTGCCTGCAGTGAGGGAGAACTGGGTTCAATCCCTCGGTCGGGAAGATCCCCTGGAGAAAGGAATGGCTACCCACTCCAGTATTCTGGTCTGGAGAATTCCATGGCCTGTATATCCACGGGGTCACAAAGAGTCAGACACGACTGAGTGACTAACACTTTCACTTTCAACGACTCCGTTGGGAACTATCAGGCACTGTAAGGGAATGCTTGCCGGTAACTCCCAAATCAGATCACTTTTGCAGAAGAAACCGGTGTTGTTTATCATACTGAGATTGGCACTCTTAGAGTCATCCCTGATCTGGGCCCTGGACTTGGCTCCAGGGGCTAAGCGGGAGGTTGAATCCAGAGCAAACTTCTGGAGCAGGGCCATGCTGTCACAATCCACTGATGAATCCAGCAGCAGGTTTCCAAGGCCCTGCCCCAGGTCCTGGGGCAAGTAATCTCCACGTCTCAGTTTTTCCACTATCACAGGGATAACAGCAGTCCACACGGGAGAAGAAAACGATTTTAAGAGCAACACCAGAGTGTTTAACAACACAGTACTCACAATTCCCTGAGCCCAGACGCTCCCATCCACCATGGAGGACAGTTTTATCTCCTGATCTCAGGCCAGGAAAACACTCACTCGTCAATGGCTTCATCGGCTCCCCCAGCTTCCAGACTGAGAGAAACGGAGTTGATGGGAAACTGCTGGGGAGGCCAGCTGTGCAACAGTGAGCAACTGTCTTTGTGAGAGAGGAAGGCTGTGCTGGGCAGTGGCTGATGGGCCTGTGCAGTGGAATTCTTCTCTCTTTTGAACCAAACTGAGCCTTGCTCCTTTCTGGCAGGCGGATGGCCCCCTCTTCCAAGTACGCAGGAAAGTTCTGTTTGGACAAGCACACACATTCTTTTTTCAAAAGCCACAGAGGCAAACGCCTTTGTTGCAGACAGACCAACTCCCTTCCAGCCCGGGAGGTGAAAACCCTTTCATGAGCCACACAATGGGAGCAGCCCTGAGCTGGCTGATGCAGGCCCCCGAAAAGTACATGACTTCCATTCTGTGGCTTCCACATACAGAATGTCCTTCCCCTCCCAAATCCAAAGGCTGGAGGGGCTGTTTGTCCGGCACTAGGCCTGGAGGGAGCAGGGGTTGGCAGGAGTCATGAGGCATTTTTCTGTGGGCTTTGGTTTCCTGGCCAGTTGAACTCGGTCCAGTGATTGTCCCAAGGTTCTGCCAGATAAAACAAGGAGACAGCTTTTCTAGATGCTGGTGACTGGGGGAGGCAGGGGGAGGGGAGGGAAGACACAAGCAGAATGGGGGAAGGGGCAGCCAAGTCCCTGCCAGGGCCAGGGCTCAGGAGACCCCTCACTGAGCAAGGGCTCTGGCTCTGCCCCCTGGAATGGCCTCCAGAGACCTTGCCCTTCAGACGAATGCCTGGCACTTAGGCCATACTTCACCCTGGCACAGGGCCCTGATCTTAGCACCCCTTGTGACCGAAAGTCAAACTAGCCTTTTCAGTGAACTAATCCTGCTTGCGATACTCAGTACTCTGAGCAATCGGCCCTATGCAGGTGCATTCTGGAAGGCTGCTGCTTCCCTCAGATGATATCAGGGATGGTGTAAGACACTACCTACTTCCAGAGTACCTCCGTGAACTGCCCATCCACTGTGCTTGAACTTCCTATACATGGAACCAGTCATCAGAAGTCACTGAAGCATCATCGTGGGGTGAGGAGGAGAGGGTGGGATGAATGGAGAGAGTAGCATGGAAACATACACACTAACACATATAAAATAGATGGCCAGTGGGAATTTGCTGTATGATTCAGGGAACTCAAACCAGTGCTCTGTGACAACCTAGACGGGTGAGATGAGGTGGGAGGTGGGAGAGAGGCTCAAGAGGGAGGGGACATATGTATACCTATGGCTGATTCATGTTGATGCATGGCAGAAACCAACACAATATTGCAATTATCCTTCAATTAAAAATAAATGAATTTTAAAAAATCATCTTCAAAAATTCTATTTAATATTTGCAAACAACGCAACTGACAAGGGCTTAATCTCCAAAATATACAAACAGCTCAAGCAACTCAATAACAAACAACCCAATCAAAAAACAGGCAGAAGATCTCTGAAGAAGACATATACATAGCCAATAAGCACACGAAAAGATGTTCAACACTGCTAATTTCAGAGAAATGCAAATCAAAACTAGAATGAGGTCGCCTCACACTGGTCAGACTTGCCATCATCAAAAAGTCTACAAATAAATGCTGGAGAATGTGTAGAGAAAAAGGAACTCTCCTACACTGTTGGTGGGAATGTAAATCAATACAGCCACCTTGGGGAACAATATGGAGGTTCCTTAAAAAACTAAAATGGAGTTACTACATGATCCTACAATCTCACCACTGGGCAAATATCTGGAGAAAACTATAACTTGAAATAATACATGCACTCCAATGCTCATTGTAGCAGTATTTAGAATAGCCAAGATATGGAAGCAAACTAAATGTCATTGACAGGTGAATAAATAAAGAAGATGTGATATACATACACACGCACACATATATCTACAACGGAATATTACTTAGCCATCAAAAAGAATGTAATAATGCCATTTGCAGCAACACAGATCAACCTGGAGATTATTATAGTAAGTGAAGTAAGCCAGATAAAGACAAATATGATGTGACATTACTTATATATAGAATCTGGGAATCCCTAATAGCTCAAGAGGTGAAGAATCCACCTGCAGTGTGGGAGATGCAATTTTGATCCCTGAATCAGGTAGATCCCCTTGAGAAGGAAATGGTAACCCACTCCATTATTCTTGCCTGGGAAATCCCACGGACAGAGGAGCCTGGCAGGCTACAGTCCTTGGGGTTGCCAAGAGTCAGACATGACTGAGCATGCAAGTTCATTGTACAAATGAACTTATTTACAAGACAGAGACTCATAGAAACAGAAAACAAACTTATAGATACCAAAGGGGAAAGGAGAGGTGGGGTGGGATAAATTAAGAGGTTGAGATTAATATATATATACACTACAGTATAGAAAACAGACAATCATCAAAGTCCTACTGTATAGCACAGGGAACTATATTCACTATCTTGTAATAACCTATTATATAAAGGAAAAGACTGTGAAAAAGAATAGACATATAATGTATAACTGACTCACTTTGCTCTACACCTGAAACTAACACAACATTGTAAATCAACTCTATTTCAATGTTTTTTTAAAGTTCTATTTGAGAGGCACATATAAAGTTCACCATTATGCTGTAATTAAAATACATAAATAAGGACTTCCCTGGTTCAGTGGTTAAGAATCCACCTGCCAGCGCAGGAGACATGGGTTTGATCCCTGGTCCAGGAAGATCTCACATGTAGTGGGACAACTGAGCCCCTGCACCACAACTACAGAAGCCCTTTCAGCCTAGAGACCATGCTCTGCAACAGAGAAGCCACCACAATGGAGAGTACACCCTTGCTCACCACAACTAGAGAAAGCCTGGGTACAGCGATGAAGACCCAGGGCAGCCAAAAATAAAAAATTTAATTACATACTTTCTAAAAAGTACTTATAAAAATACATAAATAGATGTAGGCAAATTACAAAATATATGTAGACTTAACTCCCCTGGGAGTTAAGTGGCTGCCTAACTAGTGGCTAGTTAAGTGGCTCCTCCTCTTAACTTGGTGGCTCCTCCTTGCCCCTTTTCTTAAGGAGAAGCTGCATCTGTTTGAGAGCGAAGCCAAGGTCTGCTCTGGGACCTCCTCCTCCTTCTGGTTCTGTGTTCCTCTCACTTCTCAAAGTGAAGACTCTGCTTCCACATCTGTCTCAACAAAACCACACCGTATTGACTATTTCCTAGTATCTGAGCTGAGGAATTACAGGCAGAAGTTGTTCAGTGTCCAGTATTTAAAGCATGGAGACTTTTTGTCTTGGTTACAATTCAGCAATTCTATTTCCGTTGCTCTGTTATTTTGGTACCTAAGTGTGATTGCATAGATCTGTGAAATGTTGACAAACCAGGAGGAACTCTTTTTCTCCTGAAATATAAGGGCTCTGTGTTACTGTTTTTTGCAAAAATGTCTTTGAGGTCTTCCTGGGCCTGTGTTCAGCCCTGCAGAGGTGAGCAGGGCGAGGGTTCCTGCTGGGCAGGAAGAGGATTGTTATGAAGGCTCTTGGCTGCCAAACGGATTCTGACCACTCGCGCCCTTTCCCCTGTGGTCACTGGAGGTCTCTCCCACTATCGAATGCCCTTTTGGCTCTTATGATTTTTCTCTGACCACAAAATGTGGCTTTGCCAATGCTTGGTGTTTCATTACTTCAATTTCATTAAGTCTAAGTCACTCGGATTGTTCTCTTGTCTTCCAGGTCTTTCAAGCCCAAACTGAAGAGGATTTGAGATCCAGGGCTTAGGATCAATGGAGAGAGGAAGATCCAGGCTTCTAAGCCATTCCTATCTCTAGGTAAATGCATAAAATGAATGAAACAAACAAACCTATATAGTAGGAAGCTTAAGGTTTCCCATGATTTTCACTTCCCTTTTTTTTTTTTTTTTTAATGAAGGAAGGGTAAGGAGGAAGAAGTGTGAGGTGCACCAGAGGAAACAGACGGAAGGGAGGGTGGTACCACTTTGGGCCAAAACCACTGGTGCAGACGGCCTGGCAGGAGCAGTGATGGATGTGAACCACACTGGCCAGAGCGCAGCACGAGCCTCCGGAGACTTGGTGAACCATGCTGGCAGCTCCAGCCAGCTTCACCCGTGAGACCAGGCCAAAGGTGACCTCAGGGGGTGATCAAGTTCAAGGTGAGGCTTCTGAGTGTGGGCACAAGTCCCAGAGACAGGAAGAGAGAGCCAAAATCACAGATAGAGGCAAGGGCTAGGAGCCTGGAAGCTGGAACCAAAACCAGGCAAGAAGGACCCTGGTTACATGGGCATTCTCATTGTAACTTTCTCTTTAACAGCCCAGACTGTGAATGGTGAGAGCTGGGTTCAAGGAATGGAGAGAGAAAGCATATTCTAGTAGATAAGGTTGGGCACAAGGAGGGTTTCAAGGTCATGCTTTATAATGATTTAACATTCAAAGCCTAACACTTTTAGCCTCTTGTGGCTTTCTAGGAGTGTGTGCCCTGTATTCTGTAGCTGTACCATGACTACTTGGCCCAGACCCATCCTTGAGTTGGATAAAGACAGTGACTGTCAATGTGACAGCACATGAACTAGTGGCACATATCCTGCATCCCAAGTGCCCATGCAGGACCAGGGGGTTATTCCCCTAACCAAGGCCTGTCTTGCTCTTCCTCTGCCATGTTTCCAAACCTCATTTATTTATTCAATAAATAATTATTAAACAAATCATGCTTCCAAGGTGAGGCAGTGGTAAAGAATCCACCTGCCAATGCAGGAGATGCAAGAGATGCCAGTTCACCTCTTACACTGTTGGTGGGAATGCAAACTAGTACAGCCGCTATGGAGAACAGTGTGGAGATTCCTTAAAAAACTGGAAATATAACTGCCATATGACCCAGGAATCCCACTGCTGGGCATACACACCGAGGAAACCAGAATTGAAAGAGACATGTGTACCCCAATGTTCACTGCAGACTGTTTACAATAGCTAGGACATGGAAGCAACCTAGATGGCCATCAGCAGATGAATGGATAAGAAAGTTGTGGTACATATACACAATGGAATGTTACTCAGCTATGAAAAAGAATGCATTTGAGTCAGTTCTAATGAGGTAGATGAAAGTGGAGCCTATTATACAGAATGAAGTAAGTCAGAAAAAAACCCACCAATACAGCATATTAATGCATATATATGGAATTTAGAAAGATGGTAACAACAACCCTATATGCAAGACAGTAAAAGAGATGCAGATACTTTTGGACTCTGTGGGAGAAGGTGAGGGTGGGATGATTTGAGAGAATAGCATTGAAACACATACATTACCATATGTGAAATAGATGACCAGTCCAAGTTCAATGCATGAAGCAGGGCACTCAAAGCCGGTGCACTGGGACAACCCAGAGGGATGGGATGGGGGGCATTAAGGATGGGAGCATATGTACACCCGTGGCTGATTCATGTTAATGTATGGCAAAACCACCAAAATATTGTAAAGTAATTAGCTTCCAATTAAAATAAATAAATTAATTTTTTAAAAAAGAGAGAGATGCCAGTTCAATCCCTGGTCTGGGAACATCCCCTGGAGTAGGAAATGGTACTCCACTCCAGTATTCTTGTCTGGAGAATCCCATGCAGAGGAGCCTGGTGGGCTACAGCCCATGGGGTTGCAAAGAGTCAGACACGACTGAGGACACACACAAATGATTACAGTATGCCTTGTGCCACGCTAGACAGAATTGGGTTCTTAGAGTCTGGTGGGGATTTCAGAGAGTAGGGAGGCAAAAAAATAATTACAAGTTATTACCAATTACCATCATGACTTTGAAGATAAAAAAACAGGATGCTGTAAGAAAGAAAAAGCGGGGTTATCTACTTGGGAATGAGAAATCCATGAAGATTTCCCTGGAGGAGTGGCATTGAAGCTGTGCCGTGAATGAAGAACAGGAGTGGGAGAGAACTCATGTGGGCAGAAGGAAGAGCATATATGGAGGTGGTGAGTCAGGAAGGAGCTGGAGGCATCACAGAACCCAAGCAGGCTAGCCTGGGCATGTCACTGTGGTGACAAAAGACAGGAGCAGAAATGCAAACGGAAACTCGTAGGTGCTCTGTCAAGCGTCCGTTAGTCACCTCTACTAACATCCCATTGGATAAAGCAAGTCACAGGGCTGGGTGCAGACAGAGTGGGAGGTCATCAGAGGCCATGGCAAAGTGTGTGACTACAGGAAAGAGTGAGGAATTCAAGCCATTCAATTCCTCCCTTGGATGGGCCCACTTGACCACACCTGCATTCTTCTTTTTTTGCTTTTTGGTAAAGGAGGAGAGCTCATCTCATTATGAATTTGGTCTGATCTAATGCTTGAGGATCACTGATGAATTTTCCTTTATATATTTTAAATTTACACACCAGAAATTCACTTTTGCAGCACAGTAATATGATCTTTAACACGTGCACGGACTTGTGTAACCACTACCACAAAAAATATACAGAACAGTTCCATCACCCTTGAAAATTTCCTGAAGTCACTGCTCTTTTGAGAGCTCAGGTCTGGATGCTATGTCCCAAAGAAAACTGGTGGCTTTGGATGAAGAAAGTTAAAGCTTTGACAGTACCGCTGGAGTGTTCTGGAGCTTCCCTCCTAGTTCAGAAAGTAAAGAATTTGCTTGTAGTGCAGGAGACCCAGGTTCGACTCCTAGGTTGGGAAGATCCCCTGAAGAAGGGAATGGCAATCCACTCCATACTCTTGCCTGGAGAATCCCATGGACAGAGGAGCCTGGAGGACTACAGTCCATGGGGTTGCAAAGAGTCAGACATGACTGAGTGACTAACACTTAACTGGAGTATTTTGTAGTGAAAATGGAGATTTGGCAGAGAAAATGCCCTAGCTGAAAGGGTAAGCCAAGTCAGAGGGATCTCAACTGGAAGAGCTCTCCACTCCACCAATTTACAAAAAATACTAAACCCCTGATGGGTTTGAGTGCACTTTCAAAGGGAGAGAAAGAGACAGAGCGAGCTAGGAAAAGAACCCAAGCCTCTCGCTCAGTTCAGTGTTCTGAAAGAACTGCTCTAAGTTTCTTTGGCCACTGGCCACTCACCTCCTTTATTGTGTTCATCTCCACCTTTTGTGTTTATTCTCTTATCATCTGGCCCAGTGGGAATGGGCTGGTCTCTCGGAGCTTTGTTTCCTTAACATCTTTAGTGGAAGCTAAGGGCATTGTTTTTCTCCAAGGAACCCTATTTGGTGCTGAGTGATTTGAGGTGCCTCCACTAGGTTTTGCAGAGGGAACAGGGTTTTAGTTCCTGGAAAATTTAATGCACAATTTGATCTTTGCTACTCTACTGAACTCCTACTAAGTTTGCATTTCCTTATCGCCTAGCCCTCCCAGCTGCCAGGTAATTTGATCTGGATTTGTCTTATCAGGCTGAGGCCAGCAAGCAGGTGATGAATGAGGGGCCAGGGATGCAGCTGTCTCTTCTTTGAAGCCATGGCATTTTTGGAAGGGACTGTATGTGTGTATTCGTGAATGTGTGCACGTGCTTGTGTGTATGTGTGCAGCAGTTGCTAGAAATGGAGGTAAAACTCACTCCTACTCTTCTTAGCCCAGGGATGGTAGTGTTCTTTGTCTCCATTCCTTCCAACTCACTCAGGGTGACCCTTTCATCCCGAGGGGTCTTGGTGTTCATGGGCTTCTGTGGTAGCCTGGTCATTGGGGCTCTCTTCCCGGAGGACAGAATTTCCCTGGCCTGACTGTGCTTGAGGTTAAAGCAATCACTCACACTTAATAAATTGTGGTCAGACGCTCAAACCGAGTGTGGAATGGCACAGCAGGTGGATTATTCAACCTCACAGAAGACAAGCCCTGCTGGTACCAGGGGGGTGCTGCCCCAGGTAAGCTGGCTAGGTCTTGGGCTTCAGATGTGAGATTAAAGGATCAAGGAGAAGCTGTCGGGTCACGGCATCTGACCCACTTAAACCTGTTACCCTCTCTTCAAGAATCTGATATGGCCTTTGAGAGGCATTGCCTCTGCATTCTATCTCTCCCGCATTATGGCGGGGAGAAAGCCCTCTATTTCTGCTGGAATAAAAAACTAAGCAGTGAAAATGGTATCTAGCCTAATGGATATCCAGACCCAGCTAGACAAAGCCCAGTGATGATGAAGCCACCAGGCCAACTCTACAGCACTGTCGCTACCACAGACCACCTAGCAAGGTACCCAGTCCACCTACTTGACACCTCAGCATCCGTGTGCCTTGGGGGTGTGATGCCATAAAACAAGTCAACCATCATTTACGGGAGTCATTTCAAGGTTTCCCATCCCTGATCTCTGGCTCACTTTCCTTCAGCTGCTGTCACCAGGATGTCAGCACCCAAATTAATGCAAGGCCCCAAACCCAAGCAAGCATCAACTGGATTGTCAGCCCAGCAAATGACCCACCCTGGGGGACCTGCTGTTAGAGCCCTCCCTCAGCTGTCACCTTCCCCTGGCCTTCTACTTTCCCCAGACATGCAGAGCTGCCGAAAACAGCAGTCAGCTTCTCCCTGAGGAAGGCAAAGCAGAGGGCAAGGTCAGGTAAACACCGCGCCTGAAAAAGCTCTCCACTCCCCGACTCACATACATTGCTGTTATCTTATCCTGGCTTCAAGCTAAGGACCTCTAAATCCAGCCATAACAGTAATACTGGGATGGCAGGGGAGAAATGTGCAGCCCGGAAACCACATCCTCTTCAGTGCCTCAGCCAGCACCGGGTGAAGGACACAGCATTAAATGGAAAAGAAATTTGAATGACAAAGTGACACGATGTCCGTCTCAGCTAATGATGGGCCAAGCAGGTTTTCCATCACCGGCAAGGCAAAACTGCCAGGCCCGGGTCTGTATTTAAAAGCTATTTCCTGTGGCTTTAAGTCACCATCTCAGCTCAATATCTAAAACAAAGAGAATGAATTATGGAACAGGATGGAGGGAGCTTGTTAATTTTCTCACTGATGCACTGTGAAATGAAAGCTTTATTCTAAGAATGGGATATCCTCAGGGCTCTCTCTGGAGAGACCCTGACAAATCCAAATGTCCTTACTGTTTCCTTTACTGCCCCCCAACCCAGCCGCCCCACCTCTTTATGGCTTTTTCAATACACATTTGTAAAATATGTATATTTCATGGTATGTCTGTATCTATAGGGCTCGCCCATAAACTGTGCTTAAGTGATATAACTGATGAACACACACACACACACTAGATTGTGTACAGCCTGTGTGCATCACGGAGATATCTGTACAGGCTGCTTGCTATTGTCCAGGCTGGGGAGCTCCAGCCCATCTCCAGTTGGAACCCAGTGAAATAATCATGGTAATTTTGCCTTCATGTATCACCTTTCATCAGGAAGGATGAAAGGACTTCACAAACTCTGGGTTCCTCTTTGATCCAGGCTCGTATCTGGTGCACCAATCTCTATTGTGTATTCTGCCCCCACCCCCACAGATAGGCCTCCCAGGGACCATAATTGAACTTCCATATGCGCAGCACCGAGAGGCTGGCCTGGCCTGAGAGCCTCCTGTAGGCTCCCAGGAAGGAGAGGGCAGCTTCCAGAGGGGCTGGGTGGCTGTTCTGCATTTGCAACGGGGCAGGGACTACAAACATGGGGAAAGGGGGAAGGAATTCTCAGCTGCAACTTTAGTGTTGAGACAGGGATGCTTAATGGCAGGTGGAGGAACATTCTAGGCAGCGGTAAAGCGAATCTCCAGAATGTAGGTGTTGCCTAAGGCTCTGCTCTGAGCTGTCTTCTCATCCACACCCAGGACTTTAGCTATTAGCTTTATGGGAAGGACTTCGAAATATATATCCCAGGCTCAAACTCTCCCCTGGGTCTAGCCAAGCATCTCCAGCTGTCTCCTGGGCATTTCCATCCACATATTTCACTGGAAATTCAAACTCAACTTCTACCAAATATAATGCAAGATTCTTCCTACTTTGCTCTCATAATAGCTCCCTTCCCTGACTTTCCTGTATGTAGTTGCTGGAGTTAGAGTGTGCCGTGCATGAGTAAGTTAGTCAAGATCTTTGTTCCCATGGAGCTTGCATTTTGGAGAGAGGGTGGGGAGGGGAGAAAGCAACAAACAAATGATATATATGATAATAAATGAAGATGAGAAACGCGAGGAAGTGGTGGGTCAGGTGATGATAGGTTACGGGTATGGACCACCTTGGACAGCGATCAACAGTGGCCTGTCTGGGGAGAGGATGACGGAGAAAAGCATTCCATGCGGAGGGAAGAGCAAGCGCCGAGACCCCAAGGCAGTGATGAGATTTGCCCCTTTGTGGAACAGACGAGATGCTGGGCTGCTGGGGCATGATTGCGGATAAACTGGAGGAGATGAGATGGGAGAGGTGGGCAGGGAGAGGCAGGGTGGGCCACACGGAGTTTGGATTTTGATCTGAGTGCCAATCCAAGCCAGAGGAGGGTTTCAGCAGGGGCTCTGGGAGCTGATGCCCATTTGCTTCTGGCCTCTCTCAGCTGAGCCTGTAAGTCACTTTGACTCTTCTCTGCATCGCACGCCTCTTGCTTTCCACATGGGCCGTGTCTGGCCGGGAAGGAGGGTAAGGTTTTGGTAATCCTCCAGCTCCCCGCATCTCCCCTCAGGGGCTTGGACAGAGTCCTCTGTGTTCAAAAGGACTGGCAGCCAAATGGAAAACAAAGCATCCTTTTTGTGATCACTGGGAAAGCACCAGATACCCCTCCGGCTGTGAATGCGGCTTAGGCTAGCGGACCAAAGCATAGTTTTCTCATATTCTGAGAATTCAAACCTTGGGACGCACCTGCTCAGGCATGCCCACTGGAGGAGGGGGTGAGTGAGCGTGAGGCGGTGGGATGGAGACTGGCTGGTGCACCCACCTTTCAGTAGCTGTCAGTGTTAGCTGCTAAAGAATCGCAGCTGTTTCCTCTAGCCAAAGAATTCCCTCAGGAGGTTACACCTCCCCACGGGGCAGTGGGCAAGCCCGTTACCTGCTGGCACGGGGTACAAAAAGCTGGTCCCTTATCTCCAGGTGAGACAGGTCTGTCATGCAGTTCATGTTCTAGAGCTTCCCCAGGGATCCGGGTATAGCAGCCCACAGCAGCCTGCAGCAGCCCACCCACTTGCTCTGTCCAGCTCCCTCTCTCCCTTCCCCTGGCAGAATCCTCTCAACAAGCCACATGCCCTCGATCACTTTTTTATGCTCTGCTTCCCAGGAAGGTAACTCAAGACAAGTGGCGCTACAAGCCAGACCTTTTAGGAATCCAGGACTTAAGCTCTCTGTGAGATTCTTCCTTCACCTATCTGCTTCAAATCCAGCAGTTGATCGCAAAGAGTTGGACACGACTGAAGCGACTTAGCACACACGTACGCACGTTGGTTCAACAAATGTTGAATCAGGTTGAGACAGGTTCATATACTCAGGAACGTGAGAAACTCAATGGGCACAGCCCATGCCCTCGTGGAGCGTACTACCAGGGAAAGGTTGATGTTAGACACATAAATGCATGCGTGGGGTACATGGTAGCCAGGCGGGTCTTCCTCATAGTAATGAGACTGACTGCCTCCGAGATCATATTTCCAGGATGACGGAGGAGTGGGAGGAACACTGCCACCAGCCACCAGACTTTCTTCCGCTTTGGGAGCTGCTGGGATGTAACTGGGACTAGGGGCTGAAATGGCATTATTTACGGCTCGCCATCTCCCTTGAGCTGACTCTTATCAGTGAACCCACGTGGGAGGTGTGGTTAAAGGCAAGAGGACACTGCAGGAGGCCCCCTGAGTCACTCACATCTTGTTTTCCTAATTCTTTTACATTCTTAAAAGACTTGCTCTTTCCAGCCTCTCAGGAGTGTCATCTACCCATAGCAGATATGGCTGCGTCCCAAAACAGTCTGGCCAGGATTTTAACCACCAGTCCACAAAATACCCAGTTTATGCCCAGCAGCCCATGCTGTGAGCTGAGATTCATACTGCAGTTCCCATGATTGAAGAACATTCCAGCCATCCCTGGGCTCTTCTACGGCGGCTGTACCCTGCCAACGAATTCTCTTTGCCCTGGGACCCATGGCCACGTTGCTGGGTTGAGACTTTCCTGTGTCCATGGGGTCCTCCTGCTGCCAGTGGCACTAGTCATCTCCTGGGCCTCAGTTTACCACCTGGAGGATGTAGAAGTGAGCTGTCAGCTGATGCTCATTCAGGTCACTCTGAGAGGTGCAGCCTAGGGAAGATCTCCATGAATGGCAGTCAGATCCCAGGGTTCTGTTAGTACTTGCTAATGGAAAAGATCCCTTAGGGCCAGTGTCAGCATCTGGGCTCTGGGCTTGGCTTAATGCTCTTGGTTTAACAGTTAGCAGTGGGAGAGGAGGGGAGTAGGGGCAGAGGAAATCCTGCTTGCTTGCCAACAGGACCAGATCTGTCTTCTCTGCTCTGGCAGATGCTTGGAGCTGATCGTTTTTCTCAGAGAGCTCTTGCGGGCTCCTTGGAGGTTCCCTGCTAGCCCTTCACTGGGAGTTGCCTTCCTCCAAACAGATGTTTCCCTCTTCCGCAAGTCAGCTGAGGCTCTTTCCACAGCCCTGAGAGATACAGCCCTCCATCCTCAGCTCCTGGGGCTTCTCTTGAGAGGAACCCAAGCACACCCCACCCTTCCCCTCCTGCAGAGTTGTCCTCCACCCGACTCTGTCTCCTCAGCCTTGCAGCCCTGGACCACTTTGTCTCTCCCAGCTCTGTAGTAAGACACTGATCTTTCCTTCCACATTTCCCAACACAGGCCATGCATGTCACAGCTTTCTGAATGGCCCCATGGAAAACCCCCTCACTAAATCTTAGGCAGAGGTAGCACTTCCTACCATTTCTCCCTTAGGTGGAGTGTGACATCTCATGTCACGGCAACAGCTTTCTCCAAAAATAAACATACACGCACCTTCAAAATTCTCTCCCTACTCTCTACTATTTTGTGTATTTTCTATACAAAATATAGCCGAATGGTGGGTGAAAGAGGACTCAGGAGTTATCAAGAAACCAGTTCTTGACAAATCTCTTTTATAATTTTTTTTGACCACACCAAGTGGCATGCAGGATCTTAGTTCCCTGACCTGGAATTGAACCTGAGCCCTCAGCAGTGAAAGCACAGAGTCCTAACCACTGGAGCACCAGGAAATTCCCTTCTTTGTAATTTTTATATGAAGGATCTGGCTTTGCAATTCCACACTATTGTGTTTCATTGTCTCTGGAGAGACTTCAATATTAAGACCTTGTTACATGCAAGGCCCTGGATTGAGCACCATCAATGAAATAACAGATTATTTACACAGCCCTCTGAAGTTTATGAAGCATCTCACACACCCTATCTCAACTGATTCTCCCAACAGCTCTGTGATTGACATTATTACATCCCTGCTTTACAGGTAAATCAGTTGGCTGTGTGGCTGGCCCTTGTCACTTAGCTAATAAACAGGATGGCTAAGGTGGAGACCTCCTCCCAGGTTTTCTTACTCCCAACTGCCAGCTCTACCTTGGCATCTCTGCCTAGGAAACAAATGTGGATGTTGGTGACCATGACAACAGCTTCCAGTTAGCATTCGATGAGGTATGGAAGTAATGGATATGAACATACTCTGCAAACCATGCAACAAAGGACCAACAGCATGTGTCACTATTTTTATGATTATTACTTTTAGCTTCTGGGTCAGCTGGGTTGACTATTTAGGACGCCAAAGTTCACAGTCATCTGAACGATCATCCTACTGCTGGACTCTGGACAGCTCTGAACACAGTCTATACTTGTCTTTGCCCCACATGCCCTATTTTGTGTATTTGGGGGTCCCTGTCCAAAGTGAAGTTTACTTTTCCTGCCTCTCAGTACTTCAGGTCTCTACTTAATCTCTCACCTAATTACCTTGCTTTCAGAAAGGTGAGAAAGTTGAGGCAAAACTTCAAATCCCAACTGGGATATCAGTTTTCATCCCTTCACTGGCCTTTCAGAGACCATAGCTTCTGACCTGATCAAGTCCCACCCTAGTCATACCATCCCAAAGAGTGTCTGATGGGTGGGTAATGAATCAGGCTTCTGGGAGGGGTTTACACGTGGGCAAGATCTTATACCTTCAGACCTTATACCAGTTGGTCATCTACAGAAGAGTACCCTGGCCTTGAGTGGAAGCAGCTTTGTACTCACTGAGAACATTGTAAACAATCTAAGGAAACACTGGATAAAAACAAGAAACAAAAGAGAATCATATTTAGTACATAAAGTATTTAGTACCTGCTAAGCACTTTCATGGGCTGCCCAGGTGGCAGTAATGAATCTGCCTACCAGTGCAGGAGATGTTAGAGATGCAGGTTAGATTCCTGGGTCAGGAAGTTCTCCTGGAGGAGGGCACAGCAACCCACTCCAGTATTCTTGCCTGGAGAATCCCATGGACAGAGGAGCTTGGTGGGCTACGGTCCATAGGGTCACAGAGTCAGACATGACTGAAGCGACTTAGCACGCACACAAGCTCATCAGCCTATGGGGTGGGTATAATTATTTCCACTCGACAAATCAGGAAGCTGGGGTATAGAGAGGTTAAGTAACTAGTCCAACGTCACATAAAAGTGATATAGACTCAGGATTCAAACCTGGGTCTTTCTGAGTTTGATGCTCATGCTATAAATCATCACGTGTGTGATCTGACTCCTTAGGGACACTGGAGAGGAAAACGGTAGATGTGCCAAATGTGGGAGAAACCATATGAGTTATTTGAAATAAAGAATCAAGCACATTTGTTCCACTAGTGAATATGCTAGGAAAATGTGTACAAATTCTCCTAGATTCTTCTCTTTCAAAGTTTCCCAAATTCTCTGCCTTGGCTCATAACGTAAATAATGGCTCTACAGTGCAAGTTTTGCAAGCTAAAGCATTTTTAAAAGAATTCTGGATGTGTTACAGAAAAGTGATTTTCCAAAAACACACATTCCTTTAAAATTTCTTTCTGAGGGGCAGTCATGAGGCCTCCTGCCTCCATGGCCAAATCCACCACATTAAAGTAGATGAAAACATAACTCACATGGTTAACATGAATTAGCCTTCCCATAACCCTTCATACCATCAAAGTACTTTGCCCTGCTGTTGCTGGTTTATATAAACTAAGGGATTCAGTCAGCCAAGCACCAGGAAGAAAGATTTCACCGGGCTTTGATTGAATTAAATGCTCCATCATTCTCTGGCCAATGCTAAAGGTTTTATATGAAATTGAAACAAGAGAAAATGCCTGGGCTAAGACAGTCTGATGACCAAGAAAACATCTGGAATAATATCCTCACTACAGCCAACAAGGAAAATATTCAAGGCCTCCCCCCTCAAGTAGGTAGCTCTGAAGAAAATAATTGGTGGTCTTTGTTCTTCCCCTCTCTGCAGAGTGAAAGCACCACCCGTTTCCATTTTGTGGCAAGGCTGGCATGTTAGTGAGTTTTGTCCCCGAGTACAAGGTACCCTGAAGAACAGTGTCTCAATTCGGGTTCTCTCATCAGCAGACCCTGAGACAAAGATTTGAGTGTGAATGGTTTATTTGGGAGCACATGCCAGGAAGCTCTGGTAAGACAGTAAAGAATTAAAATAGGGAAGACAAGCAACCAATAAAAGGCCCATATTCAAACAGGCAGCCACTGTGGGAGACCAGAGCTTAATCTTGCTTAGGGCATTAGTGCCTCTGAGTTTCCAGCCTGATGGGTAAAGAGCTGCGGTATTTACATACCACCTCCCATTATTAATTGGTTAAGTAAGTGAAAGTATCAGTCGCTCTGTCGTGTCTGACTCTATGTGATTCCATGGACTCTAACCCATCAGGCTTCTCTGTCCATGGGGATTCTCCAGGCAAGAATACTGAAGTGGGTTGCCATGCCCTTCTCCAGGAGATCTTCCCGACCCAGGGATTGAACCCAGGTCTCCCGCATCGCAGGCAGGTTCTTTACCATCTGAGCCACCACGTTATTGGTTAAGAGCTGCTGCATAAGGATGTCAAATCCCCAGCAATTTTAGCCTTTCTTCTTGCAGTCAGAGAAAGTCCTGGGGCAAAGTGCCCCAGGTGCCTGGATCAACCTGCACAGAAATGGTAAATGCAATGCAAGCTTCATTTTGGGGAAGAGTGGTGAGGAAGAAGAGGAGAAAAGGGCAGAGGCAGAGCTGACGCATATATTATGCCACTGTCTGGGGCCTATGAAAATGTTTTAATTTTCTTTTAAGATTAGAAAAAGGGATGAACATAATCATTAAAAAGATACAATAAAAATCCAGCTTGTATTATATTTGTCTTGATACCAGCACGGTCACAAAATATAATTTTTAATATTTTTTAATGGAGGAAGGGGGTCCATGGAGACTCACAAAAGTCATAGACTGTCCTTGGGCAGAGGAAAAGCTTCAGTTATTTTTCTTGATTTCTGACATATTCTGCCATTTCAAATGGCTCATACTGGTCCAAACCACCCACCTCTCCTGTTCCACTTCTTTCCTCTTTTCTTTCTTTCTCTTCTGTTTTCATGCTCCTGTGTCCCTCCTGCTGTATTTCCCTTTGTGTACCTGTAGTAGACATCAGTTATTTTTGTCTTCCCAGCATCTACTCCCAAATCTTTTGATAAAAACTTCTGAAATGGCTTTTGAGAAGCCAGTATGCCCTACCTGCTCCTGGCCAAGAGATAGATAGACACTTGACATAAATGATATATTGCTCCTTGGAATTCAACTTCTGAACAGAATAATGCAAAAACTAAAATATTACTTCCTGCTCCCCAGGTCCCTGGAGTGTCCTAGTGCCTGTCCTCTCTGAAATCTCATTCTATAGCTCTTCCTTCCATTCTGTAATGTATAGGATAGATAATGCATACGAGAGGCATATATATTAACATATTAATATATATAGGCATATGCAATATACACATATGTATAAGAGAGGCATACCATGTTCATAAATTAGAAGACTCAGGATCATAAAAGCCATAAATTCTTTTTGAGTTCATATACCAAACAAAATATGAATGGCTTTTCTTTCCATGAAAATCAATAAGTTCTTCTAGAATTTCTGTTGAAATGCAAAGAGCAAAGAAGAACCAAGCCACTCTTGAAGAAAAAAAATAAATAAATCAGGATGATTTGCTCTGCCAGAGGACAAGAATTATTATAAAGCTCTAATTATTAAGGTATAGACAACTAAGGTAAAGATCTAGACAAAAACAACAGTTCAGTTCAGTTCAGCCACTCAGTTGTGTCTGACTCTTTGCAACCCCATGGACTGCAGCATGCCAGACCTCCCTGTCCATCGCCAACTCCTAGAGACAAAAACACCAATGATACAGAAAAGAGAACCAGAAAACAAACCTATATATGTACGCATACTTGATTTATGACAAAGATGGCACTGCAGGGAATTAGTAAAATGACTTTTTGGTAAATGGCACTGGGACAACGAGATGTGTGCTGTGCTTAGTCGCTCAGTCATGTCTGACTCTTTGCGACCCTATGGACTATAGCCCTCCAGGCTCCTCTGTCCGTGTGGATTCTCTAGGCAAGAATACTGGAGTGGGTTGCCATGCCCTCCTCCAAGAGATCTTCCCAACCCACAGATTGAACCCAGGTCTCCAGCACTGCAGGAGGATTCTTTATCATCTGAGCCACCAGGGAAGCCCATGGGGACAATGAGATACCTATATGAAAAAATGAAGTAGATCCCTACTTCATACTCTACATAAAAATCAATTCCAGATGGATTTAAACCTAAATGCGAAGGCAAAACAATAAATTCTTTAGAGGGTAACATAGGAAAATATCTTCATTATTGTGGAGAAAGAGAATAATAAATGCACAGTAATTAATGAAATAGAAATTTGTTAAGAAGGTAGGTCTTATGTTAAATGTTCTTATCACAAAAATGTAGTAGGAAATTTTTAGAGGTGATGGTTACACTTTTGATAGTGGTTACGGTGACATTTTCACAGATGTATACTTATCCTCAAACTTAAGTTTCAAAACTCAAAACCAAGTTGTGGGAAAGTCTGTGCCTTTTTGGTCTTTCCACTCACCCTTTTCTTGTGAACCTTTTGCATTTCTTGGGTTAAACAAGGCATTAAAAAAAAAAAAAAAACCACTGACAATAAAAGAAAAGATTACTAAATAGGACTCAAAATTAAGAACTTCAGTTTATAAAAATCACCTTTAAAAGCATGAAATTATCTTTAAAGATATGGAAATGTAAGCCACTAAGTGGGAGAAAACCCATTTGGAACACATGTAACTAACAGAGGACTTGTATCTGGAATATAACGCACTATCAATGAATAACAAAAAGACAAAAAAACAATAAAAAACAGGCAAGTCATTTAGAGAAGAGGATGGGCAAATTTCTTTAAGGAGCTGAGATTTCAGCAGACAGTGGGATGCAATGAGAGCAGGAATCGTACACGCTTCATAAAGGGAACAGCAAGTGCAACGGGCCTGAGGTGGTCTGTGTACTGATGGGCTCGAGGCGGTGGTTGTTGTTTCATGGGATTCGATGCTATTTTGCTGTGCTGCTTCCTTTAAAGTGGTAAAGTTACAAGTGGGTTTCATGTCTGTTGTTTCTCTGATGCATTCCTCTAGACGAGCCTCTGTTGAAAGCGGATGTCATCAGCAAACTGCTATGAAAGAACACACTGTCTCCCCTGGTGTCATAGTCATGTCATTCATATCCTGGAATGGCTAACGAGGTGTCTTGTATAAAACTAGTGTCTGGGGATTGTCGGACTAATCCTGGAATGTCTCCAAAGTAAAGAGGTCATCACTAACCACCATCACAAACTGGGGGTCTTCAGCTCCCTCCCATCTCTCCTCTGGGTGTTCAGAGGGTGTATCTTGAAGCTTCAAGACCCCATCCAGGATCACCTGCTGCTCCTATTCCCACAGCGTTCCTTTGGGTTCTGACCTACGCTCTTGCTTCTTCCATACAAAAGCCCTATTTTCTTTTCTTTCACAATGAAACATTGGCTCATTAAAATCTGGAGCTCAAACATTTAGCAACCAAAAAACTGGTTTCCCTTTCCTTCAGGGCAGGGAGGGCTTGCTCTTCAAACTCTGCCAGCAAGTGATGAGACATTTGCTTTCCATCCTGGAGGTGGGAAGTGTCCTCCCCTCCCAGAGCAGATTGTGTCCCACTAATGGGACAAAAGAAAGGGAGGAGAAACAGTTGTCAACATGTAAAAGCAGGTGGAACGATCAGTTCCTGCTATCTGTTCTTCTGCTCGTGATTTGTTTGTGTCTCCAGTATCCTGAGGACAGCATTCCTTTCATTAGGCAGACACACCACCCACTCCTGGGGGAGGGACTCCCTGACTCCCTTGGGTGTGTGCATTAGCCTGGGCTCTAGGTGAATTGCTCACTCTTTGTACTTTGTTTCCCAGGGTGCGATTTCCTCATTATTCTATCACTTGTTCACCTTTGGGCCATCCTGTGTGTGTTGAGAGGCTCCAGTATCACCACACAGGTGTTAACTGAGAATGTGGGAAAATCTTTGCCTCCCAAGCTCCCCGACCCACCCGTCTCTCATAGCTGCTTCTGTCTTCCTTCAACTCATATTTGACTTTCTTGCTATAATCCCTGGGGAGCTCATCATCAGACCCACTTCTCGGAAAACCCTTCCCATCTCCCCTGCCCCAAGCCAAATGAGTCCGTCCACATGGGCTTTGAACTATGCACATGTGGAGACAGGATTCCCATCATCCTCCCTAAGAGAAGTAACCAGGTTATTTCTAACCTGAACCACCTTGGTGTTCTCTCTTCCATTTCTTCTCCATATTTTGTTGAAGGGTTAGGACTTACATGGGAGACTTTCAGTAATGACCATTTTCCTCTTGCCATACTGTCCCTCGGGCTTCCCCAGTAGCTCAGCAGTAAAGAATTTGCTCCAGCCCATGGGATTGCAAAGAGTCAGACATGACTGAGTGACTGAACTGAACTGAAAGAATTCGCCTGCAATGCAGGAGATGCAAGAGACATGGGTTCAATCCCTAGGTTGGAAAGATCCCCTGAAGCCTCAAGGGCATGGTAACCCACTCTAGTATTCCTGCCTGGGAAATCCAATGGGGTCACAACGAGTCAGACACAACTGAAGCAACTAAGCACGCATGCACATGCAGTCCTCATATTTGCACCTCAACTGGCCCCCTTCTTGCAGCTCCAGGCACCTTACTATGACAACATAATTTAGTCAGAACCCTGCTGTACTAAACAGCAGTGGTGATTAAGTGATACTCTTCCTGGAGCTTGGGTCTAAGGCCACTTGTGCCCTTGATCCAGTAGCTCACCTTTGCTTTGCTTATCCTTAAGCACAGATGGCTGGTAACCAAGGTTCCCCATCAAACCTAATGGCATCTCTCCTGGTGGCATTAAGCAAACAGTAAAAGCATCACACTAAGTCTCTTGCTACTTCTACTCAGGGGAAGGTGTTCCTACCTGTTGTACATGGTAAGAGGAGAGTGGGGCAGGCAATGGAAAGGATGACCCTCTTTCCTGAAGGCAGAAAAATATGTGATGTCCTATGAAGTTCCTGATCCAGTGTGACTAGGGTAGTGAGTCTCAAGAAAGAATATGCATTAGAACTTTTTGGTGGTGGTGGTTTAGTTGCTAAGTCATGTCCGACTTTTTGTGACCCCATGGACTATAGCCCGCCAGGCTTCTCTGTCCATGGGATTGCCCAGGCAAGAATATTAGTGTAGGTTGACATTTCCTTCTCCAGGGGACCTTACCAACCCAGAGATCAAACCCGTGTTTCCTGCTTGACAGGTGGACTCTGTACCACTGTGCCATCTGGGAAGTCAGAAGTCTTTGGAATCTGGTAAAAATGCAGATTTCAGGGATCCATTGACAGATAATGAAACTCAAGCATAGAGATTAAATAATTGCCCCAAACTTTACAGTGACTGTGGTTTTCATTCTGTCTTCCCTCTGATGGATAAGGATAAGAGGACCTGACATCAGTCAAGTCTAATGCGAAGACCTGACTCATTGGAAAAGACCCTGATGTTGGGCAAGATTGAAGGCAGGAGGAGAAGGGGATGATAGAGGATGAGAAAGTTGGATGGCATCACCGACTCGATGGACATGAGTTTGAGCAAGCTCTGGGAGTTGGTGATGGACAGGGAAGCCTGGCGTGCTGCAGTCCATGGGGTCGCAAAGAGTTGGACACGACTGAACAACTGAACTGAACTGAAACTTTACAGTAAGTTAACAGTATAATAATACTATCTCTATTTAATCCTTTAAAACATTTATTTTATATTCTAAATTTGATGCTTTTATTATCTGCAGTTTTTAAGAGACCAAATCTGCTGTTGGTTGATTCTCCTGACTATGGCTCATGGGGTTTTTTTTGAGCACTTGTTTTATAATTTGAAATTATGAGTTTGTACTGTATGGGCTACATCTGTGGGTGCCCTGTAAGGCTTTAAGTTGGGGTAGGAGGAATCTCTGCAAAAGGGTTTTAGTTTTGCTTCTTTCCAGATGTCCCAGAGATGTTTCCTACCAAGGATCACATTTTATTAATCTCTTGATTGGAGTCTCCTGGGATAAATTTGAACCTGGAGCTTGTATGTAGAAACCCCAGGGATGCAAATTCCCCAAGGAGACTATTTTCCATTCAGAGGAGAGTTGAGAGAGGTTTAAGCTTGTTGGTAGGCTTCCCTTGTGACTCAGCTGGTAAAGAATCCTCCTGCAATGCGGGATACTTGGGTTCGATCCCTGGGCTGAGGATATCCCCTGGAGAAGGGAATGGCTATCCACTCCGGTATTCTAGCCTGGAGAACCCCATGGACTCTACAGTCCATGGGGTCACGAAGAGTCGGACATGACTGAGCAACTTTCACTTTCACTTTTAAGCTTGTTGGTCACTTTCCTTTAGTGCTAAGTAGACTTTCTAGTTCACTGTTTGTATTAGGTTCTCCAGAGAAGCAGAACCAACAGAACCAACAGAATGTGGATATATGTAGAGAGAGACTTATTTTAAGGAGTTGGTTCATGTGATTATGGAAGCTTGGGAAGCCCAGAATCTGCAGGGTAGGCTGGCAGACCCAGGGACCCAGGGACAGGTTGCAGTTCAAGTCCAAAGGTGACCTGCTGGTAGAATTCCTTCTTGCTTACGGAGATCAACCTTTGTCCTTAAATTAAGGGCATCAACTGATTGGACAAGACTCACTCATATTATGCTTTACTCAATATCCACTGATTTAAACGTTGATCTCATCCAAAAAGCATCTTCACAGACACATCCAAGTCATATTTGACTGCATATCTTGGCACTGTGGACCCAGCCAAGCTGACACATAAAATTAACCATCAAATCATTTCAGTAAGTGTGGGATATCTGAGGATCCTGGTTTTATGCAAGGGTCTCACTTCTAACTTTCTGCCTCACACAGGCCCCCAAACTTCATCTCTTACCCTGCAGAAAATTAGTCTATTTTTAGGCCCAGGTTTCTGAGTTCCATTTAGGATGACCTAATTCTCAAAACCTGAATTTTCATCTGGAGGCCTATTATTGCTCTCATTAACTTACTCTTCTCACTTGAAGTTCTTGAGAAAATCAGCTCTTTAATGATGTGTAGGGATTGTGGAGTGTATTCCCTTGGCCCACAGATCTCAGACCGAGTGATTTGGTAATGGATTTTAGCACCTGCAATTCACACAGTCTTCACTTGATATACTAAAAGAAATTCAAGTTAAAATGTTGTCAGCTCAGAGAGCAATATGATCTGAGACCAGTTGATTTGGGTATCATGCGAGCTCTAGCTTTATGAAACCATGACCATAGATTAATCCAGAACTCACTGCAGAATGTGTATACCATAGTCATTTTAAATAACCCAATGGGTAAATCTTGTATTAATGCTACTGATGCTGATAAAGCCACCATTTATGAAGCATGTATTGTTGGGCATTGTGCTAGGCACTGTGCTTAGCATTTTTACAAAAGTTATTTCCTTTGAAACTCATGGATCCAGGAGCTTCAAGGAACCAGGATCTGTTAGAAATAGGTACTGCTGTTACCACCTTACAGATGGAAAAGAACCAAAGCTTGGAGAGGCTGCCTTAGTAGTTAACTTTATATTGCAATATTGCTACGTAACAAACAATTCCACAATCTCAGTGGATTTCAATAACAAGCACAGGTTGTTATGTTTCCTGTTTAGTAAACTGTACTTCAACTTACAGTGTGGATTCAGTTCTCATGAATTAACCCCTTTGAAACCCCAAGTGTCTTAATTCCAGTTCCCTAGAAGCAGAGCCTGAGATGGGGATTCTTGCACAGGTTACTTATTGGAGGAAAGCCCTCAGGGAAAGGAGAGTAAAGGAAGAAGGAGGAGAACTAATCTGAGATGGGGTCTCAGCTGGAGTTCACTCTAATCTGATCCCCTGATCTTTGATCTGGAAAGTAAATCGAACCACAGAATTTGCCCCACCTGGCAACAAGGGGGCTGGGGTTTTGTAACTCTGTGTTGGTCAGCCAATGGCTGTAAACGGCCCAAGAGTTGTGATGGTGGGGATCTATAACTTCCACTGGCCTGTAGAACTCTATCGAAATGATGTGCAGTCCTCCTGCAGCCACACTGTATCCAGGAGAAAGTTAACACGCTTCCACTATGCAGGGAGAATCAGAACATCTGCAGTCTGTGGCTATGAGACACTGAAACCCTTTAGAGAGTTGGGAGAACATCAGGAATAAAAAGTTGTATCTGAGATAACTTGAGTGAAGCCTTGCCTGAAGGTGGAGGAGATTTTACACCAAATGGTTCCTTTCTGAAGATTTGAAATGTTTTAATAAAGTGTATTACTATGAGAAATCCCTTTTCCTTATTACACAATCAAAAGCCACGTGCTACGTGTTATTTCTGAGATTTCTGCTTCCACCTCTATCTCTCAACTCCTTGTAAGAAAACCTTAGTTCTCTGACAATAAAAGATAAGAAAGAGAAATTAAGAAAACAATCTTATTCACCATCACATCAAAAAGAATATAATACTCAAGAATAAACCTACCTAAGGAGGAAAAAGACCTGTATTCCAAACTATAAGATGCTGATGAGAGAAACTGAAGACACAAACAGATGGAAAGCTATACTGTGCTCTTGGATTATAAGAATCAATATTGCCCAAATGACAATCCTACCCAAGGCTATCTACAGATTCAATGCAATCCCGATCAAATTACCAATGATATGTTTCATCGAAGAAGAACAAACATTTTAAAAAATTTGCATGGAAACATAAAAGACCCCAAACAGCCAAAGCACTCTTGAGGTAAAAAAAGGAAGTTGGGGGAATCAGGCTCCCTGACTCCAGACTATACTACAAAGCTATAGTAATCAAAACTGTATGGTACTGACACAAACATAGAAATATACATCAGAACAGGATAGAAAGCCCAGAAACAAACCCACAGACCTGTGATCAATTAATCTAAAACAAAGGAGGCAAGACTATACAACGGAGAAAAGACAGTCTCTTCAATAAGTGGTGCTGTGAAAACTGGATAGCTACATGAAAAAAAAAATGAAATTAGAACATTCTTTAACATCATACCAAAAATAAACTCAAAATGGATTAAAGACCTAAATGTAAGATCAGATACTATAAAACTCCTAGAGGAAAAGATAGGCAGGACACTCTTTGATAGAAATTACAGCAATATCATTTTGGATCTGTCTCCTAGAGTAATGTAAATAAAGCCAAAGTCAACAAATGTGACCTAACTAAGCTTAAACGCTTTTGCACAGCAAAGGAAACCATAAACAGAATGAAAAGACAATCCACAGAATGGGAAAAAATATTTGCAAATGATGCGACTGACAAGGGATTCATCTCCAAGATATATACACAGTTCATATCAAAAAAACAATTCAAATCAAATCAAACGAATCAAAAAATGGGCAGAAGATCTAAATAGACATTTCTCCAAAGAAGACACACAAATGGTCAACAGGAACATGAAAAGATGTTCATCACTGCTAATTTTTAGAGAAATGCGCATCAAAACTACAATGAGATATCACCTCACACTAGTCTAAATGGCCGTCATCAAAAAGTCTACAAACAATGCTGGAGAGGGTGTGGAGAAACAGGAACCCTCTTGCACTGTTGGGAATGTAAACTGATGCAGCCATTATGGAGAACAGAATGGAGGTTCCTTTAAAAACTAAAAATAGAGCTACCATATGATCTAGAAATTCTACTTCTGGGCATATATCTGGAAAAAAACCCATAATTTGAAAAGATACATGCATCCCAATTTTCACTGCAGCACTATTTACAATAGCCAAGACATGACAGCAACCTATATGTCCATCAACTGATGAACGGATAAAAAAGATGGGGTATACATACCCAATGGAATACTACTCAGCCATAAAAAAGAATGAAATAATGCCATTTGCAGCAACATGAGTGGACCTACAGATTATCATACTAAGTGAAGTTAGCCAGACAGAGAAAGATAAGTATCATATGACATAACTTATATGTGGAATCTAAAAAAGTGATACAAATGAACTTATTTCCAAAATAGAAAGAGACTCACAGACATAGAAAACAAACTTATGGTTACCAAAGGGGAAAGATGAGGGGAGGGATAAATTAGGAGGATGAGATTAACATACATAAACTACTATACATAAAACAGACAACTAACAAGGACTGTATATATGACAAGTATAGTATAGCAAACTATATTCAATATTTTGTAATAACCTGTAAGGGAAGAGAATCTGAAGAATAATTATGTGTGTGTGTGTGTGTGTGTGTGTGTGTGTGTGTGAGTGAGTGTGTGTGTTCAGTCATGTCTGACTCTCTGAAACCCCATGGACTGTAGCCCCCAAGGTTCCTCTGTCCATGGAATTCTCCAGACAAGAATACTGGAGTGGGTAGCCATTTCCTTTTCCAGGGAATCTTCCTGACACAGGAATCGAACCCAGGTCTCCTACATTGCAGGAAAATTCTTTACCGTCTGAGCCACAAGGGAAGCCCTATATATATATATGTATACACACACACATATACATATATATATTCACACACACGTATATATATATATATATATATATATATATATATATATATATATATATATATATATATATATATGAACCACTGTGCTATACATTTGAAACTACCATGATATTATAAATCAACTATACTTCAATTAAAAATTTAAAAAAGAACAGCACTCAGATTCCAGCAGCGCAAAGAATTTCTCTTGAATTATTCCTTCTATCACACCAAATTAGCTCCACAGACAAAGGGAGGAGGCTACCTATCATTTGGGAGTTGTTGGCTGTGAATCCAAGCGATGTGGTGACACACTGTTTAAATAAAATCGGTTGGAATCCACAAACTGGTATGAGTTGGGTGGAGTCAAAAATATCTGGATTAATTTAAAACAAAACAGAAAAACCTTAGTTCTGACCCACATGGTGGCATTCTTGGGTTGCTATGTAACTTGCTTCATCATTCTCACACTTCCAATCTCTTCTCGCTTCCAGCCTGATCATGAAATACTAACACCATCACATCTTTAATAAAATCCTCCTGCTGAATATCTAAATCCCCTTTCTGGCCTTTCTCGCTGTCTGTGGTTTGACCCAAGCTGCCCTCCCCACTCTCTTTCCCTTTGAATCCCATTGCTTCCTCCTCTGCTTCACTCCTGATCACATTCACTGGCGTCTTCTCAGCCCAATTTATGGCAGGCAGGAAGCCAGGGTATCTATAAGCAAGCCAATAAGCCCCAGGAGATACTGCTGCCTGCAGGTGAGAGGTCCTATGTGTTGGGAGGGGACTGAGGGGTTACCTTGAAATGTGAGACAATACAGGGAAAGGGAAGAAGCAGTCCTTAAGGCAAACACCCTAGGCTACTCTTGAGGGTATGAAAAGGTGTGGGCTTTGGGAGATGAGCTCAGAGCCTCGCTAGGCTGGAGGCAGGGCAGAGCTGAATCCCAAGTGTTTCAACACTGCAGAGCCGAGCCAGGCAGGGAGACAAGCAGCAGGGTGAGTTCACCTCAAGGGCCTGGAAGCAGGCAGCTCCCAGTCCAGTCCAGTTGGGCCAGTTATGCCAGCTGTTCCCATGGGGCACATGCTGGTTCGCGCTGACAGGGAGCTGCTCACTCTCCAGGTTAAAGCAGCATTCTTGATCTGGGCAGGTAAGGCTGCCAGGCATGTGCTGCTTCCCAGAGTAAGGTAGGGTCCTGTAAGCCCTTCCGGTTGGCAATGCCGGCCTGAGCTCCAGGCCTTCGAGGCTGAGGGACACTCAGCTCTAACAGTCTTTTACTTCTCTAAGTTATTATTAATAGTTTCCATTTCTTGGGAATAACATTACTTAGTTCATAGATGGGATGTCTAAGTGAAAAACCATATATGCTGCATGCCTAGCACAACGTTTAGCTCACAGTGGGTGCTCAATTAGACTTTATTCTTTTCGTATCTCTGTCACATTTTCTTCCACAAGAAGCACTTCTCCCCTTCCTCGGGGAGTGAATTCTGTACTAGTTACGCCTCTCCAGGACCTCCTGGGCTGCCCCCACACCAGCTATATTTTCTTAGCACCCACCCTATATGCCTGGTCTTATCACAAAATAACAAGTAGCACCGATTCCAACAATTTCTTAACTGCAGTTTATATCTGCACCTTCTCCCTACCCTGCGGTGTTATGCTACTTACCAGTGATGCAGAAATACTTCTTACATGATTTTTTAAAATATTTATTTATTAATTGATTTTTGGTTGTGTGGGGACTCAGTTGCCATGCCGGATCTTTTGTTGCGGCAAATGGACTCTCTGACTGTGGCGCATAAGCTCTCTAGTCGTGGTCCACAGGCTTAGCTGCTCCACCACATGTGGGATCCCACTTTCTTGACCAGGGATTGAACCTGTGTCCCCTGCACTGCAAGGCAGACTCAACCACTGACCACCAGGGAAGCCCATTCTTGTCCAATTTGACTCCTTCAAATGTTAGCACTGATTCTTGGGCTGAATTAAGCCAGCCCATCTTGATGTCTTGAGCTTGGAGAGTGGTTAATAACATCACTTTCCTCTCAATAAAAGGAAAGAATTTGCACCCTCCTCTGAATTTTTGCAAATTGGAAATTTCAGACTATGCTGGCTGAATACAGATGTGCAAAGTTTTTCTCTTTTATCTCAAGTCCAACTGTCAGAGCATGGTTGAAAGGTTCAGCCGACATGGTTTGTTTTTCATAACGAAAGTGTGTCTTACGAGATGTTTGCCTGTTGGGAAGAAAAGTCGTGAAAGCCCAAGAGTTAAACTCTGCCCAGTGTGGCCACAGCTCCATGCCTGTGTTGCATCTTCTTCTGTCCTTGAACAGGTGATAATATGGGTGGTGGGGGAAGAAAGGAAGCTAACACAGTCACATTTTAAAAGTAAGCCTTGCTTTGGCTGTGAGAACTGGAAACTATGAAGATCAGAGCAAGTCCATATTCCATGTCTTCAATGGATCATGTCCTTTGAACATGAAAGCCCCAACTTGGGCTCCCCAAGGCGTGGAATCACTTAAGCGATGGTCACCCTGGACCCAAGCCCAGCTGAGAATAAAATCAAAGATTTCAAGGCTCAGATCTTTATGAGAATGGGACATTTGACTACACCGTATATTTCCAAAAATACGATGAGGACTGGAAGTGGGAGGAGACCTAGTGGCTTGGTTTTCCTCCTTTGCCATCCAGGGCTGTGTCCCTTCCTTGTTGTCCACTGTAGGAGTATCTGTGCAATGTCACTCCAATTAAAAAAGGGGGGGGCATCTGTTAGATCTTTTGCCTCTACTTCTCAATATTTTTTTTTTTTAAAGAATGTGTTTTGGAAACAAGAGTTTTAGAAATATTTATGCACGGACTCTTCCGTCTTTTGTCTCATTTCCTCACCTCTGGATGAAATAGGTTTGGGGTACAGTGTACAGAAGAATGAGATCCATTTGCCTTCTCACCTTCTGCAGGCTTCTAGATTCCATGATTGGAGTTACTCCCTGGTGGCTCAGACAGTAAAGAATCTGCCTGCAATGCAGGAGACCTAGGTTCGATTCCTGGGCCAGGAAGATCCTCTGCAGAAGAGAATGGCTACCCATCCCAGTATTACTGCCTGGAGAATCCCATGGACAGAGGAGCCTGGCAGACTATAGTCCATGGGGTCGCCAAGGGTCGAACATAACTGAGCAACCAATACTTTCTTTTTTTTTTTTTTTTTGCCACTATCACCTCCAGACTCGGAGACCAGTCCTTTCCAGATCCTAAGATATTTAAACGGGTTCTAGGCCAGGTGTCCTGCTTTACCCAAATGAGACTTATGTTGGCCATTCCTTGTCCTGGAGGCATCCCTTTGAGTTTTGGGTTTTCTTTTTTTTTTTCTTTTGAACCAGGCTGATGTTTTATACCCTACTTCTGGCTTTGGCTTTCTTTCTTCCCCACCCTGCCTTAGTTCCTTGGGAACTTTCTTGTTCTTACTCATCCTCTGCCACCTTCGTGACTCCCTCCTGTGTTCCCACACTTCTCCCATTCAATCTCTTGCCAAGACACTTGCTACTCATTCATTCTCTGCCTGGATATCCTGTCCTTCTACCTCCTGTCTGAGCTGTATGCTGCATCCTTTGGGGCCTTTCTAGCTCTCTGCCAGCCTTGTGATATATTTCCAGTGCGTACAGTGTCTCACTGGTCTGTCCTTCCAGACCCTGGGATCCAGCTGGATAAAAGGCTATGACTGAGCCTCAGTGAATCAGCCATAGCTTGCTGTTCTGGATCAGCAACTATAAATACGGGTCTGGAACTCTAGTCACGTTTTGACAAAGTTACAGTCCTACGTTTACTGGAAATACAATGGTTATGGAGGACCTGGGTTTGTGTCTTAGCTTCACCTTTCATCTTCTGGGGCCTTCTGGCCAAATCTCTTCCACTTATCTTCCTTATCTATGAAATGGGACCCCGAAGGCTCTTCCAACTTTGAAGTGCCTTGATTCCTGTATACTTTCATCTGAGGTGATTCTGCTTTCAAAGGTGCATGAGCTCCTCATGAGACTCATCAGTTTGGGTGGACAGAGCTGACGTCCCATACTTGGTCTTATCTAAAACTCGGTTTAAAACTTAACTATCTTCTTTTCCCAATGGCATTTTATTCTGTATTGCTTTGCTTAGAGTCTCATCAAATAATTCGACAAGTACCTATTATATATTGGCATAGAGGAAGAACGACTTTGAGAATGAAATGAGACACTTGTACATGAGTGTCTTCCTCCTGAACTGAGATAAAATGACCCAAACTGCACCTGGGGACCACCCTAAAGCAGCCAGGGCTTCCGGTGTTCCTGCCCCTGCTGTGTCTCTCTCAGACCTAGGGCAGGGAATTTTAAGAGCCTTCCTAGGGATGCATTTTCTCTCCTTACAGAGGAAGAAAATAAAATCAACCTATACCTTGGGAAAGATCATAAACACCAGGGTCTTTAAAAGAGTAACTCTGAGCTGACCCGATCAAGACAGGCTCTTCTCTATGTTTACCCTGAGAATTCGGCATCTCATTTCTCTAGCAATTCAAAACCCACCTATTGCTTGTCTACCTTATTGAACCTGAAAATAACAACTTCATGAGACAGGCAAGGCAAATATATGTATGTATATATATTCCTGTTCCCATTTTTCATACAAGAAATCTGAAGCTCAGAAAGATTGTGTGACTTGTTCAAGTCACTCTCCCAATGCCTGATCCCATGTCATCTCTCTTCCCTTTATTATCTCTTTTTAACGTGAGAATATGTGTCTGCCTGTTCAGCTGTAGTCTGAGCCTTGCTTTGCAGTGATGACCAAAGAACCTCTTCAGACAGTTCCACAGATCATTTTCAGGCAGCTGTGGAGAGGACAATAAACACGCTCTAATGGCTCAGGGTGCAGAGCAGCAAGCAAGATACAGTATTATATATGGCCATGGAGTCGGAAGCCCTAGATCCAATCCTCCTGGTGGTATGACAGATGACTTCATAGCTCCAAAAATATTTTCAGTCAGTTTCTCATAAGCTCCAGTTGTCTAAAGCTTCCAGAAGCATTTATGAGGTAGGGAGAGGGGTGGCAATGGGGTGCTTATTGCTGCTCTGCTTTCAACAAAATTATAAAATGAGACTTTCAATTTGCTACTTCTCTAAGCAGCTCGACCAGAACATGTGGGTGGGTTGATAAGGTCTTCCTTTCCTCTCCTCTACTTTTTAACAGGAGAGTAATTCTGGGGAAGAACCAAATGCTGCAATTACTTGGCAAGAAAGAGGGGGCCAGCCATGTATCTAATTATTAAGCCTCATATGCGTGCCTGCTTACTTCCTGACGTGTAAACAGCAAGAGAGTCCTATGTATGGGAACAAAGTTCAGGTAAGCTCACAGACACGCCCATGCACCGCTCCTCTCAGGAGGACCCTGTGGTTGGCTCCCCAGATAAACATAGCAGGGCTGAGCCTTTAAGAGCTGGAGCGGGGAGATGGCCCTCCCCATCGTGGGAATCTGCTGATGGGAGAAAGACTCTCTGCTCTTAGCATGTCAGAGGAGAGAAGGCCCCTCAGGAGACCTGCTGCAGCCTCCTGGTCATAACGAGAGGAAACCAGAGACCAGAGAGAGGCATGCAGAGCACCAGGGCCAAACACGGCCCTTGGGTGGCTAGTCTTGCTTCTCCTCCCAAGGCAAGGCCACCAAGGCAGCGCAGGTCTCCAGAGCCTCCACACCTGCTGGGCGTCTGAGTAAGGGGGAGCATTCCACGGATGCCTGAGTCGAGTCCGAGAGCTCAGGCAGGAGGAAAAGGAATGCAGGAACAGACAGGGCAGACTGTGCAGAACACAAACAACACTCAGCTGATCCCACAGCCTCTGACAGAGAGAGAAACAGAGAGAGCACTAGCTAGCTATCGAGGCTGACTCCTAAGTAACTAGGAAACCCTAAAGAACTAGGACAGTACTTGGCTTGCTGATAGGGGTAGCATGCTGTGAGCCCTGTCAGGTGAGAGAGAGCGAGAGAGACAGAGTGTGTGTGTGTGTGTGTGTGTGTGTGTGTGTGTGTGTGTGTGTGTGTGCCTTTACAAAAGCAGACAAAGTCCCAAGATACAGTGACAACCTTCCTTTAAGTGGCAGAAACTCCAGGTGACTCCACAGGGCCATGGATGCTCTTGGGGACACTGAAATCTTTGCGGCTGTACTTTGAAGGGGCCATAAGTGTACAGGGAAAATTTCAGAGGTGGTTTTGACTTCATGAAGCATTTAAAAGTTCCTTAGAAACCCATCATAGCAATGAGCAGTCTCTGCTAAAGATGTTTTTGAGAAATGGAGTATTTCCTGCCATATCGATAAATGTGGAGGTCACAGTCATCAGTGATTCCAGCCCCCCAGGGGAACCAGGAAGAACAATATCTGCCATCCAGAAGCTGCTGGGCTGTAGCCACTCCCTAAGGTGAGCACTAAGGGGAAATGCAGGATGCTGGCCCAGGATAGCTGAGATGCATATGAAAGGAATGATTTCAGTAACCTCAGGTTCTTGCACCTTCCCAAACATAGAAAAGTGCTAAATTCCTTAACTTGAGATACCTGGTTTTCTTTAATTCACAAAAATATTTTTGATATTCAGACTACCTGCCCTTTGTTACAAACTACTATATAACCTGACTCCTCACCCCACCCCCAGCCCCCGCCTCCTCGGAGCAATTCTCTCAGGGTCACTTGAGATGCTGTTTCCAGGCTTGAAGTCCTAAAAGTTTCCACCTAATAAAACATAACTCTCAACTTCCAGGTTGGACTGTTTTTCAAGTTGACATTTTGTAGAGAGAAATGTGTGCGCCCAAGTCCTCGGACCTCACTGCCACATCTGTCCAGCTGTCTAGCGTCAGCCCCAGCTCTGCACTCCTGCCACACTTGGTTATCTTGGGAGGCTGCACCAAGAAGTTTTTCTGTTTTGTTTTGCTTTCCTGAATGGGTTGGTATTTCAATTAATTCTCATTCATCTTTCTTTGAAATGTGCCATTGCTTTTCCTCTGTTTTTACCCTCTGGGTTGACTTTTGGCTTTAGCAAAAGGAGGACACTGAAAAATAAATTGTAAAAACTGGAAAATCTCTCAGCTCCAACATTAAAAATCTTAAAGTTGTACATATGGTATAAGCCTGGGTCTTTAGTTTTAATTAGATCAGAAAGACTGCAGACTTTGGAGCTGGACAGATGTGCAGGCAAATCCTGTGTTTGATATTTATATCCAGGTTCCTTTAGGCAAGTTCCCTCGCCTCTCTGCCCCTCAGTTTTCTCATCTGTAGAGCAGAGATCGCGGTGCCATCCTTATTAGGTTGCCTGAGGATTAGATCAGGCAGTCATGTACAGCAGGCAGCACATGGTAGCTATTCAACAAATGCCACTTCCTTCTCCAGCTGTCCTCTTGTCCTCTGTGTCCCTGTCAGCAGCTGCCACCCCAGACATGGCTCACATGGCTGCCATCCATCTTCATAAAAAGCCTGACGATGGGGGTTCTTTTAGGGAAACATGAAGGGAAGGGGTAGTCAGGAGCTATGAGCATCTGTTAATCCAAGCATTTTAACAGATTTCCTTTGAACAGAGAACACCCCTATCATATACCACATACATGGGAGTTTTCATTTTCCGCCGAGAGGCATTTTGGTTAAATGTGAGCCTCTGGAATCAAGCAAGCCTGAGATCCTGTGCCAGCTCAGTCATTTACTAGCTGTGTGACATGGGGAGGTTATGTAACTCTCAAAACCTCAATACCCTCATTTGTGAAAGAGAGGAAGCAAATTGTATCTCACAGGATTGGTTGTTATATTGATTAAATGAAATAATACTTACTAGGTACTGTTTCCATTATCTGCTGCTACACACCACACCTTCCCAAAACTGAGTGACTTAAAAAAAAAAAGTTAATGATTTCTCACAATTCTGCAGCCTAAGCTGGGCTCAGTTGGGTGGCTCTTCTGTTCTAGGTCATGTCCATGGGGCTGAAACATCCAAAATGGCTTCTTCACGCCCATGTCTCACACCCCATGGTGGCTGGAACAGCTGCAGACGATCCAGCAGCCAGCTAGCTAGCGAGTGCTCTTTCTCTCTCTCTGACCCTCCCCCTACCATTTGGAAACCTGGGCTTTCTTTCCACATAGTAGTCTCAGAGCAGATGGACTTCCTATTTGGCAGCTGGCTCCTGAGAGAGAAGCAAAAACTGCCAGAGTTCCTAAAAGTTAGGTCTATCACTGGCACAGCGTCATTTCCATTACATTGTGTTGGTCACAGCAACTCAAAGGGCCAGTACAGATTCAGTGGGAGGGGGAATGAGCCCCATCTCATCCAGTAAGGAACAACATGTGCCTACAGGATGGAAAGGACTTGATGGTCGCCATATTTGGGGACCAGCTACAATAAGCCTGTAGTCCAGTGCCTGGAACAGAATCCAGTTTTAAAAATGCTCTCTTGAGATCTCTGCACATATCAGAAAATGAAACATAGACTCCACACCTAAAATTTCAGGTCTTGTGGGTCCTTCAGATGGATGAACAAAAAATAATTCCAAGCAGGCATTTCCATCTGAACCTCAAGAATGCCCGATTCCTCCTCACTCGTTACATGTATGCCTTGGGCTTTACGTAAATAGCCTTCTCAGAGTGTTGTAAGCAGCGCAGAGGTCCTGTTAATGGGGATTAACACAAATTAATGCAACCAATCCTAGGGAAAAGGTGGTTCTTGCAACACAGAGCAGAACGTGAAAACCCATTTTAAAGATTTATGGCTGGAGATGTTTCATAGTAACTACAAAAAAAAAACCCACTCGGGAGAGACTTCTACTACAATAAGGAATAGTTTCATGTCTCTGTGATCCTGTGAACCATTAGACAGAGAATACCGTTGCACCAAGGCGGAGGTGAGGAGAATGCGGATATTTTCGTTAATTAGACTTCATAGCAAACGACGCAGGCAGAGCCTTCACAAATGCCAGGTCAAGTATTTCTCATGCAAGATTAGGTTTTCTCCACCACCATCCCCTACCCCACACAAGTTAGCAAAGTTATATAATATTCTTATTAAATAAGAATGGAATAGAGGACAAAGCAAGGAAAGAAACGGTTGGTGTGGATGTTCAGGCCCAAAGATGGAGACTAAGAAAAATTTCACTAATTTTGGAGAAATTCAGAAAACAGACATACCCACCAGATGAAATTACCAGGTTTTGCTCCCACAGCTTGAAAGCGTTAGTCACTCAGTTGTGTCCGACTCTTTGTGACCCTATGGACCGTAGCCTACCAGGTTAGTCTGACCATGGAATTCTCCAGGCAAGAATACTGAAGTGGTTGCCATTTGCTATTCCAGGGGATCTTCCCAATCCAGGGATCAAACCCGGGTCTCCCACATTGCAGGCAGATTCTTTACCATCTGAGCCACCAGGGAAGCCCCAGAGCTTATACCAGTATATTTAACTACAGGAGGAAATAAGGCATCAAGACAATATAAAATCCTGCCTTTTGAAGTCAGGCAAAGTTTAAAGTTTGTAGAGTCAGGGAGGAGATTATATCTATGTTGTATGTTCTGTGTTTGGACCCTGGGTAGATTTAAATGCATCTGGTGACACAGTCTGTGGTCAGGGTGCAACTGAAGTAGGCAAACTTTGTTTAGGTTCTTTTTGCTCCTTTTAATCACCCATCGTGCTTCTGAGTTGCCCTTTTGTGCTTCTGAGTTGCCCGTTTGTCTCCCTATTCCCGAATGCTTAGCGCCCTCATGGTTCAGGGTCTCTTCTCTCATACCACAACAATTTATACAAGAAGAGGAAAAAAAATTTTTTTTTAATCTGCTGGGAAAAGAATTTCTTTTAGGGAGGAAACTGTCTTTATGTAGGAAATACCTTGACAGGCTGTTGAAGGATGGAAGGGAATACCCTGAGGACATGGTCTGGGAGAAGGTACCGAAACAAAAAAGGCTGAAGTGACCCATGGTGGAAACCAACAGGAGCTAGAAATAGGGACAGAGCCCAGAACAGAGCGTGGCCAGCAGCTGGCGCTTATGATGGCAGAAATGGCCCGGTGACATTTTTCAACAGTGTTAACTACTACAACATCAGTTCCCAAACTTTCTTGGCTCACAGTACCCTTAGTCTTCCCTATAATTTTTTCTGGTGCCCCTCCCCAACCCCACCAAGCGACAAAATACATGTAATCATTGTTTCATTCGGCAGTAAACCCAAACAGCTTAATATATCCAAACACGGGAGTATCTCCTGTTGCACGTTGATTTTCACAAGGTACTTGCTTTTTTATCTCAGCAACCCTGAACATCCAAGATTCACAAAGATAAGGTATCATTGAAAGGAATGTAGCACAATCTACTGTTGAAACAGGGAACTACTTTGAGCTGGTAGCTTGTGCAGGGCCCAGCAGATTTTCAATATGACTTTGTTTCTTTTGAAAACGTAGACGAGCCTACAGCACAGATGTGAGTTTGCTGCAGCCCCTGAGGGTTCTTGGTACTACCGTGTTGGGAAGCATGGACTACAGAATTCACCTCTTCGTTGCCAGCATTGACTGCCAGATTGTCCTGCTGTGTCTCCTACTTGCAGCGAGTTCTAACACACCTGAAGAGGCCTCGTGTCAGTGTCTAGATGAATGAGTACCGAAGATAGTTCATTGAGGTGGGCTGGAGACAGCAGACACAGGTCACAAGAAGAGCAGAAAGTAGAACTAGTTCAGTAGAGGCAGGAGGTCAATGTGAGAAGTGCACCCTTGGATGTGACCTCTGGGTCTTTTAGAAACACCGGGGTGGCATTTCACTTTCTGTAAGATTTGGAATGGAATTTGAGTCACTATTTGGACCGAATGACTCCAGTTGGCATTTCTTAAGAATTGAACATCTATTATCTATTGGCAAGGTTTGTAAAATATTTAATATAAATTACCTTGATTGCTTAACCTAAAATTGGAAAAATGTGTTACAGGGACAAAAAAAAGTCCTCCCATGGAATATATTTTTTGACAACAAAAATGTGACGGTGGAGGCCAGCCTTAAAGATTGTCATTTTACATCAATCACCCAATAGTGCCATGCCTAACTGGTAATCTGCCCTTTCATTTAAATGCAGAACATAAGATTTACCACTGCAACTATTTCTAAGTATACAATTCAGTAAAATATATCTAATGTATTGTGCATCCAAACTCCAGAACTTTTTCATTGCAAAACTAAAACTCTGTACCCTTTAAACCACTGCCCACTCCCTTCTTCCCCTAGCCACTGGTAAGCACCATTCTATTTCCATTTCCACAAACCTGACTATTTTAGATACAGCATATGAGTGCAATCATGTAGTATTTGTCCTTCTGTGTCTGACTTATTTCATTTAACATAATGTCCTTAAGGATCATCCTTATGGGTGATACATGACATCCATGGCTTTTCCCTGATAGCTCAGTTGGTAAAGAATCTGCCTGCAATGCAGGAGACCCTGCTCGATTGCTGTGTCGGGAAGATCACCTGGAGATGGGATAGGCTACCCACTCCAGTATTCTTGGGCTTCCCTTGTGGATCAGCTGGTAAAGAATCTGCCTGCAATGCAGGAGACCAGGGTTCGATCCCTGGGTTGGGAAGATATCCTGGAGAAGGGAAAGGCTACCCACTCCAGTATTCTTGGGCTTCCCTTCTGGCTCAGCTGGTAAAGAATCTGCCTGCAATGCAGGAGACCAGGGTTCGATCCCTGGGTTGGGAAGATCCCCTAGAGAAGGGAAAGGCTACCCACACCAGTATTCTGGCCTGGAGAATTACATGGACTGTATAGTCCATGGGGTTGAAAAGAGTCTGCCACGACTGAGTGGCTATCACTTTCACTTTTCGTGACATCCATGCTGCAGCAGGTGTCAGAACATCCTTACCTTTTGAGTCTGAATAATATTTCATTGTCTATATCTACCACATTTTGTTTATCTAGTCATTTATCAATGGACACTCAGGTTGTGTCCACCTCTTGATTATTGTGACTAGTGCTGATATGAACATGGGTGTGGCCTCTCCTCTATTTTTTCCATTGTACTTCCCACTTTATACTGTATTATACAGTTTGCATATTTAATGTTTATTGTTTACTGTCGGTTTCCCCACTCTAGCATGGAAGTTCCATTAGAATAGGTTTTTGTCTGGGTCTGACATATAACAGAAACTTACTAAATAGTGCTTGCTCATAAAATTAGTATCAGACACTGACCACATACCAGGCTCTGTGCTAGGCTGGAGGAAGCACCAGCAAATAAGATGTGGAACTTACAGTTCAGTGGGGGAGTGAAGTAAAATTAACTGATGGGTTCAAATTTGATAAAACAAGCTTCCTTACAAGAAAGTTGGCAGTTCTGCAGCTGACCTTTTTCTTCACGTGGCTCCTCTTGCTTGAGTATCACTACCTCTGTTACTTATGTGTCCTAATGACGAGAATAAGTTATTTCTATCTATGCACTTAAATTCTACTTGATGTGAAGAAATTTGAATAATTTAAATTGTGATTGAATGACGATTCTATTTTTATGTTATCTCTGCTGGAACATTTCCACCCACCGATCTGGCTTAATTGGAGAGTATACTGCAGGATTCTCCTAAACATTTTTCATTTAAGATTAATATCCACGTGAAGAAAAGCTTTAAATGTTTTTCTCATCATACCCCCGTAGAATTACTTGGAATATCTCTAAAAAGGAATTATCTGATTTCCAAAACCCAGTTGATAGCTAATTTTTTTAATCAGTATTTTTACTTGAACAAAATTCCAGTGTTTCTTAAAATAGCTAGGCATCCTCTTGGGTTGGTGTCCCAGGAGTTTATCTACGAAGAGCTCAGAAATTCTGTTCTGTTCTCTGGGTGTACGTGGCCAGTGTGCTTGATTCCCTTTCCTGCTTCTGCCTGAGCTCATATTAAAATTATTCTTTTTACCCCCTTCTCTCAGTAAATAGAAAGCTTTCTTCGGGGTTTTTTTTTCCTATGAAATAAAAAGGAATCTTTGATTATTCCAGAAAGCACAATCACAGAAAGAACACACAGGACATCAGCTGTTTCAACTGCTATTAAAACCTGGTAAATAGGATTCAAATTTGTGTTGTCCAGATTTGGTAGCCATTAGGCCCAGGTGGCGACTAAGCACTTGACATGTGTCCAGACTGAACTGAGATGTGCTTAAGGTGAAAACACACATCAGATTTACAGATTTCACACACGCACACAAGGAGATGTAAAATACCTTCATAATTTTTATATTAATTACATGTCAAAATTATAGTGTTGTGGATATACTGATTAAATAAAATATGTTATCAGTTATATGAGTTTCTTTTCACCTTCTTCTTTAATGTGACTACTAGAAAACAGAGAATTACAGGGCTTGCATTATATTTCTACTGGACAGTGCTGCTCAGATAATCATTTTCTGTATGTCTGTACATATACACATATTGTAAGAGCAAAATCATGATACTTTCTATTTCATAACCCACATTCTTCACTTATTAATATATTATTGGCATATTTCCATGTCTACAGATATAGTTCTCCAAAATTATTTGGAATAGCCACAATGTTCTAATGTAAAATTAGACTGTAATTTCTTGAACCAATATCCTATTATTAAACAGTGGAATGCTCCCATTCTCCACTGTTAAAAAAAAAAAACATTCTACATAGATAACTAATGAGAACCTACTGCACAGCACAGGGAACTCTACTCGGTGCTCTGTAGTGACCTAAATGGAAGTAAATCTTAAAAAGAGGGGATATATGTTTACACATAACTGATTCACTTTGCTGTACAGCAGAAACTAACACAACATTCTAAAGCAACTATACTTCAGTAAAAATTCTAAAAAACGAAACAAACAAAACCCAAACATCCTTGGACTCACAACTAGGCTTATGTGAATGATTATTTCATTAGACTAATTTTCCACAAGTGAAATTGCTAAATCAAAAAACCCACATTTTTAGGGCTTTTGTTACTAACTAAAAACCATCACGTCCCCTCTCTAAAAATGTGGTACTAGTTTAAGCTCACCAGCAGGTATTCTTGGGTTCATTTCTTAATAGCTTCCCTTTACTGACTGTTAGGGTTTGTTTTCATTTTACTTCTTCTATCATAAGTAAAATGGAAGTGTTCCCCATTTTTATTAGCACTTTGTGATTCATCTTTTGTTAAACTAACTTCATGTCTGTAGCCCATTTGTCTTTTGGAGAAGTCCTCTTTTGTTATTGACTTACAAGGCTTTTTAATATAGATTAATTATACTAGTCCTTGGTCACACATGTTTCATGTGTTTTTATTAGTTTATTTGCCTTTTAATCTTTTGTTGTTTTTTGATGTCCAGAGACTTTAATCCTCACGTAAGTTTTTAAGATAACTGTCCTTGAGCTGATATTTAGGAATTCCTTTCATACTTTAAAATGATGTCATTATTCAAGTATAACATCTTCTAGTATATTCTTGCTGACATATTTTACATTTATTCCCTTACACCCTATGGAATCTATGTTTTGTGTAGAAATTATGAGGGCTATCTTTTCAAAATGTTTAGCTAGATATCCCGATTCCATTTATTAACCAGCTGTCCTTTTCTTCATTCGTTTAAAAAATAAGCTAATGTGGAAGGATTGGGTCCATACAGGGTCAAGTCCATGGAACATCACAGAAGTAGGTTGGAAAAGGCATGCATTTGAGTCCAGGGTACAGGTGGGCAGGGATCAGAGTGGAAGATCAGGAAGAAGGGCATGGGCTACCAGTCTTCTGCACTGATCCCAATCATGAGTGACCTTAGTTGAGTGTACGGTTTTAACCTACTCAGAATCATGTGCCGCTTACAAAATCTGAGTAAATTTAAACTGTCTTGCCCCAAAAATATGTGCACACACATCTTTGTACGTAATTGCATGAGGTTTGTAGATCCCCTGAAGTCTGTCCAGGAGACTTACTGGAATACACAGAGCTCAAGAGGGCTGTTTTCCTTGTGGAAGAGGAGATCAAAGACCTAGAGGTAAGTCATACTCCAGGTAAAGGCAGGTACAGGGTTCTACTCCTCCCTTTATGCGGTCATATTGAATACTCACTTGCCACTCCCCAAACTAAGACTATACTTCTCAGCCTCAGGCCTCTGTTCCTACTGACATCTTGTCTAAAATGGCATTTTCTGCTACAGTGGCTATTCCTGGTTGCCTCCCCAGCATCCATTCTCCACCCTGAAATTTCTATCAGAATCCTAAATTTTCTTCTGTTGTATTTTCACTCTAGGAATAGACTCCCACTAAGCACCAGGGGTGGATCATGGCTGACTTAGACCAGCCAGGACACTATATTCTTTGACCACAGTCACTGGTCCAGGAGTGGACATGTGGCCTAAGCCATCCACGTGATGGAAATGGAGGCCTCTTGCTTGGGAAAACTGGAGCAGAAGCACTCTCTCTGCCACTAGACACAGAAGGGGAAGCAAAGGCACGCCCTGCTGCTGTTAGCCATCCAACCAACCAGCTTTAGAACAAAGACAGCACCTTGGAAAGCCACATGAGGAGCAGAGGATATTCCTTAGTGAGATACTGAGCCACCAGATCCATCAACCTTGAGGGCTGCCCCAACTCAGACTTCTGTTACTTGAATCAGTAAACTACCCTTGCTGTTTATGTTGAGCATGCTTTTTGTTCCACGTAATGTAAGCTTCCTAACTGACACATGCCGGCCTAGGGAAACCCAGTTGAGACACTACCTTCTCCACACCTTCCACAGTTAAGCCAGCTAGAGGGGATGCCTCCCTCCAATGCATTTCTCCAGCCCTTTGCTCCTCCCTCCCATATTATATGAATACCCCTTACTACACTGGACACAAATTCTAGGTCAGGAACCACAGCTTGGGACATTTCATATCTTCACAACACCTAGCTGGTGTTCAATGATATTTTTTGAAAGTTACACTAGGAATGCCTTACTCCATGACTGGGTCTGGGTCTTCCATTATCACCAAGATAAACGAACAGGGACTTCCCTGATGGCCCAGTAGGTAAGTATGCTCCCAATGCAGGGGGCCTGGGTTTGATTCCTGATTGGGGAATTAGATCTCACATGCTGCAACTAAGACCCAATGTAGCCAATAAATAAATATTAATTAATAAATAAATGATAGCCACTTTAAAAAATGAACAACATGCTTGGATGTCTGATGAAAGTGTTGCATCTTAGACCTTGATTCTTTCTGTCTTAACATTGAGGAGCACTGAGTGTGTGGTTTGATAAGATAGAGAGGAGATAAAAGAGGACTGGACCTGCATCTTCTGAAGTGAGAGGATGATAAACACCAAAAAGGTGAGAAGTGTGTGTGTGTGTATTATATATAACTTAGTATATGGAGGTAACTGCCAAAAGAATCAGCTAAAAAATTGAAAGCAGTTAACTCCAAGGAGAGCAAAATGAGAAAGGGGCGTCTGTCGTTTGTAATGAATTTTTTTGAACAATTTGTTGTCTACATATATAACCATAATAATTTTTTTTAATTGTTGAATTAACAATAAAAAGTTATACACCACCAGGTGAAAACAAATAGCTAAAAGTAGTCACCCCTGGAGAAGAGGATTATGATGGAGGGGGCTAAATGAACCACAGAAATATTTTCATACCTTTAAATACCATTTGAGCTTTTATCTCCACGTGCATTCAATAAATATCTCTATTTCTTTCTTTCTCTTCAGCAAATAGATGGGTTACAAAAATGGTCACAGTAATTGTTCTCCTTGTATCCATGCCCTTGTGCAGCACCTTCTGGGTTAGTCTCTGGCTTTGGCCACTTGACTTGCAATGGCCAACGGGGCAGCAGAAATGGGACACAAATATGCCAGAAGCTTGAACAGTGCTTGTGCCTTGGGTCTGTCCTCTCCTGCTGTTCTTGGAACTCTTGACACTGTAGCCCAGCAAGACCAGCACAAGAGCCACCCAACAGAGGCCAGTCCAAATTCCCCACTCACTGGATCATGAGCTACTGAACAGTTACATGTATACGAATGGAATGAGAACATCCTCTAACACCATACACCAAAATAAACTCAAAATGGATCAAAGACCTAAATGTAAGGCCAGACACTATAAAACTCTTGGAGGAAAACATAAGCAGAACAGTCTTTGACAAAAATCTCAGCAAGGTTTTTTTTGATCCATTTTCTACAGTAATGATAACAAAACCAAAAATAAACAAAGGGAACCTATTTAAACTTAAAAGCTTTTGTATAGCAAAGGAAACCATAAATAAAACCAAAAAGACAACCCACAGAAGGAAAAAAAATATTTGCAAATGAAGTGACCGACAAGAGATTCATCTCCAAAACATACAAACAGCTCACGTAGCTCAATATCAAAACAACAAACAACCCAGTCAAAAAATGAGCAGAGGATCTAAATAAAAAATTCTACAAAGAAGACATACAGATGGCCAATAAGCACATGAAAAGATGCTCAACGTCACTAATTATTAGAGAAAAGTGAATCAAAACTACAATGAGGTATCACCTAACACCAGTCAGAAAGTCCATTATCAAAAAATCTGCAAACAATAAAGGCTAGAGAAGGTGTGAGAAAAGAGAACCTTCCTACAGTGTTGGTGAGAATGTAAATTGGTACAGTCACTGTGGAGAACAGTATGGGGGTTCCTTAAAAAGCTAAAAATAAAATCACCATATGATCCAACAATCCCACTACTGGGCATACACCTGGAGAAAACCAAAATTTGAAAAGAGAAGTGAACCCCAATATTCATTGCAGCACTGTTTACAATAGTCAAGACATGGATGCAACCTAAATGTCCACTAGCAGATGAAAAGATAAAGAAGATGTGGTACATATATGCAACAGAACATTACTCAGCCACAAAAAAAGAATGAAATTATGCCATTTGCCGCAATGTGGATGGACCTAGTAAGTGAAGTCAGTCAGACAAAGACAAATATCATATGATACCACTCACATAGAAAATTAGTTTTAAAAATCATAATAATGAACTTATTTGCAAAACAAAACCAAACTTCCAGATTTTGAAAACAAATTTATGGTTACCAAAGAGGAAATGTGTGCGGTGGGAATAAATTAGAAGCGTGGGATTCATATACACACTCTATTATATAAGACAGATAACCAGTGAGGGCCTACTCTAGTACTATATAGCACAGGAAACTCTATTCAATATTCTGTAATAACCTAAATGGGTAAAAACCTGGAAAAGAATGAATACATGTATGTGCATAACAGAATCACTTTGCTGTACACCTGAAACTAGCAAAACATTAAAACTCAAGTATACTCCAATAAAATTAAATAAACAAATATTTTTCAAAAGAACCACTACCTAAATAAAAGTTTGCATTAAACTTTTAAATTTGAGGCACGTTATTATGTGTCAAATGCTACCTGATAGATGCTGATACAGATACAGACACAGAAATAAAACAGAAATTATATATTTCTAGGTCTCAACCCAGATTTCTGGGTTTCCAGATCCCGACCTAGATTTTTAAGATCATAGTAGAGGGGTGAATCCTGACAATTTGTATTCAAAAAATCTCTACAATGACTCTAACACAACCTGGGCAAGCATTTGAGAACTACAGGTATACAATGAAGATCAAAGGGTTTGGAGATCTGAGTTCAAAGCCAGGTACTTCTACTTACTGTGAAATCTTGGGCAAGTGAAGTTAAACTTCTCTGAGCTTCCATTTTATCCCTGGGCAAATAGCGAAAGTTGTTGTGGTGATGAAATAGGCTGGTATATGCAAAATGTCCAGCATTATGCATGGAGTTTCTTCCCCTACCTCCTTCAGCAAACCCTAATGGATCCTTACAGAGGAAGCCAATTCAGTGTATAATTCTGGAAAGCCTGCAGGTGGTTTGGCTATGATATTGGATTCTTATTGCCCTTTCTATCTTTAACCAAGCACAGGACAGAGAGAGGTTGATGGAAAACCACCCTCGGAAGGGTTTTATTTCCCTCGTTTGTCAGGGCGACTTTAACAAAAATGTTACAGTGTGAAATAAGAAACTTTCATGATAGAATGGAAGAGACCATAAGGGAAAAACAGGGCTGTTATCAGATTCACCAAAGTCTCAAATGCAGGACAAGAGGTTTCCAATGAGGGAACAAGAAATCTTAGGCCCAGGGCAAATAGCATGACAGCAACTTCAGATGGTCACATTGCCTCCACTTTTTTTTTGAGTCTATAGAGAGACTGGGCTTCCCAGGTGGCGCTAGTGGTAAAGAACCCGCTTGCCAATGCATGAGACTTAAGAGACATGGGTTTGATCCCTGGGTCGGGAAGTTCCCCTCAAGGAGGAAATGGCACCCCACTCCAGAATTTTTGCCTGAGAAATCCCATGGACAGAGGAGCCTGGTGGTCTAAGGTTCATAGGGTTGCAAAGAGTCTGAAGGGACTTTGCACACAGAGAGCAAATTAGATGGACTGGGAGCAAGCTTTGTAGAAGTTTGGAAGTCATAAGCCTCGGTTTTCCCATTTGTAAAATAACAGACTTGAATATTAATATGCTCTCTGAGGCCCCTCTGAACACCGACATTCTAATTTACAGCCAGAACGCTTCTCCTCCTTGTCTAACTGACCTGTGCTTTCAATTATCCATTTTGAAAAGAAACTGGGAAACCATTTCTTAAACATTTACTAAAAAATAAACAACTGTCTCTAGGTGTTGACCTGATGCCTAATTTTGATTCATTTTCATCCAAAGAGAAAGATAAGCACATTTGTGGCCGATTATCTATGTTTGTGCTTCCTCCCTTTTTTATTTTTTCATTTTGGAGCACTGTCCTATTCAAGATGACCTCTATGCATTGCCTTAGTTTCCCCCAGCTCACCAACATTTGTAAGGACAAAAATAAAATGGCTTGGTGACATTAAAAACAAACAAAGAACAAACAGAATGACTGGCCACCCTTCTTCATAAATGCCTGATTGCTCCCATATTAGCCAAAAAATCGGCACAAACTCAGAACAGTCATTTTACTGTATTACAAACTGCACCCAGGTGGCTCAGTAGGTAAAGAATCCACCTTCAGTGCAGGAGTCAGAGAGAATGAGGGTTTGATCCCCGGGTTGGCAGGATCCCTTGGAGAAGGAAATGGCTACCCACTCCAGGATTCTTGCCTGGAGAATCCCATGGACAGAGGAGCCTGGTGGGCTACAGTCCATGAGGTTGCAAACAGTTAGACACGATGGAAGCAACTGAGCATAGCACAAACCTTACCATTAGTTTATGTTGGAAAGAGAACACATACCCTGTGCGGGCTACTAGTGACCAGAGTCCCAGGCTTTACCCAGGTTTCTGTTGCCCCAGCATCTGTCCCTGAGCCCGGGAGCCCTGCCTGAGACAGTCTGAAGCACAGTCCTTGCAGGGAAAGAAGTTATTATGCCAGAAAATTGGAACTGAATACAATCAGACAAGTTTTACCCATTGTGGACTCAGAAAACCATCTATCTAGTCAAAGCAATCTGTTCTAATAATACGTGAAATATAAAACTAAAACCTTTAAAAAATCCTATCAAAGAGATTGATGGCATTTTTCACAAAGTGAACATTTTAATATTACCATTGGTGATCTTTCCTGATGTGATCACAAAACCATGCATGTAACACACAGACATGGCCACAGACACTTTCACTGACTTCATATTCCAAACAAAAGGCACAGAGTGGGGGCTTTCTACGCTTAGAAGAACCAGTACATTATCACCAGGCCAGTGATAGTCCAGTTTAGCAGAAAAAAGGGAGTGAATGCTATTCCACATCATTATTAGAAACTGGCCGCTCTGAGTATATTCTGTGGCCCAGTGGCAGCAGCATCCCCAGAGATCTTATTAGGAGGATGAAAACTCAGGCCCCCACACCAGGGAGAAGTATCAACAACCTCAGATATGCAGATGATACCACCCTAATGGCAGAAAGCAAAGAGGAACTAAAGAGCCTCTTGATGAAGGTGAAAGAGGAGAGTCAAAAAGCTGGCTTAAAACTCGACGTTCAAAAAACTAAGATCATGGCATCTGGTGCCATCACTACATGGCAAACAGAAAGGGAAAAAGTAGAAGCAGTGACAGATTTTATTTTCTTGGACTCCAAAATCACTCTGGACAGTGATTGCAGCCATGAAATTAAAAGATGCTTGCTACTTGGGAGGAAAGCTATGACAAACCTAGACAGCATATTAAAAAGCAAACATATCGCTTTGCCGACAAAGGTGCATATGATCGAAGCTATGGTTTTCCCAGTAGTCATGTACAGATGTGAGAGTTGGACCATAAAGAAGGCTGAGCACCAAAGAATTGATGCTTTCAAACTGTGGTTCTAAGGAAGACTCTTGAGAGTCCCTTGGACTGCAAGGAGATCAAACCAGTCAGTCCTAAAGGAAATCAACCCTGAATATTCATTGGAAGGACTCGTGCTGAAGCTGAAGCTCCAATATTTTGGCTCTCTGATGCAAAGAACCAACTCACTGGAAAAGACCCTGATGCTGGGAAAGACTGAGGACAGGAGGAAAAGGGAGCAACAGAGGATGAGATGGCTGGACAGCATCATCGATTCAATGGACATGAATTTGAGCAAACTCTGGGAGACAGTGAAGGACAGGGGAGCCTGGTGTGCTGCAGCCCTTGGGGTCACAAAGAGTTGGACACGACTTAGCAACTGAACAGCAAAAAGCTGCCACACCAGACCCAGTAAATCAGAATCTACATTGTTAAAAGCCCCCCAGGTGATTCACATACATGTCCAAGTTTGACGAACACTGGAGAAGAACACCCTCCTTATCCAGGCGGGGTTATTTTCTCACTAGGAGAGATTGTAAAAACTGGCCATAGATTTTTCCAACTTCTGTTAGCATGCCCCTATGCTCCCCATCAAGAGATGGAGTCTTTTTCTCTGTCTCTTTGAGTCTGGGTACTTTGTATCTTGCTTTTAACAGTAGACTGCAGTACAAGTGATGATATTGGAGGTCCAAGTGTGGGCCTCAAGTGGCCTTGCAACTACTGCTTTCACCCTCTTGAAACCCTGAGAGCACTAAATGAAGAAGCTCAAGCTAGCTGGCTGGAGGATGAAAAACTTGCGGTGAGTGAGGCCCAGTCAAGAGCCATAACCATTAATCTGACACGTGAGGGAGTTGTGTTGGATCATCCAGCCCCATTGAGCAGCCAAACAGTAAGTAGCTGCCTGGATAGTGTCCTCTGGAAGACCAGCAGAACAACAAACGAGTCCAATTCCATCTTGGTGGAAGAAATCACCTTTGCTGATATAAAAGTAAAGGTTGGGTAAGTTTATTCCTGGGGAAGCCCCTTTGGTGACAGGTTCACAAATGATGGAATGATGGAGCTATTCATGCTGGGTGGTTAAAACAAGCTCTTCACCCAGTGTTACCCTCTCCACAGCTCCCTGGATGGATGCTATGAAGAAACAATACATGGAATAAAAACCATGATCAAAATTTCCTGATATCTGGCTCACAGGTTTATGCAGATACCTCTGGCCTGTCTGGCTGCTCCCTCCCCCATGCCTTATCTCAGGCTGCTGACAGTTTCTGCTCAAATCCAGCTACCAGCCAAGGCAGTGAACTATGAGTCTTTCGTGAACAGCGCTGAACTGGAAAGACTAAGCTTTGGGGTCACCAGAACTGAGCTTCAATCCTGGCCCTGCCACTTACCAGCTAGGTGATTGGGGCAATTACCTAACTTCTCTGAGATTCAGCTTTGCCATCTGTCAATTGAGATTAAGAATCCTTGTCCATCAAGACTGTTGAGACTACGTATAAGAAAGATGGCATATTATGAATGCTCTGTAAGTATTATATACATAATTGAGGCTAGGGGTGTGAAAGCCATAAAATCCCTGACAAGTGTAATTTTGAAAAAGATAAACCCACCAGCCCCCACCCCACCCCCACTCTTTGAGAACACCAGACTTTTAAATGGCTGGACACTCTGACTGCAGTCTGGCTGTTTATCTGCTGACTGCTTGGCAGTGGTTCCATTTAGGAGGGGGATGGGTGATCAGCATGCATCCCTGGGTCACCAGGTCAAGTGGGTACTAATCAGGAAAAATGTTTGGCTATCAAATGCTCCATTGAGTGCTTTAAATATCACCTGATGTGTCATAAATTTGGATTAGCTGTAGAAAATCAATCTTTACCATATGCAAATTAAAGATGAAATGAGATTGTCCTTGCGAGCCACTGCCCTCCTTCAGCACACTGGTTCTTCAGTTGTATTTAACTGATTTGAATTTTCTTACATTTTGCTTCAGTTTGTGACTTGAAATTCATTATCCCTGAGGCAGCTTATGGTCAGAGAGCTCTGATCCCAGAGACAGCCTTGAGAGGGATTCTTCAAGCGGCTACTGGCTGTGTTCCCTCATCTCCCCTAGACAGACTCAGCAGCCACCAGGAGCGAACTCGGCTGTGCTGGCCTGGGCCCCCGGAAACCATCTCCTGAAAACTGGATGTTAATCTTGATTATGATGCACGTGGAGCATACGTGTGTGTCTGCGGGTGTAGATATGTGTTCCAGGAGTATTTTCGGGAAGCTAGATTTTCCCTTAAAAATAAGAAACCATCTTTGTTAGTCACTCTTCCTGATTCCACAGAGAAGTATAACCTTGGGATCAGACTTCTCAGAGCTGGACTGAATCGCTGGGCTTGGAAAGTCAGAAAATAGGCGAGTTTTTGACCACTCCCTCAGACGGCTCTGTTTCAGCCCATACAAATCTCTGTAGCAAAAAATCTCAGGTAGGGAAATGGAGCAAAAGCAGTGATGACCTCTCAGGGGAATGAATGCTAGCTTTAAGTCCCAGGAGCTGCCAGCTACCCAGGAACTTATTAAAGTTCTTTCTTTGTATTCAGCAAGCTTGGAATAGGATCAGCTAATTAGCCTGCCTAGGAACCAACTGGCATGGATTAGAATGGGGTGGAATGGAGTGATGATAGTACTCTGTGTACTACCGCATAGTTTGCTAAAATCTCGCAATAAATTATCTCACTTAATCCTCTCAACAGTCATGCAAGGTTGGTCTTATTACTATTTCAAGTTATAATATGGACACTGAGATATAAAGAGTAAGTTAACTTATGAAAAACCTTAAAAATAGTCATGCCTTCTGGCTAGTAACTCCATTTCCAGGAATTTACATTGGGAAAATAATAAGAAATCCAACAAAAAAGAGATTTATTGATAGGTGTCTATAAAGAAGGTACTTTTAACAGTAAAAAACTGAAAGCAAACTATATGTCCAAAAATTAAAAATGAACTGAATAAATTCAAAAATTCAATATAGGAGATGCTCGATAATCTCTAAAAATTAGGTTTCTGAACACGATTTAAGGAATTAAGTAGACTATGACTTAAGGAAATAATATGATTTAAGGAAATAAGTTGACTGTTGTTAAAATAAGGAAAATTTTAAAAGGAGAATTACCTCCTTAAACATAGAGTATAATCCCAATTTTGCAGTAAAACTTAGTAATAGTTGTCTGTGTTCCAAGAGTACATTGACATTTTCCCCTCTTTTTATGTTTCTCTATTTTCATAAATCTCTAAAATACACTAATATCATAATTAAAAGCAAATGACAATAAATAAATAATTTACAAAAAGAAATGTGTCAGTGTTGGCTTACTCATGAGGAACTAGTGAAAAGCAGGAAACTAAAAGATACGAGATATTCCGAGTGCTTTTGAAGGCCACAGTAAACATGCCAAATACAGTTATTTTATCAAAACCATTTTGCCCATTTCTAACTCATTTATCTTTAACAAGATAAACAAGATTTCACGAGGGTCTAGTAATGATCCATCTGTGAAATCATGGGATGTTTGGTTCATCCCTGCAATTTTCTATACTTATCTTCCTTATCCTTCACAAAGTACTGTCAGTGTTTAGGAAAATGGTTTTGTGAAACTTGGTAAATTGCTACATAAAATAGTTCCTTGGATAATGGTGTGTCTGACACTTTAAACATCTGAAAACTCTCCGAGTTATTAGATGTGGGGTAGAGAAGGTCAGATAATGTCTCTAGAGATGGCTCCTATTAGGGGAGCTTTGGGTGATATAAAGTATGAGGCAGGGGTGGAGAGGAATGGCAGGCTGCAACTGCAGAATTCTAAACAGACATTTAGGAGGAATTTCCAAACAAGAGGCACAGGCCCTGCTGCTATCAGAGTGGAGGAAAGCAAATTGATTCTGCAAGGGAAAAATCTGGCCTTCGTGAGAAGAATTCTAATGATGCCCAAATTCCATTTCTTAACATTTATTTTTTGGTTAAATTGCTTTGAAAGCTATAATTTTAGCATTTTTTGATTTGGGGACACTGAGCTATCAATGTATGGATTTTCCAAAATTATTAAATTCATTTGGATTGCAGAGACAGTTTTTTACACATAATTCTTTAATTTACCTGGAATACATGTACTTTCTCTTTTTTACACAAAATCTTTATCCACCAAGAACAAGTATTAGTAATTTTACTAACAGTAACCATCCCCTTGCCCCCCACCGACTACCATTGATCAGTACTTGTTTTCTGCTCTGAATTGTACCAAGTCCTTTGACATACAGCAGATATCACTTGCTTTGAACTTCACAACACTCTGCAGATCTGGGAACTGAGCTTCACAGAGGTTGATGTCATTTGTATCACAGACCAAAGTGTTACATCAGGCATGGTCCCTTTCCGAAGTTGTTGTTTGGCGCCATTACTCTGCCTGCACAGTCTTGCACCTTATCACTTAAATAGCTGTGAAGTTTACCCTGCTAAGTCTATACAATCAAAATTAATCTTGACTATTCTTACCCATACATTCTCCCAAAAGATTTTTAAAATATGTTTATATTTTAATTATCCAAGTAATACATATTCATTATTGAATGTTTAGGGAGTACACATAAAAAGGAATAACAGAAAGGAAAATCACTTATGAACTTGCCCATCCAGTGATGATCACTGTGACAGGATTTTCACATTCATCCTGTGTATTTATGCTGTGTCTCCCTCCATCAGAATATAATTTCCATGAAGCAGGGGTTTTTCTCTTGATCACTGTTGGACCTCTGGGGTCTATGTAACAAGTTGCACAGTCTGCTGCCCAGACCATAAGTTCAGGACCAAGGTGCTCACAACTCAGTCTGCTCAGAGAGTTGGCTCACAGATCAGCCCTTCTCTAGGGATAGCTTTCAGCCAAGGGGAATGCCTCTTTCAGGGTTACATCTCCTCCACAGAGGTAGCCTACATCAATGACCTGTAGGTTTGAGGGTATAAAGGCCCAGCCCTCTGTCCCAACCTGGAACAACTCCAAAGGGCCATTTCATTGCAGAGCTCCCTGTGAAACTGCTGGGACCTACGAGCAACTGCATCACCGTTCACCTCCCTCTGCCCAGTCTTGCTTCCGTAACTCCCCTACCGATGTTACTTCTGAGAATACTCCCAATTACCTTCCTGAAGGTGAACTTTTGCTACATAGCCTGTTTCTAGTAACCGCGAGCCAAGTTAATAGACAACTATGCCAGACATAGGGCCAGCTTTATAGTATTTGTTGAATGAATCTATGCAAAACTCTTTAGGGGTGCCTCCTTCATTCCTGGTGATTCTCACTCCTCAGCAATGAAGCAGAAGCTCCATCATGCCCCATGGAGTCAGAAGAAGCCAGCCATTCCTGTGCAGCCATCAGTAAGATTGCAGCTTCTTCGCATTACTGCAACCTCGACTTTTCATGATGTCCCAGGGGTCCTATCCACTGCTTGTTAACAATAGTGACTAGGACAAGATCCCAACTTGGCTGCCAGTTCTGCAAAGCTCTGGACCCAGCCTCCACTGTTCTCCCCAAATCCTGAGGCTTATTGTCAATGCTTACTGAATCCAGGGAATCTGCAGAGATCCCTATTCTGCTAAGCCTGCATCCCCTGGGCTCCACCCAGGTTACAGTGGTCCAGGAGGGTGAGAAGGGTGCTTCCACTTCAGTGTCTTACTCAGATAAGGGCACTCCATGATGGAAGTGGCCTGGACTTTAAACATTCAGATCTTGGGTCCATTAACATTTCCACTTCTCTAGAGTATGACCCAACCAAGATGACTGTGTTGGGACAAACAGGACAGATCTGGAAACCAACACATGCCCCAACTCTTGGTCCAGTTGTCACACAGTCTTTGGATGAAATCTCCCTCTGAGTCTGTCTGTGGTCAGGACACTAAGAAACAGAACCTGAAGCTGGGTATTCTTGACCAATTAATTTATTGAGGAATAGGCACCAGTGGTAAAGAACCTACCTGCCAACACAGGAGACACAAGAGATGTGGGTTTGATCTCTGGGTTGGGAGGATCCCCTGGAGAAGGAAATGGCAACCCACGCTAGTATTCTTGCCTGGAGAATCCCGTGGACAGGAGCCTGGTGGGCTGCAGTCCACGTGGTCACAAAGAGTCAGACGCGACTGAGTGACTGAGCACCAGCACTCAGGAGAAGGGAGGAAAGCTCCACGGGGACGGGGGAGGGGCAAAAACACGTGGTCTCAGCTGAGGAGCTGCAGCCTGATCCCACAGGGAGCTCTGGAGCACAAGTTGGACCCCACGTCCGCGAAGAGCTGGAAGCTAATTTCTGTTAAGTCGTTGTCATTGTTCTTTTTTGCAGATACATCACTTGATACACTATGCAAAGTATGTCAATAGGATCTGACAGAATCTACATTATAGTGTAAGGGGCCAATATATCTGTTATCGAAATTTCCCCTTTTGTTCCCCCACAGAACATTTTCATTGCAACCTCTGAATCAAGAAATGAAGCTTCATTCAATTTCACAGACAATCAAGCGGGAAAAAATTGATGGTTCAATATCCACAAAGCAATCAATGTGATAAACCACATTAACAAAATGAAGAATGAATATCAAGTGATCATCTCAAAAGATGCAGAAAAAGCTTTTGACAAAGTTCAACATCAATTTATGATTTAAAAAAACTTTCAAAAAAGTTGGTATATTGGGAACATTTCAACGTAATAAAGGCCATTTATGACAAACCCACAGCTAACATCATACTTAAAGGTGAAACAGAATGAAAGCTTTTCCTCTAAAAGCAGCAATAAGACAAAGATGTCCACTCTCACCACTTATATTTAACATAGGGCTTCCCTGTTGGCTCAGCGGTAAAGAATCCACCTGCCAATTCAGGAGACACGGGTTCCATCTCTGGTCCAGGAAGATCCCACATGCTGCGGGACAACTAAGCCTGTGCACCACAGCTACTAAAGCCTGTGCCCCCAGAGCCCGTGCTCAGCAACAAGAGAAGTCACTGCAATGAGGAGCCTGCACACCTCGACCAGAGAGTAGCCCCTACTTAACACAACTAGAGAAAAAGCCGGAGTAGCACAGTCACAAATAAATATAATTACATTTAACACAGTATTGGAAGTCCTAACCATAGACATCAGACAAGAAAAAAAAACTCATCCAAATTGGATGGGAAGAAATAAAACGGTCGCTATTTGCAGATGACATGTTACAAATCTCTAAAATCTCCTCTCCCAGGTGAAATGAAATCTACACACAAGGGAAATGAAAACATATGTCCACACAAAATTCTGTACACAAATAGCAGCATTCACAGCAGCATTACTAATAATAGCCAAAAAGTACAAACAACACTAATCAACATCAACTAATGAGTGGCTGAATAAAATGTAATATATCCATAGAGTGGAACATTATTCAGTATAAAAAGGAATGAAGGATAAATGCTAGAAAATGAATGAACTTTGGAAATATTATACAAAATGAAAGAAGGAAATCACAAAAGACCACACATTGTATGATTCAATTTAAATGAAATGTCCAGAAGAGACAAATCTATAAAGACAGTGGATCAGTGGTTGCCTAGAGTACATAAGTTTGTTAGGGGTTTGGGGTGGGAAAGTGACTGCTGATGAGTAAGGGTTTTCTTTCGGGGTGATAATAAGGTCCCAAAACTAGACTGTGGTGATGGATGCCCAACTCTATGAATATACCAAAATGCACTAATTGTACGTGCATGCACAGGTCAACTTAATGGTATGTGAATTATTACTCTCTACAAAGCTGTTTAAAATAAAACCAGCACTAGCTCCATACAAAGCCCAAGACATAATCCACAAACAAATTAAAAACAAACTGTTAACACCCACAAGTACAATGCCCATACATTGCACAAAGTCCCACCATCTGGAGAGTTGCAATAATATATTTTACATCACTACGGACAGCAAATCATGGCTGCCAACACAAGCATTTAGGGAGAAAAATAGCGACAGCAAATTCAGAAATATGTATCCATTTGACACTAATTAGTGCTGGTTTCACTCCCTATTTTGGGGGTTGCCATATAGCTTTTGTATTTTTTTTCTTCCAACCTTTACATCCATTGCCAAAATCAGGACATTTCACGTCTTCAGGAGGGGTTTACTGATAAATGAGAAGAGTCTCGGACACCCCAGGACAGTTGATTTTTCATGCACAAGAGAGGAGGGAAAGGGTCCTTCCTTTCCTGTGTCATGTTCCATGTGAGGACATCAGACTGGACTATGTGAAGCCCAGTGTCTTGTGGAGGTTTCATTCCTAACATTAATATTTCATCTTCTTTGTTGCCTTTATGAATGAGACATTTTCCTTTATGTTACATCTACTGTCTGTGTAAAGAAAGCCTGCTGACTTTATATATTAAATTTCTAACTACCTTACTGAATCTTCTTATTGTCTCTAATAGTTTTTCAGTTGATTTTTCTGGGTTATTCAAGGTTTATAATCATGGTATCAGGACATAATTATAATGTGGCTTCCCTCCACCCATCCATTATTTTAATCCCTTACTTATAAACCACTTTATTTGTAAAGGCTAAAACTTCCAGAAAATCCAACTGCTCAGTTCAGAAGGCACATTTTGTCACTTGTTTTAATGGCAATACTGCTGTTAAATACTTCATTATTAACCTGGCGTTTTGGTGGAGATAACTTAAGCATTTGGAGCAGATATCTATATATTTCTTTTTATCTTTTTTCAAATGACTTTTTTAATCCATGAGATGAACATACAGCTTTTCTCCTTTGATTGGGGTGAACTGTACTGAGGATTTCATAATTTTGAACCACCTTTGACTTTATTGAACCTGGATTTTGCTGAGCCATGGTTCAAAATTTTGCTAACACAGTGCTCAGTTCTAGTTACTGATTTGTCTTACAATTTTTACATCAATATTCATGAATGAGCCTGGAGGTCTTCTCTGCACTCTGATTTGAGTGCCGCTGTTACTTTTGGCTTCCTTTTTTACCACGTGCTTGGAGACAATTTACGTGCTGGATTTCTCTGCTCCTTGAACGTCTGAAATTATTTACCTGAGAAACCATCTGGGCCTGGTGATTAGAGAATGATGCATTTTCAACTTCTTCTCTGATTATTGGCCTGTTTAGAATTCTTGTCTCTTCTAGAGTAAATTTTGGTGATTTCTATATTTTCTAAACAATTAATCACTTCATCCATGTTTCAATCTAATTTGCACCTAGGTTTGCCAATCATTTCTTGAAACTCCTTTTAATATCATCAATTTGTATGTTAGTTTCTCAGTTGTGTCTGACTCTTTGCTACCCCATGGACTGTAGCCCGCCAGGCTCCTCTGTCCATGGGATTTTCCAGGCATGAATACTGGAGGGCGGTGTCATTTCCTTCCCCAGAGGATCCTCCTCAGGGAGACCAAGGTTCAATCCCTGCCACACTGCAGGTCTTTGCCATTTGAGCCACCAGGGAAGCCCCAAGAACACTGTATAATTCTCCATTCTAATTTTTAATTTTATTTCTAATATAAGTGGTTTTGTCAAAGAAATTAAAACCAGATTTTTAATTTACTGATTCCTCTTTTTCTGCTCTGTAATTTATTAATTCCAGGTCTCCATTTATTACCCTTGATGGTTTTTCCTAACCTCCTGAATGCATTTAAAAATTTTTTTCTTTTATAGTTTTCTAATATATATGTTTATGGCTTTATTTCCTGGGGAAACCAGCTTTGACTGCCTTCCATTAATTTCGATACTCCGTATTTTATTATTGCTTATTTCTATCATCTGTGACTTCAAATTCAATTTTCTCATTGACCCAAAAACTGTATAAAAAGAAAATTAAGAGCTCCCCCCGTTATTGCACTACCAAATAATGTAATTACACTAATAAATATGATGCTGCTTATTGGTTTACAATAAATATTATTCATCATGCTAAATTAGTCAAGACCCTGGCAGGAAGCAGATGGCACACTGAAAGGAATTTAACTAAACAGATGTGAACGAGGACACTAAGTATAGAAGCGTGGGCTGGGTTGAGGGAACAGACAAAAGATGCTGAAGTACCCAGGACAGTGGAAATCCATTGCCACCCCTAGGCCTGAAGAGACAAGGGCAGGGAAAAATATCACTGCAGCCACAAAGGAACACCACCACCCCTGAGACTCCAGGAGCTGGGGAGGAATACAGAGAATAATTATCTGACCCCTCTTTCTCTTCCAGGCTGCCGCCCACATCCAACAGCCAAATACAGATGACCCAGCGGATGCAGTCTGTAGAAGTCAACCTCAGAACGACAGTCTCAGGCCGGTAGAAAAGGGAAGAGAAAAAAAAAAAACCTCTGAGAACAAAAACTGGGAATAACCAGCAGCTCAAATAAATATCATTCTCCTCCTAGTCAAACATCAGAAACAGATAAAAATTTCATTAACTCTGTGATCCACTGGTGAATTCTATTTATTGTTTATCCGATTTCAAAGCATCCTTGAATTCCGAGAACCCGTGACATATTCTTTTCACTATATTTTTCAGTTGCTGTAATCATTTATTAAGAATTTTTACATCTATGCTCACAAATGAGGTTGGCCTGTAATTTTCTTTTTTGAATGGTAATCAGGGTTATGCTTCTCTTGTGAAATGAATCGGAGGCTCTTTTCCCACTTTTTAGTTCTGCAATAATTTATATAACAAAAGAATAATGCATTTCTTAAAAGTTAAAAAAGTTATTCAATCGTGTTCCTGCTAGGAACTGGTGGTTTTCTTTCAGGTAGTTCTTAGATAACTTTTAGAGTTTTCCATAATTATCAGTTTGTATAGATTTTATGTTTTTTGAGTCCATTTTGGTCATTTATAATTTTCTTAAAAATGGCTGCCTTCCTGGAGATTTCTACTGCTCAGTCATTTCAGTCGTGTCCTACTCTGTGCGACCCCATGGATTGTAGTCCACCAAGTTCCTCTGTCCATGGGATTTCACAGGCAAGAATACTGGAGTGGGTTGTCATTTCCTTCTCCAGGGGATCGTCCCAACCCAGGGATCAAACGCAGGTCTCCTGCACTGCAGGCAGGTTCTTTACCACTGAGCCACCGGGGAGTGGTTTTCTCCAATAAGCCCATTTTTCCCCAAACTTGGAGTTAAATAGTCCCAGTAAAGGGCTTTTGCATCTCCCAGGGCAGCCCACGGGGTTGTCATGGCTGTAGCACAGCAAGATTGCCAAAGGTAAGTTAAACAGAAACAAGTTAAAACTCATAGGAGGGGCTTTAATCTTGAGACAGGATCAGTCAGGCTTCTCCACAGCTGTTGACAAAGGCCGCACCCCGTGGAGCTGACCGCAGAAGGACGAGCTTAAGGTGACCTTCCATCCAGAGTGATTCCCTGCGCGGCAGGGTAACCTCAGCAGTGGCCCACTCTGGAGCCTGACCTCTCAGAACCATGGCTCTGATTTAGCCTCCTGCTTCGCAAAGGCGACAGGCAAGTGGGTGAGAGGAGAAAGAAGGGGAGGGAGGGAGCCCAGCTCTAACGACGCTGTGCCTTCCCCATGGTGCTTTCCTCCTGGTCCTGGCTCGGCCACTTTGGATGTCTCATTGTGACTAACCTTGCTGGGGTTCAGTTGCCTGATCAGTGAATTGAGAAGCTCTGAGGCCTTCACAGATTTATGATTCTATTCACAGATCTCCCCAGGAGTAAGCATAATACAAACAGTTTCATGCCTCACTTCCAGCTCTCTCTATTAAGAAAAGGATGCTTCTCCCTAAGAAATGGTGTCTGAGATCTGCTTCAAGGACCAGAAGGTGCTGCTGTTCCCCATATACCTCTCCTCTCCAGCCTAACCTGTCTTGGACTCAAAGTTCTCCCATGCTGGGTTCCAGGCATCAACAGCCTGAGTGAGAACACTGTCCTGGACACACAACCTTTGGACTAACCGGCACCTTTGGATGCACTGAGGCATCCAGGTGGCAAGGTTCCTGGGCAGCAGAAGGAGCTGACGGGGTTGGGGAGGGCCAGCCTGGAATGACAACTGCAACTGCACGAGATGGATGGGAAGGGATGCTACCGGCAGGCAGGGACAACATGGTGGCTTTGGGGCCACTAAAGGTGGAAGTGGACGGCAGCACGTATTAGCCTACAAGGGTCTGAGGAAGAAAGAGCCTCAAAGACACTGGCAACTTAGTGTCTTTGGAAGCCAACAGAACTGGGTGTCCATCCCAGCACTGTCACTCACTACTGAGCTACTAAACCTCTCAGTCTCTTTCTTCATCTACAAAATGGGAATAATAATGCCTATCTTTATGGCTGATAGGAGAGTTAGATGAGATGATACATAAAAAGGACTTAAGCATGGTGACTGATATGAGTCAGAATTCAACCCAAATATTATTATAATAATGCCCAGTTTTGCCACCATCATTCTCCCGAGGCCAACTTTAATTTATTACAAGCATCTTTGCGCTCCTGCTAAGCACTATGCTGGTCACTGTTGAGTTATAAGGCAGAATGAGGCATATTCCCTGCCCTCCAATAGCTTCCAGTCCAGTGGATTAGAGAGATTTGTGCACAGTCAAGTAAAAGATAGAGCAAAACAAGCATGAGAACCACACAGAGGTGCCCCAGCACACTGTGAGACATGTAAGAAGAAGCCATGGGCTTTAGGGTGGCAGTGGAGAGTGTGCTGAGGAAGGATCCTTGCATATGAGTTAGGCAGTAGAATCTGACAGGGTCCTCTAGGCCAACATCCTAGCTATGCAGTTAAGGGCCCAGACAGATAAAAAACTCCAGGCTTGGGGACTTCCCTGGTGGTCCAGTGGCCAAGATTTCTCACTCTCACTGCCAAGAGCTTGGATTCAATATCTGGTTGGGGAACTAAGATCCCAAAAGCTGTATGGTGTGACAAAAAATAAAATAAAATAAACACAAACTCCAGGCTTAGGAATCACTTAGATACTGAGCCCAGACCATGTGCCAGTCACTGTCAAGACTGATTTTTCAAGCCTCACAACAACCCAAGGAGATGGGAACTTTTGGCATCACTCTTTTATAGATGAAGAAAGTGAGGTGAAGCAACCTGTCCAAGGTCACAAAGACTGCGGGTGGTAGGGCAAAGATTTGCTCCATGCTAAATGCTTTACCATAGCTGCCTCTCAATGGCAGAGCTGGAACTTAACCACATGACTCACGACCTCAAACCCCAGGCTTTCCTGTTCTCTCATGCAGCTACTTCCCAGAGGAGGAAAAATGTTGCAGAAGGTGAGGAATTCTGGGTGAGCTTTCCAGACTGAGGACAGAGCAGAAGCAAAAGCATGGAGAACAACTGTGTTCTCAGAAGACTGTGCAGATCCTCATATTAATAGCTGAAGGGCAGAATGAAATTAATAGAAGACAGCAGTTGAGGTTCCTGCATCATTTCATGCCTCAAATCTCAGGCAAAGAAGCCAGGAATAGCAACAGCCTATACACTTTAGATGTGAGGGGAGGCAAAGAGTGGCTATTCAGTATCAAGGGCTCCCCAGTCATCATGGAGAACATAGGGATATAAAGCAAATTTCCACATATCCAGAGAACACCATAATTTAAAAAGATACATGTACCCCAATGCATTGAAGCACTATTTACAATATCCAGGACATGGAATCAACCTAAATGCCCATCAATGAGGAAAGGATAAAAAGGATGCAATACATATATATAGGCTTCCCAGGTGGCTCAGTGGTCAAGAATCTGCCTGCCAAGCAGAAGTTGTGGGTTTGCTCCCTGGGTCGGAAAGATGCCCTGGAGAAGGACAAGGCAACCTACTCCAGTATTCTTGCCTGGGAAATCCCACGGACAGAGGAGCCTGGCAGGATACAGTGTATGGAGTCACAAGGAGTCAGACAAAACTTAATGACTAAACAGCAGCAGCAGTCCATAAATATAATGAACTATTACTCAGCCATAAAAAAAGAATGAAATAATGTCATTTGCAGCGGCATGGATGGATCTAGAGATTGTCATACTAAGTGAAGTAAGTCAGACAGAGACAAATATCATGTGATATCACTAATATGTGATAAGGAGTATGTCAAGGCTGTATATTGTCACCCTGCTTATTTAACTTATATGCAGAGTACATCATGAGAAATGCTGGACTGGATGAAGCACGAGCTGGAATCAAGACTGCCAGGAGAAATATCAATAACCTCAGATATGCAGATGACACCACCCTTATGGCAGAAAGTGAAGAAGAACTAAAAAGCCTCTTCATGAAAGTGAAAGATGAGAGTGAAAAAGTTGGCTTAAAGCTCAACATTCAGAAAACTAAGATCATGGCATCAGGTCCCATCACTTCATGGCAAACAGATGGGGAAACAGTGGAACAGTGGCAGACTTCATTTTTTTTGGCTCCAAAATCACTGCAGATGGTGACTGCAGCTATAAAATTAAAAGACGCTTGCTCCTTGGATGGAAGAAAAGTTATGACCAACCTAGACAGCATTTTAAAAAGCAGAGACATTACTTTGCCAGCAAAGATCTGTCTAGTCAGGGCTATGATTTTTCCAGTAATCATGTATGGATGTGAGAGTTGGACTATAAAGAAAGCTGAGCACCGAAGAATTGATGCTTTTGAACTATGGTGTTGGAGAAGACTCTTGAGAGTCCCTTGGACTCCAACCAGTCCATCCTAAAGGAAATCAGTCCTGAATATTCATTGGAAGGACTGATGTTGAAGCTGAAGCTCCAACGCTTTGGCCACCTGATAAAAAGAAGTGACTCATTTGAAAAGACCCTGATGCTGGGAAAGATTGAGAGTGGGAGGAGAAGGGGACGACAGAGGATGAGATGGTTGGATGGCATCACTGACTCGAGAGACCTGAGTTTGAGTAAACTCTGGGAGTTGATGATGGACAGGGAGGCCTGGTGTGCTGCAGTCCATGGGGTCACAAAGAGTCAGACAGGACTGAGTGACTGAACTGATATGTGGAATCTCTTTTTTCAAAAGGGTACAGATGAACTTATCTACAAAACAGAAATAAGAGTTTCAGATATAGAAAGTAAACTTGTGGTTGCCATGAGATAAGGGGAGGGGGAGAGAGAAATTGAGAATTTGGGATTGACATATACACACTACTATATATTCATAAAATAGATAACTAGTAACAACCTGATGCATAGCACAGGGAACTCTACTTGATACTGTGTAATGCCTATGTGGGAAAATAATCTTAAAAAGAGTGGCTATATGTATATTTATAACTGGTTCATTGTTATACACCTGAGACTAACATATTATAAATCAACTATACTCCAATAAAATTTTTTTAAAAAGAAAATATACATGCACCCCAATGTTCACTGCAGCACTATTCACAATAGCCAAGACATGGAAGCAACCTAAATGTCCATCAACAGAATGAATAAAGAAGATGTGGTAAATAGTGGAATATTACTCAGCCATAAAAAAGAATGAGAGAATGCCATTTGTAGCAACACAGATGGACCTAGAGATTATACTAAGTGAAGCAAAAGACAGATAAGTATCAAATGACCCCACTCACATGGAATCTAATATTTTCTTACTGATACAAATGACCTTATTTGCAAAACAGAAACAGACTTACAGATATCAAAAACAAACTTACAGTTGGTTACCAAAGGGGAAATGTGGAGGGATAAATCAGGAGTTTGAGATTAACATATACACACTATTCTATATAATAAATAGATAACCAACAAGGACCTACTGTATAGCACAGGGAACTCTACTCAATATTCTGTGATAACATATAGGAGAAAAGAATCTGAAAATGCGTGAATATATGTGTATGTAAAACAATCACTTTGCTATACACTTGAAACTAGCACAGCATTGTAAATAAAATATACTCTTGATAAAATGTTTTTAAAAAATATTAAAGCAAATCTCAACTCTAAACCCACTCTAGCTCTGCCAGTGCTTCCTCCACTGCTGGTCAGAAGACCAGGAGACATCGAAAACTCATCTTTCTCCCTCGTTCCTTTGTCAAGTCTATTTTCTAGATGTTTAACATTTTTTAAAAATTTGACATTGTCTCCTGTGTTAGTCCAGGTTCTCCAAGAAGCAGACGCCAAGCATGTGTAAACATGCAAGGATTCTGATTAGGGAAATGCCTATAAGAAAGAATGTGGAGGATGCCAGCAAGGTGGGAAGAGCCATCAGCCCACGATGCTGTGTGACCCTGGGCAAGTGGGAGGGGAGGAAGGCTGGGCAGACGTGTCTTTACTGTTGTGTAGTGTAAGGAAGTTTCCACAAAACCATCCGGGAGCTCTGGAGCCAAAACCAGCCATCAGAGGAGCCCATGGTCTCCTGGGAATAGTCCTGAATCCGTATTACTGGCACCCTCAATAACTGGCCGAGAGCAGTCCACGAGAAGCATGGCTTTGATACAAGCATGCTGTTGGATTGCCCATCACGAGCGCAGAGCCCGTGGTCAATTATGTTCCCCGTCACAGGAGATCTGTGAGGCTGGACTCATGAGCACCACCGTGTGAGGCTAGACTTCTGGCTCCTCACCAACCTTACCATCCCTGGTCCAGTTCAGACACTTCTAGAGGACTGCAGCAGAACCCCTATCTGGTCTTTCTGTTGCTAATCTTTATCCCCCTAAACGTTTTTCCACACTATAGTGAGAAAGACCTTTCTAAAACAAATCTAACATGTCAATCCTCTGATTAGAGCCTTCGATAATAATTTTACCAATTCCCTTGAAATCTATAAATGGAGCTCTTGTTTTGCATAAGAGATTGATTGAACATTTAATCAAACAAGATGTCCTTGAACTAGTCACCCGTGCATTATTCCAGCACTCATATGCTGGGTGAGGTAAGACCCTATGGAGACTGAAAATACAATTTAGCCGAGATACTTAAGCATTATCTCTACTGAAAGTCAATAAATCTCCTGTTGATCTTGTTGGGGAATTAAAACTTTTGTAAAATGTGACTTTGCTAAGCTTATCAACAGAAGATTATTACAGGAAAACACAAATTCAAGAAATTATACTCTGAGTTCTTCATTTGGAATTTCCTGGACCTTGGGATTTTCCAATACTTTATGGACACCCTGCCATCTAGGACTCAGGGGTGGTACCATATTTTGGAAATGAGGTAAACCAATCATCAGCCGTGGAAAGACTGGAAGAAGTTCTTGCTACAAAATAGGAGAATCACAGTGTGGCTCCCTAGGAATACAATGTAAACATTTGCTTTCATCTCAGTAATTAAAAATGTCTGTAACTCCTGGGATAACTGGACCATTATAGGCAGCCTTGACCACCAGCTTTTATCTAAGGATGAGACCATAATTTTTATTTTCAGTCTCACCTATGTAATGCTAAAAAGCTTCGATGTAGCCATATACCTAGAGGAGAAATACCTAATAGGAAAATTGAAATACCACTTAACATTGTCAGGGTGATCAGTTAATTGTGTGAAACCTAAAATTGGTTCATAATGTAAACTGAATATTACTTCTAATACAAAGGAATCTGAATCATTCCTGAGTATCAGGACACATTCATATCTGCTTGAGAAGCACCACTATTCTTCCAAAGACACTCCTAGGTTGAGTTTAGTTATTATGTAAGCAGGCCTTCTAGGAATTAACCTCATGAGAGTTTAAAAAACTTCCAGGCTTGATGGCTAGGTATTAATACCAGTATTGCCAGCATGCACAAAAAAAATCATACACTAGCAAACTATGATACTGGCTTCTAATGTCTTCCATGATCAAGAACTCGTAACAATCATTTCAGGTAAGTGGTTTCTTGATTGTGGTAGGCTCTTTTTCTAAATGCCTCCAAGAAGCTGAAGACTGAGGGCGAGACGACCAACACTCAAAATCCTCCAACTTTGGCCACCTGCCTGCACCTTTGGCAGGTTCCTGGGAAACAGACAGGAAGAAGTGAAGGCCAGGGGAATGCTATGCTCTTGCTTTAGCCCCAGAACTGCACAGGAAGAGCCCAGCCTTGGTTATTCCACTGCACCACAGGAGGTGACAGATGACCTTTGTGACTCTGGTCAACAACTACACTGAAAACCGTCTTTGATGGCTATATGCGTCAACTTGGCTGGGCCATGGTACCCAGATGGTTGGTCAAGCATTATTCTGGATGTTCCTGTGAGGGTGTTTTTGGATGAGAGTAACATTTTTATTGGTTGGTTGAGTAAAGCAGATTGTCCTCCAAAATGTGTGTGGGCCTCATCCAATTGGAAGATCTGAGTAGAACAAAAGACTGACCTCCCCTGAGCAATAAGGAATTCTGTATGTGTATCTACACATATATGTTATATATATGTATCTATATTAAAAAATATATATGAAACTTGGAGTGTCACTGAGCGCTGTTTATATATATGTGTGTATATATATATATATATCAATCATTGGAAAAGACCCTGATGCTGCGAGATGGTTGGATGGTATACCAACCCAATGGACATGAGTTTGAGCAAGCTCTGGGAGATGGTGAAGGACAGGGAAGCCTGGCATGCTGCAGTCCATGGGGTTGCAAAGAGTCAGGCACGATTGAGCGACTGAACAACAACAAATATAAAAAATTCATATATACAGATATAGATCCTGTTGGTTCTGTTTCTTTGGAGAAACCCAGTACATAAGCCAGGAGGGTTCATTGAACTTTCTCTCACTTGCAGTTGGGAAGAAGAAAGAAAGACAAACCCAGGAAAAACTGACCACAGAGCAGGTGTCTGTCTCTCATTAGGGATGGCAGCCCATCTGCCCAAGCTCACACACTGAGAGTCTCTCAGGGCAGAGGGAGCCCCCCAGACAGGAATGTGACAGTGAAGTGTGAGCTCCCAGAGAGTCAGAGCCTATTTGCACAGTAGACCCACATCACCTGAATGCCCAGAGTCACCAAGATGCCCTCTGCTGGATATTTTCCACTTGACCCTTTCCATCTCATCTCTGCCCCTCCACACCAGCCCCAAAAGCTGATTTTGTGAGCCACATCGAGACTCTCTCACCTCCAGGCCTCCAGTTGGGTTCAGCCTCTCCCCCAAACATCACGCTCTCGTTTGCATCCCTCCCCTGCAGCCTCTGTGTCTCAGGGTTCTGAAACCTTTCCCTCTCCTCGATCCTTTAGAAGCAGTCACTGCACCCTGCCATTTCAGACTGCTATCAGTCTGTGTGTTCTGCTGAAACTGTCCACACTTCTGTAAATAATCTCTTTTTGACACTTTCTGCAAATTACCCAATTTAAACATATGATCTCTTTTCTGAGAAGACCCTGACTCATCTACCACCTCCATTAGCATTGTCAGATATAACAAAATAAAACTACAGATGCTCAGGTTAAGTTGAATTTCAGAGAAATAACAATTTTTAGAATAAGTAGGCGTCATTAGTCATTGCTTATTTAAAAAATTCAAATTTAACTGGGCATCCTCTATTTTAACTGGCAACTCTAGCCTGCACCATCAACTAGGAAAATATCTTAGGAATTTTGGTGAACTTTAGCTGATCCCTGAAATAAACAAGGTTAATGATAGACTCTGAATCTTAACACTCATGATGTAGATATGGTCGTAATTTGCAGGACTGTTCTCTAAATTGTGTACATCTGTGTGTGTGTGTGTGCATGTGTGTGTGTAGATATGTGCATCTACATTGAGAGAGAAAAAGGAAGAATGTGAGTAAATATGAGAGGAGAAAACAATGGGCCATAAGCGTGGAAAGGAAGGATGGGGCTGGTTATTCAAGAACTTAAATCAAGTAATGACAACCTGGGCCAGCCACTCTCTATGACTTTCTCAAACTGTTGGATACACAGTAAGAGTTCTGACCCTCCTCTGCATTATCCAGATTTTCTTACTTATCTTTTATGATTGATTCTGATGAAGTTGGCTCTCCAAGTTTGCTTTGTCTTTAAAAAAAAAAAAATCTCCTGAGGGTTATATCAAAGGATAAAATTGGACTCTAGGAACCCTGCTGGTCCTACTAACTTCAAGCCACCTTTGGATATCATTTCATGTTCTATTTGTAGAACAGAATCTTGATAATAAGATGAGATGAAAAGACTCAATTTAATTCCCCTTTTCTTGTATTTTTCTTGCAAAGACAGAAAGAAAGAAAGAATAAGAAAGTGAGGATAAGGAGCTTTGATAGCTCAAATTAAGTGTGCTGGAAAAAACTGAAAAGTTGTGGCTCTAGTAATCTATAGTGAAAAAACAGAAACATTATGTGATCACCAAATAAGTTATTATTTTTCACGGCCTCCAGCTATTATAATTCACTGGATACTTACTAAGCTTTTATTGTTCTAGGAGATACTCCAGGGCTTGCTCTGGGATTTCAAAAAGAAAAGTTTGCCACAGGTCTAGAAAGTGTTTGATGAAGTATAATTTGCAAGTGCCTTTTCAGCAACATGGTGGGGTGAAGCAGGAAGGGGGAGCTTCTTTCTTAAGATGATAGAGATTGAGATCATTTTTTGAGGGACGAGAAGTGATACAGAGCTCCTTTGAGAAGATATACACATCGTAATGACTGCAGGAGCTGAAACTTTTGAGATGAGTATCAGAGCAAGAAAGTAACAGTGAATGTGAAGGAGAGAAGGAAAAGAGACGAGGATGAAACAGGATATGAGCTAAAAGGAAAACAATAAAGGAAAAGTCCATAGAAATCCCTATACCATAGTCTTTAAGCAATTACTATTAATTTGCGTGTTAGGGAAGCAATTCAAACTAACACAAATACATTCTTTTTTTTCTCCCTAACTCAATTCTTACAGTACAAATACTTGTCAGTGGATAGCAAATTAAAATCTTCCTTAACACCCCCCCAAAATCTTTCTGTCCCCCACAAAATCTTTCTGCTCTAAATGAATTTATCCAGTACAGTAGTGGTTCCATTACTCCTTGAGAGTCTTAATAAATTCACCATATTTGATCCACCTTGTTAGGAGGAAAGATCCCAAAGTCATGAAAGAAACAGATATGAAACGGTGGGCCTCACAAAATTTCTAAGCTGCAAGTGTTAATCAGCAAAATGTCATTTAGGTGTGATCTCTAGATGAAGAACCTGAAACAGAAATGCAAAAGGCAGATGATTTATTGAAGGCAGGTCTTGGGAGAAGGATGATGGAGGGAGCAGGAGGAAGCAAGGAAGAAGCTAAGCTTGGAGAAAAGCCTCAGCCTGATCTCCTGGGTTGCTCCCGAGGCTGAACTGTGACATAACTTTAGTCTCACTTTAAAGCCAGGAGCTGACCTTCTATCCCCGTGTATCAGTCGGTTACAGGCTGCCTCTACAGGCTGCCTCTCGAGATAAGATGTGTAACCTCAGGCTCAGCCAAGGGCAATCCCCTGGAGAAGGAAAAAGACAGTGAGCCATCAACAGCCCACACTCACAGCAGCTGGGAGCTGGGCACACCGCCAGGTAAAGGGTATCTGGGGGGCTGCCTACCTTCAGCTGTGGGCAGGATTTGAGTCTTCTTCCCTGGAAGTTCCCCAGCCCCAAGCAAAATCAGACGGTCGAGACAGGGCCACACAACTCTGTATGCCAGAAGCATACAGCCAACCCAGCCAGGACGCTAAAGGACACATTCTCAGCTCTACTTTTTGGTTGTCCCTCCCTTCCTAGGGTCACAACTGACACAGTCCCAGCCACTGACTCTTGTGATTTACTGTCAACTCCCAGCTCTCTCTACCATCTCAATACTGGCTTAGGGGCTCTTGGCTACCAGTTTAGCCAAGGTGGGTACTGTCTCAGTGAATCTTCATCCCTGCTGAGATCTCATCTGAGAGACTACAGGAGACTCTGGGCTTAGGAAAGACATGGGACACTGGAGCCTGGAGGACTTCAGAGGCTCACGGAGTCCTCATGCAGGCCACAGGGTCCATGGTGGGGAAGGACCTTGCCACATGACTGGTCTAGTCTCTCACCACAGCGCGCTAAAGTTTTTTTAATACAAGCACTAACCAGCTCAGATGTCCACTCCTGGTCCAAGTACCTCTGGTCAGAGTTTTAAAGTACACAGGTCAGTCTCTTAGAGGCAGGGACTGCAGATAGAGCACACAATGAACATCCATTCATCTGGTCCAAAGACAGCTTATCCACTGGCTGGCCAAGAACCAATCAGATTTTCTCCCTCAAAAATGTAAAACAGGATGCTGTTGTCACTGTTCAGCTGTGTCTAACTTTTTGTGACCCCAGGGACCATAGCCCTTGGGGCTCCTCTGTCCATGGGATTTCCCAGGCAAGAATACTGGAGTGGGTTGCCATTTCCTTCTCCAGGGGTTATTCCTGACTCAGGGATTGAACCCGCATCTCCTGCTCTGGCAGGAATATTCTTTACCACTGAGCCACTGAGTCCTTGCCCCCCACGCACCCAAGACTGGCATTTTGGTAAGGTTTTTTGTTTTTGCCACACCGCACAGCTTGCCGGATCTTAGATCCCCAAGCAGGGATCACACCCGGGCCCAAGGCAGTGGAAGCACGGAGTCTCAACCGACCGGACCATCAGGAATTCCCTCAGTAAGGTCCTTGAAATTCTGCTACGTCCAAATGACAATTAACTAGCTTCTCAGTTTCAAAAATCTAGCCTGCCTGTGAACTGGGTGAGAAATGGTAGAATTTGTCTAAGGAGCTCGACAATTTAATGCATTTTGCTATGGAGATTACAGCGCGGGGACAGGGGCTAGCTTGGGGGGGAAATGAGTGTTCATTGAGCATTCTGCTCAGGTCACTGCCCATTATCCAGGGGGTGGATGATCCAGTTTGGGGATTTTCCATGCCTCTGGCTTCTCCTCCCTTCTACTGTCTGCCCTTTGGCCACATTACTGATCAAATTAGAACGTCTTTGAGAGGATAGAAGGGGAAGGGACAGGTAGAATTCAAATTGGTCAATTTTGCAGCTTGTTCGCAGTTCTAATGCATGAGATCAAAACCAGAGGCTAACGTGGGGTTTTGGATTATCAGTGGATTATATTGAATCTATAACAGACCTCCCCTCCATTCCTAGAGAAAATTGGAGTCTGATGAAGACTCACTGTATTTCACATGGACGTCAGGGCTCAGCACCCAGAGGCTTGTGCAGAATCCCAAACACGAGCGTGTTAGAAGTTTAGAGCTAGAAGGGGCCTGAGAGATGATCCAGCCTTGGAAAATTGAGGCCCCGAGATCTGAAGCGAAGTGTCCAAAGTCAAACTACGAGATGATTGCCGGTGGCTAGTGGACAGCTCAAGAGGGGAGTTGAAACTGGCTAACTCAAAAATTACATATCTGTGGCAGGTTGATACATAACATATTAATTAAAGGTGCCCTTTTTGATCCCCTGTGGCTTCTTGTTGGGACTCTCCACCAACTGGGAACTAAAATCAAAATCATCCATTGAGGCACAGATGGCTCTAGCATGGACAACAGAACCTCTGACACTAAAGGACACAGCTCTAAGGATGTGGGGGCCATCTGGCTGGCTGGGGGGGGGTGTCCCCTTCCTCCCTCACTGCTCCATGCACCTCCCTCCTGAAGCTGTGTGCTTGGTCAAAGAGGACAACCTTCCCAGGTAGAAGAGAATTGGTCTCCAGTCAAGGGTATATGAGCAGCGGCACTCCCTGGCTAGAAGCTCCAAACAAGAACACAGCTCCGAGATGGAGACTGGACAGATGGATGCAAAGGGGTATCAGGGGGAAAAAATCAGATTTTCCTTCTGCCTGACTGGAGGAGAGCAGAGCTTAAAGATGAGAATGAGAATCCATGTGTTTCACTGCACACACACACACATCATCATCCCCATTATCCTCATCACCTCCTTCTTCACCATCATCCTTCACCACCATCATCCTCGGAGAGAGAAGTAGAAGCAGGCTGTTCGGCAGGTCTGGGGAGAGCTGAGAGAGAGAAGAAAGACCTTTTGTTTTCCTTCTGGGGATTCCCCAAGGTGGCAATTTCACCCAGGTACCTCGCTGGAGCCAGAAGGGTGTAAGGGGACCTGGTACAGAGGAAAGGGGGGGGGGGGTGGACAGCATTCTCCTCAGCCATGGCATCGCAAGGAGGCTCCAATGTTTCCAACAACCCACCACCATGGAAAGAGCTGCCAGGTGAATGAGGTGATTCAAGGTGGCACACCAAACGGGAGGAAACAGTTTATGTATTGAAGGTCAGAGGGAGGCATGACTGATTTGGTTCCAGGGGAGCCTTTTGGAGATTGGACCACCCACAGGCCACCCCCAGAGTATGAATGACACGAGCAACATGCCTCAGCTGGGCTGTCAGCATCCTGTCTGGGGGTACGGGGGAAGCCACCCTCACCCCCCAGGCAGCAGCGAAAGCCGTGGGTGCTCCCTCCTCACCCACGCAGGTCACTGCAGATCGTCACTCACTCCCGGACTGCTCCTAAAGCCCAGCAGTTTAGGAGAACCAGGAGGAGAGGCACAAAGTCCCACCCTGTCACTCTGTGCTAAACCAGGCACATGCTGTAGACCCTGAATTGACCCCAGAAACGCCTGGAATCATTGTACTGAACTGGATGCAGCTTCCTGCCATCCAGGGGAGCTGGAGTTTATTATTCCATGGAGGAAAAGAAAAGATTCCCTTGCTGTACTTGGGGTCTAGAAGGCTGTTTGGACTGTGAAGTCCGCTATCCGAACCATTCGCCGTTGAAGGGGTGGCTGTCCTTCGTCTCCTGAAAGCAGAGGAAGCACACGTGGCCTCAGACTGTGGCTGAAGAGACAGTTGAAACCACCCACCAGGCCTCCAAGGACAAACTGATGAAAGGAATGGGCACCCAGTGAGCAGCCGTGATGCCCACCTCACGGTCAGTGCCTGCACCATCCTCAGCACCCCTCCTTGGCAGGTCACCACAAGGAGGAAGTGCTAGAAAAGCAGCTGGTACATACTAGCATGGGCCCTTCTGTTAGATCTCTGAGACGCCAAAGCCCTTTCCTCCGATGCCGGGGGCCTCCCGGACACAGTTAATTAGAGAAGCCGAGAACCATGCTCAACCCCGGCCTCTCCCCTCCCTCCCTCATAACCGCCCCCCCCCCAACAGGCACTGTAAGAGCAGGATGGTCAGCAGCTGTGCACATGAACACAGCCCTGCCTAGGAACAGGGAACCTGAGTGATGGCCTCTGGAGGGGTGACAACTGAGTCATCGTGGGAGTCCCTTGTCCACTCGAATGCCCAACCTCCCCTTGAACCATGCACGAGCCCCCCAGAGGGGCTGGGTTGTGTTTTCACCGTGACAAATCACATCAGCCCCTTGGGAGGGCAACATGCTGAGCGTGGCAGTGCTGACACAGCAGTCGCTGGACACGTCCCGGGGAAAGCAGGCCCCAGCACGTGAGAGGAATTTTCTCCCAACCGCGCGGTTTCCAATGTGTCAGAAAAACAAACGTGGAGAAGTCTGTCTGGCTTGTGTGCCTGTGCACACTCCTCTTCCGGAGCTGAAAATGCAAGCTGGCCGGAGCCCCCTCTTGCTTTTAAAACAAATAAACAGAGTCAGGCCTCGCCTCCTTGAGTCTGGTTCTTTGAAACCTGAAGCATGGACAATGGAGGCTCTTTCAAGCGGCAGCCCCCAGGGCCACATGACCAGACCTGTGTGTGGAGGAGGCGGGTGGGGGCCGCCTCTGCTCTGAGCTGCCGGCCCTCCCCTCGGCCGGCCTGCCTCCAGGCCCTTGGCTTGTCCTCTTCCACCCAAACGTCTGAGTTCCCGTTCCCAAAATAGCTGTGTGGAGGAAACCGCCGAGACTCAGGGCCCGGACAGTGAGCGATCCTCAGTCCGGCAGGAGTGCCAGGAACAGGCAGAGCCGGGGTGGAGGGCGCAGGGGGCAGTGAAAGCCCGTCACTCCTGCAGTTCACTAGTCAGGGCTGCAGTTCACCAGTTGGGGGGATGCCAGGAGGGCCCTGAGCACCAGCTTCCCGAGCTCTGCCCACCAGGACTTCTGTTTTCCCCGTAGGAGCAAGGCGAGGGAACAGCCCAAGCCTAAAGCCCTTCTCTGCTTTCCCATCCTGCAGGGAGGAAGTCCTCCTTTCTCTCTGTAGCAAAGGCAAGCACCCTAGCTGCTCCCCACCTCCCACTTTTCCAGAAAATGATGCCAAAGAGGCCCCCTTTGTCTGTGGCAAAAGAGAAGGTTGCCTGCGCCTTCTGGGCTGGGAGTGAGGAGGAGGAGGAGATGGGCTTAAGCCAGAGTCCTGCAAGGGGTGCAGTCTCGGCACCTGTGTGCTAGAGCTCGGGAAAGGGGGCCACTCCTCTGCTTTCCATTAATGGAATGAGGAGTGGGTATCCCCCAGTTCTCTAAAGCAGGGGTTCCCAGCCCCAGGGGCACACTGAGATCACCTGAGGACCTCTTAATAACCCCTTACCTGAACGACCTCCCGACCAAGGAAAGGAGCAGCTCTGGGATGTGGGACCAGGAACAGGTATTTTGGGAAATTCCCCCAGTGTGCAGCCAAGTTTGAGAACCAGCAGTTTTGTAGTCTTTCTCAAACTCTAATATCCTGGGATCTTTTCAAAAATCTAAGTCCAAAGTTCAGCAAATGAGGGCTGGGCCTGAAGTTCTGGAGGTCAAACAAGGAATGATGACACCACTGGGCCATGGAACACACTCTACACACTTCGAGAAGCCAAGCTCCAGGAGACCTTAAGAGTCTCTAATAACAGCCTGTACTTCTGCCTGATTCGACGGCAGCAATGAAGAGAGGGGATGAGAGATCAGACTTCTATGTCTGGAAGGGATTGCTAGGCTAGAAGCCATGTCCATGCACCTGGAAATTCTCTTCAACGGAGGAGCGATTCCACAGAGGAGCCAGCACTGACTTCAGGGTGGAATGTAATAGAAAGGTAAATCTTAACCTTCAAAGCCTGGATGAGAGGAATGGCGGTATAAGGGGTCACTTCCCACAAGCCAGCTCCACACCTGAGGCTAATGGTGGCGACACCTATTTTTAATGCTGGCAGAACTGAGTGACACAAAGCCCCATTTGGGATTGTCAAAAACCATCTGGCTCAACAGGGTGACGGGATCCCACCCAACTTGGTTAAGCAATGAGAAGGATGAGGCGTTTACTTGTCTCTGGTGGGCAGTAGGGTGTATATGGGGGGGGTCCCAGCATCTCAAATAGAGCTGACGGGCTCTGCCTACGATGCTACTGCTAAATCGCTTCAGTCGCGTCAGACTCTGTGCGACCCCATAGACGGCAGCCCACCAGGCTCCCCTGTCCCTGGGATTCTCCAGGCAAGAGTACTGGAGTGGGGTGCCATTGCCTTCTCCTAATCTGCCTACGATAGGGAAAGCCTTTTTGCTGCCTCTTCTTTTTCTGTTTCAGAGTCACTCATCGCCTTAGAGAGTAAGATGCATCAGCATCTCATCATAACAGGTTTCTCAAGGTTATACAGGTACACCACACACAGTCTTTAAGTCACGATAGCCAAGCATTACCTACTTCAACACGCAGGTCACAAGACACGAGCAGGACAAGGTCAAGCATTGATACACTGGGATTTGTACCCATTACTCTCCCCAAAGCTTTCTCATTGATAAGATGAGAGGAACAAAGCAACCTACCTCATTGAATTATTGTGAAAATTAAATGTGTAGGCAGTAGGGCACATAGCACAACACTTGGTACATAGTAAATGCTCAATAAATACTAGTTGCTATTATAATTATAATAATAGTACACAAGATTGCCAGAGAAATATCAATAACCTCAGATATGCAGCAGAGAAGGCAATGGCACCCCACTCCAGTACTCTTGCCTGGGAAACCCCATGGACGGAGGAGCCTGGTAGGCTACAGCCCATGGGGTCACGAAGAGTCGGACACGACTGAGCAACTTCACTTTCACTTTTCACTTTCATGCACTGGAGGAGGAAATGGCAACCCACTCCAGTATTCTTGCCTGGAGAATCCCAGGGACGGAGGAGCCTGGTGGGCTGCTGTCTATGGGGTCGCACAGAGTCAGACACAACTGACACGACTTACCAGCAGCAGCAGCAGCAGCAGATATGCAGATGACACCACCCTTATGGTGAAAAGTGAAGAAGAACTAAAGAGCCTCTTGATGAAAGTGAAAGAGGGGAGTGAAAAAGTTGGCTTAAAGCTCAACATTCAGAAAACTAAGATCATGGCATCCGGTCCCATCACTTCACGGCAATTAGATGGGGAAACAATGAGAGACTTTATTTTGGGGGGCTCCAAATCACTGCAGATGGTGACTGCAGCCATGAAATTAAAAGATGCTCCTTGGAAGAAAAGTTATGACCAACCTAGACAGCATATGAAAAAGCAGAGACATTACTTTGCCAACAAAGGTTCATCTAGTCAAAGCTATGGTTTTTCCAGTGGTCATGTATGGATGTGAGAGTTGGACTATAAATAAAGTTGAGTGCTAAACAATCGATTCTTTTGAACCGTGGTGTTGGATAAGACTCTTGACAGTCCCTTGGACTGCAAGGAGAGGCGACCCGTCCATCCTAAAGGAGATCAGTCCTCAATATTCATTGGAAGGACTGATGCTGAAGCTGAAACTCCAATACTTTGGCCACCTGATGTGAAGAACTGACTCATTTGAAAAGACCCTGATGCTGGGAAAGATTGAAGGTGGGAGGAGAAGGGGTCGACAGAGGATGAGATAGTTGGATGGTATCACCGACTCAATGGATGTGTTTGAGTAAACTCCAGGAGTTGGTGATGGACAGGGAGGCCTGGTGTGCTGCAGTCCATGGGGTTGCAAAGAGTCGGACATGACTGAGCAACTGAACTGAACTGAACACATGATTACTATTAAAATAATAATATTCATCTCATAGGATATGAAAACACCTAGCATAATGCTTAATCAGCCTTTAGGTGCCTCCCATCTACCTCTCAGCCAGGTTTCTTGACCTCAGCCCTAAACTTGCTCCCAAGCCCCATTCAAAAGTACAGAGGTTTAGAATGCAAATACCACTGGGAGAAGCCAGCCAGACCTTCCTACTTTTCTGAGAAGAGATCTTCCCGGTGGGAAGGAAAAGGAGAGGGTCAGGCTTGGGGAAAGAGTGCCTATTAGGAGACCACAAGTGAAGGGCTTAGGACCCCGTGCCATGCAGGTGCTCCTCAGTCATGGCCAGCATCCCTGCCCCCTGGAAGAAGAGGAGTCACCCATACCTAAAAGATGAAATATGTGCCTTTGCACCAGGGCACCCTTTGCACACATCTGCATGCTAGGAGAATGGCTTCAGAGATCATTTCTACATCACTGAAGGGAAAGAGTGGCCTATTAGGAGACCACTAATCCATATCATCCGAGTTTCCACCCAAGCCTGGGAGGGCCCGAGGAACCCTGGGGCATTTGTCAATATGTCAACACCACTAGGATGAAACCTGCTCTTCGCATGTTGGCCTTGAGCATGCACGCCCCCTCCTCCTCTCTCTCTGTTCTTTGCCTCTCTGGGTTTCTGTCTGCCTCTGCCTTCCCCCCTTCTCTCCATCTCCACATCTGTCTTTGTTTTGTTCACCCCCTCTCTCATTCCCCACACAATGCCTGACCCAGGACAAGCATTCAACAAATATTTTTTTTACTTCATACTATGGAAAAAGTCAAACACACAGAAGTAGCAGAATCAGGAACATCTGTGTGCCCATTACCCATCTTCAACAATACATACACCTATGACTGATTCATGTTGATACATGGCAGAAACCAATACAATCTTGTAAAGCATAAATAAAGTTTTAAAAAATAACCTATGGCAACAATCGTGGACGTCCCCTCCCACCGCTTCCCCCACACTATCTTGAAGCAGGCTCAGACACTGAATCACTTGACTCATAAATATTTCAGATGTCTCCAAATGACAAGCACTCTGTAAAAACCACAACTGTGATCCCATTAACACACTCAAAAATGATCAAACGTCAAGTTAATATTATCAAACACTAAGTTATTGTTCAAATGTCTCCAACTGTCTGATTAATTTTTAACAGTTTCTTAATTCAAATTGCCTACATACAATCCACTAATGGTTCTGCTAATAAGTGTCTGAACTTTTCCAAGTCCCTTTTAAGCTGTATTCAACAAATGTTTCAACTGATCCCATCACCTTCTGTTTCTCTGTGACTTCCTATTTTTCTGTCTCCCCTGTACCCACATCTGTCTTTCTGTTCCCCACTTTGGTTTCTGTCTGTCTTTGTGTGTCTGTTTCTATGTAACTGCATCTCTCTATGGACATGTTTCTCTCTGGGCCTTTATCTTTACGTTTCTCTCTCTCTACCTCCTTCCCAAGCCCTGTCTCTCTCTCTCTCTCTCTCTCTCTCTCATATACACACACACACAGACACACACACACACACACACACACACACAGACACACACACACAGGAAAGTCACTAAGGGGACCCTGCACCCACCTTTAACTGAAAGTGTATGAAGAGTTGGGTCCCTGCCTGAAATGTTGGTGCACCTTTATGAAGGCACCTTCTGCTTTTTTTGCGTTAAGCCCATTCCGCTGGCTCTCTCCAGACCCTCCGCTTATTGAGCGCCCCTCAATGATCTACATGCAGGAGACAGCTGGGAACGAAACAGAATAACCAGCGTGAAGGCTAAGAGTGCTGCACAGATCTCGGTGGCGTTTGTTACTTTATCTGTTGCTCCAAATAAAATTTCTGAAAGCTCACCTGTCAGTGAAATCCTAAAAGGAAGACTCTTAAAAAAAACAAAAAAGCTGTAGAAAGCTTGTCAACCAAGTGATATTTTGTATCAATCATAGGGACCGGGCTTGCTTTTGAAAGAAATTTTTTACAACTTCTTAAATTATTTGCTAGAGCTGGAGGCAACCAACCCAGTGTTTTTCCATTCTTTTCAGCAGTGGAATTCGTTTTGGAATAAAATCTTACATAAAACCCAAATATATAAAGGGAATAAAACCAGAATATGGTATGTGCTGGGTGGAGAGGTGGAAGGACAAGGCTGTAGAAAATAACTTAGAACAGTTACCAGACCAAACTTATTTTGCAAAAGGGTAAACTCCCTGGCGGAGTAGGGGAGGGGACCCACAGGGGCCCTTGTGCTGCCTTCATCATGGAATCAACGGCAGACCCCAGCTCCCCACTCAGTGCCCCCTACCTGACAAGGCAAGTGCAGAACCTCAGGGAGGGGCCTGGGGCTTTTTGCAGCTAATCATTTTGGCAAATATGCTAAGCTGAGTATTGACTGTAGTGGTTTTAAGGGCCAGATATGGCTGGAGCTGTGGCTGGCTCCTTTGTGCTCAGGACAGAACCTGTCGGTTGACTCTCTGGCGAATGACTAATGGCAGGATGACTTTAGTGTCTGGTCCCCAAGGTCAGAGCTGGAGAAAGTGGGCCCGGCCTCTGATGGGAGGGGCCCGGCATTCACGGGAAGGGGAGTGCAGAGTGATTGGCTAATAGAGCTGGAGAGGATCCCACCTTGATGAAGAGTAGGTGCACGAACAAGTCAGAGGTGGAAGGACAGAGTGATGGGAAGGTGCGTACTGGAGGAGAGGTAACCTATATGCCTGGCCCACAGTTGCTCACCTGGGCATGCAGGGAAGCCACAGACATTAGAGCTGAGCATCTGGAAGAGACTCCTGGTTCTCACTGCCTGGCTGCATCTGCGGTGGGGTCTGCTGGGGAAAGCAGCTAGGGGTCCACAGGCTGTAGGATTTTGGTTCAAAATGAAGGTCAACAATGTATAAGCCCAGCAGAGAATTATGTTCTTCTGTCCACCTCAGTGAACTAAGAAACACCTGAGCTTCAGGACCAGAAACACTGTGCATAGACTCCGGCCCCACCCCTTTCTAGTTAAGCTTCCCTTTCCTCACCTCTGAGTCAGGATGATGCCACCTACTAAAAGTTCACAGTGTATTTTCACATCAGTTATCTCTCAGCAATTTTGCAAAGCTATTGTCATGCTAGCTTTATTGATGAAGAAACTAAGCCCCAAGAGGACTCGCCCGCCCCTCCCACATAACATGTGAGTGTCCCAGCTTAGCTGATCTTCTCATGGCTCCTAGTCCACACCTTTTCCATCGTTCCATGATCATGCTACCTCTTGTCGAGGCTTCAGCTGGGCAAATGAGAACACAGGAGCTGAGAAATATTGCATCTTAAAATGGCCAATATTCAAATTTATAAAGAAAGAAAGTAGACTACTTGTTGCCTGGGGCTGGGGTGTGGATGGAGATTAACAGTAAGTTGGCACAAGAGATCCTATTGGGGGATGAAAATGTTGTAAAACTGATTAACGGTGACAGTTGCACACGTCTGTAAATTTCCTAAAAAGCATTGAATTGTACCCTTGAAATGGGTGAGTTTCATGATACATAAAATATACCTCAAACAAGTGGTTAAAAAAAAGCCAAGATTATAAAATATGTATTTTCTTAGAAAGAACTGTTTTACTGATCATATCTGGAAGCAATTAGTATTAGTTTATTTGCTTTAAAATGTGTTCCTTGTCATTATTGATTTGAGAAAACAGAAATATCCACTTGGATCTATAGTAACCATTAACAATGAGGTTAATATCTGCTTCACTGTTCTCACTGTGAGAACACAGGCTGGCAACCATGAGATCGGTCAATATTAGAGATGATACAGATACAGAGAGAACTGTGGTGCTGGAGAAGACTCTTGAGAGTCCCTTGGACTGCAAGGAGATCAAACCAGTGAATACTAAAGGAAATCAACCCTGAATATTCACTGGAAGGACTGATGCTAAAGCAGAAGCTCCAATAATTTGGCCACCTGATGCAAAGAGCTGACTCACTGGAAAAAACCCTGATGCTGGGAAAGACTGAGGGCAGGAGGAAAAGGGGACGACAGAGGATGAGATGGTTGGATGGCATCACCGACTCAATGGACATGAGTTTGAGCAAGCTCCATGAGACAGTGAAGGACAGAGACGCCTGGCGTGCTGCAGTCCAGGGGGTCACAAAGAATCAGACATAGCGACTGAACAACAACAACACATAAACAGCTGGCATGGAGTGGGGGCAGGGGCGGCAAATGGTGGTGGTGGTTTAGTCAGTAAGTCATGTCGGATACTTGTGACCCCAGACTGTAGCGCACTAGGCTCCTCTGTCCATGGGATTTCCCAGGCAAGAATACTGTAGCCATTTTCTTCTTCAAGGGATCTTCCTGACCCAGGGATCAAACCTGGGTCTCCTGCATTGCAGGCGATCTCTTGTATTGCAACCAGATTCGTTACCACTGATGGGCTTCCCTGGTGGCTCAGACGGTAAAGAGTCTGCTGGCAGTGCGGGAGACCAGGGTTCAATCCCTGGGTCGGGAAGATCCCCTGGAGGAGGAAATGGCAACCCATCCCAGTATTCTTGCCTGGAAAATTCCATGGACAGAGGAGCCTGGCAGGCTACAGTCCATGGGGTCGCAAAGAGTCAGACACGACTGAGCGACTTCACTTCTTTACCACTGAGTCACCAGGGAAGCAAATGGTGAGCTTTTACAAATGGAAGGGTTAAAGCCTGGAAACACCTTGATACCCAACCATCAGAGGGTGAGGACTGGCACCATGCAAGGCCTGTTGTGACAATTAGCAATACCATGGGGAAGCATCTCCTCCCCTACTGGTACTCAATAAATCGAGGCAGTAAGCATCTTATTTCCACCCAGGCTCACCAAGCCCCAGGACCTCAGCTGTGCAGCAGAAACCCTCCTCCTCAGGAGACCCCACCCAGGCCCCCTGCCCCCAGTCCAACTAGACACATCCTGGCCTTTTAGAGGCTCCATTCCTGCCCACCGTGCTGTCAGGTACGTGGGAGAGTGTACCTGATTCACGAAGGACCAGGAGGGGGAAATTCCAACAAGGCTGTTTAAAGAAAGAACAGCACCTGCCGGGCTGCCAGTGTGCAGTTTACAGTCAGTGTTTCGTGATGGCTGACTCTGCTCCTCCACTGGATTAGAGCTGGAAAGCTGAAAATGCAGCTCTTTGTTGCTCTTTTACAAAGGAAGTGATTCCTGAGGTTGGGTGACATGTACATTTTTCAGAGTGCTGGGGCTGCACGTTGGTACTGACTGGCGCCTGGGTAGGAAGCACCAGGTTCCCTGTTGGTAGATGGACGGGACTTATCACAAGCTTTGCATTACCTCACATTGTGTCCAGAACCAACTGTGACTGTAAGAAAGAGAACAGGAACCTCAGAGGTGTTTGCGGCCCTTCGTACCACCTGTCTTAACTGGGTCCCCCTGGAAACAGGGGGACAAGGATTCTAGTGCAACTACTTTCTTTGGGAGACGATCTCAGAAAAGCATCGGCAGAGGCATGGGGGGTGGGCAGAGAAGCAAAGAGAGACCAAGTGGGGTGCAGTAATGAGCAGGTTACCCTAGAGCAACCAGGGCTCTGGGGAAGGACTCTAAGAGACTGTGTAGAAGAGATTCTCAAACTTAAGCATTACCAGAATCAACCTAGAAGGCCTATGAGAACACATAGCTGGGCCCACCTTCAGGGTTTCTGATTCAGTAGGTCTGAAGTGGGTGGGGCTGAGAGTTTACATTTCTATCAAGTTCCCAGATGATGCTGAGGCTGCTAGTTCTTTCTGGGAGCACTTTTTGAGAATAAGAGTGAAGAAGTGGTTGGTCCAAAGGGTAAAGAGATGAGGTATGTACACACCGATCCCTATCTCTCATTGGCCGAAGGCTGCCCTGGGGTGGTTAACTCCCTGGTGCCCTGTGTACTGGTCTTGCATGGCCCTGCAGCCAAAGAAAGTCTTTAGATTGAGAGTAACAAGCACCTGCTGTAAGGAGCCATAGGGTTAACGGGCCTCCCAGAGGCGGGCCACACCACCTTCAGGAACAGTGCATCTCTCCATAAAACCCCACCCCCTGAGTTAACAGAAAGAGCACTAAAACCCAAAAGTGGCACCAAAAAGGGTAAGTGCTCCAGTTGCTCTTCCAATCACAGCTGCGTGACTTCAAACAAATCTCTCACACTCTCTGGACCCCTAGCTGGGAGATTTCCAAGGCCCCAACTGTCTCAAGATTCTCTGATTCTGTGACATCTAGATCCAAGATACCATGCTCAACCCGCACCTATCCAAATGTCCAGCTGAGCAGAGCTCCAACAAAGCACGGACGTTTGCATCTGCTGCCCTTCCCAGTCCTTCCCCCAGGATGTGACCAGGTAAATGCCACCCCCAGAATGCCAGGCAGTGCCCTCAAAACCCTCAGGCTCCCTGGGGTGGGCATCAGTTGGCAAGGGGTCCTCAGGCCCTAGTCCCCAGGTACCAGGCTCACCACCTCCCCTTCATAGCCTTGACCGGTGTGTCAAGCATCAATGACGCACTCAGACTCAAAGAGGACATAAGACTATGCATTTTCTTTTAATGGGTCATGCAGTTAAAATAATAAGCTGCTTAAATCTTTCCATTTGGGGTACAATGATGTGTTACCGGAGACTCGATTGTTCTGGGGCTTTCCAGGTGGTGCTAGTGGTTAAGAACCTGCCTGCCAATGCAGGAGATGTAAGAGACTCACGTTCAATCCCTGAGTGGGAAAGATCTCCTGGAGGACGGCCTGGCAATCCACTCCAGTATTCTTGCCTGGAGAATCCCATGGACAGAGGAGCCTGGTGGACTACAGTCCATGGAGTGGCAAAGATTTGGACACAACTGAAGTGACTTGGCATGTCTGTACGATTGTTCCGTCGCCACCTCCTGCCCTTTCCCTAGGCAGCCTGACAATGACCACTGCGTGTTGGCTGAGCTTTCTGGGCCCCTGTGTGTAAAGGCAAGCCCGGGGGTCTCCAGGGCACTAGAAAGGGCAGTGTGGCCTTCCCAGTGCCAGGGAAGCTCACAGCTCCTGCAGCCGGTGTAAAGAAACATGTAGGACTTCACATAGACCGATAATGTGGGCATCTATGAGTTTTACCTTTCAAACAGACTGATTCCCTTTTGTCAGAAACAGGTGCCCAATTTTTATGGAAATCCCACACTTCCACAGTCTTAATCCCAGTGGTTTGGGATGACAGAAGCCACCTGGTCCCAGGTGAGACTCACCAGCCTATTTCATAATATTGATCAAGTGAGAATCAGTCCGGTGACAGCTAGTGAGGACACCAGTCCACTAAGGGAGTTTCTGCTCTAAGACTCAGAAAATCCCAGGACCAAGACTCTGGGTTTGCTTACGATTTCCTGAGTTAAATGGAAAAAGCGCTAAAATATAGTGCCCCCCAAATTGCTTACAATTTCCTGAGTTAGCTGGAAAGGGCACCAAAATATAGCGTCCCCTCCCAGGTGTCCTTGCATGCACAGCTGTGTGACCTCAAACAAATCTCTCACCCTCTCTGGGCCACCAGCTGGGAGATTTCCAAGGCCCCACCTATCTTGAAAATTCCCTAGTTCCTTTTTCCCAAAGGTCCTGCAGTCTGACAAGTAGATCCAAGTTACCATGCTCAGTGACAGCTTGGGAAACATGACGGTTTATAAAGCATGTTATATGTCCAGGGGTGGTAGTTTTGGTAGAAGTATGACTGCAGGGAAGGCAAATCTGTATCTAGAATAAGAGTCAAGACCACTAAGGACAAAACACAGCTCCTTCCATGATGGAAGCAGCCCAGTGCAGTCAAACATCCTTTCACACAGTGCTCTAGCCCAGTTACCTTGGGACTGGGAGGAGTGTCCATCAACCTGGGTCAGTAAGCGGGTTTAGCCAATGCAGAAGTCCACGCATGCATGCTCAGCCATGTCTGACTCTTTGCGACCCCATGGGCTGTAGCCTGCCAGGCTCCTCTGTCCATGGTATTCTCCAGGCAAGAATACTGGAGTGGGTTGCCATGCCTTCCTCCAGGGGATCTTCCCGACCCAGGGATCAAACCCAGGTCTCCTGCATCTCCCGTATTGCAGGTGGATTTTTTACTGCTGAGCCACCTGGGAAGCCAGTGCAGAAGCCCAGGACTCTCCTGATCTCTGAGCTTCACTCGCCCAGAGACCCAGCAAGTGTTCAGTTAATCTGATCCAAGGAGATAGATGGATTTGATAATACAAGCCAAGAGTCACCCAGATCTGGGTTTGGAACCCCTCCAAGGGCAATAACTGCCACTGATTTTTAGAGACATTTCTGGAGAAGCCCAAGGATAACCAGGGGAATGAGAAGAATCCTGGGCTGTGAACATCATTGCTTCCTCAGAAGAAAAGTCAAAAGATACTCCCTCCATCTACTCTACTTTCCACTTAGTTATTCCAACTGCTTTGGAGATCTTTAGCATGAAATAAAATGCCTAAGCACTTATGTGCATCATGCCTACTTGATCAAAAGAACGTACAATAAAGGCACACATGGTAGTTAGGGAAAACTGAAATAATGATGAGAAAGAGATGGCGTACTACATAGAGAAAAAAGAAAATTGTTGTTTCACTTCCCAAGAAAGAGAGTTCATTTAACAGAAATGAGCTCTGAGCATCCTGGGATGGAGGAGCTGGCCCCTTCCATGCAGTTGTGAAGGAAAAGGCAGCAGCCTTTCTCCAGGCAGAGGTAGGACAGGACGGTGTCCACTTCCTGTGAACAGAGTCCCTCAAGTTGTCTTGGTACAGGTATCGGGGCTTCCCTGACCTGGTGACCCTGGGGGAAGAAGGGGATGAGGCCAGATCAGGGATTGACGGGATCCCCTCAAAGCACCACAGTGTATGGTTTACGCACACTCAGGCAGCTACCAAGTTAAACAGCCAGAGTGGGCTGTCCTCTGAGCCCGGCCAGATGTCCTGCCTCAATCCTACGCCTGGGTTTCCCTGCCTTCCAAACGGAGGAGTTTTAGCTCTGAAGTCCCTCCCAAACTCAACAGTCTGAGCTCAGAGCAAGAGTGGAGTCTCTTGAGGGATGTCTTAGGTGAGTCTCCCTGGAAGCAGAGCCTGAGGCAGGGATTCCGTGCAGAGAAGAGAGGGAAGCAGGACAAGGATGGGGAGGAGCTGAAGTATCTGGTCTCTCTTGAGTTTAGCCTGAGCCCAGTGGGGTGAGGAGGCTGCAAGTGTGCTCTGAAGCAGAAATTCTACTCCAGAGTCACCCCCTAAAGCAATTAACGGCTTTGTACCCCTTGTCAGTCAGTCTTCATGGACTGCCTTGGATAAGGTGTTCATACCTCCTGGGCAAGGTGGGCTCTGATGGCAATTCTCCAGAGAAGGGGGGTGTCTGTGAGCCACAGCAGCCCTTATAGCAGCTAGGGGAGGGGTGAACCACAGCCACCAATGCCCAGGACACGCAAATGTCCATTCTCAGACCTCTACAGAGAAGAGACTTGCTGGGCATGGAAAAGACATCCAGCGTTCTGTAAAGCCCTCCCTTTTCATTCAACTAATGTGACTGAGCCACCTGCCAGGCACCATTCTAGGTGATGGAATATGAGGCCTGGTTTCCCAAAAATTATAACAAAGATTCTGTTTACTGTAAACAAAGATTCCCCCTCTCAAGAAGGGCTGGACCCCTGCTCCAGGGAGAACCAGGGGAGAGTTGGTCACCAGCTGCCGCCAGGCACCTTCTGGGCAGGGAGGATGGGAGGCACATGTTAAGTTCCGAAACGACTGTGGCACATTCAAGCAGAGATGTGGTAGCTGCGCTGGTCCCATCTGGAAGCGAGCCTGGCTCCACTCTCCAGCAGTTTCTGGCCGGGAAACTGGTTGTGCAGCGAACTGTAGCCTCCATATGTTTGAGCAAATTCCACTTGGCAGGTGGACAGGGAGCATTTTCTGGGCAGTCCTTTGCCTTCACAGCCTTATGTGCTACTCTCTCACCTTTTAACTTGTGTCTGTGCTCAGCTCTGCAGCCCACCCTCCATGGGATCCCCTCCCGAGGGCCTGGGCACTCACCCTTGGCCAGCCCAGGATCTGCTCTTACACCCCCAGAAATCCACAGTGGGGGTTGGGGGGATGTGCGGTGAGGAACGTGAACCTAAGAAGCATGGCCAGATCTGGGCTTGGCTGGGTGGTCCACGTCAGGCAGGCAATGAGGGAGGGGCCACACAGAAGCCAGGGGAATTTACAAGAGGTTGTTCAATATCCCTTCTTCAAGCTCAAAGTCCTTCCTGTTCATGGAATTACAAGAGGGATGTTTGAGGAATAGGAGAAAGGGGCCTAAAGCCAGCATCGTGCTAATGAGAGGGAGCAGGCTTGGGGATGCTAGAGAGAGGTCCCTCACAGAGCACCCATTAACACATGGGGAAAGCCAGGCAGTGTCTGGGGCCTCATGCACAGCCACAGGCTCAACTACAGGCACAATCTGTTGATGACTTCAAGCCAAAGCATCAATCACAGGCAACCACTGTGGGGCTCACATTACTGTCTCTCCTTCTGTCTCTATCTCTTTCTGAATCTATCTATATATACACACACATATATCACATATCGGAGAAGGCAATGGCACCCCACTCCAGTACTCTTGCCTGGAAAATCCCATGGACGGAGGAGCCTGGTAGGCTGCAGTCTGTGGGGTCGCTAAGAGTTGGACACGAGTGAGTGACTTCACTTCCACTTTTCACTTTCATGCATTGGAGAAGGAAATGGCAACCCACTCCAGTGTTCTTGCCCGGAGAACCCCAGGGACAGGGGAGGCTGGTGGGCTGCCGTCTATAGGGTTGCACAGGGTCAGATATGACTGAAGTGATACAGCAGCAGCAGCAGCATATATCATATATATGTGTATATGCATATATATGAGATGGTTGGATGGCATCGCCAACTCGATGGACTTGAGTTTGAGCACTGTATCAGTTTGTCTCACTCTGGGAGACAGTGAAGGACAGGGAAGCTTGGCATGCTGCAGTCCATAGAGTTGCAAAGAGATGGACACAACTGAGCAACTAACACTTTCACCTTCATATATATAATATATATATATACATACACACACACACACACACGCAGACACACATACCGACACACATATTTCTCTAAAATATGAACCAGACCACTTTCTATCTTTCAGAGAAAAGTCCAACAGCAAGCCATTTGGTGGCCACTAGTCTGTAATTCACATGGTCATAACTGAGGACTGCTGTGTCATTCCAGAGAAAAATAAAAGATGTGGCAGGAACAAAAGAGAGTATTGACCACAACACTAAGATTCACTGAGCACTTCGTGTGTGCCAAGCACCATGCGAGCCCTTTCCCTGCATGATCGCTGTTCCCCACAACAAGCCCTGGTGTGAGAATCGTTAGTGCCCACCACCTGCAGATGAGGAACCCGGAGTAGAGAAGAGAACCTACTAGTCCAAGCTCACAGAGCCAGTGCAGGGGGTGCTCCCTGGTCCAGCTCCTCGCCACCTGACTGCAGACCGACACAGACTCCAGTACAGCTTGACTTCTTGCAAAAAGTCTAAGAAAGCAGTGTCCAAAATCAACTTCTACAAATGAAGTCCAGTAATAAATAGAAGAGAAGGACTGGTGAAGAGAAGGGACAAGGATGGGGAGGGAGGAGAGGGCAAGTCACCACACAGAAAAACGAAGCCAGGAAAAAGGATTGCACCAGGCCAGACAACTGAGCCCGAGGCATCCTGGCAAGTAAGGCCAAGGACACAAGGGGGTGGCAAGGTCTTACCTGGACAGCTCAATCCACACTGTCAGAAAAGAGATCTTCCCAGCCCTAAATTCTGAAATGGATTTGTCCCAGAGTTTTTCTTTTTTTAAAGAGCAAAATTCAGGGACTTCCCTGGAGGTCCAGGGGCTGAGACTCTGTGCTCCCAATGCAGGAGGCCCGGGTTCAATGCCTGGTCAGGAAACTAGATCCTGTATGCCGCCAGGAAGACCTGGTGCAGCCAAATAAATAAATATCTTTTAAAAAGACAGAGAGACTTTCCTGGTGGTTTAGCAGTTAGGACTTTGCCTTCCAATGCAGGGCATGTGGGGTGGGGTGGGCGCTGCTTCCATTCCTGGCTCTGGTCAGGGGAACTAAGATCCCACATGCCTCGTGGTCAAAAAAAACACAAAACATAAAATAGAAACAACCCTGTAACAAATTTAGTAGAGATTTCTAAAGAATGGTCCACATCTCTCCCTCCAAAAAAAAAAATCTAAATAAAAAAGAACAAAATTCAGAGACTGTTATTTCCGAGAAGGATAAGGATGTTTGACATTTGGTTGGTACTCACTGAGAAAAACTTCTCTGAAAGGAACCCCTTCTATCCTGTTGGTGAGAATGTAAACTGACGCAGCCACTATAGAGAACAGAAAAGAAGTTCCTTTAAAAATTAAAAACAGAGTTGCCAGATGATCAAGCAATCCCACTCTTAGGCAAACATTCAATCAAAATTCTAATTTGAAAAGATGTATGTACTCTATGGGGGCTTCCCTTGTGGCTCAGTTGGTAAAGAATCTGCCTGCAATGCGGGAGACCTGGGTTCAATCCCTGGGTTGGGAAGATCCCCTGGAGAAGGGAAAGGCTACCCACTCCAGTATTTTGGCCTAGAGCATTCCATGGACTGTATAGACCATCGGGGTGCAAAGAGTCAGACACGAATGAACGACTTTCATTTTCACTACGTACCCTGTGTTCGTAGCAGCACTACTTATAATAGACACGACATGGAAACAACCTAAATGTCCACTGACAGATGAATGGATAAAGACGATGTGGTACACATACAATGGAATATTACTCAGCCATAAAAAAAAGAATGAATTGAGATTATCATACTAAGTGGAGTAAGTTAGACAGAGAAAGACAAACACCATATGGTATCACTTATGTGTGGAGTCTAAAATATGACACAAATGAACTTATCTATGAAACAGAAAGAAACAAATTCACAGACATAGAGAACAGACTTGTGGTTGCCAGGGGTGGGGAGGGAGGTAGAGGGATGGATTGGGAGTTTGGGGTTAGCAGATGCAAACTATTATACACAGGGTGGATGAACAACAAGGTCCTACTGTGTAGCATAGGGAATTATATTCTTATCCTGTGATAAACCATGATGAAAAAGAATATGAAAAAGAACATATATCTGTATAACTGAGTCGCTTTGCTATATAGCAGAAACTAACACAAAGTTGAAAATTAACTATACTTCAATTTAAAAAAAGAAAACCTCCTCTGCCTCTGGCGCCTCTGTGAAGGGCTGGGCAGTGGGAAGTGGCCACTGACCACGGCTGAACTCCTGAGTTCTGAAAAACAGAACATCACGCCCACGTGTGTCCCCCGCCTGACGCTCTCCCATCCCCTCTCATCTCTCCCTGCTCGGCACCCCACCAACGCCCTGCAATGCTGAGAGGGCCTGACATCTCAGTGCTGCAGCTGATGGCTATGCACCTCAAGCTGTTACTCACTGAGGTGATCATTAACTGGACTCAGTTTTGTGTTCACCCTTATTTCCCCCACTTCTCATTCCCCCTCCTGGAAACTCCTTCTAACAGGGACTCTGTGCAGCATGTGTGTGCAATGGCACAGCTTCTCTCTTATTCAGATGAAGGACACACAGGTGGAAGCAGACGTTCTTTTATTAGAACTCATGAGTTCAGCCTTGGCCCATGGCCACTCCCCATTCCCAACGCCTCCCAAGGCACCTGAGGCAGAGCAGGCTTTCTCAACCACTACCAACCGTCACTCCTCCTCAACAATGACCACCTCTGAGGACGCCTTTTTTTCTATTCACATTTAAATGATAACTTTGAAAGACACAAAATTTCAGGTAGGAAGATTCCTTGCATGCTCTGCAGACATCACACCATCATCTCCCAACCTCCCAGTGGCAGTGGAGAAGCTGGACTCTCTTGTAGGGGTCTGCCTTCTGTCTCTGGAAGCTTTCCTCGGGCTCTGATGTATTTGGCTCAGAGGGTAAAGCGTCTGCCCACAATGCGGGAGACCCGGGTTCGACCCCTGGGTCGGGAAGATCCCCTGGAGAAGGAAATGGCAACCCACTCCAGTATTCTTGCCTGGAGAATCCCATGGATGGAGGAGCCTGGTAGGCTATAGTCCACAGGGTCGCCAAGATTCGGACACAACTGAGCAACTTCACTCACTTTGGATGGCATTACTGACTCCAATGGACATGACTTTGAGCAAACTCTGGGAGACAGTGAAGGACAGGGAAGGCTGGCGTGCTGCAGTCCGTGGGGCTACAAAGAGACACTACTTTATGACTGAACAATAATGGTGTGTGTGTGTGTGTGTGTGTGTGTGTGTGTGTGTGTGTGTGTGTGTGTGTGTGTGTGTGTGTGTGTGTGTGTGTGTGTAGTATGTGTGTGTGTGTGAACCTATCCTGTTTGGTATTCCAGGCATCCATCAAATCAGAGGGTTTAATCATCTCATAAAATCTTCAGTCATGAGTTCTTGAAACATTTATTTTCTCTCCTCCATTTACTCACTCCCCTCTTTGTGAGCTTTATGGATAAAGAAACAGCAACACTTCTGATTCTAGCCTCCACATTGTTTTCTCTCATTCTTTCCACCTCTTTACCTCTCCGATACCTCCTGGAAGAAGGAGGACCCAAACCTCCCTCTCCACAAGCACTCTCAAGCTGATTCCTCTGAGTTCTTCAACCCACACACTGGGTGCTCTATTTTAATTCTACTTTTCATACCTATTATGTCTAATTAGTGTTCTTCATAAACATTTATTCCTACTTCCTGATCTCCCCAAGGATATTTATTCTGCTTATTTAAACTTCTTGATCTATTTGTTCCATCAGTTCTGCTCCTCCCACATAGGTTGCCTCATTTGTTGGGCTCCTTAAGAGCACACGCACTCCTTGGATGTCTTAGAAATTTTTTCCCTGAGAGCTCTCACCCCACTCCCACCGTCCCCAATCCCCTCGGCATTCAGCTGACATAGCCAGATCTGTCCACTTGCTTGGGGATGGCAAGCTCCTCCTAGGGTAGAGCCGCTAAGGAGCACTCTAGGCTCACCCCTAGGCAAGCCTGCCCCTCAGGGTGGCACTGGGGAGGAAGACTGGCAGCCCACCCACACGAGTTGCCTCCTCTGTCCCGACAGCGCTGGGGGACTTCCCTCTGGCCGTACTGCGTCCTGCCCTGTGGAAGACCAACCCAGAAGGCAATTGTCCACCCGAGACAACATGGGAGAGGAGACGTGCATATGGAAACCCCCAGCCCTGTCACTGTTCTCCGCTGGGGGACCCTACCACCTTCACTGTTCCAGGCTTCTCTTCCAGCTTCTGTGTTGGTTCTGGAGACCCGGCCACTGTTCTTGTGCCAGAGGCATTTCTACGGTTGAAAACCACCATGCAGCAGCCCATGCTGGTGGCCACCTTGCTCAGAAACCTGCCCACCAGGCCCTTCTCAGGGAGCACGGCCTCCAAGTGCCCCCTGCTGCCTGAGTCAGGGTGCTTCAGAACAAGAGAACAACGTTTGCCGAGGAAGCCAGGATTTCTTCAGGGCTTCTGATGTCTGTGAGTGAAGCCGGCTCACCAGAGGGTGGTCTTGCCCTCACCTCCCATTTGCCTCCAAAGAATGCTCTGAGAAGCTACTGTCCACCCAGGAGTGCATGGCCCCTCTGGAATCTTGTAACCGAGGCATTTCTTAGAGTCGAGTACTAAAACCTTTACTTCTCCTGAGGAACAGATAGGTGTTCTCTCTGCTGATGAGGAATATATTCACTGACTCCTTCCCCCTTCCTTTTTTTTTTTAAACTTTTAATTTTATATTGAAGTATAGGCGATTAACAATGTTGTGGTAGTTTCAGGTGAACAGCAAAGGGAGTCAGTCTTACATATACATGTATCCATTCTCCCCCAAACTCCCCTCTCATCCAGGTTGCCAGATAACATTGAACAGAGTCCCCTGTGCTATACAGTACCTCCTTGTTGTTTATCCATTTTAAATATACAGCAGTGTGTACATGTCCATCCCAAACCCCCTAACTATCCCTTCTCCCCACATCCTTACCCCTGGCAACTACAACTTTGTCCTCTAAGTCTGCAGTCTTTTTCTGTTGTGTAAATAAGTTCATTTGTAGCATATGATATGTGTCTTTGTCTGACTTACTTCACTCACTCTGACAATCTCTAGATCCCTCCATGTTGCTGCAAATGGCATTATTTCCTTCTTTTTAATGACTCCTTTCCCTTTTCGTTCATAGCCAAGACTGAGCTGCAATCCCAGCACATACCTGGAGAGACTCATAGCCTGCATACCCTGATTTACTATTAGGAATTATTCACCTTTTTACCTGCCTATTTATTTAGGTCTTGATTAGTTGATTGTTTTTTAAAAAAAAAAAAGCAAGCCTCTTTTGGAGCTCCATGAAATAGGAAAGGAAAAGAATAATAAACAAAGGAAGTCACTGTTTATACTTCTCTGGACCCGCATTTTAATTTTAAGCTATATTTTACCATTTTATTTTATCTGCTTCTGTTGTATGTCAACTCAGTTCCACTGTGGAATGAGGTTGGCTATATAGAAACGTACAAAAAATAAAACACATAAAGTCTGTGAACTGTGACTTTGTGAGTAATTCTATAAAACACCAAGACATATACTTATGGCTGATTCATACTGTAGGGCAGAAACCAACACAACATTGTAAAGCAATTTTCCTCCAATTAAAAAAAATTAAATCTATTCATTTTGAACTATCTATTCATAGTTCAAAAGAACACCAAGACATTCTACACATGACCATTCATTACATTCAGCCTTAATGAAACTCAAGGTCCATCAATCAACAGAAGCATGCTTGATTTGCTGATCAAGAAGGTGATCATGTATGGATGTGAGAGCTGGACCATACAGAAGGCTGAGCGCCGAAGAATTGATGGTTTTGAACTGTGGTGCTAGAGAAGACTCTTGAGAGTCCCTTGGACGGCAAGAAGATCCAACCAGTCAGTCCTAAAGGAAATCAACCTTGAATATTCATGGGAGGACTAATGCTGAAGCTGAAGCTCCAATACTTTGGCCACCTGATGCAAAGAGCTGACTCACTGGAAGAGATTCTAATGCTGGGAAAAATTCAGGGCAAAAGGAGAAGGGGATGACAGAGGACGAGATGGTTAGGGAGCATCACTGACTCAATGAACATGAGTTTGAGCAAACTCAGGAAGACAGTGAAGGACAGGGAAGCCTGGTGTGTTGCAGTTCATGGGGTCACAAAAAGTCAGTCACAACTGAGCAACTGAACAATAAGAAACTTTTGTTAGAATAATGACAGCACCCACTATAACCTGGGCTGGTGCCTGAGCATATTCATTTCACAGGAGGGAAGGTGCCCCTACCCCAATCTACTTTCTTATTCAGTGAGAAGGCTACCAAGCCTTCATGAATGAGGGACATACACATTTGTAAGCAGATGAATTTACACTGAGCTTTTCATGCTGTTGGCAGCCACGGCTTCCCAGACTGCAAGTGCAGGTGAGGATGTTAACTGACCCCTGGAAGGGGCCCATGACCACATGAGCATTGATGGGGAAGCACTCTCAAAGCTTCAAGAGAATTCCAAGCACCAGGTAGAGCTCTGCGATTTTCCAGGCCATAGGTGGACATGTTAAGAAGCCTGGCTGATTCACAATTGGCACCTAAAAGTTCACTTTCTCCTGCAGGTAGGCATGGAAAACACTGAGGTGCCCCCTAAAAGCATGCTTTATTCTCGCCTCTTATCAAGGCTCTGTGGCAATGCAAGTAGGTGAAAGGCTGTGTGGAGATGGGTAAGAAACAAATGCCCTTGGGCACTAGAAAAATCACTCTTCAGGGAGTTTAACAGGACCAGGCAGCTGCTGCACATTTACTATGCAGACTCTCCGGGAACTTTTTCAAATGAAGAGTCTTCCTCTGCAAGGCAGACGTAGGTTTGTGAAGGCACCACGGAGCACTCACGGATGCTTGGGCAGGAGTCGAGTGCGGGGTCTGTGTTCAGTAGTGCAGACCCAGATGGGTCGTCATTCAGCACCGTTGGTCTGATCCTTCCTTTTCTCTGTGCCTTTCTTCCTCCCATCAGTGAAAGACAAATTGTAACCCTTGCATAGAAGGCTTTAGGATCTCGGGAGAAATGGTGAAGAATTCTACACTTCTCAGAAAGGATCCATAAATATAAATCATCCTACTGCTTTGAATGAGTAACGGTGTTGTTGTTATTTAGCCGCTCAGTCATGTCCGACTCTTTGTGACCTCCATGGGCTGTAGCCCACCTGCCAGGCTTCTCTGTCCATGGAATTTTCCAGCAAGAATACTGGAGTGGGTTGTCATTTCCTTCTCCAGGGGATCTTCCTGACCCAGGGACCAAACCTGTGTCTCCTGCATCACAGGCAGATTCTTTACTGCTGAACCACCAGGGAAGCCCCAAATGAGTAATAGCGTGGTATAAATACAACTCCATGGAAACAGGACAGCACATCAAATTCTGAAGTAACTTAGTACCCAAGGAGAGCTCCCTGCTGTGGGAATTACTTCATGAACAGATGAATCCTTTCAAAATACAATCATTCCCTCTTATATTGGCTCTGTTATACTGGCTTATAATTTGGCACTCTGTTTATCCTCAAACAGAGGCAGATGAGCTGCACATTGTATGAGGACTTGAGTTTGCAGAGTATTGCAGGCACACAGCGTGCTGTAGGTCCATGTGCTTTGGTGGTTAAACGCTCAGAATCTGACATCAAATAGATCCAGGCTCAAACTTCAGTACTATCTTGCTCTAGATGAGCTTCAGTTCTCGTGTGTGTAAAATGCAAATAATATCTACCACATAGGGCTGTTGTGAGGATTATAATGCAAGAAAAAGCACTTCAGAGAGTGTCCGGCCCACAGTAAATGCCCTGCAAATGATAGCAGTAGGTATCATCGACAGATTGTGAAGGGACCACCATCACTCTCTGTTTCTGTCTCTCTTACATACATACACACATGCACACATGCACACACACGCACGCGCGCACACACACACACACACACACACACATCAAGCAAGAAAACTGATGCCTAAAGGGATTTCAGGAACCTGAATCTCATAACTTCTGCTGGGGATTTCATGCTAGAGCTTCCTCCTCCCTTTTGTCATGCTGTATCCTATAGGTCTGAGTAGAGATACTCAGAAAGAGGGCAACAACCCCAAGTAACCTGGGCATGTCCTTGCAATCACACCTGTAATTTGCAGAGGGAAGAAGCAGCAACATCCTGTGTCCAGAAAAAGCTTTAACCCACCTGAAGTCTTTTCCCACTGCTCATGAATGATGCTGACCTAGCTTTGAAAACTGAGCCCATCTGACCTGAGCAGGACTGGGCCTTGTGACTGTACAGTAGAAGAGCCTTCTACTTACAGAAAGGCTGTGCTGATCCCAGAGTGCCTGTGTCTGACTGGTTGTAAAATATCTCAATATTTAACCTGTGCAAAAAGAGGTTTCCAGAGTCCACAGAGGAATGACTTGCCCTTAAAAGGTCACGAAGTCCAACTCAACAGGTAAAGTTGTCTCACCATCTTTACAACCCCTTAGATCTTCTGTTCTTGACTCAAACCCACAATCCTACTCTCTTGCTCATTCCCACTTTCCATCCTAGAAAACCTATCTGTCCAGCTACAGCCTTTTGGAGAAGCTAGGGTCTGGGGGTGCTTTGGTGCCACTATTTCCAGCTCTGCTTGACAACAGGCCAGGAGTTCTCATTGCCAGCTACAGAGTGAGCCCTCACCAAGACGGGGCATGTGAGAAACTCAGACCACAGAGGGCAGCATCAGGAATTGGTCTTGTTGCCCCAAGGTCTACAAACCCCAACCCTCCTCTAACCAAAACCTTGACTGCCTGGCCCTAGCTAGCTTTCTGCCTTTGTTTCCTGAGAATCCTTCCATCACAAGGTTAGGACTGAGTTCAGTTTTGACTAGCCTTTCCCCCTAGGGCCCTTCCTCCTCCCCACCAGGCACACACAGGGCCCTGGCTCTTGTCAGTTCCCTTTCCTCAACACTAGACCTTGATTTCAGACTCCAGCTAGCTTTACTCAAAGTGGATGTCTTGCTTTGGCTTCTGCCGAAAGCTGACCCTGGCAGGAACACCTGGGGGAAGACTGTTCTGGGGATACCTAAAGAAACACAGCGAGAGAGTGAGAAAAGGTGGCAATAAGAGAAGGGATTAACTTCCAGATAAACTTCCATTAGAGCAAGTTCTGCTGCTTAAAAAGAGGTTTACTTGGACCTTACCTGGTGGTCCAGCAGTTAGGAATCCACCTTCCAATGCAGGGGATGTGGGTTCGATCCCTGGTCAGGGAACTAAGATCCCACACGCCATGGGGCAATGAAGCCCTTGCACCACAACTACTAAGCCCACATCCCCTAGAGCCTGCGTGTCACAATGAAAGATGCTGCATACCACAACTAAGACCCAACACAGCCAAAAACAAAATAAATAAACAACAAAATAAAAGAAGTTTAACACCCGGGACTAGAGACTCTCTTGAGACTTTTTTTAATTTGGCTTTTATTTACCTCCCAGCTCTGAAAGTCAATAGCTCTTCAACACAGAGCTGCAGAGCACAAGGTTTAGGAGACTGGGTGCTAAATTATCCCATTCGGATTGGAAATAGTTCCTAAATCACACCCTAAGAGTGCCTGAAGCAAAGGCCCAAACATAGCTGACACTAGCAATTTTCAGCTCAGAAAAATCTAGTCACAAAAATATAAGACTTACTGAATCCTACCCATCAGAGATGTCACACAGCGAAGGAGGCATTTGGCTCTTCCCCACCCGCTTCCCTGTCCCTTTTTCCTTCTCCTCTGAAGGTTTTGGCTAATGACAGAAATCAGGCCGGTGCTGAGTTTCAAGTTGCAAATTTTTCTTCATTGATAATATATAATTTTACTTCATTTCTATCCAGTAATTCTTCAGAATACACTTTAGGATATGCAAAATGAGAGAGGAAGGTGAAATTGTGAGATGTTAAAACTATCTTGGAAAAGATATTTCTCACCCTTTCTCACTCTGGGCACAACTTTAAGGTTGGGTAAATTTTCTTGATTCTTAAAAAAATAAATTATAAAAGAATGTGTGAGGGAGTTCTCTAAACTACCAAAATATTCACCTTAAAATTTAAAATATTTAGTGCATTCGCCTTCTCAAATATGTTTATACCTACGGTACTGTTATATCCCATGACACAGCCATATTTCCTGAGAAAAAAAGCAGCTTCAGAGACTATGTGGGAAATACGTTTTTTATTCTTTGGAAATATTTCACCACTGGCAAATAAAATGATGTTAGAGGAGTCTGTTCATTTTGATTGTGCATAAGAAGATAAACCTGTTCTTTCTTAATTGCCAACAAGAGGAAATACATGAAACTTCTAATGGGATATCTAAACAAATTAAATTCTTGCAACAGCCTGTAAATACTTTGTGTAAGCAACAGCTTACACAGCTTGAGAGATCAAAAGAACATTTCATGCAAAGACAGGCACAATAAAGGACAGAAACAGTACGGACCTAACAGAAGCAGAAGATATTAAGAAGAGGTGGCAAGAATACACAGAAGAATATACAAAAAACGTCTTAATGACCTGGATAACCATGATGTGGTCACTCACTTAGAGCTGGATATCCTAGAGTATGAAGTCAAGTGGGCCTTAGGAAGCATCACTATGAGCAAAGCTAGTGGAGGTGATAGAATACCAGCTGAGCTATTTCAAATCCTAAAAGATGATACTGTGAAAGTGCTGCACTCAATATATCAGCAAATTTGGAAAACTCAACAGTGGCCACAGGACTGGGAAAGGTCAGTTTTCATTCCAATCCCAAAAAAGGGCAGTGCCAAAGAATGTTCTAACTACCCGTACAGCTGCACTCATTTCGCACGCTAGTAAGGTTATGCTCAAAACCCTTCAAGCTAGGCTTCAGCAGTATGTGAACCAAGAACTGTCAGATGTACAAGCCAGATTTAGAAAAGGCAGAGGAACCAGGGATCAAATTGCCAACATTTGCTGGATCATAGAGAAAGTAAGGGAATTCCACGAAAGCATGCACTTCTGCTCCATTGACTATGCAAAAGCTTTTTGATTGTGTGGATCACAACAAACTGTGGAAAATTCTTAAAGAGATAAGAATACCAGACCATCTTACCTGTCTCCTGAGAAACCCACATGTGGGTCAAGAAGCAATAGTTAGAACCTTACATGGAGCAAGTGACTGGTTCAAAATTGGGAAAGGAGTATGACAAGGCTGTATATACTGTCATCCTGTTTAACTTATATGCAGAGTATATCATGCAAAATATCAGGCTGGATGAGTCACAAGCTGGAATCAAGACTGCTGGGAGAAATATCAACAACCTCAGCTATGTAGATGATACCACTCTAATGGCAGAAAGTGAAGAGGAATTAAAAAGTCTCTTGATGAGGGTGAAAGAGTGAAAAAGCTGGTTTAAAGCCTAACATTCAAAACACTAAGATCATGGCATCCCATCACTTCATGGCAAATAGATGCGGTAACAATGGAAACAGTGGCAGATTTTCTTTTGTGGGGCTCCAAAATCACTGGAGATGGTGACTGCAGCCGTGAAATTAAAAGACACTTGCTCCTTGGGAAGAAAGCTGTGACAAACCTAGACAGTATATTAAAAAGCAGAGACATCACTTTGCCAACAAAGGTCTGTCTAGTCAAAGCTATGGTTTTTCCAGCAGTCATATACACATGTGAGAGTTGGGCCATAAATAAGGTTGAGCACCAAAGAACTGATGCATTCAAATTGTGGTGCTGGAGAAGATTCTTGAAAGTTGCTCGATAGAGTAGCAGAGTGATCGTTGCTCAGTAGTGTCCAACTTTGCGACCCCATGGACTGTAGCTGCCAGACTCCTCTGTCCATGGAATTGTCCAGGCCAGAATACTGGAGTGGGTAGCTGTTCCCTTCTCCAGGGGATCTTCCCAACCCAGAGATCGAACCCAGGTCTCTGGCATTGTAGACGGATTCTTTACCATCTGAGCTACCAGGGAAGCCCTGGACAGCAAGGAGATCAAACCAGTCAATCCTAAAGGAAATCGACCCTGAATATTCATTAGAAGGACTGTTGCTGAAGCTGTAGCTCCAATACTTTGGCAACCTGATGCGAAGAGCTGAATCACTGGGAAAGGCGCTGATGCTGGGAAAAACTGAGGGCAAGAGGAGAAAGGGGCAACAGAAGATGAGGTGGTTGGATAGCATCACCAGTTCAAGAGACATAAGTCTGAGCAAACTTCGGCAGACAGTGAAGGACATGGAAGCCTGGTGTGCTGCAGTGCATGGGGTTGCAAAGAGTTGGACAGAACTTAGCGACCGAACAACAAAGCAGCAGCTAAAACTCGTGAAGAGTGAGATCTGGGCAATACTAATTCCAGTCATCTATTCAACAATACCAAGGGTCTTCTATGCACCAGCATTGCTGGGGACATGATAGTGAATGAACCTCCAAGGTGCCTCCAAATGTTGAAATATTAGTCCCACCTTTTTTGAACTTGGCATATGTATTGGAAAGATGCTTCCATTTTTAAATCTCTGCCTGCTGCTCTGAAAAATAATGTTCTCCCAGGTTCCCAAAAGGAGAATTAATCTGGTGAGACAAATCAGTTGTTGTTCCACTCATTGTTATGGTAATAGAGAAATTAGGTTTTTAATTAAGGCTGAGAGAGGATGGAAGAACAGTCAGCAAACAAACACCCACACGGTTTGATGCAGAAGGGTCACGGCGGACAATTCTCCTTTTTTTCATGGGGTCGAAAATTCTCCTCGTTAGAGCAGAAGGCATTTTATCTATGAGGCCCCAGCTACATGCATTTTCTGTCTTGTAAATATGTCAGCACCCACCAACTTGGCATGAGGATTTAGTATGAGCCACTTTAGGGAAATACTCTGCAGATATTGGGTTTGAAAATGAGTTAGCTAAAGCTTCAAGAAGGTAAGCAACACGCTCCACGTCATGCAAATGTGGGATGGTGCGAGGACTCAAATTCAGGCAGTTTGATTTCAGGATACTCTGACCTTTTAAGCTGTATTGACTTTTTAAAATTTTTACTTTTATCTTCGTTCCCTAACAAGGGATTGAACCTGTACCACCTGCGTTGGAAGCACAAAGTCCTAAGCACTGGACCACCAGAGAAGTCCCTGTATTGATTTTTAATACATAAACAAGAGGTCCTGAAGTATTCAGTACATTTATCACCCACATTTATTTTTTGTAACCACTATGCTATTTTAAATTACAGAAGGAATGCATGTTGATTGGAAGAAGGAAAGGAAGGAGAAGAGCAAGAAATAAGGTGGGAAGTACAGGAAAATACAAAAGAAGCACAAATAGATACTTGCTATATTTCTACTATTCGTAGACTGGGCACACTCAATGGGGATGGTATGGCCCCTAAGGGGTCAAAAGTTGGTCCTAGTGGGGAGAAAAACTTAACTCTTTACATATATAAAGTACAGATAGTCATACAATGCATAACCAGCTAGACACACACTATATCTGTGATATTAAAATCTCATTTGGGGGCAAAATTTGGGGGGATAAAGGCTTGGAGGAGGTGTGATAATTTTTTTTAAAGTTAAGCATACTGACACAGATATCACCTTTAACCTATTAGTAGCCATCTGTACCGGAGAAGGCAATGGCACTCCACTCCAATACTCTTGCCTGGAAAATCCCAAGGACGGAGGAGCCTGGTGGGCTACAGCCCATGGGGTCGCTAAGAGTCGGACATGACTGAGCGACTTCACTTTCACTTTTTCCTTTCATGCACTGGAGAAGGAAATAGCAACCCATTCCAGTATTCTTGCTTGGAGAGTCCCAGGGACGGCGGAGCCCGGTGGGCTGCCGTCTATGGGGTCGCACAGAGTCGGACACAACTGAAGCGACTTAGCAGCAGCAGCAGCAGCAGCAGCAGCCATCTGTACAGATTTTTCTATCTACACTGCTTTCTTTTTACAAAAATGGGATTATGTGTACATACTATGCCTTTCCATGTCAATAAAAAATCCTTCATAATGATATATCATTAACAACGCACTTCAATTATATATTATTTGATCCTTACAATAACTTGTAAAGATAGATATTTTTATTTTTATGTCCATTTTACAATTGAAGACACTGAAGTTTAAGGAGGTGAATTAACGCTCCTCAAAGTCTCTTAGCCAGTATGAACAGCAGAGCCAAGATTTGAATCCTATTTCTTAAGAACTTTGGGTTTATCTTGCTATTTTTTTCTAGCCCCTTGAATAGGAAGCTTAGTTCATTTCTTTTTAATCTTTTTTAGCTTTCTGATAAAAGCTATAAATTTTCCTGTAATGTCACTTAGGCTTTATCACAAGGTTTATACCATTTCTCCATCAGACAGATACAAGAAGATCTTCCCTATCCTTGTAAACATGTAACAAGTTTCCAGTGAAATACTGTCGAGGGAAACGACTTTGTGAAGCTTGAAATGCTTTCCGTATCATGCGATCTTGTATCTTCCTAGAGGATGCTGACGATCTGTCCCTAAGCAGGGCTTAAATAGATTTCTGGCATCAGGGGGCTATAATAGGCATGCTCTCTTGAGTGAACTCCTTTACCTTCACCTTATTCTAGACCTCATGCCCAGTCCCCACACTTGGAGTTCTATTCACAGAATGACTGCAGTGGGAGCTGAGGAACTGACTATTGGTTTAAATCAACAGCAGGCAACTGGCTGCAAATAGGCCAATAAGAAACACTGGTTGACACTTAACCATGAATTTTTTAGGAGTTTTTTTGTTTTGGTTTCTTGAGAAAGAGAAGAGATGGAACTTTCTGTCCAGCTCAAATCCTGCTAGTCATAAGGTAGAAAGAGAGCATGGGTTTGCAGGCAGGCTCTTGGGCACCAGCAGATGAGCCTCTTTATAAAGATGTCCTTACCTCCTGGGACCCAGAATCCTACAGAGTATCTAGAGAGGGGACCCATGTGTAACCTGACCCTTGGCTGGTAAGTCACCCCAAATACACTGGCAGTCTTCCTCCACTATGTCTCCACCTAGAATTGGTGTGGTGTATGTATTTTCAGGGTCTTTTCCCACTGTCCTCACTGCAGGCCACTCTGAGCCAGCTAAGCCCAATTCAGACTCGGCTCTTCCAGTGATAGCAGTGCAGGAAAACATTCTGGTGTCTTGTGAAACTTGTTCAGCTGGAAACTTGGCTACAAGGGTTGCTATGGCAACCTGAGCAGAAGATGATTAGGGGGAAAGCTGTGCTTCCTACTGGGATGTGCGATGTATGTTTGTGTGTGCACATGAGCATGTGTAGAATGGAGGAAAGGAATGATGACTAAAAAAACGACCTTCTTCATAGTCAAATGGATAGTGGACTCAATTGCTATTGCAATTTCAAGACAGCATAAAGCTAATTCTTTTCAAATTGGTTAGATTAGTTCTTTCTGTGCTTATGGAAATCTTCCCCCTCAAAGTGTGTTTCTAGCAAATTTTACTGAGGAATAGTTTCTTTACAATGGGCCTGCAAGTATTCACAGATGGATGGATACCATGCTTATCAACTTGGAAATGTTGTTAGTAGCAGATGACAGGTATGCCAAGACTGCTTATAAGAATCATATACATCTTTGAATGCTAATTTAACCTTTTTGAAATTATATCTAGAATATTTACAAGGTACATCATCAAACATGACTTACAGATTCTGACTCTCATGTAGTACACTTAATGTCTGTAAAAAAGTTCGGCATCCTCGGTACCTATTTATGCAATTAAAGAGTTTTATACACTTTGAATATTTATTTCATAAAATATTTTAAATTCTCAAGTATAAAACATCTGAATCACATGTAACCAAAAAAAGGTGGAAGAAATGCTATAATTGAAGCTTTCAAAAATTAAAAACAAAATGGAACTCTATACTGCTCCGTCTCCTCTCAGATATGGATAACAACAAGACTTACAGGGTGCTTATCATGTATCAGGCTCTGCTATAAAAATTGTATATGCTTCTATTCATTGAATCCCAACAATAACAATACACAGTAGATATTATTACTATCTCTGTCTTAAAGAAAAGGAAATTCAGACACAGAGAGAAGCTGCCCAAATTAGAAGGCAGAAAATGGCAAAACTGGGATGCAAACTGGGTGACCTGGCTCCACCACCCTTCTGATAACCATCTCCAGACCAGGATCTGCCCAAGCGTGCAGGAAATGATGGAGAGCCCTGCTCAAAAGCCCACCCCAGCACTTTTCTATAATTCTCCTTCTCCAGTTCTCTGAACTCTTGAGCTGGAGTCAGATCCAGTAAGATCCAGCCTACAGATCTTATTTCCTTTGGGGTAGGAAAACAAGTTCTTTCATCATCATACTCTCCTTCCAAAACTATTGTTAAGAGCACAAATGTTGGGCTTCTGGTATCCAAGGGGTCTAAAATTTTAAAAGTCTTTTATCTCTCAAAGTTACTGCCTCTGTCATGAGCTTTAAAACTCAAAGTTGAGCACTGGCTCATTTCTATCACCCATTTCAGTCCACTCCTGAGGGGATAAACCTCAGCCTCATTGTCCAGTTTTAGCTGAGGAAGGACTGTAGATTAAAATGAATTAGTAAGAATGAAGATATTTCTAGCAAAATTTTTAACTATTAATCCACTACTTGTTGCATCTAGGAATAATAAAACTATTTTAATTGCATCTGTGAAAAGCATATGAATCAATAAAAAAATGTTAATATTTTAACTGTTCAGATGGGCTACAATGCGTTATGTTATTGAAAGCAAAGCTGGTAGATTTACAAGGACTCTGGGTCAGAGTGCTATTTCTCAACATTCATTAAAGCTTTTGGAACGAAATCACTCCAAACTTTAGCCACCTAGAGATGAAATTTCCCAGGCCTCCCTTGAGCTAGATGTGGCCAGGTGATCAAATTCAGGTTTAGGACACTTCTGCTTACTGGCCTTGTGGGTGTGAATAAGCCACAGAGTCTCAATCACAGAACTTAACACCAGAAAGAAGCATGGAGATAAACCTACAAGCAGGGTAGGGATGAAAGACCAGCATTGGAAAGCGAGGTTCTCAGTCTCCCCATGAGCCAGTGGAAGGGCTGTGTCTTGAGCCCAGTTGTTTGCTGGCTGCGGAAAAGTCTTTATAAGTCCCCACACTCCCTCCCTTTCTCTTCTCTAAAATTTAGTTTCTTGATCTGCAATGTGAGGGCAATAATAGCATACAGGCAGTAGACATAGTGGCTGACCACCCAAATTCCATTCCACTCCTGGCCCATTGAGTAGTGGCAATGAAGTTTGAAAAACTGACTCTCACTCCAGAGATTGACCTTGATTAGTCTCAACCAATTATAATTTGCCCCACTTCCCCTGCCAGTGATTGACTCACAGGCCTCAGGTAATCAGCATTTAACCTTCCCGTGGTAATGTTATTGGATAAGGCAGGCAGATACGACCTAAGTTGGTCCAGTTTGAATTAAGGGAAGATTTTTACTTACTGGCAAAAAAGAAGTGCCCTCTCCTCCCTTTCCCTCCCCTTCTCTTTAGTTGCTTTGGTCAGTAAGTTTTGGGGAAAGTGACGGCGTGCCAGTGCTGAGTGAATGCTTTCCTTTTGCTCTGAGCACCCTGCCTACCTACCATGAAAATAAGCCTGCGCTAAGCTGCTAGAGATGAGAGATCATGTGGAGGAGAGACAAGCCACCCCAGTGACTGCAGATGCATGAGTGAGCCCAGCTGATAAGAACAGAGCTTGAGCAAGATCTGCAGACCTGCCCAGCCAAATCATACATGCATGACTTGAGATATTTCTGGATGTGTGCCACCGAGGTTTTTCTGGTTGGTTTTCTCATAACTGTGATTGTGGATATAGCTAACTAATGTGTTGTTTATTATTACTATTATTTTCAACTGGCAGTTGGCTGAAAAGGGCAATTCTGTGGGCAGGTTGGCCTAAAGTTACTCAGGCAGATGAATCCCATGGTCAAGTTGGCCACAGGCTAGGAAGGTACACTGGGCAGAATCAAGAAGGGGAAGACAGCACGGCCTGTTTCTTTGCAGCAGTGACCTTCCTACAGTTCCCTGGTCATCACTTTTTTGCTTACATGCATGTCTCAAAAAGAATTTTGAAAAACTATGTACCCCATTGCATAATTTTAAGTTCACATCTAAAAGTTTCATCCTAAGTTTAGTAACTGCAAGGGATATTATTTTCTCTCTGCAGCAAAGATTGACATTTAAACAGAAAACTACCAGTCTTTGAAAATATTAAAGGGAATCTGGGCTCATGATCATTTCATGCTCACTACCACCTAATTTAAAATATATGAATAATCTCTTCTTCACTGTTGAGAAACTTTACATCTTTCATTTTTTTTCCTGGAGTTCATATTTTTTGCTATTCCTTCACAAATCTTTAACATAATTTAACATACCTTTAAAATTTGAGAATTTTTTATTGATCACCCTATTATACATTAAGGAAAGAAAGTGAAGTCACTCAGTCGTGTCCAACTCTTTGTGATCCCATGGACTTATAGCCTGCCAGGCTCCTCCGTCCACGGGATTTTCCAGGCAAGAATACTGGAGTGGGTTGCCATTCCTTTCTCCAGGGGATCTTCCCACTCCAGGGATCAAACCTGGGTCTCCCGCATTGCAGGCAGACTCTTTACTGTTTGAGGTACCAGGGAATTGCCATTATACATTAAAGGTACATTATATATTGTAATACATTAAAATGCATTTTATTCTTATATGTAAGGCTCTTCACGTCTTAAAAAATGCTTCTGGATTGAATTGTCACACAACAGACCAAAACTGGGGAAAATATATACATATTACAAATTTTGATAATTTTTAAACATAAAAAGTTTAATATAATTGGAAAGGGATCTTCTAATGAGTTGAAGTATGACCTAGCTTTTCATACGCATTTAATGAAAGACAAAGGTACATTCTGCTGAAAATTAATCAGTCCAGAAGCTAGGATAACATTATTCTTGTTAATAGGAGGTGGAAAAGATTAAACATTTTATACGGTAAAATAAAATGAGCATTAACTATCTTTGGATTATTTCATGATATGATTTCATGAAAAGAATTTTAAAATACTTCACTGAACAGCACACACTGCATCCAAAGCAAGTTGCCTAAAGTTTTTATCTGTGGGTTTATCTGATAGATCTGGAATGTCTTATCCAGCCTTTCAGCTATATCTAAATGAATCAGTGTCACTAAGTTACATGCTTGGGCTGTACTATGGTGCTATTTCCTTCAGCTGAAGACCTGACCTGGGTTTAGTACTGAGTGTAGCTGGAAAGTATTACTTACATTTAAATACATTTTAAAAATCTGAGCTCTTTCTTCTTTAGAATTCAGTGTTTCTGACTGATGCTCTTTGCACTTTGCTGTCACTGGACTCTCCTTCAAGAAGCAAAATTATCTTGACTCCCATTACGGAGGCTATTTAGAACATCCTAACATGGCCAAAAAACTGCTTTTTAGACCATCTGTCCTCTAAACACAAAATGTATAAGATGGGGAGATAAGAGAGCTCAGGAGTTAATGGAATCTTAAGCAATAAAGCAGGGGTCCCCAACCTCCAGGTTGCAGAGCTGGACCTCCTGTCAGATCAGTGGCGGCATAAGATTAGCAATGAAGTGCACAACAAATGTAATGTGTTTGAATCATCCCAAAAACCACTCCCTCCCTGGTCTGTGGAAAAACTAACGTCTTCCACGAAACTGGTCCCTGGTAGTGAAAGTTTGGGGACCACTGCATAAAGGCTCCTTCTCTTATTTTTCTCCATTCTCCCTGAGGTTTTCACACCTTGCAGCAACGTATTAATATTTTAGTCAGATTAGGGGTAAGTGAGGGGTATGCCCTTTGCCCTTTTTTTAATATAAAAATTCAAATGTATTCTCATTCAAATCAAACTGGAAAAATGTGTGTATGGGGATTAAGGATTTAGACAATGATTCCCTTAAAACAGTCCATGCTCAGTACCCCTTTGAACTTTTTCACAGGCCTCTAGGGGCTACTGACTTTGCTCATTAGGTGTTTTTTTATTTCTTCTTAATTGATTGATGATTGCTTTACAATATTGGTTTGATTTCTGTCATGCATCAACATGAATTAACCATAAGTACATATGTCCCCTCCCTCTTGAGTCTCCCTCCCACCTCTTGCCCATTCACACCCCTCTAGGTTATTACAGAGCCCCAGTTTGAGCTCCCTGAGTCAAACAGCAAGTTCCCATTTACGTGAGTTACATAATAAATACAATCTATTTACATAAGTTATTTACATATTTACAATATGTTAAGTTATTTACAAATCTATTTACATAAGTTAGTGTATATGCTTCCATGCTACTCTCTCCATTCAAATCACCCTTTCCCTCCTGTCCCCAGTCCCTGTCCATGAGTCTGCTCTCTATGTCTACGTCTCAACTGCTGCTCTGTGAACAGGTTCCTATCTATACAGAAGGCTCTTATATTCATTGTCTCATCTGACCCTGCAGGACTCGGTATCCACTTTACAGATGTAGAGACAGAAGCTCAGGAACTTGAGGTGATTGTTTCCGGCCACGTGTGCAGTCAGGGATAGTGTCAGCATCCAAACCCAGTGCCCAGACCTCTCAGCCTTTAGATGAGGACCTGGATGCTTTCATCTTCTGGCTGAATGTCCACTGTGTGTCAGGCACTGGGCCAGGCTGGAGGAGGCATTCGTGGCCTTCCAACAAGGGTTGAAATAATATTGATAAGCTATTCATAAAGAAATATATCTATATCAATCAATCAATCCATAAAGAGATGGATAGATAAGGACAGAGAGACGATGAGTAGTTAGGTAATTCTTGTTAAGACTAACGATTTTCAGCAAAAGAAAAAAGAGACAACTACGAAATTTTTAAACTGAATCATAAACCATATAATCTTAAATTTAAATGGGAAATGACAGTATAAACAGATGATTTCTCTTTCTAAAAAAAATGTCTGTTTCCCATATATATTACCATATATAAAACAGGTAGCTAGTGGGAATTTGCTGTATGATTCAGGGAGCTCAAACCAGGGCCCTGTGACCACCTAGAGCAGTAGGATGGGGTGGGAGGTGGGAGGGAGATTCACGAGGGAGGAGACATATGTATACCTATGGCTGACTCATAGTAATGGATGGCAGAAACCAACACAATATTGTAAAGCAATTATCCTCCAATTAAAAATAAATTATTTTTTTAAATGTCTGTTTCCTACCACAGTCCACTGGAAAAGCCTAGAAGTAACAATAACTCAGTAGCAGCGAGCACCTTGAATGCCCCTCATTTGCCAGTTTACCAGAAGAACAGAGGGTAGAGGAACATGCTAAACAGCACAGCGGAGACGTGATGCTCAGACCAGAATGTGGACATCCTCCCAGCCAGATGCCCTGACCTGTCCAACAAATAAAAGGCACAAGAAAGAGCAGAGAAGGGTATTAGAGATGGATGGGCAACCAAATACAACGTGGGGTCCCTATTTGAATCCTGCTTTAGACAAAAACATCTGAAAAGATATATCTGAGACATTCAGGGGATCTAAACACAGACTGGGTATAAAATAACATTAAGAAAATGCTGTTCTATTAGGTGTTATGTTATTACAATTATGAAGAGTATTTTCAAATATTCAAGCTATTAGTATTTATGGACAAAATGACTTCTGTTTGGGATCCCCTTTGAAATCCCACATTGGTCTGGGTGGGAGGCAAATAAGGGAAGGATAGAAGAAATAGCAATTAAGTAAACATCATTTTAAAGTGCTCAGAAAAGAGTGTTCTCCTAAAGATACCTAACCAAAACAGTACTGGACACTGTGGCTGTCCTGCTCAGATCCCCACCTGTCTCCTTACTGCTGCAAGTGATGTCCGAGGGCCCTTCTCTGCAAAACTGTCCCTGAACAACTGAATGGCAGCCATCTTGCCAGGAGGTAAAGCATGACTATGCAACACAAGCCATCAGTCAAAGACTCACACAGGGACACAAGAGCTCCCTGTAGGATCAGGCTGAAGTGGACACCTGCCCAAACTGGGTCTGTTTTAGCCCCTCCCTCTACCTCATCATACTTCCTTCCCTTCCTTTGTCCTGAGAAAGTGAAAGTATTAGTGCTCAGTCGTGTCTGACTCTTTGCAACTCCATGGACGGTAAACCCACCAGGCTCCCTGGCCCATGGAATTCTCTAGGCAAGAATACTGGAGTGAGTAGATATTTCCTTCTCCAAGGGATCTTCCCCACCCAGGGATCAAATCCAGGTCTTCCGCATTGCAGGCAGATTCTTTACCATCTGAGCCACAAAGGAGGCCCTTGTCCTGAGAACACTCTCCCAATCAAACACGTGCAAACAAACAAATCCATCTCACGCTCTGCTTGTGACAGGCTTGTTGTGGAGAAGAGGGCAAGATTGTTCTCAATGGGAAAGCGGAGGATGAGGGCAAGGACCTACCGAGCTAGATGGGAAGGATTACAGAGAAGTTGCGAGGTGTGTGTGGCTGGGCCATAGCAGGATTGATTACACCAGTAAAACAGAAGGACTTGGGGATAAGGATGTCCACAGCAGGAGGAGACTCCTTATGCCTCCAAATATCCCTTTTGAGAGCTCCCCCATCCAAGCAAAAAAGGAGCTTCTGACAGTGACCCTTTAGTTCTGGGAGGCTGGGCAGGTGAGGGGTGGGGAGAGCAGTGGGCTAGCCTCGCAGCACTGGGACCGGACCTCACATGGGGCTCCAGAGACCCTCAGGGCCCAGAGAGTCCTTGGCCAGAACCTGAGCCCTTGCCTCTGGGGTCCACCTGACCCCGTGCTCTGGCTAGAATCAACACTGTATTTACATCTGCTCAGAACAGCACTTCTCTTCTGGGAAACGTTCCTCCAACCTCATTCTAGTAAACGTTGCCAAAAACAGTACCTCACCCTAGACATAATGACTGGGCCAGAGACAGGCGTATTACCTGGCCAAGACAAACAGGAGTAGAATTTTCAACTTAAAAAAAAAAAAAATCACAGCATTTCACATCCTAACTAGGCAATACATTTATATAGTTCAAAAATCAGAAAGCCTAGAAAGGAATAAAGGGTAGCTTTTTCCTCCTACAACTGGATACTTTGGATACAAATACTGAAGACAAACAAACAAATTTATCAGCCCCTTTTTTGTTACCAAAATGCAGCATGAAGTACACATTTTCTGCTCCTGGATTTTTCCCCTAACATTGTATTTTAGTAGTGATCTTTCCATATCACTATGAGAAGTACTTCCTCACCTGTATTTTTTAAATCACAGTGCAACAAAGCATGGTAAATATATGCACCATGCTTTATTTACTTGGGCTTCCTTTGTTGTTCAGCTGGGGAAGAATCTGCCTGCAATGCAGCAGTCCCCAGTTCAATTCCTGGGTCAGGAAGATCCGCTGGAGAAGGGATAGGCTACTCATTCCAGTATTCTTAGGCTTCCCTAGTGGCTCAGCTGGTAAAGAATCCGCCTGCAATGTGGGAGACCTGGGTTCAATCCCTGGGTTGGGAAGATCCCCTGGAGAAGGGAAAGGCTACCCACTCTAGTATTCTGGCCTGGAGAATTCTATGGACTGTATAGTCCATGGGCTCTCAAAGAGTCGGACATGACTGAGCGACTTTCACTTTCACACTTATTTAATCAGTGCCCTCTCAAGGGGTATTTATAATAGGTTATCTCCTATCATAGAGCTTCCCAGGTAGCAGAGTGGTAAAGAATCTGTCTGCCAATGCAGGTGACTCAAGAGACTCAGGTTCAATTCCTGGGTCAGGAAGATCCCCTGGAGGAGGAAATGGCAACCCACTCCAGTATTCTTGCTGGAAAATTCCATGGACAGAGAAGCCTGGCAGGTGGGCTACAGTCCACGGGGTCACAAAGAGTCAGACGTGACTGAGCACACACACAATGTTAAATGTTCAACTTCCTATCGCAGCTGTTTCAAACAACACAGGAATGACTAACTTTATACATATATCATTTTACACGTCTACGAATATGTATGACAAATTCTTAGAAGTGAAGTTGCTCGACTCGCTATACATGGGCTAATACAGGAGCTGCATCAATTTTTTACTCTCACCTTTAATGTACAGAAATGTCCATTTCCCCACAACCATTGCAGGTGGTGCTAGTGGTAAAGAATCTGCCTGCCAATGCATGAGATGCAAGAGACGTGAGTTTCATTTCCTGGAGGAGGAAATGGCAACCCACTCCAGTATTCTTACCTGGAAAAGCCTGTGGACAGAGGAGACTGATGGGTTACAGTCCATGGGGTCACAAAGAGACGCACACGACTGGACACAAGCACACACATACACACGTCAGTAGAGAACCATGGAACTTTTAAGGGAAGTTATTTTGAGGATTGTTTTATAAAAATAGTAATATTTCCTACAAGATTTGGAAGGAATGGCCAGTAACTATCTAGTTTAGCTGGTTTAATTTAATACGACCTGTTTTGATGGTTTAACTGGTTTGAGCCACTCCACAAATGCACGTTGAATCTCTTTACTTTCCCTAATTACCTACTTGAGTACACAGAAGCCTCATTAACAGCTGGCTGAGTATATCCCTCTTGAGGCATGCCATCCACCCAAACTGTATGGCCCGAAACTCCCAGGAGGTTACTTAGTCACAAAGGAAGCCACCTTCACCTTGTACAGTAATTCAGGAGAGAACCAGGATCCGGGTATCCTAGGACAAACATGGCTTCTCAGACCAGACTGCAGCTGCTGGACCCACACTTTCCCTTGCATGTTCGTGCCCAGGGATAGATCCTGTGCGAGCACCGAGGGTCACAAGCTCAGGCACCAAGGTGGTAACTCTGCTAGTCCACATTCACACCCTTAGTCTCTTCAACAGGGTGGAAATGGGCAAACCGGCCTAAAAAGTGCCCAGGGAGTTTCTCTTTCTAGCACCTGCCACATTGCAGATTATCAGGGAGAAAGAAAACTTTTTCTCTACCCTCTTATGTTTAGTCCTTGGGGTGTGCAAGTTAAACTGACAACAGACAGATTAGCAAGAAAAAAGACAGGTATTTATTCACGGCTGTACACAGGAGCTCACAGGGGGAAAAACGTGACTCACGGTTAGAACTGGGCCTTAGGTAACATCTTAACAGGAGATGAGGAGGGCAGAAGGGCACTAATGGAAAAACAAATGACTTTTTAAAAAGATAAATGGACCCTTAGGAGAACAGATAGGAATATGATAATTTTGTGACAAGGTCTGATGGAGCGTGGTGCCAACTTCTTGTCTCTGAGAAGATTAGAGTTGTTCCTGAGGAGGGTATGGCTGACCACTGAGTTTGTGGGGGAGGTTCTGCTCTTAGGCAGATAGAGGGTTTTAGGTAATCAAATGCCTTGAATTCAAAATAATTTTTATGCCAAAGAGGTATATTTAGGGTGGCATATCCTGATCCCCTTGACAACTCAGAACCATTACCTACCCACCCAACTCCCCATGGGTAATGCCAATTTGTTTTCAAGCCTTTAAGAAGCAACACATTTTGAAAAATGCTTCTCCCTTGACCGTGGAGGCCACTCTCCTTACACCAGCCTTTTTGAGAAAGTTGCCCTCAGAGGTACCAAGATAACTCTCTCAGCGGCTACACCGTGACATAGAGGACGACTCCTCTCACTTAGAAGACAGTGACAGCGAAGTAGACTTGGCAGCAAGGTGTTCTGAAGGTGATCTTCCCACAGAGCTACGCGACACAGTTCTGACACAGTGACGTGACAGGGGCCCTCATATTTGGGGACTGCAGGGACAGAAGGCTCAAAAAGTAAGAGTGGCAGATTTCAGTTCGATACTGGGAAGAAATTTATAATGATGAAAGCTGTTCCAGGAAAACCAGGTTTAGAGCTACCAGGACCTGTGCATGTGCACAGCTGTGCACAGACTAGAGGGGCCATAAACTAAGAAGAAGACATGGATGATTGAGCAAATGGCACTGGGGATAATGGCCATTTCTGAAGGGGGCAAAAGTTAGATTTCATTCAGACTTCACAATAAACAAAAATTCATCTGTGTTAAATATGGGCTAAATACTTTTAAAGAATGTAAAAATAGACTAAAATGTAAGTGATAACTTTTTCTAGAATGAAGGTGTTTCTATGGATAAAAGATTTCAGAGAGAAAGATACAAGTCCATAAAATTAAAAATATCTTTCCATCAGGCTCTGTATCAACCTAGGGGAGTGGGATGGGGAGGGAGATGGGAGGGAAGTTCAAGAGGGAGGAGATATATGTATACCTATGGCTGATTCATGTTGAGGTTTGACAGAAAACAACTCTGTAAAGCAATTACCCTTCAATTAAAAAATAAATAAATTTTAAAAAATCTTTCCATCAAAATCAACACTAGCAAAAAGGCAAATTATAACAGGAAAAAATATTAAAAATAACTATGAAAATATAAAGGCTATTGTTTTAAGTCATAGAGAGTTCTTTGAAGTTAATTTTTAAGACAATATCATCCAGCAATCCCATTCTTTTCCATCAATGGAAACAACTATATCTCCATTGGTAAATGAATGGATAAAATAGATGTGGTTTTACATACACACACACACACACACACACACACACACACACACACACACAACGGAAATAGCCATAAAAAAGAACAAAATAATACCATTTGCAGCATTATGGATAGAGCTAGAGATGACCTAACTAAGTGAAGTTAAGTCAGAGAAAGACAAATATCATATGATATCACTTATATGTGGAATATAAAAAAATATGATACAAATGAACTTTGTATTTACACAACCGAGACTCATAGACATAGAAAACAAACTTATGGTTACAAAAAGGAAAGAGGGAAGGGATAAATTCATGAGACTGAGATTAACAGATACACACTGTTAAGTGTTAGTTGCTCAGTTGTGTCTGACTCTTTGCGACCCTGTGGACTGTAGCCCACCAGGCTCCTCTGTCCATGGAATTCTCCAGGCATAAATGCTGGAGTGGGTTGCCATGTCCTTGTCCAGGGTATCTTCCCCAACCAGGGACTGAACCCAGGTCTCCTGCATTGCAGGCAGACTCTTTACAATCTGAGCCACCAAGGAATACACACTATTATATATAAAATAGAAGACCAACAAGGACCTACTATATAGCACAGGGAACTATATTCAATATCTCATAATAACCTATAATGGAAAAGAATCTAAAAAAGAATATATATATAATTGAGTCGCTTTACACCTGAAACTAACGTAACATTGTAAATCAACTATACTTCAATTTAAAAAATAAATAAAAATAAATAAAAACAATATCACAACAATAGAAAAAATGAGCAGAGGAAAGAGAATTACAACACAGCACAATGAGTGTCTATTGTAAGCATATGGAAAGAGCCATTCAGTATCTCTAGATCCAAGAAACACGAAATAAAACACTGGCAGGTGTCATGTTTTTTCCTATAAAGTTGACAGGGCTTTAAAATGATAAAGCTGGCAAACTTTTATTGTACTTAAAAAAAAATAAATAAGACGGGCAGGGCTGGTTTTACAGTGGTAAGCTCCCCACCCTTGAAGAGACTGAAGAGAAACTGGCTACTGACCCATAGAGGAGAGGACACTGAGACTCTGGGCTGCAGGGAGAGGCGGGGGCTGTCAAGTGACAAGCACCCCCTCTGCTTCTATGGGCTTTCAGTGCTGTCCCAGGGTTGGATTTCCACACCACAGACTTTCACAGTGGAGACCTTCCAGAAAAACAGGTTCTCCAGGACCTTATTTTCTACATTTCTATGTTAATGCATCCAGTGCTTATATCCTCCAAGAAGTGGCATGGGGCGGGTGAGCAGTTGAATTAAGGACAAGCTCAGTTTGTCCAAGGTAATGTGATACAGTATGTATCCAAAAAAAAAAAGTCTGCCTGCACCTGTCTGGCAGCTCTTTTGTCAGTGATGAGCTTTCGAATGCTGCCCAGCGCAAGGGCACTCCAGAGGCCCAGTTGAGCTGGCACGGCGTGACAGCTTCCTGCGTTCCCCTGGGGAAGCAGCCTCAGTAAGTAGCAGCTACTGCTGCAAACCAGAAACCTGTGACCAGCAAGTTCACTGCACAAAGTATTGATCCTTATTGATCCTCTCTTAAAAAGAAGATGAGTCTTCTCTCTGTCCTGCTTCCTCTCCCTTTTTCCCTCTGTCTCTTTTTCTCCATTAATACACCTATGCAAGGAGGTATGTCAGGGAGAAAATATTCAAAATGGGTGCAGTGCTCTCTAATAATTCCCGTCGAGGCCATCACTGAACCGTGGGGGCTGGCTGATGCGCTGTTAGGCTCATCCCCAATAATGTTAACCTTTCCTCCTCCAGCTTAAGGTCAACTTTGCTCTTCAACTGCATCTAAAAATATTATCGTTCTGAATGTCCTAGAAATTAGCTGCCACCTTGGCTACTGTGTTAGTGCCAGTCCCTGTAGGATTCTGCACCTCCTGAGAGGCAGGGCACACTTTTCTTTGAGCTCCAGGACAATCCAAACCCTTATGAGTACTGCAGATCTCAGCGGGGTACGTGGATGCTCTGTATCCCCTGTTAGGGGGCTGGGTCTACAGGGACAGGAGACCTGGGACCAGCCCTCTTTCTCTGTCTCACAAACTCAGCCCCCAGGGCTCATTTCTGCTCTTAAACATGTCAGCCAACAGACACCCACCAGGAGCCCCATACAACAGAGCCAGTCTGCAGGGCTACCCAACTCCTTACTGCAAACAAGACCTGCTTAAGTCCCTGGTGGCTCAGATGGTAAAGAATCTGCCTGCAATGCAGGAGACCTGGGTTCAATCCCTGGGTGGGGAAGATCCCCTGGAGGAGGGCATGGCAACCCACTCCAGTACTCTTGCCTGGAGAATCCCCATGGACAGAGGAGCCTGGCGGGCTGCAGTCTATGGGATCGCAAAGAGTCAGACAGGACTGAGAGACTAAGCGCACAAGCACCAAAACTGTTACCGATGTTACATATCTCAATCAAAAATAGTAAAAAATAAAATACATGTTAAAAGATTTAATGAAAAAAAAAGATTTAATGAAGTTCTGATTTTTTCCACGTAACTTCTTCAGGTGTTTTTTTTTTTTGAGGTACAATTGACATAAAACATATTAGCTTCAAGTGTACAACATAATCATTCCATATTTGTATCTATCACAAAATGACCACCACAATAAGTCTAGTTAGTTAACATCCATCCACACACCGAGTTACAAAGAAACTTTTTCTTGTGATGGGAACACTTTTCTGTGTGATGAGAACTTTAATATCTACTCCCTCAGCAAACTTTCAAATATGCAGTACAGTATTAGTAACTGTAGTCACCATGCTATACATTTCACGCCCAGGATTTATCTTGTAACTGGGCAGTTGCACCTTTTGACTTCCTTCACCCATTTTGCCTACCCACACTCCCAAACCTCAGGCAGCCAACAATCTGTTCTCCGTCTCTGTGCACTTATTTTTTTTTAAGATTTCACATATAAGTGGTATCAAACAGCCTTTGCCTTTCTCTGCCTGATTTATTTCACACAGCAAAATGCCCTCCAGATCCATCCATGTTGTTGTAAATAGCTGGATTTCACTCTCTTTTATAACCGAGTAATATTCTGTTGTATATATATTCCACATCTTCTTTACCCATTGATCAACTGATAGACACTTAGGTGTTGAGTTTTTTTAACATAAGTATATTTTTCAGGTTCTTTTTCCTTATGGTAAAGTTAGTTGCTCAGTCGTGTCTCACTTTTCCTGACCCCATGGACTGTAGCCCATCAGGCTCCGCTGTCCACACACTTTTCCAGGCAAGAATACTGGAATAGGTTGCCATTCCCTTCTCCAGGGGATCTTCCTGACCCAGGGATAAGTTATTACAAAACATTGAGACTAGTTCCCTGTGCTGTACAGAGAGGCCAGGTCATTTGCCCAAGTTATGTAGCTAGTATGTGATGGAGCTGGTGTCTAGACATCTTCTCTGAACTGCCTGGAAGCCACAGCCACTGGCAAACTGGAGGAGGGACCTCACCATCTGGCACTGATTTTCAAATGAGAACCTAGGGCTGGAGGTCTCTCTGCCCTCTCTGATCTGCAGGATGTCCTTCCTGGTCCCTGGTGGGCAGCCTCTCTCTGTGGGAGCAACAGACTCCACAGGGGCTGGGGGAAGTGAGAGAAGAGGGAGAGGCACTTCCCGAATGGACTCCTCATCTTTCCCGAGGAGGACATCTGTCCTGGTAGGACATCTGATTCCTGAGCAATAGGAACTCATTGTCCAGCTGCTTCTGCACACTCAGGTGTTCACCCAGGTGGCATCTACATGGTCAACAACCGCTTGTTCCTCCAAGGCAAAAGCCAGCTCTCGGGGGCTGGAGAACCTCTGGCCGGGTGGCGGCCCTCATTCCTGCTGCCCTCCGCCGCCCAGCTTCCTCCTGTGCCTTCCAGCCCTGAGCGCCTGTTTCTTCCCTTCCCAGCCATCACTAGCGGCAGGCTGGTATGGGAGGAGGACAACGTTTCCTTCCAACCATCAGTGGTTGGTCCCGGGGCCCGCCCCGAGCCGTGGATTCTGGGCCCAGCCCTCTCTTCTGAAAGGTGGTGGTTTGACTTGGATAGAGATGTGTAGGCACCTGCCAAGTTCAACACACAGTGGAGACAAACACAGCTCTATCCCTGAGAGCCTCCACCTAAGGCCAGGCACAGACAGGGCAGTTCATCTGGGGAACAAAGCGAGGGGTGGAGGCACGGGGGATGTTGTGGGGGTGCCAGGCTCCAGGGCAGCCAGATGGAGGGGGGAGAGGGTGGTTGGAGGGCTGCACCCCCGAGGCTCTGGGGGAGGAGCGGCGGGTTGATCTTTACACCACTGCCCACCTCCTTCTTCCATCTAGACACTTTCCCTTTGGCCGTAAGATCACCCCATAAGGTCTGATTGACATCTTTGGTTGTAGTTTTAACCGGTCCTCCTCAGAGAGGGTTTTCAGCCTGTCCAGGGGCTGGCACAGCCTCAGAGAAAAGCAGGCTCTCCCACATCCACTCCCTTCCTCCCCAAGCATCTGGGCCCCCCTACCCCACCCCCGGAGTTACAAACCTCCTCCCCCTCACCCAGCTCCAGCCCTTTCTTTGTCACCATTGCACCCAGGGAGAAAATGCACCACGTGAAAAATGGATTCAGACCAAACCGGTGACAGCCCTGGAATGTAGAAGAAAGCCTTGCTAACAGCTCTCTGTTATGTGTCCTGGGCAGGAAGGACAGGGCAGACCACAGACATACCACTTCTGGATGGTTCCCACTTCCTTCCTAAAATCAACTGCTTTGGCCTCCTTGAAGAGCTCTTTAAAAGTCTCCACATTAGCTGATTTGAGTTTTAGTTGTTGTTCTCCAATGGAAATTAATTTTTTTTTAAAAGGTAACCACCCACCTGAACAGCAGGCACCCTGGTAACAGAGAGAGCCTGTAAGTTTCTAGACTGAGCTGACCCTGATCTGACATACTAAGTGACTTCATAGTTACAGCTGAACTTCACTCATTATTACAAAATTACTAGTTATACCAGTCCTCGCACTTCTAATAGCAACTTAATGGTTGTTTATTAAACTCTCCCCAATTATGCCACTGGACTGGAAAAGGTCAGTTTTCATTCCAATCCCAAAGAAAGGCAATGCCAAAGAATGCTCAAACTACCTCACAATTGTACTCATCTCACACACTACTAAAGAATTGCTCAAAATTCTCCAAGCCAGGCTTCAGCAATACATGAACATTGAACTTCCAGATGTTCAAGCTGGTTTTAGAAAAGGCAGAGGAACCAGAGATCAAATTGCCAACATCTGCTGGATCATAGAAAAAGCAAGAGAGTTCCAGAAAAACATTGATTTCTGCTTTATTGACTATGCCAAAGCCTTTGACTGTGTGGATCACAATAAACTGTGGACACTTCTGAAAGAGATGGAAATACCAGACCATTTGACCTACCTCTTGAGAAATCTGTATGCAGGTCAGGAAGCAACAGTTAGAACTGGACCTGGAACAACAGACTGGTTCCAAATAGGAAAAGGAATACTTCAAGGCTGTATATTGTCACCCTGCTTATTTAACTTATATGCAGAGAACATCATGAGAAATGCTGGGCTGCAGGAAGCACAAACTGGAATCAAGATTGCTGGGAGAAATATCAGTAACCTCAGATATGCAATGACACCACCCTTATGGCAGAAAGCAAAGAACTAAAGAGCCTCTTGATGAAAGTGAAAGAGGAGAGTGAAAAAGTTGGCTTAAAGCTCAACATTCAGAAAACTAAGATCATGTCATCCGGTCCCATCATTCATGGCAAATAGATGGGGCAACAGTGGAAAGAGTGGCTGACTTTATATTTTGGGGGGCTCCAAAATCACTGCAGATGGTGATTGCAGCCATGAAATTAAAAGACACTTACTCCTTGGAAGGAAAGTTATGACCAACCTAGATAGCATATTGAAAAGCAGAGGCATTACTTTGTCAACAAAGGTCTGTCTAGTCAAAGTTATGGTTTTTCCAGTGGTCATGTATGGATGTGAGAGTTGGACTATAAAGAAAGCTAAGTGCTGAAGAATTGATGCTTTTGAACTGTACTGTTGGAGAAGACTCTTGAGAGTCCCTTGGAATGCAAGGAGATCCAACCAGTCCATCCTAAAAGAGATCAGTCCTGGGTGTTCATTGGAAGTACTGATGTTGAAGCTGAAACTCCAATACTTTGGCCATCTGATGCGAAGAGCTGACTCATTTGAAAAGACCCTGATGCTGGGAAAGATGCTGGGCAGGAGGAGAAGGGGACGACAGAGGATGAGATGGTTGGATGGCATCACCAACTCGATGGACTTGAGTTTGGGTAAACCCCAGGAGTTGGTGATGGACAGGGAGGCCTGGAGTGCTGTGGTTCATGGGGTCGCAAAGAGTTGGACACGACTGAGCGACTGAACTGAACTGAACTGAATTATGGCTGCTTAGCATATCAAAGGGTTTGGGAAAATACCCCCCAGATAACCTTGGGAAGAAAGACTGATCCAAGTATAATGGGCTTAACACAGACCTCAGGAAAACAGCAAGAACGTGAAAGTCATCCTTTAAAAAAAGAAACCATGAATTGAAAAGTATTAATACACATCCACAGGAGCCTGATGTACAATATTCAACAACTCCCTCCTGCTTTTAAGTAATTTAAAATACAGTGACGTATTTTACACTTGGACTCGGCATGATATAATTCCCATTGTGGTGACATATAGAACTCTCATATGTACACACTATATATAAACACAAACCCTGGTACCCTCTGGGCAAGTTAACTGATTCTAATCCCTCATATTTGCCAAGCTTGATTTCTACCTTGTGCTGTCTCTAGACTTTCACAGCTGAGTGGGATCCCCCTGTGCTACCAGCAATACCTACATTGAGATTTTTCTGCACATCAGGCACTTCCCATATTCAATTAATTTAACCCTTAGAACAGCTCTTAGGTTTTGCTATCATTCTCATTTTACAGATGAGGCACTGAGGTTCAGAATGACTTATGTTAAAACTAAAAAGTGCCCAAAGCCAAGATATAATCAATGATTAGCAAATTCCAGATCCCCTAGCTTAATCACTATGCCATACTTCCCTAGCTTGATACTAATTCATCGACTGTTACCTTAAAGTCTTATTAAAGGGAATAGGTATCACTGGGGTACCCCTTCTCCCTTGTTCAATAAACCTTTGCCTTTGTATTAGTTTCCTATTGCTTTTGTAACAAATTGCCACAGACTTAGTGACCTAAGACATCGTGTACTGGGCTTCCCTGATGGCTCAGTGGTAAAGAATCCGCCTGCCAATGCAGAAGACACGGGTTTGATCCTTGGTCTGAGAAGATTCGCACACAACACAGAACAACTAAGCCCGTGTGCCACAACTACTGAAGATGGAGCACCCAAGATCCCATGCTCCACACTAAGAGAAACCACCTCAATGAGAAGCCCAAGCACGCAGCCAGAGAATAGCCCCCACTCTCTGCAACTAGAGAAATCCCACACAGTAACAAAGACCCAGCACAGCCAAAAATAAATAAATAAGACAAAAACATCATGTACTTATTATTTTGCAGTTCTAGAAATCAGAAATACAAAATAGGTCTCACGGGGCTAAAATCAACGTCACATGGTTATAGTCCTTTGGGAGATGCTAGAAGAGAATCCATCTCCCTTTCCAACTTCCAGAGGTTGACTGCATTCCTTGGCTTGTGGCTTTATCTGCAAAGCCAGCAACGGCATCATTCTAATCTCACTTCTGTCATCACATCTCCTCTGACACTCCTGCCTCCCTCTTCCACTTCCAAGGGTCCTGGTGGTTATACTGGGCCCACTTAGATAATCCAGCATAATCTCTCCAGCTCAAGATCCTTAATTTAATCACATCTGCAAAGTCCCTTTTGTCATCTAAGATAAAGTAGTCATAGGTTCTGGGGATGAGGATATGGACATCTTGGGGGAAGGGGCATCATTCTGCCCACCACTGCCCCTAATGACTGTGACTCTTCCAAGGACTTCCTTTGGGTTACTGGAGTCACTCTCCCTGCAAGCAGAGAGAGCTGGAAGCGTCTGTTAGTGCTGCCAGCTATCCTCGCCCCAGCTGAACGGTTTCCTGGGAATGAGACTTTTCATGCTAAAACCAGGATAGTCCTGAATCAACTAGGGTGGTTGGTTGCCTCATCTCAGGACAGACCTTAGCCCGTTGGATTATAAAAACCCAACTCTCTTGCCTCAAGTTTGGACTAACTCTGAGGAACCATTAACCCTCCAGGGTTCGCCTAAAGGAATAGGCAGAGGCTGTTATTAATTAATTTTGCCTAAAATTATATTCTTGCCTCATTTCTCTCCCCTTCCTGTCCCACTTTTCCCTCTTTTAGTGAATTCTACTAGGAGCAGTTCTTTAACAAACCATACTTCGAGGTGACAAGTCTAAGAAAGAAAGGTTACAGTAGCTTTGTTTACATCTATTCAACAAACATTGAGTTCCTCTAATGTTTCAGGATGAAAAGCTAACAGCAGCCAGTGTCCGCCCTCAGGAAGCTCACTGAAAAGAGTAGAGATAAGTGAGTAGAACCAATGTGGTGCAATAAGCATTGAGAGAGGCATTCAAAGCACCTCACGGAGGGAATTTCTCTGCCGGGCCAGGGGTTAAGAATCTGCCTTGCAATCTAGAGGATGTGGATTCGATCCCCCGTCTGGGAACTAAGATCCCACAGGCTGTGGAGCAACTAAGCTCAAGCCCACATGCCGCAGTTAGAGAGTCTGCGTTCTGCAGTGAAAGATCCCGCAGGCCACAACTAAGACCCGACACGGCCAAATAAATAAATGTTTTTGAAAAAAGCAAAAACAAAGACATCTCGGAAAAGTAAAGGAAGGGTGCACACCTTGAGGGAAAAGCTACAGGCAGAGTCAATCATTAAAGAAGCTCAGAGTATATTTTGAAAGCTACACAGCGCCATTAAAGAAGACACACATTTCAACCAATTTGTGTGGGTCAAGGTCGAATCTCTCTGGAGGTACAGCAACAGGGAAACGTCCTCACCAACACTTGTTAGTTGTCGTTTTGATAATGGCCATTCTAACAGGTGTGACAGGCTATCTCACTGTGGTTTTGATTCAAAGCTGTTTTGATTTTTTTAAAAAATGCAGAATAGTAAGTGTAGACTTGTATTTTATATTTTCAACTAAACATATATGTAGTACTTTGATAAAAAATCAAAATCATTTTTTAAAAGATCACTCTGGCAGAATGGGAGATTTGATGAACAGGAGCACAGCAGGGGAAAAGACTGCGATAAGAGACTGATGCAAAGGTTAATGCTATAGGGAAGCGACCAGATTTAAGGACCTGGAGTAAGGCAGCGATGATGAGCGAGAAAGAGATGAATTTGAGAGATACTGTCAATGTATCAAATGAGAGAGCTAAGTTCAAGTTCTTGCTTTGAGAAACTGAGAGGGTGGAGGTGCCATTAATAGAATGAAGAACACCAAAGGGAAGGACGTTTGAAGGGCAAAGAGACAGCGAGAATTGGGCCTGTGGGATTTTCTTTGGGAGATGTTTAAGAGGCATTTGAAAACATTTGGTTAATATCGATTTTTACATACCCAGTGACAAGGCCCCTAGGGGAAGGGGACAGGGAGGGCAAAGTCGGGACAGGATTTAAGCACCCAGACCTCTCCTTGTTTTTTTTCCTCTTCTCAGTGAAGTTTTGTCCTGGAGGAGGCGGAGGTGGGTGGTGACCAAGTCCTCAAGTTCCCATCCCCCAAACCCAGGAGGCAGCTAACACAGCTGTAGATGCCCCTGGGTGTCCTCTCATAAGAAAAGGAAATCGCCTCCCAGAAAAGCCAATTCTAGGTTCAGTTAATAGCTAAAGTGTTCACAGACAACTCCCTTTGATAAGAGAAGCTGAAAATAATTCACTTTCTCCTGTCTCCACAGATCAAACTGGGGAAATTGTCAGAAACTACTCGACAAAAAAATGACAGTTTTAAACTGTTTCAGGAATAAGTTATTTCAAAATCAAACTTCATATACTATTTGGAGCGGGGTGGGGTGGGGGGACCTTCCCCAATGGCTCAGCGGGTAAAGAAACCACCTGCAGTACAGGAGACACAAAACACCCAGACTCGATCCCTGGGTTGGGAAGATCCCCTGGAGAAGGAAATGGCAACCCACCCCAGTGTTCTTGCCTGGAGAATTCCATGGACAGAGGAGCCTGGCGGGCTACAGTCCATGGGGTCACAAAGAGTCAGACACCACTGAGCAACTGAGCACACACATAGCACATGCTATTTAGGACACACCAGAGAAAAAGGAAAGGAAGAAAATGTCTTCATTCTGTTAAAGACATTGACACAGTGCTGATATCAGAATTCGTCCATGATTTTTTTTTTAAATCACTCCAATATTCATAAATATATATATGAAAAGTCAGAATATAATAGCAATAGACTCTTAGGATATTTTAGAAATTAATTCAAGAGGGATTTATTCCAGGAAGGTAAGCACAATACAAAATTAGGAAATCTAATATTGTATCTCTTCATATTAACGAATCAGAGGAAATCATGTGATAATCATGAGAGGTTTCCAAAAAGCACAACATCCAGATTTTTTTTAGAAATTCAATAGAATTAATGACATATACATACACAAAGCCCATAACTTATATCCTGCTTAATAGTGAAACAAGTATCTGATAAAAGGTCTCAAACAGATAAACACACTAAACAATAAAAAAAGCATTAATATTCTAAATGAGAAAGCACCTTTCCCACTCTTTGTATAATTGTCATTGCATTCCTCAAAAACACAGAAAATCAATTGAAAAACTTTTGGAAATAATAAGCCAATTCAATAAAGCGATCAACTATAAAATAAGTGCAGAAAATCAGTAGGCTTCCTTTTCACCAAGAAAAAAATTCACTTAGAAATCACAATATAAAAACAGATCCCATCACATTAATGTAAGGTACATATGAGTAAATCCAAAACACCAGTACATGACCTATCAGATTAAAACTATAAAATTGTACTAAAGGATCTTTAAAAAAAAAATAGGAATATGGAGAGGGATGTTATGTTCTTCTATAGGAAGATTAAAAAATTTTAAATGTCACTTCTCTACATCTATAATTGAACTACTGCTCAATCAAAATTCCTAGATAACTTTTCTAGAAATTTGATAAAAATGATTATAAAGTTCATCTGGAAAAACAAAGGTGTAAGCATAGCCAGAATATTCCCAAAATGACAATAATGAAGGGGATTAATTCCATCATATTAAATGTGCTGTATAAATCTACAGTTATTAAAACAATGATGAATGGAAACAAAATACAGGGTTAGTTATATATTTAAAGGATGGAATTCCAAACCAGTGAGGCACTGAGGAAAATAAATATATATAACTGCCTCTCTTCTTACATAAAAACAATCTTTTTCCTAAGTTTGCTCCCTAATAAATCATTTCACATGAATCCTCAACCCAGTCTGCTACTGGAGAATTCAATCGAATCTGCATCACCTTATTTAATTCTCAAATACAAACATATGAAGCAGGTTTTATTCTATTTTAGAAATAAAGAAAACTGAAACTTAGAATGTTAAGAAACATGGCCAAGTTAAGTAGAAGACCTAGGAATAAAACCCAGGTCGGGGAAATTCCAAAGCTTATTTCTTCGGCCACTTTTAAGGCCTATTCCCATCCCAGTCTCTCACCAGCCCCACAAGGTCGAGGTCTGGAATAGCCTTTCTGAAGGTTGACCCCAGAGAGTAAGGCTGGTGTGTCATGGACAAAGACAAGTCGTTGCCTAACCATTGCTCCAAGAGTCACAAGATAAAAACTGCGGATAAAAATACCTGAAATATTCACAAGTTCTGCTCACTATAAAGCAGTCTACCACCACATCACACCATTTTCAAAGAGCACCACCTATAAAATTCTCTCTCTGATTACACATTCTACAACTGAGAATGTCAGGTGTATTCAAGTGAAAATATTTCTATTTGTCCTCTCTGCCTGCCCCCACTTACCCAGTGACTCGCCACTGAGCATATGGGACAAGTTCAGAGTTCTTGATTCCACCCAAGAGCCCCAGCAGATTAGTTACCTTCCAAGAAATCTTTAAAGATTATATCACCAAGCCCTCTCGTATGTACAAACCCCATAACAGTGTACTAGTCACCCTATTTTCTAAGGGTCTTTCTCCCTGTTTACCTATAGACTTTCTGAAAACAGAAACTCATTCATATCCTTAAAACCTACAAAGGTGCCTGACATTTAGTACATATTTAATGTTCATTTCATGAATGAGTGAGGGATGGATGAATGATGACTGACAAGTGGGTAAAGGCATTCCTCTTCAGACTAGATCAGAACAAATCTCAGAGAGGACACTGATGGTCTGACTATGTGTGTGGCCACTTGTCTGAGGTACTTGTTTGTTCATAGAGGAGTTCTGAGAATCTTGGTTAAACTGATTTTGAAAAGTGGGGCTGCCATGGCGGATCTGGCCCAGGTAACATGTTGTTTAGTCACTAAGTCGTGTTTGACTCTTTGCAACCCCATGGACTGCAGCCTGCCAAGCCCCTCTATCCATGGGATTTCCTAAGCAAGAATACTGGGGTGGGTTGCCATTTCTTCCTCCAGGGGATCTTCCCCACCCAGGAATCAAACCTGCGTCTCCTGCGTTAGTATGCAGGTTCTTTACTCAGAACATACTCAAAATATAATTTGTGTCCCTTTGGTCATTCGGGATTGCAGCCAACAAAGGAAATAATGCTGTGCTGAAAGGAAAAACAAATTAAAAGGAAACAAAGCTTAAGCATGCAACCTAGCTGCAAGCCAAGAATACTTCCTTCTTAAACAGGAAGCTGGAGCAATGGGCATGACCCCAAACTTCGGAGGCTGCAGATGCTATATCAGAGTGGCCATCTGGAAGGGGAGTTCTCCATTTCAAACTCAGCTGTCAGTCAGAGGAGGCCAGAGAGTTCAACCAGAAGCTGGGAGACAATTATTACTGAGCCTCTAGGAGAAATTCAACATTATAATTATAGTAACTATTGCTATTATTTAATCTTAAGAGGTCTAACACTGTCCTAGGTCATTTTTAGTCCTTTGAGAAACACAGTCTTCCTTTGTTAATAATAACCTAAGACATCTGTGGAATTTATATGTAGTTATATTCTGTTCACATTTTTCTTTATCTGCATAAAATTCCCCAAGAAATTCATTAACCAGAATTTTTTATTATAACAAACTAACCCATATTTAAAAAAAAATAAACCCAAGGAAAGGTTACCCCTAGACTTTTCTCTATAACCTGGGAAGCAGGTAACAACTTAAGACAGTCTCAAGAAATCCTTGTTTATAGCTAATTTAAATCCCTTGCATCAGAAAGTCCTTTGGAACAGATTCAACTTCAAACTACCAGAGTCCACTCACTTCATCTGCAGTAGTAGTCAAGATGAGTCTACACCCAAATCAATGTCAACATGACTTGATATGTATAAGGCTATTTGTCTGTATAAACACACACACACTCTTTTTCTATCAGCATAATATTATCAATTTGCTCTAAGGGTTTTTTCTTCTGATATCTGCTACTTCTGGATCTTTTAACATTTCATAGGTATTTTCCAATTCACTGATCAGCATAAATCTCCCCTAAGCCAATAACAAGTTCTCCTTAAACCTGTAACTACAAAACCTGACACTGAAGAATAACCAAACCATTTGTTACGGCAGCAAATACAAAGGGAGAGGCAAGATCACTGGATATTTACCGACTCAGGATTTTTATCAATACTTTGAAAACATGTAAAGTATTTACTCAGACTGACCATTTAGCTTTAAGTGTCTTCTCCCCAGGGAATGAGATATCACCATAAATGAAATCTTGTCTTAATTTCTTATCTAATATAAGCCCTGACTCTTCTTTTCTACTAGTACTATCACTGAACAATTTTGGATCCATCTTTCTTTGCCAAGATATATAAAATTGAGTAAGATGCTGACTTTGCACTCCAGAAGTCAAACAGGGAGAAGTGAAGTGAAGTGAAGTGAAAGCCACTCAGTCATGTCTGACTCACTGCAACCCAGGCCAGAATACTAGAGTGGGTAGCCTTTCCCTTCTCCAGAGGATCTTCCCAAACCAGGGATCAAACCCAGGTCTCCCACATTGCAGGCGGATTCTTCACCAGCTGAGCCACAAGGGAAGCCCCAAAGGAGGGGGAGAACACACATGCAAATAAAGATTAAACGCTGTAGCATGAAAAGCAATAATTACCATTAGTATGTACCATATGCTGGTCATGAAGCTAAACATATCTCCCACAGCCTTCCACCACAATCCTACAGTGCAGACCCTAGAATTATTCCCATCTCACAGATGAGGGGCTGAAGCTTGGAGAGACCAATCACATGCTCCGAGTCCTATAACTACACAGCGGGAAGACAGAAGAGAAGAGGCAGCTCAGGCTTGGTAATGCACAAAAGACTTCAAGGAGCAGGAAGTCCCCAGGTTGAGTCTTGAAGAATGAGTGGAAGGAAGGAAGAGAAAAAGAAAGGGGAAGAAGGAAAAAGAAAGAGGAAGGAAGAAATATATATATATATATATATATGTGTATATATATATATATATATATATATATATATATATATATATATAAATTTCACTTTGCTGTACACCTAAAACTAACACAACATTGTAAATCAACTATGGTGGTGGTTTAGTGCCTCAGTTGTGTCCAACTCTTGTGACCCTATGGACTGTAGTCCACCAGGCTCCTTTGTTCATGGAATTCTCCAAGCGAGAACACTGGAGTGGGTTGCCATTTCCTTCTCCAGGGGATCTTCCCAATCCAGGGATCGAACCCGGGTCTTCTGCACTGCAGGCAGATTCTTTACCAACTGAGCTACCAGGGTAATTTGCCTTGTAGCAAATCAACTATATTTATATTTTAAAAAAACGAGGAGGAGGCTTCTGGGTCAACAATTGCCTGGCTAGGGATTTAAAATAGACAATGTTGTAGGAGGCCAAATTTCTAAAAGGGCTTGTAGAGTCAGCAACTGAAATTTCTTTTTGGTTTCTTTTCCCGTTTAACCAAACAAAGCAACAAGATCGCTAAAAAACTGAATGATGTGAAATGGGGTATACACAGAAGATCCTCTTCTAACTCCCTCCACCCAACTTGATCTTCCTCTCTTCCTAAGACATTAAGATCAGAGATTCCTTCTTTTGGGTTAAGGTGTCTTGTCTGTTCTCTAGCAGTTCCCTATTAAATGCACAGATTAGACACATGCTACTTATTACCCATTAACGCTCTAGCATGAACCAGTATATCAGATCAATGCTAGCCCTGGGATGTGATTCCCGGTTACTGACTGCCTAGGTGACCTTGGGCAACTCTCTGAAATATAAGATGAGGATGATTTATCTATCAAATAGGGTTGTTGCAAGGATAGGAGATGATACATGCAAAGCACTTAATACAGTGCCTAGCATACTGTAAGCACTTAATAAATGTTAGCTCACCTAATAATTAACAAGACCCCAAGGAAGGGTGGATTAGAGGGGGTAGTCTCTAGATAAGGGGAAGACCAGTTAGGGCAGATTTGGAAGAGAACATTACGGTTTCCAGAGGGTTAGCTCTAGAGAGATGCAGAGGAACGAGAAGTCAGAGACTGGGCAAGGGGAGACTCGAGGGTCCCCTCCACAGTAAGGAACTGGTTAAGTCTCATATGGTTACACACTGGTTTCCCCAAGAAACTTATCAGTCTTATTCATCACTGTATCCTCAGCACCCAGTACCTCCCAAGTGCTCAGTAAGTGTTGAATGACTAAATGACTGAATGAGGAATTACCTTGTGTATTTAAAAAGACACAGAACATGCATAGAACAAACGTAGGAGGGACACACTCTAAAATGTTCATTGCAGTTTCATTCACAAGATTACAGATGACTATCTTTTCCTTTGTACTTCTCTGTTTTGTTTCAAATTTTCTGCATCCATCTTTAGTTTTATAATTTAGAGGGAGGCAGAAATGCCACCCGTCCTCAGTTTTCTGGACTATTCAAGGTTAGAGTGCTCATACTGTTCCCTCATAAAGGGGAGAACTTGATGAAACAGAGCTTCTCAAGCTCTTATGTGTGTGTTAGTCACTCAGTCATGTCTGACTCTTGCAATCCCATGGACTGTAGCCCGGCCAGGCTCCTCTGTCCATGGGAATCTCCAGGTAAGAATACTGGAGTGGGTGGCCATTTCCTCCTCCAAGGGATCTTCCCCACTCTGGGACTCCCACATTGCAGGCAGATTCTTTACCGTCTGAGCCACCAGGGAAGCCCTCTCAAGCTCTCATGTGCTTACAGATAGTCTGGAATCTGGTTAAAATGTGGATTCAAATTCAGCAGGTGTTGGGCTGCGCCTGAGAGTCTGCATTTCTAACAGCTCTCAGGGGATGCTGCTAATGTTGGTCTGTGGACCACAGTGTGACAAGGCAGGTTACAGTCTCATGTAAAAACAAACCCCTCCCCAAGCACATACACAAAGAAAACAAAAGCAGAAGAGAAGATGCATCCACAGCAGATGGCATCTCCTCCTGAAACCATGGCGACTTCAGGGCGTTTTTCTCTTAGATCGTGCCTTCTTCAGGATTCTGTTTTGCTCACTTGGTCTGTTTGGAGGCCGTATTGTTCAAAGGAAGGGATTAGAGTCAACGAAAGCCCTGGGGATACTCATATCTTCTCAACCAAAGAAAGTGCTGTGGCAGGCCTGGCTCATTTGTTCACTCTGTCTTCCACTAAACGCCACCACTGTTGCTGTCAGTCGAGTTCTCTTTAGATTAATGTCTCAGAAATTAATTTTGTGTTCAATAAACCCCCATAAATATGTTTGTTCAGCAGACCAAATTGGACCCTTCGATTTAACTAAGGCTGAGAGCGCAGCCACACAACACTCGTCCCCATTCACGTGCTGTCGGCCGTGTTCTTTCATTAGTCACCGTCACCACTGGTATTCACTGGTCCCTGCTAAGCTCCTCCATATAATCAAATATTGCTTCTAGTGAAATATAATCCCCCCAGAGCACAGAGAGGCATTTCCTAAATTGGCTGAAGAGGATTACAAAGCATTGGAGAAGAAAATAAGGAAAAGTGGAAGCAACCCTTAATTTAAAATTCCCTGACAGCAGTGAATCTTCACTTTCCTTTTAATCCTCATTTTCTCATAGAAATCTTAATACACTCCCCTCCAACCCACCTTGTCCCATTCCATTCCCACAGTCTCCCACCCTTCTAAATCCTAAAATTATAGACTTTGGAGTTGGTTCAAACTCCTCAGTGTACAGATGAGGAGTATGAAGCTCAGGGAGGCTGGACAACTTTCCCAAACTCTCCAGTTTTTACCCCAGACACCAGCGCTTCCTCTAGGACATCCACTGTGGTCCTGACTTCAATTGCTTGAGACCATAGACTCAGGAGTGAACAAACCAGGTTTGTTGTTGTTTTGCCAGCAGGGTATTCCTGGTAAACAGCTTTAAAAGTCAAGTGGTGGGACTTCCCTTGTGGTCCAGTGGCTGAGACTCTGTCCTCCCAATGCAGGAGGCCAGGTTTAGTTCCTAGTCAGGGAACTAGATCTCATATGCCACAGCTTTAAAAAAAACAAACAAACCTGAGTGCTGTAACTAAAGATTCCATATGCCTAAGATTCCACATGCCTAAGACTCGGTGCAGTCAAACAAAAAAATAAATATATATATGTAAGTATGTATGCATGCTCAGTCACTTCAGTGATGTTCAACTCTTTGTGACCCCAAAGACCATTCCACCAGGCTCCTCTGTCCACGGGATTTTCCAGGCAAGAATGCTGGAGTAGGTTGCCATGTCCTCCTCCAGGGTATCTTCCCAACCCAGGATGCAAACCTAGGTCTCCTGCATGGGAGGCAGGTTCTTTACCTGCTGAGCCATCAGGGAAGCCACATGTATGTATATGTGTGTGTGTGTGTGTGTGTGTGTGTATATATATATATATATATATATATATATATATATATATATATATATAATTCAAGTGGTACTTCCCTCTGCGTTTTTCAATCTTCTAACTTTATTGAGGTTTTCAATGGCTAAGTCAAAGATTTCTCTTGGTAAATGTCACATTGCACTTGAAAATATGTGGGTTATTTTCAAATATCTTTTGATATTAATTTCTAACATAATTATACAATAAGAGAACAGATTTTATAAGATTTCAATCCCTTTAGACCATGAAATTTTTGCACCTTGCTTTATGCCCTGGATATGTTCCAGTGTCTCCTAGTTTATAGTATAAAGGAACTTGAATAGAATTTGTATCCTACTGTTGTGGGAAAATTGTATAAATCTTAATTATGCTGAATTGGTTCATAGTGGTTTTCGGGTCTACTATATCCTTTTACTTTTCTGTATACTTATTCTATTAATTTTTGAGAGTTTAATATTGAAACTTCACCTAAAAATCTGAATTTATCAACATAAAAATGATTGCAATATATGGTATAACTATATGTAACTTTGTTCTATATTTTCCAAGTCTCCTGTAAATTGTTATCATACTTTCACAATTTAAAAAATAAAAAAGAGAAACAATAGTCAAGTGGTGCTTTAATAATAATAATTAAATGTGGCCCTTGGTTTTATAATTTTTAATTAGAGAAATTTTCAAACATACACAAAAATAGAACGGTATGATGAATCTCCAATTGCTTGTTATACGGTTTCAATGATTATTGACATTTGGCCATTCTTATTTCATCTATCTCCCATTTTATCATTTATATATTAAGCAATCATTTTTAACATCTTGGGTTATTTTTTACTACTATGCCTCCAAATGATACACATTTGCTGTTCTCCCCAGATATATCAATTTTAGATGTCACCTACTGATTTCCTGTTAAGGCAAATCAAGACACGGCTGTCTTTCCCAGCCCCGCATCTTACCCCCCCTGATTCAGTTTCTCTGAAGATTAAATTCCAGGTCCCTTGCAGAAATGGGATGAGAATCAAATACCTAACTGCTTCTTACATCAACTTTGAAATAACCACTGTCTCCAGTGTCCCACCTCACCCAGCATTTTGGCGGGATGGGGGGAACACATGCCACTGCTCGAGGGAATCCCAGTTCAATCAGGGATTGAACCTAAGCAGTGGAAATGCGGAGTCTGAACTACTGGACCGCCGCCAGGGAGGTCCCCTCTTCGAGCATTTTGAGGCTCCTGTGCTATCCATGTCTGAGTCTGTCCTGTATTCTGCATGTCAAAAGCAAGAAGCAGAGCTACGTGCAGACACAAATGCACACTCATCCAAATGCTCACACACACCTTGCAGCCACTCAGTTTTGAGTTTCATCCTCTTGGCAAAGCCATGAATCATTTTTCTGGGAGGGAGGGAGGGAGGGAGGGAGGGAGAGATAGTGGTTGGTACAAAAAGTGCTAGAACTTCAAAGCGGCTGGAGAGGAGAGCAGGTCCCATCCCCATGGTGGAGCATCCCGCTACCCTGAGGAAGAACCTAGAGGTCAAAATTCACGGTCATCCTCCTAGAATTGAAATTCTGCTTTCCACTTCAGTGTTTAATCTGTGCATCTATAAAAATTATGATTTGGCCCAGCAATCGCACTTCTACAAATTTATCCCAGAGACACACTGGCAAAAATAAGGAAAGCTATGTTCATATGACTATTTGCTGTCATGTTATCTGTAACAGTAGAAAACTAGAAAAAATTTAAATGCCCGTGAGTAGAAAATGATTGAATAAAGAATGGTATATCCACACATTGGAGTGTTGTACATCTGTCAAAATAAGTATTGTGTCAGGAAGTAGTTGCCAGGAGAAATAGCTAAGTAAAGATTTCAATGTGGTGGAGTTTGTATGCAGTTCTTAAAAGGGGTAGATATGAAGATATACATGTATATGCAAATACATATTTTAAAACAGAAGAACGAACCATACAATTTTTTTAATGGTTACCTATAAACAGAGGGAAATAGAGAGGATAAAATCCAGGCTTCTCTGAATATATCCAGTTTTGATGGCTTTACCCGAAATGATGCAAATAATTTACATAAGTTCAAAAGGAAATTAAATTTTAAAAATGCAATCCCTAAAATAAAAAACAAAGTTAAACAAGTGAACATAGATGTATATATCTTTTGGCAGCCTAGTCCCAAGGCAAAGCATTCTAAGAGATTCTAAAATAATTATCTGTACATCCCTAGAAAAACACACCTTGAAGATGGAAATTCAAAATTCTTGTTTTCAGTAATCACATTGAGGGGAGTGTTGGTATTATTATCCAAGAGTTTGTTGGATGTGTACTATTTTTAAAAAATGTGTACTTGTGACGGTGTCATTAAGAATAAGGCTACTCAGTGTGAGGAAAAAGAGACATAGATGTCAGATCAGTGAGGTTTGCTCTGTAATCCTAAATTTGAATCAACTACATCAATACAAACATATAAGGTTTTTTAACTTCTTTTGATTTTTATCATTCTTTTAACTTTTTATTTTGAAATAATTAAAAATTCACCAGAACTTGCAAAAATAGAGAGGTCTTGTGAATCCTTCCAGTTTGCCCCAATAGTTACTTGCCATTTGTAACTATGAAACTGAAAGTTGCTTAGTCGTGTCCAACTCTTTGCGACCCCATGGACTATACAGTCCATGGAATTCTCCAGGCCAGAATACTGGAGTAGGTAGCCTTTCCCTTTTCCAGGGGATCTTCCCAACCCAGGGATTGAACCCAGGTCTCCCACATTGCAGGCGGATTCTGTACCAGCTGAGCCACCAGGGAAGCCCATTTGTAACTATAATACAATATCAAAGCCAGGAAGCTGACATTGGTACAATGTGTGTATATAGCTCTATGTCATTTTATCACATGTATGAATGTTTGTAACCACCACTACACTCAAAGTACAAAATTAATGTCATCACAAAATCTCCCTCATGCTAATCCTTCATGATCATACTGACCTCCTCCCACTCATCCTTAACTACCGGCAAACACTAATCCATTTTCCATTATCTATAATTTTGTCATGTCAAAGATGTTATATAAAAGGAATCATGCAGTATGTGACCTTTTGAGATTGGCTTTTTGCATTCAGCACAATGCCTCTGAGATCCACCCACGTTATATCAATGGTTTGCTCCTTTCTATTGATGGGTAGTAATGCAGGAGACCCAGGTTGGATCCCTGGGTCTGAAAGATCCCCTGCAGAAGGCAATGGCTACCCACTCCAGTAGTCTTGCCTGGAGAATCCCATGGACAGAGGAACTGGCGGGCTACAGTTCATGGGATTGCAAAGAGTCAGACACAATTGAGTGACTAAACACTCATTCCATGGTATGGATGTACCCCAGTTTGTTTAGCCATTCACCCACTTGAAAAATATTTTGGTTCCTATTTTGGGCTATTACAAAAAAAACCTGCCCTAAACATTCACATTATGGTTTTTATATGGACATAAGATTCAGTTCTCTGGGGTACATGGTCAGGAGTATGGTTGCTGGGTTGTTCTATAAGTGTATGTTTCATTTGTAAGAAACTGCCAAACCACTTTCTGGAGTGGGAATTTTAAATTCCCATCAGTAATTTATGAGAGAACCAGATTCTCTGCATCCCTGTAAGTGTTTGGTATAGTCACTATTTTTTATTTTAGCTATTCAACAATAAGACAGTGATATCTCTTAATTTGCATTTCCCTAGCAGCTAGTGATATTGAATATCTTTTCAGGTACCTATTTTCCATCTGTATATATTGTTTAGTAAAATATCTCTTCAGTTTTTGCCTATTTTCTAATTGGATTGTGATTTTGCCATTGAGTGTCGAGACTTCTTTTATATCCTTGATTCATATCCTTTGTCATATATATCATTTGGAAAACTTTTCTCCAAGCATACAATTTGTCTTTTCATCCTCTTAACAGGGTCTTTTGCAGAGCAAAAGCTTAAATTTTGATGAAGTCAAATTTATCAGCTTTTTTCTTTTGTGAATCACATATTGGGTATTTTGTCTAAGAACTTTTCACCCAGCTACAGGTCCCTAATATTTTCTCCTGTGTTGTTCAGTCTCCAAATCATGTCCAACTCTTCACAACCCCAAGGACTGCAGTGTGCCAGGCTTCCCTGTCCCTCACCATCTCCCAGAGTTTGCCTAAGTTTATGTCCATTGATTCAGTATTGCCATCCAACCATCTCATCCTCTATCACCCTCTTCTCCTTCTGCTTTCACTCTTTCCCACCATCAGGATCTTTTCCAATGAATCAGCTGTTTGCAACACATGGCCAAAGTACTGGAGCTCCAGCTTCAGCTTCGGTCCTTCCAAAGAGTGTTCAGGGTTGATTTCCTTTAAGATTGACGGTTTGATCTCCTTGCTTTCCAAGAGACTCTCAAGAGTGTTCTCCCACACTACAGTTCAAAAGCATCCACTCTTCAGCACTGTTTTCTTTATTGTCCAGCTCTCACATCAGTACATGACTACTGGAAAAACCACAGCCTTGACTACAAGGACCTTTGTCAGCAAAGTGATGTCTTTGCTTTTTAACACACTGCCTAGGTTTGTCATAGCTTACCACTTGCTGCTCAGAGCCCCCGGGACTCGCCACCCACTCCCTGCCTCGCCAGGTCATTGAAAAAATGGTCAGAGTAGTGGTATTTCAATGGTGGCCTGCAAGGCCAGGGGATCCCACCGCAACCCCTCACAGCGAGCGGGGGAGGGCATTGGGAGACTGCCGAGGTTTCTCCTTTATCTTCTTCTAAAAATGTTATAGTTTAGCCATATTGTGTCTTAAAATCAGGTGGATTGATTCCTCTCACTTTTTTTAAAGACTGCTTTAGCTATTCTTATTTCATTAACTTTCCATAAAAATTTTAGAATAAACTTGTCTATTTCTATAAAAAAATCTTGCTGGGATTTAAACAGGAATCATGTTGACTTATACATAGATAAATTTGAGGAGAAATTAATTTTCTGTTTAGTCTTTCAATCTATGAACATGGTATATATATCTCTCCACTTACTTAGATCTTCAATTTCTTTCATTAAAATTTTGCAGTTTTCAGCATACAATTTCTGTTCAAGTTCCGCTGGATTTAGAACTAAATATTTTCAAGTGATCATAAATGGTATGTTTATTATTTCAGTTTCATGCATACATTGCTAGTATATAGAAATGCAATTTACTTTTTGATGTTGATCTTTTATCCTGCAAATTTATTCAGCTCATGTATTAGTTTTAGAAGTTTTTTGGTAGATTTATAGGGATTTTCTATATGGGCTATCATGTCCTCTAGGAATACTTTTACTCTTTTATAATCTGTATATCTTTTATTTCCTTTTCTTGCCTATTGCACTACAACCTTCAACTACTATGCTGAATAAGAGTGGTGAGAGTACCAGGTGAGTTACTCTGAGTGGGGTCTCGACTCCCCACTCAGCCATTGCTGATGGGGATAAGGAAAATGTATGTTTAGTTTAACTGGATGAGATAATAATCTGTAATAATTATCAAATCATTTTTCTATCCTTCCAAGTTGTAACTTTCATGGTGCTTTGGCTAAAGAGAGGCTTTTCTTGCCCTATTTTTGCCTTTATCCATCAACATTTCTGGATTGCCAGCTTCTAGAAAAGTGGACTGGGTTGTATTCAGTCTGGGATATAAAGAGGCAAAAAGAAAACCCCGGGAACTAACAACTGTGTGGTTCCTCAAGCTCTGAAGTTTCTGGCTAATCCACTTCTTCACATCTTCCAGAATCTTCTGTTTATAATGTCCAGTTTTTCTATTAAGTAGGAAGAGTAAGAAGAAATGCATCTACTCCATCTCATTTGGAGCTGGAAGTACAAGATATTTGCTTTTCAAATAGATACAAATATTTCCAATTTGCCTTCTTTGAAAAACTCATAGAAAAGTTTTCTGAATATATTCCTTATATATTCAATTGGTGGTCTTCAATGGATATGTCAACTGGTAGTCTTCAGCTGCAGTCCATGGGGTCACAAAGAGTCAGACATGACTGAATGGCTGAACTAAACTGAGTCTCCAGCTGAAACAAGGAGAGGAAAAGTCTCAGACCTACAAACAGGTGCTCCATCAAATAGAATTCTTCTCCCTGACAGAGAGAGGGCTCTGGCATAGCTTCATAGGCTTTCAGAAATTCAATATCGCTCTTTAGAGAGTCACTAACACAAAGGAAACACTTATACCAGAGACATCTAACATAGGCAGCTGAGGAGTAAGTGCTGGAGCACAGTATTCTCCTTCAGGTCTCTGGAATTCCTTCAATCCAATCCATGGCCATTGAATTGCTCTGGGATTTTATGCTGAAACCCTCAATAAGATCTAGAAAGATGGTCTGTGAGATTAAAATGTAAACTCCAGTCTTCATTCTAACCCCCTCCCACATAACAGTTTTATTCTCTTCCATATACAGATCTCAGAAGTCTCTCAGTCCTCAGAGAACTACAAAGGTAGAAAGAGGGAGAGGAAAGTCAAAAGTCCATCTCCTGGGACCTGGGCTTTGACTCCTTTACCTGGCTGATGTCTCCTGAAGACTCATGGTAACTGTCTCCCCTACAGGAAGAAGAATGATCAACAGAGGAGCCCAACTGCACAAAAGAAATAAAAATGGACTCAAAGCCCACTAAGTTTCTCCAGAAAAAGGAGACGGGTGCCCATCATCTAACGCACACTGCTGCCTCAGGCAATGGGCACTGAGATGTGTGTTGTATTCTGCACACATTCCAGGATGGTGCTGTATTCCAGAGTTCTACAGATGTGCACTGTGTTCTACAAGGGGATGGAGCAGTCACAAAGGGCTCCCACCCCTACCACTCAGCCGAAGAGGCTCACCTCTCCTGACCCTCTAGATTCCTCTCTTCTCTGGGACTTTCTATGTCAGCCCTGTCCTCTCATCATATCACATCTATACCTCAGTGTGATTTTCTACTTATTCTACTTATAATCCAGACAAGCTGGAAAGCTCTTTACCCCTTGGAGATCAGGCTTGGACACTGCCAATTCCATAGCCTTTGAACGTCTGAAGTTTTCCCAGGAATTTTGCTAATTTCTAGGTACGAACAAAAAGAAGACACCATTCTAAGGGTGTGACACAGATGGAAAAAATGCACGCAACTTCAGCACACAGCTCCATGAGCTTCTGCAATCTGAACATATCTATGAAATCAGCACCCAGGTCAGGAAATAAGTTATTCCCACTGCTAGTGATTAGCAGAGCTGAGATTCAACACAGCTATCTGGCTCCAAAGCCACAGTCCAGAACGACTAAAACGTGCTGCCAAAAACATGAAGATTGGAAAAAAGAGTCTAAATCAAAGTTCTGAAGAATCACTTCCACGTGGCTCTTTGTATGTAACTTCCATGCGCTCTTCTGTTCACATCTTCCCACTTGCTGCTCAGAGCCCAGAGAGAGGGTGTGAGGCATAGAGCCACAGGAGCTAGGCCCAAGGGCCACAGCTCAAAGGGCAGAGTTGGGTCTGAGTCCAGACTAAATGGGTGTCTTCTCACTTCACATGGGGGAAATTCAGGCCTGGAGAGGCTGAGTTACATTGCCCCTTCCTTCAGTAAACCTGGCACAGGATTTTTCCCATGGGTGGGGTTGATTTGTCTTTAGAGTCCATGTCTAGATTGAATGATAAGGTCACTTGACCCTTCAGACTCCCTGGTAGAGCCTGGGACCTTGGCTGCTCTCGTGCTAGAGACAGGAGATCACTAGATACTTAGGCATAAGCTGTAGGTGGAAGAGAGGAAGATAAGAGGATTTGTGCAACACAGGGTGAGCAGGGCAGAGGCCTCTGTACATCAGGGGCCCAGCAGGGATGACTTGTGGGCTTGACAAACAGGGACAGCCCATAACAGCCTCGGCACTTCCTGTACTTTCCCATTGTAATATTTATCCCACATCATTGTGGATGCAAAAAGCTCCTTGAACAAAGACACAGTGATGGCCATCATCTGTTCCTCCTCTGAGCCTTCAGTGCAGCCTTTTGCAGCAGTGGGTTAAACTATGTCCTTCCAGAAGTGGTAAGCAGCTGAGTGTCCCAGAGGCAATTCCTTGCTAGATCTACCAGAAGAGGCACCATGAGCACTGAATTCCCTCAGGAACAAAGACACAGTCCCTAGGACTTGAGCAGAGAGATTTTCCTCCAAATGAAATACGATTTTAATTTGCACAATATGCACATTTATAATAATTATAGCTTCATGAAAAGTGCAATAATAAGTCCCTAATGCTAACCTGGGGTAAAAATCTAACACAAACTAAATTGGCTCTGTTCCTAGGAATTTTCGTATATTGCATGGTGATTTTTTTAGCCAAAATTGTGTAGAGCATAGTTGATTAATATTCTAATTAAGATCAGAATGGGACAATAGCAAATTGTTGGTATCCCCCCAGTAATGAACAAACAAATGCCTTCCTAATGAGAGTAGGCTTCCAACAGACATCTGAATGAACGATGCTCTATCTTCTGCAGAACCAGGGAGTAGGCCTACCCAAAAGGCTGTGAAGCCTTAAAATGCTGATGTCTCCAAAATCTACCCCATGAATGCCCTTTTGACTACAGAAGCACTTTTGGCCTTTGAAGGAAACCTAGGTTAGTGTAATCATTTTCTTCTTTATTATACCACAACATGGAGAAACTCTTCCATTCACAGCCCTGAACAGGCAGCCAACTGTAAGATTGTGCCTTTGGTCACAGATGGTCGAAACAAATATGGATACTTGTACCAAAATGGGTCAATCCCAAGGGGACACGAACCTAGGGAGCTGAACTAGAAGGACAAGTGGTCCCTGGGTCTGAGGTAACCCCTTGAGGGCAGCCATGATGCTCACTGAACCTTGGTGAACGGGCAGAACTCCAAGCTTGCAGGGCTGGCAACTGTAACAGGTACCACAGCAGAAGTCAGGAACCTTGAGGACCCAAACGGCAGAGAGAAATCAAAGCACATAACACCTCCCACAGTGCCAAATAAACCCTCCTTTTCGTAATCTAGTTCGAGCCATTTTCTATTCTTTGCTATCCAACAACTCCAAGAGAAAAGGAGGTAGCAGCGCCGGTCATGTGATTTCTCGCCAAGATTCTTAACTTCACTCCCAGTTAAGACCTGTACGGATGCCCTGGATGAGGACAGAGGTGAGTGGCAGCCTGAGGGAAACTGTGGGGAATGTGAACCTGGCAGGATCAACAAGAATAAAGTAGAAGAATCAGTAGCCAAATAACCGGAAATACAACAAAATCTAACAGGAAAACAATCAATATGGGTGGAGGTAAAGACCCATGCTTGGACTGGAGAAAGGAAAAGAATTAAGCAGACAGTTCAGAATGAGTAGTAGAAGTAGACAACTGATGTAAGAGTAATGCACGTTGAAAGAACTGAGGGGGTTTAGTCGAAAAACATGTCTAACATGTTCAGGCTCATGAATTCAGCAACCACTATACACACCTACTGTATTAGGTGCTATACAGCCATACATCAAAATTTTACCATGGCCTTCCTAATATCTAATAAACAGAGAAGCCCTCCTTTTCAGCCAAGTGTTCCACAATTGTGCTCTTTGGGCTTGGTGTAAGGATCAAAAGAGGGGCTGATTCTTTTATAGCAAGCAAAAGATGGCAGAATCTGGGGTCTAAGAGAAAGGAGGAGGATAGATAGTGTACTATACAAAGTTCTTGCCACCATGTGGCAGGAGAAACATGTCTGGCAGAATCCTAAGGTATATCTATTCACTAAACGTGCACCAAGGGATCTTCCTGGTGGTCCAGTGGCTAAGACTCCACACATTCCCAATGCAGGGTGCCCAGGTTTGATCCCTGACCAGGGAACTAGATCCACATCCCACAACTAAGAGTTTGCCTGCCCCAACTAAAGATCCCATGTGCCACAACTAAGACCTGGAGCAGGCAAATCAATATTTTTTAAGTAAAATAAAGCATGCACACAAGTGTCCCAGGGTCTGACCATCTAAAACTCCCTTCACAGCAGCAAATTCTAATAAGACTGTTCATTTTCTAATGTGACCCAGTTAGTCAACAGGGCCCTGAGATGTTGAAAAAGTTGGATGAAAGTGAAATTCTTTATTTCTTCATAAAGCCCTTGACTTCGTTCTCTTTCACAGTTGAAAGCAGAGAATTAATGACAAACTCATTCACGATGAGGTAAGTATATGGTTTTATAGGAGAGGCAAGGGGCTTCCCAGGCGGATCAGTGGTAAAGAGTCCTTCTGCCAATGTAGAAGCCGCAGGAGGTGAAGGTTCAATCCCGGGGTCGGGAAGATTCCCCTGGAAAAGGAAACGGCAACTCACTCCAGCATTCTTGCCTAGGAAATCCCATGAAGACAGGAGCCTGGAGGCCACAGTCCATGGGGTCACAAGAGTCAGACGCAACTGAGCACGTGTACACAAGACCTAACAAGCTCAGAACTGGATGGAAATTCAGAGATGAACTAGTGCACCCCCTTTACTTGACCCTAAGCTGTCCAGACTCAAAGTACTCAACACAGCTTAGAATTGTTGAGCTGGCTCCAGAATACTCTAGAATATGACTCTTGCCTCATCACCCTTCATCCCTCAACCCCGTACCTTCTCCTCCATCATGTCCACCCCATACAACATACCTTCCATTCTTCACAGAGAAACCTAGAACAAGGGTATGAAACGCTAATGGCCGAGGGGCCAGGCACAGGATATCCATGAATAAAGTGAGTTAAATGGGGGCTGCAGGGTTCCAGGGAAGGGTCCCCCTACATGGGAGAAGTCACCACTCAGGCAATTCTACCACACCAGTGTGTGGTCTACCGTGGCCAGATGTTCTTCAAGAGACACCCTTTTTATGTGAAATGTCCTGGCTTGTAAATGAAGCAAATTAACATGGATTCTTTTTAAACACCACATACAAAGCAAAGCCAGATCTGGCCCACAGGCTGAGTCTCTGCCTTGGGTGACAGACCCCATGAAGGAATGATAAGACCCCCTATCACTCACCACTGGGTGGTCTATGATGAGTCAGTGTCTCTGAGCCTTGGCTTCTTCATTTATAAAAAGGCTCTGGTAAGAACTAAGTTTAGAGCTGCTCCGACCGGGAACGGCGCAAACCGCCGGCCCAACCGAGTCTGCGCCTCTGTGGAGTACCCGGGAAAGCGCACCCGCGATCGAGGGGGGGACAGGGAGGTGATAAGCCGCACCGCCCAGACAGGGGAGAGTGCGCTCGCCATAACTCCCCGCTGCATGAGCATGCATCGACCGGGAACGGCGCAACGCGGCCAACCGAGTCTGGCCTTGGAGGAGTACCCGGGAAGCGCGCCCGCGAACCGAGGCGGGGCAGGGAGGTGAATAAGCCGCAACGCCCAAACAGGGGAGTGAGCGACTCACCAAAACTTCCCGGCTGCCTGAGCTTGCTCGACCGGGAACCGGCGCAAACCGCGACCCAACGAGTCTGCGCCTCGGTGGAGTACCAGGGATGCGCGGCCCGTAAACTGAGGCGGGACCAGGGAGGTGAATAAGCCGCATCACGCCCAACAGGTGAGTGTGCGCTCAACCAAACTCCCGCTGCCTGAGCTGCTCGGACGGAAACGGCGCAAACGCGGCCCAAACCGAGTCTGCGCCTTTGTGGGTTACCCGGGAACCTGAACCTGAGCAGTTTAACCTGGGAAGTGCCTGGCGCATATAGGGGACCACCCCCCGGCAGGTAACTGAAGCCTGAGAGGGGTAGACGGGGAAAGCACACACGCCGTGAGCGGGGGTGAATCCAGTGTGGCGAGACACTGTAAGGCTCTCCCACACAACAGCCAGTGATATTGGTTGCAGTGGTACCTCTCTCCCCACAGCAGGAATGAGCAAGTGAACCTAAAGAGACCACTCCGCCCCTTTGTGGCATGTGGCGGAAATTAGACACTGAAGAGACTCCAACAAAAGCCAAATAAAACAGAGGGAAGCGCGTTGGGAAGGGACAGGCCAACAGATTAAATCCCCTGTTTGTTTAACCACACACCAACACCCCCAACAAAAACCAAACCCCCAAACAAAACACAAAAAAAGACTGCATTGAAAGGGGCTATAGATTTGAAAAGTATAAGCTGGAACAGGATTTATTGAAACTGAAGAGACCCCAGACACGGCTCTCAAACTGCTTACAGAGAAAGTCCGGGATATATATTTTACTATTATCATTTATTTTATTTTTTTTTATTATAATTTTTTTATTTTTTTTATTTCTTTTTGCTTTAAGACTCTATTACTCACCTTTAAATTTTCATTTTCAAAACCACCACTAACTTGAAAAAATGAAAACCTATTTTTTAAAACAAACTGCGTACATATATCTTATACTTTTGGCGTTTTTCTTTTTTTTATTTTATTTTATTATTTTTTTACTGTTTTTTCCTGTTTTTCTTTTTTTTTTTTTACTGTTATACTGTTTTACTGTTCTTTTTTCTTTTTTATACTGTTTTCTTTTTTCTTTTTTTTATATTGTATGATTTATAGGAGTCTAACCTCTACTCAGATTTTAATTTTTGTTTTACATATTTTGATATCAATTTTGTGCATTTAAGAATACAATCTTTAGTACCCATTTTTACTCAAGAGTGTGATTACTGGCCTGATTACTCTCTCCCTCTATTGACGCTCTTTCTTCTCCCCCAGGGAACCTCTATCTCCCACCCTCCTCCTTCTCTTCTCAACCCAATTCTGTGAATCTCTGAGGGTGTTTCTGTGTATCGGAGAACACATTCGGGAACAGAATACTGCCCAGATCTCTCTCTCCCTCTTGATTCCTCCCTTTCTACTCATCCTCACCTCTACTGCCTTCCTCCCCCCTCTCTATGTATCTCTGTGAACCTCTCTGAGGGCTCCAGACTGTGGAAAGCACAGAGGGATAGGCTTACTGGATAGGGATGCTCTCCCACGTTTGAGTCCCTCCTCTCCTCTGGTCACCTCAACCTCCCTCCCCTTCACCTCTCATGTAAATCAGTGAACCTCTCTGGGTAATCCATCACTGTGGAGTATCTTTTCACCCATTAACTAAAGTTTTATTATTGATGCTTTTTGGATGGAGTAGTTCTTTGAGGCTAATGCAAGATTAGACTGAAAGCCAGAGGAACACATTAATTAATAAGATATCTTCCAAAAAGCCTTCCACATTATACACTGAAACCAAGCTCCACCCAAGAGCCAATAGTTCCTGTGCAAGACATACACGCCAAACTCTCCAGCAACGCAGGAACATAGCCTGAGCATACATTACAGGCTGCCAGAGGCACCACAAATCCATAGGGACATCTCAAAACTCAATACTGGACACTCCATTGAACTCAAAAAGAGAGAAAATCCAGCTCCACCCACCAGAAACACCGACCACAAGCTCTCCTAACAGGAAACCTTGACAAGCCACCATCGAACCCACCCACAGTGAGGAACCTCCATCAATAAAGAGGAACTTCAAACTACAGAATACAGAAAGGCCACGCCTAACACAGCAATCTAAACAAGATGAAAAGGCAGAGGAAATACTCAACACGTAAAGGAAAATGAGAAATGCCCACAAACCAAACAAAGAGGAAGGAGATAGGTCTCTATTTCTGAAAAAAAGAATTTAGAATAATGATAGTAAAATGATCAAAATATTGAAAATAAAAATGGGTTACAGATAATAGCCTGGGACAAGGATTGAGAAGATGCAAGAAATGGTTTACCAAGGACTAGAAGAAATAAAAAGGAGTCAATATATTTTTGAATAATGAATAAGGAGATAAAAGAAACGCTGGAGGGACAACAGTAGAATAAACAGAGGCAGAAGATAGGATAAGTGAGGTAGAAGATAGAATGGTGGAAATATACGAAGCTAGAGAGAAAAAAAGAAAAAGATCAAAAGAAATGAGAAAAACATCAGGGACCTCTGGGGACAATATGAAAACGCCCCAAACATGCGAATCATATACACACAGGAGTCACAGAAGAAGAAGATAATAGGAAAGGCCATGAAAAGATACTCGAGGAGGTAATAGTTGAAATTTCCCTTAAATGAGGAAGGAAATAGTCACAGAAGTCCAAGAACCAGAGAGTCCCAAACAGGATAAACCCAAGGCGGAAAACAACCAAGACACATATTAATCAAATTAACAAAGATCAAACACAATGAAACAAATATTAAAAGCAGCATAGGAAAAACACAAATAACACACAAGGGGATCCCCATAAGGGATAAAGAGATGATCTTCAATAGAAACTCCTCAGGCTAGAAGGGAATGGCAGGACATACTTAAGTAATGAAGAGAATAATCTACAACCAGATTACTGTACCCGGCAAGGATCTCATTCAGTTGAAGGAGAATTCAAAAGCTTTACAGAAAGCAAGAACTGAGGGAATTCAGCACACCATAACCAGCTCTCAAACCAAAATGCTAAAGGATCTTCTCTAACAGGAAACACAGAAAGGTTGTTTAAACACGACTTAAAACACAAAGTAAATGGCAAGGGGACCTTATTAATCAGTTAATTACCTTAAATGTAAAAGGGTGAATGCCCCAACAAAAGACAAAGAGTGGCTTGAGTGGATACAAAAACAAGTCCCTACATATGCTGTCTCCAAGAGACCCACCTCAAAACTAGGAAAATACAGACTGAAAGTGAGGATGGAAAAATATATTTCATGCAAATGGAGTACAAAGAAAGCAGGAGTCGCAATTACTCATTTCAGATAAAATAGACTTTTAAAATAAGGCTGTGGAAAAGGGACAAAGAAGGACACTACATAACGATCAAAGGGTCAATCCAAGAAGAAGATGTACACAATTATTAAATATTATATGCACCCAACATAGGAGCACCACAATATATTAGGCAAATACTAACAAGTATGGATAGGGGAAGTTAACAATAACCCAATAATAGTGGGAGACTTTAACACTCCATCAACCTATGGCTTAGGATCAAACAAACAGAAAATTAACAAGGAAAACACAAACTTTAAATGATACTATAGACAAATTAGATTTAATCGATATTTTCAGGACTTTCCACCCCAAACAGCAATTTCACCTTTTTCTAAGGTGCACATGGAACTTTTCTCCAGGATAGATCACATCCTGGGCCATAATCTAGCCCTTGGTAAATTCAAAAATTGAAATCATCCAAGCATCTTCTCTGACCACATGCAGTAGATTCAGACCTCAATTACTGGAAAAAAATATTAAAATTCCAACATATGGAGGCTAAACAACACGCTTCTGAATAACAACAAATCACAGAAGAAATCAAAAAAGTAATCAAAATATGCTAGAAAACGAATGAAAATGAAAACACAACAACCCAAAACCTATGGGACATGTAAAAGCAATGCTAAGGGGAAGGTTCATCAGCAATACCAGGCGTTACCTCAAGAAACAGAAAAACCAAATAAATAAACTAAACATCTTACACCTCAAGCAACTAGAGAAGGAGAAATGACGAGCCAGGGTTAGTGAGGAAAGAAATCTTAAAAAATTAGGGCAGAAATAAATGCAAAAGAACAAAAGGAAGACCATAGCAAAAATCAACAAACTAAAAGTTGGTTTTTCGAGAAGATAAACCAAAAATTGACAAAGCCATTAGCCAGACTCATCAAGGAAACAAGGGAGAAGAATCAGATCAACCAAAATTAGAAAATGAAAATGGAAGATCATCAACAGACTACACGAAATACAAAAGGGATCATAGAGACTACTACCAACAGCTATATGCCAATAAAATGGACAACTTGGAAGAAATGGGGACAATCTTAAGAAAAGTTTAACTTTCAAAATTGAACAGGAAGAAATAGAAAGATCTTACTGACCCATTCACAAAGCACGGAAATCGAAAGTGTAATCAGAAATCTTCCAGGCAACAAAAGCCCAGGACCCGGGACGGCTTCACAGCGGAATTTACCAAAATTTTGAGAGAGCTAACACCTATCCTAATCAAACTCTTCCAGAGAATTGGCAGGAAGATGGTAAACTTCCAAAACGCATTCTATGAGGCACCATCACCCTAATTCCCAAACCAGACAAAAGATGTCACAAAAAGAAAACTAAAAGGCAAATATCTCTGATGAATCATGATGCAAAAATCCTTAATAAAATTATAGCAACACAGAATCCAACATCATATTTAAAAAGATCATACATTCATGACCAAGTGGGCTTTTCCAGGAAGCAAGGTTTCTTTAAACATCCGACAAAATCAATCAATGTAATTCGACCACATTAACAAATTGAAGATAAGAACAAATTGATTATCTCAATTGAAGCAGAAAAAAGCCTTTGACAAAATTAACATCCAGTATGATTAAAAAACTCTCAGAAAAGCGAATAGAAGGAACATACCTCCAAACATAATAAAAAAGCTATATTAATACAAACCACCAGCAATCATTATCCTCAATGGTGAAAAACTGAAAGCATTTACCCTAAAAGTTCAGGAACAAGCAAGGATGCCCACTTTCACCACTATATTCAACATAGTTTGGAAGTTTTGGCCACAGTATCAGAGCGGAATAAGAAAATAAAAGGAAACAGTTAGGAAAAGAAGAAAGTAAAAAACTCTCACTGTTTGCAGATGACATGATCCTCTACATAGAAAACACTAAAGATTCTACCTGAAAACTACTAGAGCTATCAATGAATAGAGTAATGTTGCAGGATACAAAAATTAACACACAGAAATCCCTTGCATTCTATACACAATAATGAGAAAACAGGAAGAGAAATTAGGTAAACAATTACCATTCACCATTGCACAAAAAAGAATAAAATACTTAGGTATATTTCTACCTAAAGAAACAAAAGACTGTATTATAGGAAAAACTATAAAACACTGATGAATAGAAATCAAAGAGGACACAAAACAGATGGAGAAATTATACCGTGTTCATGGATTGGAAGGATTAATTTAGTGAAATTGAGTATACTACCCAATAGCAATCTCACAGATTCAATGCAATCCCTATCAACTACCAATGATATTTTTCACAGAACTAGAAACAAATCATTTCCAATTTTTATGGAAGTATAGAAACCTCGAATAGCCAAAAGCCATCTTGAGAAAGAGGAAGAATGGAACTGGAGGAATCAACCTGCTGCAATCTAGCTCTACCTACAAAGCCAAGTCATCAAGGACAGTGTGGTACTGGCACAAGATTGAAATATAGATCATGGAACAAAATAGAAAGCCACAGAGATAAACCACGCACCTATGGCACCTTATCTTCGACAAAGGAGGGCAAGAGTATACAATGGAGAAATGGAAATCTCTTTCACAGTGGTGCTTGAAAATGGTCAACCACTTGTAAAGAATGAATCTAGAACCTTTCCTAACCATACACTAAAAATAAACTCAAAATGATTAAAGATCTCAAAAATGTAAGACCGAAACCATAATAAACTCCTAGAGGAAAACATTAGGCAAAACACTCTCCGACATAAATCAAGCAGGATCCTCCATGGACCACCCCCAGAATATTGAAATAAAGCAAAAATAAAAAATGGGACTAATCAAATTAAAAGCTTTTTGCACAACAAGGAAACTATAAGCAAGGTGAAAGACAGCCTTCAGAATGGGAGAAAATAATAGCAAACGAAGCAACAGACAAACAATTAATCTCAAAAAATATACAAGCAACTCCTGCAGATGAATTCCAGAAATAACGACCCTAATCAAAAAATGGGCCAAAGAACTAAACAGACATTTCTCCAAGAAGAATACAGATGGCTAACAAACACAATGAAAAAGATGCTCAACATCACTATTTATTAGTGAAATGGCAATCAAACCACAGTGAGGTACCATACAAACCGTCAGAATGGCCGCTATCCAAAAGTCTACAAGCAATAAATGCTGGAGGGGTGTGGGAAAAGGGAACCCTCTTACACTGTTGGGGGGAGAATGCAACCTAGTTGAAGCCCACTTTGGAGAACAGTGTGGGAGATTCTTAAAAAAACTGGAATAGAACTGCCTTATGACCCAGCAATCCCACTGCTAGGCATATACACGAGGAAACCAGAATTGAATGAGACGGTGTACCCATATGTTATCGCAGCATGTTTACATAAGCCCAGGAATGGAAGCACCCTGATGTCCATCGGCAGACGAATGGATAAGGGAAGTGTGGTCCTATACACAATGGAATACATTACTCAGCCATTAAAGTATACATTGAAATGTTCTATTGAGATGGATGAAACTGAGACCAGTATACAGAGTGAAGTGAGCAGAAAGAAAAGCACCAATACTGTATACTAATGAATTGTATATTGGAATTTGAAAGATGGTATGGTAACCCTATTTGTGAGACAGAATAGAGACACAGCTGCATAGAACAGTCCTGTGGACTCTGAGGGAGAAGGTGAGGGTGGACGTTCGGGACAATAACATTGAAAACATGTATATTGTCATATGTGAAGCAGAACACCTTCCATGTTCTATTGCATGGGACGGATGCTCCAGGGATGGGCGTTGGATGCACTGAGGGATGGGAGGGGGAGGGAGGTGGGAGGAGGGTTTGGCAGGGGGAGCACATGTGAATCCAGGGTGATTCTGTCGATGTATGGCAAAAACTACTACGAATTATTGTAAAGTAATTAGCCTCCAAAACTAAAATAACATAAATAAATAAATATATAAATAAAATAAATAATTAAAATAAAAAGAACTAGTTTATATTAGTACACAGCACAGCGGCTGGCCCCGGGCAATTCTCAGTGAGACTGCTCACTTCTCTACACCATGGAGACATCGGCATGTGGTGTTAGGAGAATTTTAGGCCTTCACCTGCCCCTTTCCCTACTGTTATGAAAAACGTGCCCACTGTTCAGGCAGTGTGGGGGGGTGTGTCTTTAATTGGACATCTTTACCTAAACTAGGATATTTGTAAGTAAACCTGTTGGTTTAAATGTTTCTTGGCTAAGGACAATATGAATAAACAATACTTAATAAAAATAACAATATAAAACTCTACTTTACAAGTAGCCATTTAAAAACAGAGAAACATCATAGCTTTGGACAATGGAAGGCAGGGTGCTCACTTCAGTCCACAGGCTGCAGAAGGTCATGCTAGAACACATGTGCTCCGATCCATTTTACCATGTCCTGCTGGTGGCCAAGGCAGAAAGCGCTGGAAGATGAGAACACATCAAGGTTTCCTATGCAATGGTGAGGTGGGTCACTGCGTCAAAAGGACTGAGTGGGGCTGCATTTTGCTGTTGACAAAACGTTTCAGCAGGGAGTGGGCCTAGGGCTTAGGGTGAGGGCAGGGCACTGGAACTAGAGAGTTCTTGGTGCATCAGGCTTGTTCACAGGCGCCCCCCCCCCCCCCCCCCCCCCCCCATGCCTGGTTCCCTCCCCAGTGTTATGTGGGGTGTTTGACGCAGTGGGATGCTGAGGTCAGTTTCAGCCAAGCTTATTATTGCTCAAATTTGTGTTTTCGTTCATCATTTTATATTTGGTGACAAATTTTCATAATGAATCATAAACAGGCAGAAGATACTCAAAGCTACATTTTCTGACAGTTAGTAGAATTCTGGTGTTAAAGATCATTAGAGCAAACAAACTGGGGACATCTCATTCATGCAAGGTAAAAACATGTCTAATTTAAAATTTAATAAATGACACAGAGAATTATGCGCTCATAGGCTCACAAGCCCCAAGCACTAGGGTCTTCACACAGCAAGCTCTCTCTCTCCATCGTGGTATACTGAATTAAAACTCTTAGACCAGAGGAAAAATAAATTGACCATGAAATATTAATAGAACCAAACAGTAGAATCGAAAAATTAAAACTCTTCAATAGCATGAATTTACTCCTGTATTCTATCTCTTATTCACCAACGGTCTTTCTCATTGGCTCACTTCACTTCCCTTTCCATTTATTCAGTAAATGTTTAATGATACTATCCTTTAAGCACACTGCTAAAGCCTTTGTATAAAAAGACGATCTTCTCCTGCAACCTAACATTCACTGCCAAAAAATTCCACCAGTTGCCAAGACATGGAAGCAACCAAAATGTCCATTAACAGATGAATGGATAAAGATGATGCAGTATTTAATACACAATGGAATATTACTCAGCCATAAAAAAGAATGAAATAATGCCATTTGCAGCAACATGGATGGACCTAGAGATTATCATACTAAGTGAGTCAGACAGAGAAAGATAAATATCATATGATATCATATATATGTGGAATCTAAAAATGATACAAATAAACTTATTTACAAAACGAAACAGACTCACAGACATAGAGAACAAAAAACTGATGGTTACCCAAAGAGAACAATGGGTTGGGAGGGAGAAAAGTTAGGAGTTTGGGGTTTAACAGATACACACTACTATATATAAAATAGATAAACAACAAGGATCTACTGTATAGCACAGGGAAATATATTCAGTATCCTGTAATAATACCTATAATGGAAAAGAAGTCTGAAAAAGAATATATATAGAGATACATATATATGCATAACTGAATTACTTTGCTGTCCCTGAAACTAAACAAAAAACATTGTAAATTGCTATACTTCAATTTTTCAAAAGTAGTTTAAAAATGTTGATTGGGAGAAAGAAAGAAAAAATGATCCTTCAATTATCATCTATTATAGCTACTATGTGAAAATGAGTGTAGACGGCAGAATGTTATGGCAGTGCAGATCATCCACTTGTGGACATCAATCCATAAAGTCTATCTGTTTAAAGCGAAGGGTGTGCTTAGAAAACTGTGTTGCTTTCAGTATTCTCTGCACTGGACACAGCATAAACATACTTGGTTTGGCCAAACTGAAAAATAGCTTAAAGAGGGAGGGAGCATTTGTTATGAATGTATCACTTTTGATTATGAGTTTATTTCACATCCTGAGCTGATAATTCTTGAACAAAGGGCCTTCACGGGAAAATACACAATATTGTCCAGATCAGTCTGTTCATCATGAAGAATCAATCAGAGGGTAAATTGTGACAAACACTAGGAACTTTCAGGTGTACCATAAATATAATTGAAACCACAGCTTGCATAAGCGAGTTACAATTAGAGAACCTATAATACCTTGCTGACTCATACAGAACAATGAACACTTACATTTTACGTGGAGTACTTTACTGCCATCCACTGTGATAAATGTTTTATTTATATTATATTTTATAAACCCAAAACAACTTTTTCATTACTCTTCCATTTTATAGCTGAGGAACTAAAGGTCTTTCCAAGGGTCTAAACACTGCCCAGGGTCACAAAGTAAGAAAAAGAGGAAGACCAGATACCAAGCCCAAACAGTCTCAGTCTAGAGCCCCAGTTCTGAGGTACAGTTTCTGATGCTCTGCCATATACATCACTTCCCTTGAGTGTCACTACGCCTCATGTCAGTCAGAAAGGCCTCTAACTCCCATGAGAATCGGACAACTCAGGATCTCACAGCTTCAGGCATACTGTGTTACAAGGATCAGAGCACAGACACACCGTTTGGCTGCAGAGACTTGAGGAATCTGGAAAGACATTGCTCCTACCTTGCGGTATCCTAAGTACTGCAACCTAAGACTGAGCTCTGGTCACAGGCTCCTATGTTTAATCTGAAGTGCTTTGCCCTGGTGGTGGCAACTCTGGAAAAATTAAAATACAAGCAACCAGCTTGATATGTGCACTGGGACTTCCAGGAAAACAGATTCAAATATCTGCAGGAGCAGAATCCATGAAATTATAAATGCATTTTATTTCCTGACCAAATATCCATTTTTAGACATGTGTCCTACTGATATTCCTGCACTCCCCCCCAAGGAAAGATTACTCTTTGTCACTGTCTTATAACAACAAGGGTGGAAACAACATCAACGCATCATTCACGAAGGAACAGGTTAATTAATCATGACAAAGTCATTTTATGGAATACTAAATAGCTCAGAAAAGTGAAGAAGTCATATATTGATATGAAAAGGTGTCTTAGGTATATTTGAAACAAAGATATTAAATGAAGCAATCTGCATATATATGCTGTATACTTATATATTAATATATTTATTGTATATAAATATAATTAAGTTATGTTTATATAAAAACTCTAGTAGATTCAAAAAGAAGCTAACAAAAATAGTGACCCTTTGTGTGTTAATTCGAGGCACAGATATAGGATAGGACAGGGCAAAGCTGGATGCAGCACTGTGTGTTCTTTTCAATAACATTTTACTTTTTGACAACCATGTGGGACTGGATTACCTACTCAAAGGATGAACCACTGAGCCAACTAAGATTATTTGGTGTTTTTTAGAGATTCAGCTGTGAGTTTGGTCTTGAACAAGAGTATGCAGAATATATGTACACAGATTCAGGGACCATCTTTGACATTTCTTCTGCCCTGCACGCCTCTGGCTCAGGAACTGGGAGTATTCTGTTTCTCGGTGTAAACCCAGGCGGGCTGTGATAAAGGAGTCCATAGTGTAAGGTTATGTCTCGTAAAAGTTGCTGCCTTGCTCACGTACCCAGAGGGGTGTTCGTGTCTGTGCGTTGGGCTCTCCCCTCTCCGTGGTCACTCAGACACTAGGAACTTTTCCACTGCAGATTCCCCCAGGCTCCGTATCACGCATATCACCAAACGGCAGAAGGGGAACAAGCGTGGAGGTGGCAACATGTGTCCATGGCTTACTTTATTAAAAGCCTGGTCCAGCAGCACACGTATCACTGCCTATCATATTCTATTGGTGAGAGCAAGTCACATGACTACAAATGAGTACAAGGTGGGCTGGGAAATACTTCTTTTCTGGGCAACCTCCTTCCAACTCAGATCTACCTATGAAGTGGAGAGCAGACTGTTAATGCATCTTCTGACGTCTCTTTCTCGTTACTGAAAGGATTCTGAGAAGTTCCTAGACGTCATTCACCCTGCAAACTTTCCCAGGACACCGCTTCAGTCCTTGCTATAAAATGATACCTTTGATGAACAGGCTTGTGGAGATGAAGAAGCTTGTCTCCAGTCAGAATGTAGAGAGAGCCACAAGAACTAGCTGAGACCCCGTTACCCTGAGCCTCTACATGCACAGTATAGAAATCAGAGTCACCTGTATTTTCCCATCTTGCACCCTGATTCTATAATCAATGGTCTTCTTGCTCCCTCTGACTCTTCTGCTGAGTTTTTCACTACCAATGGCAGGAGGACCCTTCAGATGACCAAATTGTGTGTTCATTCTTCTAGATCCACCTGACTCCATTTTCAGCCCTAATTTTCAGCAGAACTGGTTCTTTGTTTTCCAGGAGATGCCCCTCCCAGCCCTGTTGCCAGTGCCCGACACACACCTACAATCATGTGCACTCATGTGCATGCATGAGGCTGGGAGACAGCGGCTACCTGTGCCAGCACCAAGGCAGCAAATGCAAGACGGCCAGGGGATAACGCTCCCAGACCTGTAGAAAGGAAGAGAGAAACATATTGACAGGTATTTTAATGGAATTTGAGCTGAAATACCTCTGCCAAGAACCTAAATAACACAGATGTGATCCAGCCCCATGGAATCAGCAGTGGAAGCACAGATGAGACTGTGAAGGCTGCTTGCCGTTAAAACAGGAGCAATTGAAAGACAACATTCAACCAGATCATGCATCTCCAGGAGTTACTCAACTTTTTTCACCACCATGGGCCATTTAATTTATTTCTCTAATCACATGAGCTCATGTTTGCAAAGATTTTTCCTCCAGAGAAATTACATTTATTAGAGAAAGATGGTCTTCCTTTCTCCCTGTGTCTTATTAAGCAAGAAATATGCAACTTACTGAGCAGGGTTCTGATCATTTGTTCATTCAAACAAATATTTACTCTTAAAACTTCCGCGGGATGCCAGGCACTGGGGATACAGTGGAGAACACAGCAGACAAGGTCCCTGCCTTCAATTCTTACGAGGGGAAACGTTCATCAAATTAATATATACAAGTAAGTACAAGTTAGAAAGGAGAATGAAGGAGGCCAGGAGAGAGCATGAGGTGAGATTTGCTGAAGTGGGGCTTCAGAGAAAGACATTCTCTGCCTAGGGACACGTGGAGTTGGGACCAAGGGGTGGTCATTGCCCTAAATTCAGTATTTCCCTCTAAAAGAGATGAAAACACAACATACAAAAGGAAGCTGATATTACATATCTACACATGGTTACGTATCTTCCTCTGTGCCAGATGCCAGGCTGGGCCATTTCTCAGCATTATTTCCTTCTCCTCCTATGCCAGTGTTGTCCCGGCAGGTGAACTGCGCCCTAAATTTTACAGATTAAGGAAACCAGACTCCAATAATGTTCAGTATCCTGTCTGCATCTCCCTGGTTAGTAGGAGGGCATCAGAGAGTCCAATCTGGCTCCAAAAGTTCTGAGGAGTGCAGTGAGGAGGAAAGGGGATCCACTCCAGTTCTGGAAGGAAAGACATGAGGAGGCACCTGCATCTGCTATGAAGGAAGGGTGGATGCTCCCAGGTGAGACTCAGGTGCTTAAACCCGCAGAGGGGCATGTCAAGGAAACATAACCACACAGGCTCCTGGCACCACCACATCTCATTCCCAGGCTGTGCAAACAGGTCCTCCATGAGAACAGCCCTGCTGATAAAACAGGGTCATCCTTTTGTACAGATTTCTACAAATGAAATCTGTGATTTGACAGAATTTGACCTCTCAAGCTGAGTCTTTTACAGGGTCCCATCATCGTTCCTGGCAGGACTCCCAATCTCCAATAAAAAGGAACGTGTGACCTATTTTAAAATTCCTCCAGGGAAAGAGTCAGCATGTTGCCTTGGCAACTGAGGCAGACTCCTGGAACCCTCCAGGAGTCCTGCGTGGTTCTTCCTTCAGTCTAACCTACTTCCGCCCTGATGTAATTCAAAGCCCGCTCACCCTGTGCTGGACTCCCGGAGGTAGAGGAGCAGACAAAAGGATTCCCACAAAAACACCCTCCCCACCTCTGCCCTGCTCTGTGCGAGTTTTCGGGGAGACAGAGAAAAAAGCAGTGTGAAAAGGAGGGGACTGGAGGATCAGAGGAGGGCCCTCTCACCCAGAAATGGAGGCTCTCTGAGTTTTGCTGACCCTGTCCTTCTGCCTTCCCCTCCACAGACCACTCTCAGCCCCAGACCCAACAGCGTTAAGAAGCCTGCCTCTCTACCAGCCGCTCTACCCTTCATGAGCTCCTACAACCCTGACTGTCTATGTCTCCCCACAGGGCCTGTCTTCAGCTTTACCTACATGTGCATCTGTCGCCCTTTCCCCAAACCAAAGTCCCTGGAAGGGAGGTTCAAGAGGGAGGGGACAGATATACACCTATGGCTAATTCATGTTGATATATGGCAGAAATCAAACCACTATTATAAAGCAAATATCCTTCAATTAAAAATAAATAATTTTAAAAAACCCCAAAGTTCCTGGAGTCAACAGCCCATATCTGAGGTCTCTCTGCAGCCACCACATCCTGGCATGTATGAATAACACACATTTCTACTGACTTCAAAGACAGTTTCAAGACTTCTTACCCCTGGGCCAGGCTCCTGAGCACATAGCCAACTCCCCCTCACTCACTGTCCACATGGAGAAATTACAGCACCTATAGGTATCAGGACCTTAGTGGGACCCCCCCATAAGGCAAAGTCCTCTGTCCTAGCTCTGTTTAGAAGGTAGGAAGCAGATCTTTGGTGGAAGGAGTAAGGAACTGGCACAATTGCTTTCCAGGACTATTTTGGCTGCTGATGACAAAAGCCCAAGTCAAAGTGGGTAAAGCAAAAACAAAAGAGGAGAGAAGAAACAGGCTCACTTCATTGAAAAGGCTGGATCCAGTAGCTCCAACAATGTGATCTCCATCTCTTAACGTCATCCTCTCTATTTTGGCTGCATTCCCAGGGGGTCTTCCCCACATGATGACTACGAGGACCACCAAGAGAACTGGGTGTCTACCCTACTAGGCTTGTGATTTCAGCAGAAAGAAAATGCCACCTTGCCAGATTTTCAACCATGTCCCAGGGCTGATGCTCCCTGGGTCATGTTGCGGTACTGAAGTATCCCCCCAGGCCAAGCCTGAGTCCTGCATCTGCCCCTGGCAGCTGGATGGAATCACCCTCACAAGCCTTGTCACCTTTAGCAGGGGAGTGGAGGTATCCCAATGCAAAATCAAAGTGCTGTTAGCAGAAGACGGGGACATGGTGACGGGAATGACTAGCATAGCAGAAGTCCGCTGCCATTTGCACATTCTTGTTTCATCTTTTGTCATGTTCAGAATAGTAAGACATGGAGTTGAAGTATCTACCCCTAAAGTAACATCTTTGGTTCTGAAGGAGTGGGCAGAGACAGAGAAGAACAGAGCTGAGAAAAAAAAAAAAAGTGAGTCACCTAAAACTGGCGCTGACCCTAAGTTTACAGAGAGAGGAGTGAATGGGCGTCTCATTTATTCATTTTCTCTTTGAAATCCCCAATTCTGCTCCACCTGGAGGCCCGTCTCACTGTCTGTTCACTGCTAGCCGGACTTCGCAGCCATCAGAATGTTTTTCTTAATTATACGTCTGTATTTAAAGAACAAATCATGGTGCTTATCATGCTGCCTGCACACGGGGACCTGGATGAGCCCGCTGACACAAAGCAGTTTCTAAGCAACTTGTGGAGCTGGTGCCTAATGCAACAGCCACAAGATTTGGAGGAAAAGGAAATAAAGCCCAAGGAAACTCAACGTGGAACCAACTGTGACTGGTTCTTCAAGGCTGCACAGGATCCTAGGGGAGGTTAATTCCATCTCAGGCGGATGGAATGGGGTTTGTTTCCAGAGACCTGGGACCTCTCTGGTGTGGGATGCTTGATAAGCAGGCTTCTGGAAAATTCCAATAAGCACTCTGTCCCAGTGAGACCTGATGCTGATAATGTGTGATAACAGAAATGCTGATGTTCGGAACTATGAGAGGCTCTGGGCATTGTAGGCAACTCCAGGGAAAAGGCAAGGAAGGGGGGGGGGTGGTTAGGTCAAGGGTTCCACTGCCTCTGCTGCCCTTATCCTCGTGTGGCATCACTGCCCCAAAGAGGGGATGCACATCCCAACTGAAAGAAGTAAAGGTTCCCACCTACTGGACTGACCTGACGGCGTACGAAGAGAGCGGACAATCGCAAGCAAACTGGTGTCTTGAAACAGATCATGGGCTTTCACATCAATGAGGTCAACATCTGCAAATGGCTACAACACTCACCATCTGTATGACTCTGGAAGAGTCACTTAACTCCTCTTTGTCTAACCTGTCTCACTTTTCTAATAGGAATCCTAAGAGGATCACCATGAGGATTAAATGAAATAATGATGACAAAGCTCCCTGTTCCCTGGAGGTGCTTAGCAGACACCTATTTGTTCCCTTTAGGTCTTTCCCAGTATAGACTCACTCCATGTGTCCTCCACCTGCCTCTTGTCTACAGAAAACTTTAACCTCCTAGGCCTTCCTTGAGTTCCAAAGAGTAAATTTAATCAGAAGTGAGACAATGTACAATGCAAGGAAAACAGTCAAGCAAGACAAAATAATAATAGTTTAGCCATTAAATAAAGTCAAGGACCTTTAGATCCTCCTCAAGGACTATAGATAATATTCTGATCCATGTCCTTTGAGCTGTTTTGCAGACACTGAAACCCCCACCAGGTGGAAGAAGTGAACTGTGTGCTGCCCACAGGCACACAGATCCTGGCTGGTTGGAACCAGAAGGGTAATGACGGGTGACTCCCAATTACCTCACCACCAACCAATCAGAAGAACATCCATGAGCTGATCACGCACCCTGCAACCCTCCTCCCTCGGCCTGTCTTTCAAAGCCTTTCCCTGAAAGCCTTCAGGGAGTTTGGTCTTTTGAACTCTAGCTGCCTGGACTCCTTGCTTGGCACCCTGCAATAAACATTGCACTTTCCTTCACTGCAACTCAGTGTCGATAGATTGGCTTTATTGCATGTGAGCAAGCAGACTCAAGTATGGTTTGGAAGAGTAGATGCTTAGCAAATACCTATTTCTTTCCTTTCCCTCAAAATCTTCTCTTACCTGCTCCTGATGCTTTTCTTTCCATCATTTAAATCTGTGTGTCCATTCTATAGGCAGCACTTGAGGGCCTGTAGCACACCAGGCGCCAAGGCTTTGCATACAGAAGCCACATGGGCCTTCCTGGCCCTAGAGGTGCTCACAGCAGCTGGAGCAGCCCAGAGACCAGACAAAGTGGTCAGAGAATCAGAGGGTGACGGATGAGTACTAGACAGGCCAGCGCAGCAGGAAACAATGTCAGGCAGGTAAGGGCAGTGAAGGGGTGAATGGGGGCAACAGGAGCATCAGGTTTGAAACTTGCAGGGCTAGGGGCACTTGTGAGCTACCAGCCGGGAGAGCTGGAGCACCCCGGAGCTTGTGAGCCTTGCTAAGAGGTTGGTGCTTTATCTTACACACAGAAAAGTGAATAGATCAGATTTTCATTTTACAAAGGTCACTCTGGCTGTTGGGAGGAAAATGAGTTAGAGGAATGGGGGGGGTCAGATTGGACACAAGGCTACAGTAGAAATGGCTGGAGTAGATGTCAGTGCCCTCATTCCAAAACCTAAAGCACCCACTGGCCTGTCTCTCCACTGCCAAGGCTGGCATCTCTTTGCCAGAGGACGTTCCTTGCCCTGGTTTTGCCCCTACTTTGCAAACTCCACAGTAGGTTAAAAGTGATGACTGGTTGCAGTTAGGTTATGGACACCTTGGCTTTCTTGCCCTGTGGGTAGGATAAGCCCTGAGATGTGTCTCCTGTGGCTTCTTCAGTGGGGTGAAGAGCCAGTTTCTCACAGCAGTAGCTGGAGTATGGCACACTCTACGTTGGCCTCCTCCCTTTCTTTGACTCCCTTTCCCTCTTGCCCATCTCACTTTCCAAATAAATAGCTTATATATGAATTCTTGTCTCACAGTCAGCTGCTGGAGAAACCCAAACCAAGGTTACCAACAGCAAAACCTTTCCTAAGAAGTGATTTTGACATTGGGGAAGAGAAAAAAGGCACTGGCATTCACAGGAGAACAGGCTTGGGGGATAAAGTTTCCCTGTACCTCCTGTTTCACTCCATTCTGCTACAGTAATAGAAGGGCCAAGTGGGAATTGAGAGGTTATATCTTGGACAACATACACATCATCATTTAGCTCTACATGGAACCCCAAAGCCCTGGGATTGCAGGGAGGGTCTTTGGCTCTTCCTTAAGCATCCCCTGGCATTCTCCTTCAGCTGATGTAACAAGAAGAATATTTAATGCTTATTTTACCAACACCCAAGACCCTGCCATGGAACCATCTGCAGAAGCAGAAAGCAAGTTCTGGAAGGAATTCAGTGTCAGAAAAAAAACAAGCTCCATCATTTGGCAATCCTTCATTTGTTAATTAGAAATTCAGTAAATATTTATTAAGCACTTCTTGTGTGCCAGCCCTTATGGTAGGTTCTATGGATATGACCTTGAACAAAGATAGAGTTTCCTTTGTTCTCCTTGGGACCAGATGGATTGTCAATGGTTACTTTCCTGTCTGAGCGCTCTGAGTTATATGCTCAGTTGAGGCCAGTAAAGACAGATTCCCTCTTCTTCTCAACATGAATGTAATCTATTCCAACAACTCAAAGTAATGGAAAAACACCAACGACCCAATAGCATATAAAAATGCACGAATGACAGAGATAGTGATTCTTAAACACATGAAAAGATTCATAATGTACTCACAATAGAAAAGTTATCAGCTGACCAGAGATCAAAGCATTGATTATGATACTGTATTGGAAACGATATAGAAAAATAGGCATTTCATATATTGCTGATAGAGGCATAAACTATAAAATCTCTGTGAAGGAAATTTGGAAACTTCCTGCAATGATACAAATGCATGATGCTATTTCATTCCAACTCATTTTTCTTTAAGGTAAACTCACACTTTTGTGAGCAATGGCATATGTATAAGGACAGGGTCATTGCAGCGTTTGACAAAATAGTAATCAACTTAAATTAATTATAATATGTCCATCAATGTAATAGTACATAGTTGGGGAAAAAAGAAGCTGTTTGTGTACTATAAGGAAAGTTCTCCAAAGTTCAGTGTTAAATTTTTTTAAGTAAGGAAACAACAACATGCAAAATATGCTACCATTTGCAAAATACATATGTATATATGTATGTACTAGACATATGGAATATATATATTCACTTATTTGCCCATGCACAAAATAGTTCTGAAGGAAACACAGGAACTATCTAACAGTGCCTTGAAAGAAAAGATTCAATGGCTAGAGAACAGATGAAAAGATTTTCTTTTCATTCCAAATCTGATTATATCTTTTTAATTTTGAAGCATGTGGATATAGTACCTAATTTTAATTTATATTGCAGTATTTACAATAAATAATATAATGAATCTCTTGAAAATAAACTTCGTCAGAGCACTAAAGCATTAACTGTGCCTTGTCTCTGACTAGGTATTAGTTAGGGTAAACAATGCCAACTGCTGTAACAAACAATTCCAAATCTCACTAGCTTCAAAAAACATAAAATGACTTACATCAAAGTCGGACACTGCTGAAGCATCCTGTTCAAAGCAGTCTGATTCCATCTCATGGTCTTTGATGTCACCCTGGTTTCATCCAGCTGGCAAATGAAGTAAAGAAAGACTCTGAGGAAAGTAAACTGAACACTCAATGACTCCAGTGCAGAAACGGCACTCATTACTTCTGCTCACGTCACATTTGGAAGGAGACTGGGAGATTTAGTACTCCTGTATGGCCAGGAAGAAAACGAAATGGTTTACAGAGCACAAAGCACTCTCTCTGCCACAAAGGGTCATACTGAGCCTCCATGGCAACTACACTAGATTCTGGAGATTCTATCGGTCATTCCCCTAATCAACTCTTTATATCTGTTAATTTAAAAAAATAAAAGAAATTTCTTTTAGGGCGGTTATACATTTACATCAAAACTGAGAGGAAGGTACAGTGATTTCCCATATACTCCCTGCCCCTATGTATGCACAGACTCTCCCATTATTAACATCCTCCACCAAAGTGATATGGTCATTGCAACTGGCGAACCTACAGCAACAAGTCACAATCACCCAAAGTGCATATTTCCCAGCAGTCTTTACTCCTGGCTTTGTACAGTCTACAGATTTTATCTGTTAACTTTTGCTGTGTAACGAATCATCAAAAATGTAACAACTTAAAATGCCCATGATTCTTTGTTTTAACATCTGAACTGGTCTCAGATGATGGTTCGTCTGGTCTCACCTCATTTGCGCCTCTGCAGACAGCTGCCTGGTCAGCTGGGAACTGACTGACTGAGAACAGCCTCAGCTAAGATGGCTTGTCTCCATTCAACATGACTGTCATCCTCTAGCTTGCTAGCCTGGGTTGTCACATGATGGCTGATTATGTGCACTGTGTCACTGCCACCACTTTGTAGTGGTCAAATTAAGTTACAGAGCCGTCTCCGACTAGGAGTGTAAGTAAATGAACTCCACATCACGCGGAGAGGAGTTGCAAAGTCACATTGTAAATATGGGAAGGAGAGTAACCATGGCCATGTTTGCCATCTACCACAGTTCTGTTCAGAGCTTCCCTGGTGGCTCAGATGATAAAGAATCTGCCCACAATGTGGGAAAGCCAGGTTCATTCAATTTCTGGGTCAAGAAGATCCCCTGGAGAAGGGAAGGGCAACCCACTCCAGTATTCTTGCCTGGAAAGTTCCATGGACAGAGAAGCCTCTCAGGCTACAGTCCAAGAGGTTGCAAAGAGTCGGACACGACTGAGCGACTAACACTTTCACCTTCACTTTTATAGTTCTGTACAAAGACCGCATTTGTTAATAATACAAATCATTCACTCAGAGTTAGAACTGGCCTTACAGATCATTTATCCTACTGTTTTTTAAATGTATGACATGAAACCAAGGGAGATCCAAAACGGTGATTCACAAGTTCACTAAGGAGAAAATCAAATACCAAATAGAACTGGAAAGGAACTCTGAGTCTTTGCACCTCTGCTTTTACAAGGGTGACCATGATTTTTATAATGAAGAAACCATTAGCATCCTTATTGCAAAGCTCCTTCTACTCACTATACAGATGTTTGCCTAGAATTGCCCTGAAGTTATTTGGATTCATTTGATTTTTACTACGCAACATCTTTTGAGGAGCCAATATATGTTGAAGGCCTACTACACAGAAAGCATTGTGTTAGATCCTTCAGTATAGTCTGTTTCTCTCTGCCTTAAGACTTAAGAGTCTTTCAAATGTCTTCTCTATGTCTGTTTTTATTCTAGACAGATGCCTGTCAATTCACCTTCCAAGTCAAGCCTTCATTCCAAGCCAAGTTTCCACTCTCCCTCTCTGTCCCATTCAAAGGTCCCTTCCTGCTATAGTGAACATCAACCCGACTTTTTATATATATAAATGTTTATTTTTTTTTTTTGGCTATGCTGGGTCTTTGTTGCTGCAAGTGGGCTTTCTCCAGCTGTGGTGAAGGGAGGCTACTCTCCAGTTGCAGTCTGCGGGCTTCTCAATGCGGGGGCTCCTCTTGCTGCAGAGCACGGGCTCTAGAGCGTATAGGCTCAGTAACTGCGTCGCACAGGCTCAGCTGCTCCATGGCACAAGGGATCTTCCTAGACCAGGGATCAAACCCATGTCCCCTGCATTGGCAGACAGATTCTTAACCACTGGACCACCAGGGAAGTCTTCAACTTGCTTTTTATATCCAGGCACCACCCAGTTTTATGCTGCCTGTAGTCAGCTCTAGCCCACCCGGGTCTCCAATTGCTCTCTCAGTCTGAGTAGCAGGAGGTCCTCACTAGCCCCCCACACTCCCACTTTCCCTCTATAGCCATGGCCCTTCTTTGAAACCACCCGCTTCATGTCAATCAGGTATTGAAATCATACAGCAAACCAGGAATCATTTTTTCTACTTCTCTTCAAGCCTGGTCCTCTTTGACTCCCATGATATCATCTCATTTCTGCAAACTCCATTGCTACATGATAAATAATAAAAAGATTAATAGGAAATGACTGAAATCTTTATTTTGAAATAAGAATCCCACACTGCAACAAGAGGTCAGTTGCTATGAGACAAATCTCTGACATCTGATCACGTAAAAATTCTATTCTTGGCCCTGCCATCTATTCTTGGCCCAGCCAGGAGAATTAATTGAGTCATTCTATCTCTCTGGGCCTTTTTTTCCTTCACTCCCTCCTGTTGGTGAGAGGGCCACTGACTGCCTACTATCTCCCTAAATTTCCAGCTCCCAGAACAGCTGGTTGGAAGTGCTGGTGAACAAGGATGCTAAGAGTTAATGGGAATGTCCCCATCCCAAGAGAATTCTGGGACTGCTCGGCTAACTCCATCTGTTAAGGCTCCATAAATGTCAGAAGTTAGCGGGGAAGTTGTGTCTAGCTGGTCAGTGAATTGGGATTTTCTGTGTGCATTAGGAGTATACCATTTAGGAGGTAGATTAAGAATATCTACCTCTGGGATTCCCTGATAGCTCAGCTGGTAAAGAATCTGCCTGCGATGTGGGAGACCTGGGTTCAATCCCTGGGTTGGGAAGATCCCCTGGAGAAGGGAAAGGCTACCCACTCCAGTATTCTGGCCTGGAGAATTCCATGGACTGTATAGTCCATGGGGTCCCAAAGAGTTGGACATGACTAAGCGACTTTCACTTTCACTTTTCACTTTCCTAAATGATACAACCACTATGGAAAACAATATGAAAGTGTGACTGAATGCAAGTCTATGTGTCCAAAGCACACAGAAACCAAACAATAGTGAAATGTCACAGTTTGAAGCAGAGAAAGGTTTGTTGTGGGGCCATGCAAGGAGATGGGTAGCTCATGCCTTAAAATCTCTGAAAGCTTTCAGCAAAGCCCTTTTATAGGTGAGGGCAGGATGTGATTAGTTGTCGCAAACTTCTTAGTGTGGAACCTTTTGTTCACAATGTTCCTGTAAACTTCAACTTCCATCAAAACAAATGTTATTCTCTGTTATGCAACTTTTTATCTAAAGTTGTAATATTCTTAAAGGTCATGGCCTTGAGAATTATACAAATAAGGGAAAGGGAGGCACTGGATTCTGTCTCCATTCCTCCTTGCAACTTTTAACATTTACCCAAATCTGTAAGCAAAGCGACATCATTACCTCTCATTTCACTTGTTCAAGGTCCCAAGACTCAACTTTCACCCTCCCAGGCCCAGGCCCAGGCCCTGGCTAAGAGGAGGGGTTCCCACGCAGACCAGTCACCCTGCCCAGGAGTGCTGGTCCAGCCCCCAGCCTGGGTCCTCCCGCCAGTGCCCAGCCCAGCTGAGGAGGCAGATCTCAGCCCAAGATGCCCTCAGAACCAGGCCCCCTGACCCCATCTGGCCATCATCACTGAGGGGGCCAGGCACCCAGCACCCAGCAGACCTCAGGCTCCTCAGGCTGAGCAAATGGGTCACAGCAATGCTGACTGTTGGTGAAGTGGTACCGGCCAGTGTTAATGGGCCTGTGTCCACCCCACCCCTATTACAGAAGTTCCTCAAAAAACTTAGAACTACCACATATAATCCAACAATCCCTCTTCTGTGTATTTATCCAAGAGAACTGAAAGCAGGATCTCAAAAAGATATTTGGACTCCTATGTTTATTGTAGCCCTATTCACAGTAACCAAAAGATGGAAACTACCTAAATGTTCCATCAGTAGAATGAATAAAGAAAATGTGGCATATACATACACTGGAAAATTATTCAACCATAAAAAATAATCCAGTCACAGAAGGACAAACGCATAAATCCCATTATATGAGGTATCTAAATAGTCAAACTCATAGAAACACAAAGTAGGATGTGCTTGACAGACTGTGGGGAGAGGGACATGGGGAGCTGCTCAATGGGTACAGAGTGAAAAGTTCTAGAGAAATTCTGCACAGCATTGTGTCCACAGCTGACAATATTACGCTGTGTACTTAAAACTCTGTGAAGAGGGTATACTCATGTTATATGGTCTTTACCACAATAAAAACATGATAATAGTAATATCTATCCCCTACCTTACTATTGGTCGGTGATAGAAAAATTAAAAATAGTCAGAAGTGGGTAAGAGCTATACAAATGTAAGAGATCATTACTTTGGTTATTACCCCATCTTCTTTTTTTTCTATTTCAGAATGCAAGATTATTCTCTGATTCAGTCTAAATTGGTAGGGGGGGCTATGTTTTACACTCGATCCACCAGCAGTCCTCTGGCGCCAAAGACCAGACAGGGGAGCAACACAAATGAGCCGAAGCCAGCAAGACTCCTTAACCACGGACAGAGAGGAGCCGATAGTGTGAAGTTGAGAAAACACTGCCTTGAGAGCTTTCCTCAGCTCATGTGTATATCCAAAGGCAGAGCTGTGCTCTTCAGCCAGGAAAGCAAGGGTATTTTTCATACCCTGGTCAGAGATGTTTCAGAGTCCTGAAGAGTCAGAGGCAGGAGCATACAAATAAAAAATGCCACTGCATCCCCAGCTTAGAAGGAAAAAAATACCAATTTATTTCTAGAAGTTAGCCCAGAGCACAGTATTCATCAGTCTAAGTACACAGAGAATATTGGTTGTATGGGGGATGGATGGATGGATGGATAGAAGAGGAGAGTGGGAATGAATGAACAGCAAAAAAATGTTTCCAAGTTGGGCTTCTATCTTTAGGAAGAGATGTCTCTCTGCCAAAATGATCATAAACTGCTATTTCAACAAGTACCCAGGCAGGCTTTGCTCATGAAAAGCTTTTCATGACATGATGTTCACCACAATGCCTCTGTAGAATTAAAGGATGACTTTTTACAAAATTATAAAAAGTATTCCTTCTTATCATACACCATGACCAAGGGGATATATTCCAGAGATGCAAGGATGTTCATATTCTGCAAATCAGGGTGATACACCACATGAACAAAAGGATAAAAATCATATGATCTCAACAAATGCAGAAAAGTACAAACTGCGCTTGACAAAATTCAACATTCATTTATGATTAAAAACTCCCAATAGAGTGGTATAGAGGAAACATACTGCAACATAATGAAGGCCATATATGACAAACCAATAACTAAAATCATTCTCCATGTGGAAAAGCTGAAAGCTTTTCCTCTCAGGTCAAAAACAAACAAGGATGCCCACTTTCGCCATTCTCGTTCAACATATTATTGGAAATCCTGAGACAGGAGATAGATGGGCTCCAGGGTGAACAGCTGGAGTCTGCTCCCTGTGGACCCATACTCCAAGATGAAGATCATAGGAGAATAACAGGAGAGGCTGAGCCTGCCCAGATAAGAGATAAAAGACCACATATTCCCCATTCCCAAAGTCAAGAAGACCTTCCTGACTAATAAGGCCCTTGGAGGTCAAAAGTGGAATGATATCAACCTTCCCATAGGCCTCTTCTCTAGAATCTAACTTGGCTGAGAGATGCTCACGCCCATATTGGAGGACCCCAAGACATACCAAATACAGATTCATAACCAGCTAAATCAAAATGATTAGCCAAAGGAAACCCACAGAAACATTGTACTAAACTATTTAATATCACAAAAGTGCAACTCTCTGAGTCCACCTCTGTGTCTATCCACATACTGTACTCTTTTCCTTCTGGGAAACACTGTTTCACTACCTTCTGTCTTTGTGGGAATTCTTTTCTGCAAAGCCGAAGGGCCAGGGCCTTGTCACTGACCAATGGTCTAGAAATTAGGATTCAGCGCTCTCTGCTGCAGCCCAACCTTAATCTCTGGCCAGGAACCGAAACCCTGCTTCAAGCTGAGGCCACCTGAGATCAGTCCCAACCATGATAATTAGGCAAGAAAAAGAAATATTAATACAAGGCACCCAAATTGGAAAAGAAGAAGTAAACCTATCACTGTTTTACAGATACTATGATGCTCTGTAGAGAAAACCCTGACTAGACCAAGAAATTAAGAACTAATCATTGAATTCAGTCAAGTTACAGAACACAAAATCACATAGTACATTCTCCTTTTTGTCTGGCTTCTTTAACTAACATAATGTGTTTGAAATTAGTCTGTTATTGTGAACAGCAGAAGCTCATTCCTTTGGGCGCTGAGGAAGATATTCCAATGGCTGGATCACATTTGGAAAAGTGTTCAAAGTCACTGACTGTCGAGGGAAGGAAAATCAGAACCACAATGCAAGATGTCTACAGACTCACTAGAACGGCTACAAACAAATGCAGACAACACCAGTGTCAGTGAGGACAAGTGGGAACTGGAACTCCTGGAGGCCGTGGCGAAGGAGAGTAAACTAGGAAAGTCACTGTGGAAGACTGCTTGGCTTTCTAGTGAAACTGAAACACTCACCTTTTCCATGAACTAGCGATCTCATTCCTTGATATTTATTTACTCAAGAGAAATGAAAACATACATCCACAAGACCTGTACAAGAATATTCATAGCAGCTTTATTTATAAAAGGCCCAAGTGGAAACAGCTTTGTGTGTGAGTTGCTCAGTGTTGCTTGACTCTTTGAGACCTCATGAACTGTCAGCCTCCAGGCTCCTCTGTCCATGGGATTCTCCAGGCAAGAATACTGGAGTGGGCTGCCATTTTCTTCTCCAAGGGATCTTCCTGACCCAGGGATTAAACCTGGGTCTCCCACATTGTGGGCAGATTCTTTGCCATCTGAGACACCAGGGAAGACCATCCAGGGGAACAGCTTTAATGTCCACCAATAAGAGAGTAGATAAATAAATTGCAGTGTATCTATACAACGGGCATAATGTTCTGGGGCTTCAGTTTATAGAAAGAATAAAGTTCATCCCTCTAACAATTCTGTGTATGGCATAATGTGGACACTGGCTTACAAATATAGGATTTTTGTTTTTGTTGTTACATAAATAAGAAACAAACAAAGAAAAGTAGGTGAAAAAAGACACAAATCAACATGCTGACTGCCAACTCCTAAACCTACTTAAATTTCTCATCGCCCTGGATCTAGTTGCCATTATTCTGACTTACTACAAGTGGGAAGTAGTCAGGAAATAAAGCCATTTTTGCAAAAAAAAAAAAAAAAAAAAAGTAACCATAAAGCTTTGTTTTAGAGCCTTAAGTTTCAAAAAAGAGCCAAGTTTCCTGCATATGTTTAATCTGTTCAACTCAGACTTTTTAAAGCACCTACTTTCAAATCCTTTCTGTAAGCTTTATTCCATTTTATTAGCAAATGATTCATTTCCTATTCTTTTTTCATCTTCAAACCACCTCAAAAGTCTCTGGAAAGAATCAGGAAAATAATCACATGCACTCATAAAGAAACATAGATATTTATACACACACACGCATTCAAATACGGACATGCACACACGTTGCCTTCACCTACGTACATAGGGAAGTCTTCATGTTTTCTACATCAATGTACAGTAAGCATCATATCAAACAATGATCCACTTGATAGCAAATATGCCAGATCATACATCCGAGTGAGGTTCCCTGAAGGGCAGACTCTCTATCCTGATGCTGACAATGCTATTCTTGCTCAAAACATTTTTGGATTTTTGGAAGCTACATAACATAGAGAAAAATGCCAAACTATTATAGCAGAGCCTGGAGGAGAAAACCTACCCTAAAATATTTGAAGAGACCACTGTTCAAAAGAAGAATTACATTTATCATCTCCAATTTACAGATGAGGAAACTGAAGCTACATCACTTGTCCAAGGTCACCTGCCAATAAGGAGTGATGTCCAGTCTGTCCTTGATCTGCTTTATCATTGGCCCCCTTAGAACAGAATGGGACAGACTAGTGAAGAAGAATGATAAAGACAGAAGCAGATGCTGCTTCTGTCTCTGGTGGGAGAGTACTGGTGTACAGTGGGTGCTTCAAGGGGAAAATGTTCAATCAAGCCCAGGGTGCAGGATGGGGGTGTGGTAGGTATCAGGAAGGACTTCACAGAAGAGCTACCACTTACAGGAAGGGGCTTTAAAAAGCTGATTCAGCTCTTTGCATGTAATGGGTTTTTATTTTCTCACCTTTTTCCAAGGTCATTTCAGAAAAAAAAGCCAGGAGGGACTTGGAACATCCTTAATACAATTGTCTGGTCCTCAAAGGGTGTCTGACCCCTCTAGTGTGGACAGGACAATGAGACAGCCTTAGAAAATGGGACCACTATCGGAGAAGGCAATGGCACCCCATCCAGTACTCTTGCCTGGAAAATCCCATGGATGGAGGAGCCTGGTAGGCTGTAGTCCATGGGGTCGCGAAGAGTCAGACACAAATGAGCGACTTCACTTTCACTTTTCACTTTCGTGCATTGGAGAAGGGAATGGCAACCCACTCCAGTGTTCTTGCCTGGAGAATCCCAGGGAAGGGGGAGCCTGGTGGGCTGCCGTTTATGGAGTCACACAGAGTCGGACACGACTGAAGCGACTTAGCAGCAGCAGCAGCAGCAGCATGGGGATTTAGGGCTTCCCTGGTGGCTCAGAGGGTAAAGAATCTGCCTGCAATGCAGCAGACTTGGGTTCAATCCCTGGGCCAGGAAGATCTCCTGGAAGAGGTCATGGCAACCCACTCCAGTATTCTTGCCTGGAGAATCCCATGGACAGAGGAGTCTAGCAGGCTACAGTCCATGAAGTCGCAAAGACTTGGACACGACTGAGCAACTAACACTTTCACACTTTCATGGGGATTTAAGTGGGCTCCCGATGCCTTCTCCCCTCTGCCTCTCAGACTCCAGAAATTCATGCTCAGATCTTCTTTAGCAGTCATGTGGTAGTCCAAGAAGTGTAGGTGCATGTGTGCATGCGTGTGTGTGTGTGTGTGTGTGTGTGTGTGTGTGTGTGTGTGTGTGTGTGTGTGTGTGTGTGTGTGCTGGGCAGGCGGGGGAAAGGGGCCAAGGCCCGGGGCTCCCTCAGCTCAGAGCATCCAGCTCCCGCCCACATGAAGCTGAAGCTGCCTGGCCCTTTGATCGGGACCCCGTGCTGTGCCTGGTTCAGGGAATTTTTTAATTCTCTTTCATTTTATCGAGCGGCTTCCCTTCCCACCTCCCATCCCCGAGCCAGGTCTCAAGATTATTGGGTCCTTCTTCTCATTGATTTGTTTTTCTGACCTTTGTAGTAGATACAGAAATATACGGATGGAAGAAGAAAGAGAAGGGGAGGAAGCCGAGGCAGCCTCCGGAAGAGAGGGCGCATGGCGAGGGCCTTGCGTCTGTCCACATTTCACATAAAAGAGGCAAGCGGGATGGCAGCGCCTGGTGCCCGGGAAGGGGAAGCCCCTGGCTCATGGGGGCAGCCACTGAAGACCAGACAAGGCCACCACTCCGTGTTCCCCACAGCACCAGAGACTGACACTGACCTCTATTTCTCTGTATACCTGCTTCCTGCTGAGAAGGCTCCTGAGCCTGTTCCGTGAGCACCCACTCCATGCAAAACTACACTAGGAGCAGGAATGTGCCTGGTCTTTCCTTTCTCTCCCTCCACGAGTCCCGTTTTTGCATTAAACCCACATCCTCTGGCCAAACACACTAGTGCATGTCCCATCCCTGACACTGAGGAGAAGGAAAGTGAGGACTTGTGGAGTATGCGTTGCATCGGAACTGAGAAAGGGGTTTTATTTATATGATTGGGTGCTGGGCAAGACTGTTCCTCTAGAAACAGAAGCTGGGGCCCATGGTGCAGCCACAACTGGAAGGCCATGCTGTATATGAGTGTGATTCTTCCCCCGACCTCTCCTCAAAGCCAAGGAAGAAGGCTTCAAGATAAGGATCTGGGATTCCTACAAGAGGGGGGAGTCTGGCCCCCAAGTCCCCAGCATGAGCTGTGCCTACGTTAGCAGGGACACGCCTAGAGAGGTGGCGCATGGCAGAAGAGGAGCACCTGGGACAGCCTGTCTGCGTGGGTGTGGGAGCGGTCAGTCACCATCAGGGAATGACCACAGGGCCCTTCCAGATCTAAACCCCTCACAAGCAAGCCTCGCGTTTGGACTTGGGTCACAGAGAACATCAATAACCGGTCAGAGTCGGCCCAAGAGACACCAACACTGGGACTTGGCTGGTGGTCTAGTGGCTAAGACTTTCTGTTCCCAATGCTGGGGGCCCGGGTTCTATCCCCAGTCGAGGAACTAGATCCCACATGCTGCAATTAAGACCTGGCACAACAAAAGAAGTAAATAAAAATAAATATTTTTTTTCCAACACCCATCAAAGGGAACACCCAAAAAGGGACTATTATAGAAAGAGATGCTTGATTTCTCTCCTTTTTACCAGGGACAACATACTGCAGGAACCATGCTCTAAAAAGAAAGTAGGGGCTCCAAGCTTGCCTGGGGGAATGGAAGTAATAGATTTCAATTGAGTTTGAGAGTTAGCAGGCTCTGGGAAACCCCCGACTCCTATCTCCTCACCTCTACCTTTGGGTACAAACAGGCTTGACTTCCAACTGCCAGAACCTGAATCTCTATACCTGCAGACTTCCTCTGCACTAAACGCCTCTCTGCCCTCGAGGGGTGAATCAACACCCCTGGGAAGCAGCCCACATCCACTGACAGATGGGCATCTCTCATTTGGGCAGAATAGACTCTGAGTCACTTGTTCTACACTGTATTCATTATCTTTGAGTGCATAAGAACTTACTCCCAAAACCTAGCAGCTTGAGATTGGCTGGTCTGGCTCCAGGTTACTCATGAGCTTGCAACCTAGATGTCGGCTGGGGCTACGGTTAGTCCCAGGCTTGACTGGGGCTGCATGATCTGCTTCCGAGGTGGCTCATCCACATATCTGGCCATTGGCAGGAGGCCTCAGCCCATCATCACACACACTTGCCCGTATGCCTTCTTGAGTGTCCTCACAATCTGCGGCTAGCTTTCCCCAGGGCTGTAATCCAAGAGAGACCAAAGTATAAACAGTAAAGTCTGTTATGACCATGCCTCAAAAATCAGACGCTGTGTTAATTATCTACAGCTGCATAACTAATGACCCCAAGATTTATCAGCTTAAAAATGTATCAAGTCACAGTTTCTATGGGTCAGGAATCTGGGAACAGCTTAGTGGGGGGAAGGGGGAACCTTTTGGTGCTTCTGACTCGGAGTCTCTCTCAAGGCTGCAGCCAGGGCTGAAGTCATCGCAAGGCTTGACTGGGGAAGGATCCCCTTCCAGGTTCCCTTGCATGGCTAGTGGCAGATCACAGGGCCTTGGGGGCTGTTTTCTGGAGACACTGGTTCCTCACCACGTGGGTCTCTCCACAGGGCAGCTCACAGCACAGGGGCTGGTTTGTTCTCAGAGCCAGTGGAAAAAAGAGCAAGAGGGTACAAGCAAGGCAAAAGCCAGAGTCTTTCTGGGACCTAATCTTGGAAGTGAGAACTGCCACCTTTGTTATTTTCTCTTGGTTAGAACAGAGCTACTTCTTTCTGGTTACAAGTGGCCCTCATCCAGGAAAGGGACTTCCACAGGGCATGGACTCAGGAGGTGGAGATAACTGAGGCCATCTCGGAGGTTGCCCATCGAGGATGGCATCACTCCTTTCTGCCATGTCTTTCTGGACACATGGGCCGCATGCATAGCTCACTGTGGGAGGGAGTTACACAGGGGACATGAACTTGGGGGGGCCAGGGTCACTGCGGGCCAACTTGAAGATGGCTCCCACAAAAACTGTTGCCAGAGAGCCTGAGTGAGATTAAGTACCTCTTGATAACACATTCTCAAACGTCTCTCTTCCTTTCCCTGGTCACTTCCCCGGTTCCCTGCTGGTCTTTCCTGGCATCATCTCCCAAATAAACCACCTGCACACGAACCCTTATCTTGAGATCTACTTTTAGGGGAACCCAGGTTAAGACAAAGAGTGAAACTTTAAACTAAACTCATATAAAAGCGTGTGTGTGTGTGTGTGTGTGTGTGTGTTAGGAACTGATGCAAAATCAATTTCTTACTATGGAACACAGCAAACATTTTGAAAGCCATTGCAGTAAGTATAAGATTTCTGAGCATGAGAGGCTTCATTTAACCCTGATGAAATCTAGAGGACTAGGCCTTAGAGAAGATTCAAAGCTGACAGAGTAGGCGAAGAAATATGAAAAGTCAGAAAGTACATTGAATATTCAGAAATAATAACATGCAAAACGGGACTATTCCCTCTTGAGCTCATCTCCACTTGTGTTTTGGAATTATGCCCTCATGTCTACCTGCTCATCACCTTCCTTCAATAGGGGCCTTGTGTCAAGGTGTCCATATTCTGCTTGGGCTCCGGTCAAGCCTTGTGCCCAGCAAATATTTCATACATTCATGAGGGAGACTTGCTCGGTAACCAAAATGTAAAGATGAAATGCAAAACACTTCAGAGCATGTTGGGGGATGGGGGTTGGCGGGGGGAGTTCCCCAGGAGTAAGCTAAGTCACTTGAAACAACTGTACGTTTTCATACATTTTTCAAAACTCACTTTGAGACTGACTGTAGATAGACAGGTATCAAATGACTCTTGACCTCTAAGTACCCAAAAAATGCCCAGGAGAAATCAAGGCCTTCCAATGCACTCAGTCGTGGTTCTATCAAGGGCTGGCTGGAGGAGCTTAAATCCAAATTAATTACCCAGACGTCTCTAGTTCAGAAGTTGGGCCACAGACAAACTCATCAGCATGCAACGGCAGCAGCATTCCCACGGTGAGAAGAAAAGGGAGCAGGATAATGAGGGCAGCAGATAAAAGGGAGGCCACAGAGGAGGATCTTAATTGTATCTTAATTGAGTCACACACTTTCTCCTTCAGGCAGATCTCAGCCCTCAAGTCAAAAAAGAGAATGGCCTTTCTGCTGGGGTGCTTCCTATGTCCCAGCCACATCCGGTGTCCAAGGTCAATATACTGTGGCATTTGATTAGGAAACAAGCGAACCCATGAACTGTTGCTGCAATAATGCTAGACAGCAAACCACCTCAAGTCTTAGCAATAATCATGCATTTCCACTCATGCTTCAGTGAGTCCCCAGGTCATCTGGGGGTTGGCAGATCCAGGCTGGGCTTGGCTGAGTGTTTCTGCCTCAAGCTTTGGCCCTCCCTGAGGTTTGGCTCATATCTGCTCCACATGTGTTCATTCCAGGGCCCAGACTCAGTGGGATGCAGATACCGAGAAGGTCTTCTCTGAGCATAAGAGAAAGATCTGACACATCTGAGACCTCTCCAGGGCTGGGCTTAGAAGTGGTACCCACTCATTTCTGTCAACAGACCACTGGTCCAAGGAAGTCATATGGCCAAGCCCAAAGTCAAGGGGTGGAGACAATACCCCACCTACAGTGGGTGAGGGTGAGGGTGTCAGGCAGTTTAAGGTTTCAGACTGATAATGCCATCTGCCAAAGCCTGAGTCTTTCTCCACACTGGAGTTCCAATCATTTTGTGGTATTTCTGGTAATCAGGAAGTATGAAGGTGAGCATGGCATGTGCACACACCTGGCCCCCACAAATCCTGGAGGACACCCCCACTTCAGTTGCACTGCAGGACTGGTTAGGGTAGACCATTGCGCTCGGGAGACTGTACTGTCAGAACCGGTTATCACTGTTATCCAGAGAGTGTGACGTGGCCTCTGACTTTGGAATGTGAGGGTAATTGTGGGTTATGTGGTCATTCCCAGGGAAAGAAGAAGGCCTTTCTTCAAAGACGGATGAGCTACTCTACAATTATGAATGTTCTGCAACCATATCGTCCCTTTTACACTGGGTTTGGCCTATGTGGTTGGCTGGCAAGGCTATTTCTGGGAAAGAAAAGGCTTCATTTATTTTCTGAAGGCAGGGTCAAAAAAGGGGAAAAAAAAAAAACATATTTTTTTGGCTTGGATTGACAACTACAGAAAACTACCCCCACACCACACCAACCTGCGTAGCTTGAACTCATTTGTGACAAAAGTGCTTCCTCAGGTCCTGTGAGCCACCCCCTGGGTATGCCCAGGGTCACAAGGCACATACCTGCAGGCTGACCTGGCTCTAGGGTGCCTGCCCAGGGAGTGAGTGGGGACTGGATTCCAGCCCATCCTCCACTTGGCAAGCCAACCCCCCAGAGTAGGGCTGTATCATCCCACAGGAAGGAGTACCTTTGACTGTCCATGTGCCCACAAGGGGCATCTTTTGGTAATTCACAGAAAGACAACTCGCCACCAAGGGGGCATGAATCTCCTTGGAAGTCAGATGTTCGGCTCTAGCAGATGGCCCAGGGCTGCCTGGCACAAGGTGGTAAACTAGACTACTGTTTCCTACTCTTCAGCACCCCCACCACAGCATTATGTACCCACATCCTTTGCCACGTGACTCTGCAGGGCCCCCCACTAGACAAGGAGGGCTGCATACCTCCATCCACTCACAGGGGTCTTGGCTGTACGACTTGCTTTGCTTGGTGGAATGTCAGTGGAGGTGTGGTGAGCAGTGGCTTTCAATGCACTTACTTCATCAAACTTGGCCCCCTGAGTCTCTGCCACCTGCCATGAGAAGGGCATGCTACCAAGAGCCGCTAGTACTAGGTGAAGGAGCCCCACGGAGACCCACAGCCTGAAGTGGAGCCACCTTCAAGGTCCCACAGATCAATAAGCAAAAGCAATAAACGTGTGCTCTTTGTTATGCTGCACTATCGCAATAAAAACTGACTAATACACACGGTGATTCACGAAGTAAGATAAACTCCCTCAGAGCAAGAAGCCTGGGTAGTGCAGCTAGGAGAAAGCATCCAGGGGTGAAAAGCAAACAGAAAAACCAAGCTGATATTCTGCTGAAGGACTGAGCGGGGAGGCTGAGTCCAGCTGGAATGGAAACTGAGGACCTCAGATGAAAGCGAATGAATTCAAAAGAGGAGCTGGAAATGACACCCTGCCAGATTCAGGAACTGAACTCCCGGGACTTCACAGAAGCACACCTGAGGCTTCCATTGTGGCTGAGGAGGGGCTACCAGGAGTTCTGAGTGCGCCCAGATATTTATGATGTTAATCAAGGTGGCCCCAAAGTGAGTGCCACTCATGGGAGCAAAGGCTCACCATGCTGGGCACCATGGGGGGTGGGGGGACAAGGATGCCCAGAACACCCTGCTTTCAGCACAAGGGCTACAATGCACTCCCAGGGCAGCCCTTCTGAGGACGGCAGACATTTTGTCTGCAAGAGTCTTTCCACTGAGTCAGCCAGTTTTTAATGAGGGCAGTACACCAGGCAGTGCAGCCACCTCACTGCCCATTTTTTCCACCTTGATCACAGCTCCATCCAGCTGCAGTCGATTTGGCTTTTGCTAATACAGATGCACGTCTCACCACTTGCAGCAGTGAACTACGGAACATTCAGGTTTTATTGGCTTGTGGGGAGAGATGCTGGAAAGGAGAAAGGAAGGGAATTCCTCTGCTACACGGCTTCCAAGCCAAAAACAAATACCCAAGTCAAATGCTTAATACTCAACGGTCATCCGGGAAAACAAGCCCAAGTGTAACGTGGGTCATACTTGGACAGAAAGGACAAAATGGCCCTCTCCAAGTGTCCTGCTTCCCTGGTATGACTGTGCCAGCCTCCAGGGCCATGAGGACAATGATGCTGGGGTTCGCTCCTTTAAACTGTTTACAACAGTGCCCAGAAAGAATACCTTTGCTAAGAACCTTCTCAATAACAAGACGATTCTAGTAGAAAAACAGCAGGTAAAGGAGATTTAATAAAATGTAAACCTGTAAACTACTTTCATGTAAAACTGAGCTTTAGTAAAATGATACGTATTGAAAACCAATCACTGGGGCTTTCACAGGAGCCACTGTTAATCCCCTCAAAACCTTCAAGCTGCGTGACCTCATTCCTGGTTTGACACACGGGGGAATGAAGGTTAGAACAGTAACACGACCAACCGATAGTCACCCAGCCACTAAGTGACAGGACCTGAATTCGAATCCACTGCTGATCTGACTCTAAAGTTTATTTTCTTTCCATTATACTAGACTGACATTAACCCTATATTTCATATAAAAGCAGATATAAAATCTCAATCTACTAACACACATGTCTAACAGATGTAATTTCCTTGAGTTTTCTAGTACCCAACTTAATGTCTCTCTCCAGTTCATTCCACCAGGGCGATGATAACCCAAATTCAGGCAACTGTTGGCCCCTGTCCTCCCCAGGCTGCACAGCGGGCCCTTGGGATGCTCCACACCATGTCTCCCCAGACACGTGGTTTTAGCGCAGTGGCGGATGACAGGTCCACAATGGTCCCCACATGCTGCCAGTGCCCAAGTCGAGCAGGAGCCACCACACCTGTCTCTTCTGCTGCTTCAGTGGGGAGGTGCCCTAGCCTCCAGGTCATCTAGGAAGACAATTTTGAGACCCGACCATCCCAGGGTCCCCAGAGAAACAGAGCCCCAGCTCCTGCAGGGCTAACCTGCTCATTACTGCCCCTTCCATGGGCTTCTCCTCCTTCCGACTCACGCCTCCCACCCCCTCACTTCTACTTCCTGGAATGTCCTCCCAAATAAACGACTTACTTTCCCTGATGGCTCGGGCAGTAATAGAATCCACCTGCAATGCAGGAGCCACCAGAGACGCGAGTTCCATCCATGGGTCAGGAAGATCCCCTAGAAGAGGTCATGGCAACCCACTCCAGTATTCTTGCCTGGAGAATCCCATGGACAGAGGAGCCTGGCGGGCTACAGTCCACAGGGTCGCACAGAGTCAGACACGACTGAAGCGACTTAGCATGCATGCACAGGTGAATCCTTGTCTCAGGATCTGTGTTCAGAGAAACTCACACGTGGTTTAAGTCCAGGTTCCTGGGGATTTCTACAGGGTGAAGGCATAGCAAGGACAGATGGATGGATATGGTTTAACCGATGGGCCCGTCACTCGCCCCCTGAGGTTTCAGCAAGGACACCCCCACCCCAACATCCCAGCCACCAGGCTACGGAGCTGTGGCTGAGCTGCCCCGTGTGTTCCTGTCCTCTGGCTCCCTCAGGCCCTCTTTTCTGTCTCTGTACCAGGCCACACGGGGGTTACAGAATCCTCTGAAACATTCCAGATGGCCATTCCCACCTCCCCAGGGCTCCACCCAGGGAAGAACATGGAAGCCTCCTCTCAGGTCTCATCGACCTGTGTTGGCTTTGGCTGCTTTTCCGATGCTACACCGAGAAACCAGAGCTGGAGTCCTTCTCTCTAGGACCACCAGAGCCCATCCTTTCATCACTTGCCTTCTGGCTCCCTTTATCCCCACCAAGGGAGAAGCCATCTCCCCTCAAACATCCTCCTCCCTCAGACTGTGTCCCCTCAGCATTCTGTCTACGCCCAAGTCCCCTCCATCCCGAGGGCCCCAGTTTGTGGAGCCCAAAGGCAGGAGGAAACTGGCAGGCTACGTTCTGCTTTCTGCTTGTCACTTCTGTACCCGAAACAATTATTTCAGGCTGGTCCCCTAGACCCTTGGAAGGTTTAGGGGCAGAGGGGGGACCACTGTGGTAAAAATGAGGGAACTAAAAATACAAATATCCATTTCTATTGTTTTAATATCATTCTTCCACCTTTATGGGCTCCCCAGGTGGCTCAGAGGGTAAAAAATCCCTGCAACTAAGGAGACCCGAGTTTGATCCCTGGGTCAGGAAGATCCCTTGGAGAAGGGAATGGCAACCTACTCCAGCATTCTTGCCCGGAGAATTCCATGGACAGAGGAGCCTGGTGGGCTACAGTCCATGGGGTAACAAACAAGTCGGACACGACTAAGTGACTACCACTTTCTTCACTTCTTTTCTTTTCCACCTTTATGAGACACATTAAAAATAATCCCTAGTACAATGCAGTCCTAGTGTGAAATCCCACTGTTTCTTCCCCAAGTGACTGAAGGAGAGTCCTTCATTTCCTCCAGATCTTTCCTGTGTCCCCGCCTTCCGGACAGGCTTCCTCATTTCCTGATACCAGGGTTTCTGCAGTTTGAGAAGGGCTGCCCAGTCCCTCTGCTCACACTCTGAGTTCAGGTTTGACTACGATTTGGGAGACACTGGCTTTCCTTCTCGTCAGCCTTTCTGTACAATGACTGGTATAACTGGCAGTTGCCCAAGAACCATTGCTCCTGCTTTTCTGTCCCCACCCCCGACGGTGGCATTGTGCTGGGAAAGGTACTTTCTGTTCCTGTGGCATCTGACCCCACGCCCACCAAGTCCCTGCCTCATCCAGGTCCAGCGAGGGCATGGCTGTCCCAGGTTTGTGTCCAAACCCAGGAGACAACCATGCCATCAGCTCTCGGGAGAAAATGAGGTACAGTTTCTGATAGAAATGGTTCCTGACACTCACAGAATCACCGCGAGGCCCACGTTTTTGACTGTCTCAGAAAGGACAATCCCCTGATCAGAAGGAAACAACCTTCTGCCGCTTCCCCAAGTGACCTGACCTTGCCGCCCAGGGGAGGGCTCAGTGGGTGGCTTGTGGCTGCCACTTTTAAATATCAGCTCAAACTCTCTTTCAGAACCATTTCTAACTTTGATTTTGAGATAAGAAATATCACCAAAACCCATAAAAGTTACTACATCCCATACAAAATGTACTGTACCACCATTTTTTTAATGAGGAAGATCTCAATATGTTGGTATGAAACCATAACCAAGATACATCGTATGGTGAAGCAAGCAAGTGACAGAACAATGTATTACGGATTTTAAAGCAATTTATATAAATATTTACTGCTTCCCTGCTGGATCAGTGGTAAAGAAGACTGCTATCAATGCAGGAGACATGGGTTCAATCCCGGGTTGGGATGAGCCCCCGGAGGAGGGCATGGTAACCACTCCAGTATTTTCGCCTAGGAAATTCCATGGACAGAGGAGCCTGGTGGGTACTGTCCATGAGGTCTCAGAGAGTCAGACACGACTTATCGACTAAACAAAAACAACAATATAACAATATGTAAAGAATGTCTCTTAAAAGATATATTTTTAAAAACCGAAAATGTTAGGAGTTCCTGAGGAGGGAACCTGGCAACTCAGGATTATTTCTCCTTTTCACTGAACCAGCTTCACTATCTCCCTATATTACTTTTAAAAGGAGAGAAAGAAAAAGGAAACACACTGTTAAATTAAACAGAGGCTCATAAAAAACAATCTATGGGCATCATATTTACTAAGGAACTTGTTGAAAATGGCAGTTCCTGCCATATGACCCAGCAATCTCACTGCTGGGCATATACACTGAGGAAACCAGACTTGAAAGAAACACGTGTACCCCAGTGTTCATCGCAGCACTGTTTATAATAGCCAGGACATGGAAGCAACCTAGATGCCCATCAGCAGACGAATGGATAAGGAAGCGGTGGTACATGTACACAATGGAATATTACTCAGCCATTAAAAAGAATACATTCAAATCAGTTCTAATGAGGTGGATGAAACTGGAGCCTATTATACAGAGTGAAGTAAGCCAGAAAGAAAAACACCAATACAGTATACTAACACATATATATGGTATTTAGTCAATCAGTAAAGATAACCCTGTATGCGAGACATCAAAAGAGACACAGAAAAATAGAACAGTATTATGGACTCTATGGGAGAGGGCGAGGGCAGGATGATATGGGAGAATGGCATGGAAGCATGTAAATTATCATATGTGAAATGAATCGCCAGTCCAGGTTCGATGCATGATACAGGGTGCTCGGGGCTGGTGTGCCGGGATGACCCAGAGGGATGGGATGGGGAGGGAGGTGGACAGGGGGGTTCTGGAAGGGGAAAACATGTACACCCATGGTGGATTCATGTCAATGTATGGCAAAACAAATTTAAAAAAAAGTGAAAATGAAAAAAAAAAAAAAAAAGGCAGTTCCAGTTGGTCAGGGAACTCTAGGATCTGCATTTCTAATCAGACCCCAGGTGATCCTCACGTCGGTGGACTGTGCTCTAAAAAACCTACCACAAAATTCTAGCCTCGCAGGGCTGCAGGGCAGGCTGCTGAAGGCTCTGGAAGAACTGGTAGACTGGAGACAGGCAGTGCTGAGGGCACCTGGGCATCCCGAGGGCTGTCCCTGGGAGGGCAGCAACTCTGCTCACCATGACACGACACTGAATAAAGTAAGGGACAAGCCGCTTCCTTTCCGCACTCACCTCTTAGATCCATGACAACCATCTCACTGGATGGTGTACTTGGCAGCAGCTTACTTTGTTTGCTTGCTCCTTTTCCTTTGTAGAAAATGCTCCCCTAACCTAAATGGTGAGCAAAATTAAAAGCAGCCTAATTATAAAAGAAAAGGGAAGCTGCAGTTCACAAGTAGCATGAAATCTAAACTCCAATCCAACAGACCTTTGTAACAATCTACCAAAAAAAAAAAACAGAGACAAAGAAAGCAAAGGCAAACAATTCCAAAATGATTTAAAATTAACTGACATCTGGTTATAAAGGAAAGAGTCATCAGGCACCCAAACTGGAAGTGATGGTGGACTTCTAATGAATCTTAAAAATTTACAAATTTGCAGTGACCACTGGGAAGTAAATAAGTCCCCACTAAATGGTGGTGATGATACAAAAAGCACTAGCTGGTCCTTTAGGTTGATTTCCTGGGGCTGTGAGGGCAAGAGAAACAGGTGCAGAAGAAAAGCAGAGGAATCAGTTGTTTGCAGGCCAATCTGGAATTTTAATTCAAGCACGCTCCAGGTGCCTGGGCCAACACAGTTCTCAGCTGCTCTTAAGTGCTTCACAAACTATAGCAGGCATTGGTGATGCGACGAGCCCTAGCTAAAGGTTCCAGGAGCCCTGCCTAGTCCCGGAATCCTGCATCTGTCCCCGAGAAGAGCAGGGAAGGAGGACAGGGTAATCAAACAAAAGATGCATGCTGGGACTCTGTGATCCAGCATGGAGCTGAACTTGGGGACCCCATTGGACCCCAGCCCACCCCCTCTCCCAGCAAAAAGGAGAGAAAAGCCTATTTTGCCTCAACCTGATAATGAAGCAGCTTCATTATAAGATTAGCTGCTGGGATGAACAACACTCTCTTAATAATGCACACATTGCTATGACAACCGTCCACTTCGGTATCTAAAGATAACTTCATGGTATGGCCATGCTTCTGAAACTGGAAGGAAGGGGGCAGGGCACAACCATTAAAAGTATGACACAACCATTAAAGACCAGATACAACAGAAACCGGTTAGAACCTACTAGGCCCAAGATGGCAGAAGACTTGACTTCCGGGAGACTTTGAGCCTTATTATGTGCTCTCTGTATTATATTAGCGTACATGGAATGGCACATCCCTGGGCGCCATGACAGATCCAAGGCCAACCATAAAAGGCCCAAAACTGGGCTGTGACCCAACTCCTAGAATCCCCTCTGCTTCTCCAAGAGAGCTAGAACATTCCTCCTATTCCTTAGCCTATGAAATTGTTAGGTAATTAGAATAGGAAACAGGAGTCCAAAATGGCGGTGGCTAAAAGAAAAGAAGGGAAAAGCCCATGAAAATGGAACAAAGGTCAAAGGAAGGTCCGAGGACCGGAGTGAAAACTTCAGGTAGAACAGCACTCCTGGCTAAGCCCAATTGCATAGGGCAGGCTCAGGGGGAGGAAAAAACACATAAAAAGCAGAGCCAAAGCGCTCTCGCTCCCTTTTTCTCTCCCGCACCCTGGGGCGTTCTTCTCTTCGTGTTTTTGGGTCGACGGTCGGCAGGCCCTCATGCTTCAAGGATGGATTTTCCCGGTATTATCTAAATAAAATAGAGCTGTAACACTGGTTTGTCTAAGAGCTATAACATGGTCTGTCCAAGACCGGAGAGCCGTGACCCGCTGAGGGCTCTAATGTCCGTCACTCCAAATCTTTGTTGTGACGTGACGAGAACCGAGGAGCATACGCTCGCGTGACAAAATTATCCAGCCCCTAAAAATTAACCACCCCCACACCTCAGGGCCTGTTCTCACCTTTGAGACAGTGTGAACTCTGTCTGTGGAGCGTGTATCTCCCAGGGCCGCTCTCGCCTTCTGAGAGGACCCACACTCGGCCAATGTCTCTCTCTAAATAAACCTGTTTCACTTTACTACCACTTGCTCTTGAACGCTTTCCTGCCCAAAGCCAAGGACCCTGCCTTGGCGACTGTTTAGGCATTCAAGGAAACCTGAGACTTGACCATCCTCTTGCGCCCCATTTTTTCCTACAATACGTCCTACTTTGAGAAGAAACGCGGTTTCCCGTAGGCTCCACCATTCCGCTCGGTGCAGAGCCTGTGCCTGGAAGAGTGCCGTACAAGCCGGCGCGCGTGCACGTGTGTGCGTGCGCCAAGCCTTCGCGGCGGTCCTGGGCGCAGGGATACCGTCCAGTGCTCAAAGTTGGTCGCATTTCTGTTGGGCCCAGACACCCGAGCGCGTTGACACAATAATTCAGGAAGACAAGCTTGGCCAGGATTAATACTGTGATTAATTACGGCGGGAGCCCCAACAAGCGAGGGCGTGCAAGGGAGGGACGTGACAGCCCCTGGCGAGCTGGCTAGCTCGCCGGCAGGACGGCCGAGGAGAGTGTTGAGTGGGGAGCCGCATGGGCCTGACTGTAATGAGAAATGAGAAAAGTGCTGAAAAATTGATGGCGACTGCAGATCGCACAGGCTGGCGCGCAGCGGGGTCCCTGCAGCCCGCGCCGGGCTCCGTATGCTAATACGGGCGCCCGGGCCGCAGACAGGGAGGAAGAAAAGCCGCACAAAAGAGAGAAATGCAAATGACAGACGCGGAGATCAGTGCCGAGAATCCGGGATTAACTGCGTGGAGCTGGTGCTCGCTTGAGTTTAACCCTTTCTGGACTGTATTGGGGCTTCAAAGGGTGGGGTGGTGCTGCTGGGAGCTCAGGTGTGGACCTGGGTGCAGGCCGAAGTGGAGATGCAGGAAAATGGAGATGAGAAGAACTAAGAAGCTGGCTGGTTCTTCGAGGGTGGTGACTTAGTGATCCCTGGGGTAAGAAATGCACTGGCCCAGCTATGCGCTTCCTGGTACTGTTGGCCCCACAGGCAGCCAGAAGACATTCTCTGGTGTAGGCAGTGGAAAAAGAGGCCAAGAGGAGATGGCACCCAGGAGGCTGCTATGACTAGTGCCTCCACCTGCGCAGTGGATATACCGACGGTTCCAATATCATTTATGTGTTATCAGATGTGTGCACTTTCCTGCATCTCTGTTATACTCCAATCAAAAATGAAACGAGGAAGAAAAACAAAAAACAAAACGGGGCCTGAGCAGAAGAGCAGAGATCTGGTTTAAACCTTTGCAGACTTGCCTTCTATGGGAGTGGACAGCAGAGGAAATATTTCATGGATAGTGGGAGGCTCAAAACAAAAGTCAGGGTTGTAACGATGTGGGTGCCCTCCTAATTTGGGGTATGGCAACCCACTCCAGTATTCTTGCCTGGAAAATCCCATCGACAAAGGAGCCTAAAGGGCTATAGCCCATGGGGTTGCGAAGAGTCAGACACGACTTAGCAAGTAAACAAACAACACCTCTATCACTGTGGTCAGTACTCATGGAGTGGAAAACATGCTACCACAGAGACAGACTCATTCCTGCCCTCCTTCCTAGGAAAACTTGTTAGGATGAGAAGTTGGCAAGAATGCCCCAAGCATTCCGAAGGTGTGTGACATCAGGTCCTTAGACCAGCTTGGAGGGAAAAGGGGGTCCAGAATTCCAGACAATAGAATTCCATGTAAATACAGGCAGACCTGGGAAGATGCTGGTGACACAGGGTCACACAGACATAAATATATATGTTTCAAGAGAGGACAGAATCAGATTACGTATATGTTATAGAATTTAAGTTACATTTCTATATTTTTCATGTTTTTAGGTCTGTACGACTATATATCCAGCTATTAATAGTATTTCCCTCCATTGGATAGAAGGACTTGGACTTTCTCTGTAGTGTTTGAATTTTTCATACTCTTTTACCATTAGGGGGAAATGCATAAATGTAATTTCACTTTGAAAGGAAAAATGGCAAAGCCAGTGGGAATCATGGGAGTAATAAGTCCACCTTTCCAGTGGCCTCATTCCCTGAGCAAGGCTTCTGGGTGAAGTCTTCCCCAGATTCTTCCCATTTATGAGCAGCACAGCTGAAGTTCCTGCCTGTGAGTCTAGGGAATTCCCATCTGCTTCCCCAGGAAGCACTGCCCTGGATCCCACCATTTTACAGATGGAGGAGCAGAACTGCAGATCCAGAGGAGATCTGGGGGATGGCCATCGTGGGAGATGGGGGTGAGTTTATTGACCGCCTGTTGGATGCCCACACTGTGCAGGACACTGCCACACAGGACTTCTGCCAAGTTGCACCCTCTCGTTTTCCTGATGAGAAAACCCTTTGTGAGCAATTTGCCTTGCCTTAAGAAAGTCTCTCGGGGGAGAGTGTGGAAATGACTGTCCACCCCGAGATGTGGCCACTCTTTGTCTCTAGCCCAGGGTCCGGAACAGCAGAGGGCCCACAGCCCTGTTGAGAGAGAAATGAAATCTACAGCCAAGGAGAGGCAGGCGGATGTATACACACACCAAGGAAGGAGGGCACTTTGGGTGTTGGTTACATTTTTTCCCCCGGGGACAATTAAAATAAGGCAGATTGTCTGTGCCAGAGTTCCTCTGAACCAGAAATTACAATCTTTGCTTGAAGAGACAAGAGGATTCCAAAACAGTTTAAATGTCCTCCTTTTCTCCTTTTACTGCAAAGCTCCAATGAACTCGAAGCCCAGGGGTATCCACTGCAACACAACAGATTAACCAAATAGGACTGCAGAATCATTGGGGATCTTTTTTTCCTTTTATTCAAGCCCCCATGTGAGGACAGGGCTGGGGAGGGGAGGGGAGTTCGGGGAGGAGGGAATCTTTGCTAAGGCAGACATGGCTTTGCTGGGCAGAGCGATTATACTAAAAACATCTGGAGCATGAAATTTTAAAATGCCCAAATGACAGTGGGTATTCTCTGTGAGATGCCACAGGAGGGGGCAGGAAGCTTTCCCAGGAGGTGAGATCTGTTCCCTTTCTCTACCTGTCCTGAAGCAGAGGCTTGGGATTTGAATCTGTCAGTGCAGGACTCTCCATGTCCTTCTCATTCTCAAACAGGAAGGAATCCGGACATCACAGTGGATTGTTTATGCATCAGCCACATGGAAGGGTAGCCAGGTGTTTTTTTGCTTTATGTTTCTTTCGTGGTGGCTCTGATGGTAAAGAATCTGCCTGCAATGCAGGAGACATGGACTCAATCCCTGGGTCAGGCAGGTCCCCTAGAGAAGAGCATAGCTACCCACTCCAGTATTCTTGCCTGGAGAATCCCATGGACAGAGGAGCCTGGTAAGCTACAGTCCATAGGGTCCCAAAAGAGCAGGACGTGACTGAGTGATTAACACTTTCACTTTCACAAATATAATGCATTCAACTGACATTTAAAAACAAAACAGCTGAAGAAAGACCTGACCTGTGATTCTTTCACCAACTCCTTGTTCTGAAAGTTGTTAAGAGAAGAATTAAGCAACCCTCTGCTTTTCAGGAGTGGCAGTTTACACCTAATGATGATTTTTTTTTTTTAAGTCTTCTTTACAGACGAATGCCAGGTAAGAGACGTAGAAGGAGTGAAGAGATTTAAAAATAACCAGTTTGCAGCCCTAAATGAAATGATCAGACAATGATTAATCAATGAGAGTTAAAGCCATTAGGAGTTAGAATAGAATGAAGTCATTCTTAGTTATGTGAAAGTGAGAAAATTTACTTCCCATCTGTTCTTTCTTAGAAATTCACTAAGATGTGAACCCCCCAAATAAGGGAGTGGACATGGCCCCCACAAAACATAGAGCAGAAAGGGTGAGGGGAAGTCTGAGAGATGGGCAAGCAGCTCAGACAACAACAGAGGTTGGAAGGCTGGAGTCTGGAGGTGAGATTTAAGAGATCATATACCGCCCAGAATTTGGCCCAAAGGCAAGTAATTTAAAAACAAAAGAAAAGATCTTTTTAACTCTAGGAAAATATAAAAGCAGCCTGTTCAAGGAAGATGCCATGATCACAACACACTAGTTGTCTCTGCAAGGAACAGTGTTTACATAGGCACAACAGTGCAATCACTGTCTAATGATTTTCCACTTAAAAAATTCACCTAGAGTCAAGCAAGAAGACTCAGGACGAAAGAATACAACATACACATCTTCCACCTTGACGATGTGGACATTTAAGTACAGATAATGGAGTGGAAATGGGGTAGGAGATCTGTAGGGATGTTAACACCTTCATCTCACCAAATGAGGAGGCAGAAGACGCTATTACTGACCTAACAAGAAACAGTTTTGGGAGTTTCCTGGTGGTCTAGTGGTTAGTCCTTTCGACGCTGATTGTCCCAGATTCAATCCATGGTCAGGGAACTGAGATCCCACAGCTGAGTGATGCAGCCAAAAAAAAAAGTGTAAGCATATTTCCGAAAGTGATAAATGTAATTCATAGAAACTATAAAGAGTGATATAATCAATATTAGGCCATTGGAGAGAGATGGAGGGGTAGTGGAAGGGAACTAAGTCCCCATGTGTCAGGAGGTCAACCATGAATGTCCAAAATTGATCAGTATCTATTTTAAAATATGAAGTAACTTTCAAAAGAAATAGCTAAATATATTAATAAGATTCATCTTGGAAGAGTGGGGCTTGGTGGGAAGTATGAAGTAAGAAACAGTTTATAAACCTTTCTGTACAATTTGATTTTTTAATCAGGAACACATATTAACTCTCTTAAAAGATCTATATTAAAAATATAGGGAATCCCTTGGTGGTCCGGTGGTTAGGACTCAGCACTTGACTGCCATGGGCCTGGGTTCAATCCCTGGTCAGGGAAATAAGATCCCACAAGGTACACAGTGTGGTCAAAGGGGAAAATACATATATATATTTAAAAGAGGTGTATGAAGCCATTAATTTGGAAATTACTGTCATCCCATGCATAAGTATTATATCAATTAAAAAAACATACTGACACAGAATTAACAGAATTGCAACTCAGCAATTATTATGGGAATTACTGACCTCCATAATTATTGGGTCTTCTCACTCTTCAGTTGGTATGCCTCTTGAATTATTCATGCTTTTATGTCTCTGAGTAAAACTTTCGTCCTCTGTTTATATATTGTTTCTGTGTTTTTCTTGGTTGAGTTTATCCCTAAGATTTTTATATTTGTGTTCCTATTTTGAATGGGATTTTTAAAGTAAAATCTATAAGTGATTATTGCTGACATAGAAAAATAATCAATTCTGCTGTTTTCAAATATGACCCTCATACTGTAATCTTATATTATCCTAAGTGGTTTTTCAGTTGGGTCTGTTGGTTTTTTTTTTTTTTTTAATAGGTGATAATTATATCATCTGTGAGTTATGATGAGCTCAGCCTTAATTCTGTTTATTCCTTTGCTCTATTTCCTCTATTTTGTAAGTTGTTAAGTAACAATAGCAATGTTGAGCATCCTTGTTTCCTCCCTGATGGTAATGGGAGCCCTTCTAATCGTTCTACCCAAGTAAGTTTTGAGCTGGCTGCAATGGGAAGGTAACAGTTCATAGTAGTCAAGGGGATGGGATTTCAGATCAGACTAACTGGGTCCTGGGTCAGACTGGATCCACTGTTTACTTAGTAGTGTGACCTTAATCAATTACTTATCCTCTCTACACCTGGGTTGTTGTTTGTTTTTTGACTATAAATGGTATAACGGTGTCTACTTCACTGGATGTGTGTGCATGCTCAGTCATTGTTGTGTCCAACTTTTTGCGACCCCATGGACTGCAGCCCGCCAGGCTTCTCTGTCCATGGGATTTTCCAGGCAAGAATACTGGAGTGGGTTGCCATTTCCTCCACCAGAGGATCTTCCCAACCCAGGGATCGAACCCAAGCCTCCAGCATTGGCAGGCAGATTCTTTACCACTGAAGCACCTGGGAAGCCCCTCATTGGGTAGCAGTGCTCATCAAATGAGATTTTATGTGTAAAGTGCCTATACAATGCATGAGCTGGTCTAGTTCATGGTACTTTCAAGAATCTAATATATAACACTTGTGCTATATCATCTTGTTAGATCTGGCCTTTTATTAGTACTTTGAGGTTATTTGGGGCCCAACTCTGCCCTTAGTTTTCATGGTTTCCATTGGTTCAGCAGTTTGAATCTTGCTTATTATTCCCTGGGAATATAGTGGAACTTTGAGGTGCTGTATCCATTTTACACAGGGAATCCTCACTGACACTCTAGTTGCCTGTGGATCTTGTCCTCTCTTCTTTGCATCTGATTGAGAAAAGAACATGGGTTTTAATATCAGACAGCCCTGCAGGGAGATCACAGCTCTGGACTCACTATGGAGTCCTAGAGAGGGTCTTAGCATCTGTCGGTTTCCAGATCCTCGTCTCTAAGTGGACTGGAAGTCTCCCTCATGGGGCTATTTTGAACATTAAAGATGAGCAAAAGCTCACACCTAACCTGGCGCCTGGACCATCACACCCTCTTCATGGCTTTCTGTTCCTCCATCCAGGACCTCTTTATCTACAATCTGAAGTAGTGAGTGGCCTGGGAAGGGAGGAGGAAACAGAGCTCCCAGGGATGATGCCCAGCTCCACCTCAGGTGGATGTATCAACAATTCGCTCTTTCCCAGCTCAGCTCTGGTGGGAGTCAGAAGCGCTGGCTCCCACACCTGATACAGCAGCCAGGCATCTTGGGAGATGCCCCACCTCTGGAAGAACCATGAGAGGCCTCTCCCTTCAACAGCAGCAGCTCTGAAACCGTCCACCGAGGGACTTGGTGTGCAGCACAGAGACACAGCTTCTTCCCCTGCAGAGATCAATTCTCCCTCAGCCAGAGCCTGCTCAATGCCCTTAGACCTTCCAGAAAGGCTCCCAGCAGCTCGATGCAAAATATTTATTAATATTTGGACAAGACAAAGGAATGCATCACCACGCAGCCGCATTGGCAAGCAGCAAAGAGACATTCGAATCGCTCTGAGTCACCCCAAGCAAATGCCACAAAACACAAAGGCCCTCCTGCTGCCTGTCTCAGTTGACAGAATACCAATTATCAGCATCTGTGGATTCATCCACTTGGCACCCGTGTGAGCCTCTGCTGTGTCCTGTTTGCCAAGCCATCTTTACCAAGGATGCAGAGAGGAGCACAGAGATTCTGAGCAACGGTGACGCTTCAGCCTCAAGTCCAGATTTTCACAAAAGCCATCCATGGGAGGTTTTCCTGAGTGGCATCTGGATCCATCAGACCCCTGTTATGTGTTCAGCATCATAGAGTTGGTTCTTTCTCCTGCCTTTCCTGTCTCTCTGGCTCCAGGCACTAACCCAAACCAGAGACCTGGTGATACCCTGGGGTCCCTCTCTGTCACCACACTATCCAGTTGGTCACCAAGCCCTGTTGATTTGATTTCCTAAATCAAACCCAAGTATCTCCATCTCTCTTCCCCTTCCTCATGACTGTTGGCTGAATTACTGCACAGTCTTCTCCTTGGTCTCAGGGCTCCAGTCTCTCCCTCTTCAGTCCATTTTCCACAAAGCAGCTAAGTCGACTGTGGGTTTCCATGCCACCACTAAGGGCTTGCTGTTGGATAAGTCCCAAGTCCTTAGCATGGCATACAAGGCCCTGTGGGGCCTGCCACCACCCACCTCTCCCTACCCTCCAGTGCGCCCAGCACCACACCCCAGCCAGGATGAACATGGTCTGGTTCTGTGATGCTCATCATCTTCTTCCTGACTGTTCCCACTGTCTCTGCCCACCTCCTCCTGGTTAGCTCCCTTTCCCCCTCAGACTCAGCTCCAATGTCCTGTCCTCAGGACACCTTTCTTGGTCCCACTCACACTGACTTTGCTGCCCTCCACCAAGCTCCACAGAGTGCTAGGCTCACATATCTAATAACACTTATTGCATGTCCTTGGCCACATCTCGTTGTCCCTAGTTAGACTGTGAGCTCCATACTGACCTTTAACACTGGGTTCTGCAATAGTGGATGCTCAGTGAACATTTCCTGAAAATATTAATTCATTCTTCAAAGCAAGGCACTGGTGAAGCACCCAGCTACGACCACCCATTTGAAGAATACATTACTGTTGACAGAGCACATCCACTGCCTTTTTTCACATGAGGCACAAAATAACCAACAAGGGGAAAGAAGAGGGAAGATGGTACAACTTCCATTTTGTAGGTAAGAGCAGTCATACTCCTTGATTCAAAAACTGAAACTCAAGGAAACTGTCCAAGACCATTGATAAACACACCAGTGTGGAAATAATGATGGTGGTAATGGTGCCAAAGGTGGCTACTGATTATTCAGCAACAACTACAGGCTCTGGGTAAATCCCTCACAGGTAGAATTTTGTTTATTCTTTTGAACCCTAGTCCAGTGTTCTTACTACAAGCCTACTGAGTTTGTTTCAGTCATCCAGAAACATTTTTTGGAATGACGAACATCTTAAGGATCTTTTTCTGAATATAATTCACCCATTGCCACAGTGTCAAGTGTCTACCCATAGTTCCATTTCAAGTTAAAAATATAGAAGTTCCATGTTAAGATAGAATCGTAGCTCACAGATCCATTTCTCCCACTGTAGCATAGCACACACCAGGCCAGCTACTTAGTTAGCTTTAGTTGGTAGCCTGTTAGGCCCCAAAAGACGAGGACAAAGGAGTTGGTGGTGAGCCACGGCAGTGCTGCTAGGATGAGGAGAGAGGCCCAGTCTGGAGACATAATGGTCATGACAGATTCTATCATCTTTAAGGTCAGCTGAGCCCATAAATAAGAGGTGAGAGGACACCAGAAACTGGGCACATCACAGCCTTCCTCGCTCTAAAGAATAGTTCGTTCTTTCTCCTCCTCTGGAATACAGAAGGAAAGTCTGGAGCAACTGCAACCATATTAGCACCATGAGGGAAGCCCATCTGTGGATGAAGCCCACATAGAGAAGGATCTAGCCAGAGTTATCTCAGAGACACAGTACCAGAGCCACCATGATGATACCTACCTTCCTCTCTGATACCCACCTCTTCTGGACTGTTGTCCGAGAGTGTGAGGCAACACATTTCCTGATGACTTAAGTTAGATGGAGACCTGATTAAGGTATTTGCTGCAGAAAGCATTCTAACAGATATAATCCCTTTACTAAGTCAAGAATTGGGAATGTCATGGAGTCCCAAACATGTGAGAAACAATGAAACCTTCGCATCTTGGTTAAAGACATAGACTCAAACTGTATTCAAATCCCAGCTATGATATTCACCAGCTCTACTGCTGGACATATTGCTTAACCTTTTGAAATTTCAACTGTTTCATTTGAGAAATAGGAATAATAAGTCTTACCTTGTTGCATGGTTTGAAAGATTAAATGAGATAATGCACAAAAAAGAAGTTCATACTGTGCCTGGTGCACAGTAACAATAGTAAGAGTAGTAGAAGGTGAGTGGTAGAGATGGTGGAGAATAGGAGTAATTATTCCATGTAGGTAAAGTGCCTCATGAGACCTCCGAAGTCATCCCCTACATGGCTCTGCCTCAGAGGTGCTGATGGAATTTAGAGTGTCTGTGACTCAGAGTTGGAGCTCATTGCACCTAACTGTTGAAAATTTAGCTCTTTGCAAATAGATATTAATCTCCAGTGAAATATTGGAGAGCTTTAATTAAGGTGATCGAGCTGATTAATGATTCCCTCCAGGCGAATGCTGAGGCACCCAGAAGTGGAGCAAGGGCTTTCTGAATCACAGGCAGAGCAAATCCATCCACCAATTTACAATTTACTTTTCTCAGGCTGTGGGCTCTCAAGGCTGTACCCCAATCCAGGATTCCCATGGCTACTTTCACAGAGGTAAACACTCCTGCCCATCAAAAGGAAAGACTGGGTCACCAAGCCTGGGTTGGGCTTTTTTTAATTCTAGTCTTCATACTTCTCTGCAAGAATTGAGTACACCAAGATGAGCAGTGGCCGTGGAGCTTTGGGATAAGAAACTCCAGATTCTTGCTCCATTCCACTGCTAACTTGAATTAGATAAAGGCCCAAGATATACATCGTACTTCTATTGCAGGGGCACAGGTTTGATCCCTCAGTGAGGAACTAAAGGTAGGTAACGTTTCAGATGGTAAAGAATCCACCTGCAATGCAGGGGACCCAGGTTTGATCCCTGGATTGGGAAGATCCCCTGGAGGAGGAAATGGCAACCCACTCCAGTATTCTCACCTGGGAAATCCCTCGGACAGAGAAGCCTCGAGTGGCTATGGTCCATGGGGTCGCAAAGAGTTGGACACAACTGAGCAACTAACACTTTCACTACTTCTGCTTTTGGGGAACTAAAATCGCACAAGCTGCACATGGCCAAATAAATAAATAAAAAATTTTTAAATCTGTGGGAATATTTATTTCATATTCTGTATGGATCCGATAATTCCTCTGAAGTTTTATTGCATCTTTTTCTAAAGTATAGTATGATGACATTGTGATTTATAAGAAATATATTTAGCTTTTATCCCTTCCTAGCACAGAATTCCTAAAACCCTTTGAATGTCCTCAGTGATAAGAATTAGCTTCTAGTATCTTTTGTTGTTATTTAACAAGTCCCTTTCAACCACACCCAAGTTTCTGTTAATGAAATGAGCTTTAGAAAGCCCTGAGGATGGGAGCAGGGTGCCAGAGGAACCAGGAGACCAAAAGGTTGGCACTTTCATTTATATCCCCTTTCCTCCCCTCCTGACCTCCAACCTCCAGGGAGGGGAGAGGAATTGAATTAGTTGCCAAAGGCCATGATTTAGTCAATTGTGACTATGCAATGAGGCCGCAATAGCAAACCCTCACCAGGGCTTCCCTGGTGGCTCAGTGGTAAAGAATCTGCCTGCTAAGGCAGGAGACCCAGGGTTGATCCCTGGTGGGGAAGTTCCCACATGTCACGGAGCAACTAAGCCCATGGGCCACAACTGTCCAGCCTGTATTCTAGAGCCCATGCACCACAACTACTGAAGCCCATGCACCCTAGAGCCCATGCTCCACAGGAAGAGAAGCCACCACAATGAGGCGCTCACACAGCACAGCAAAGAGTAACCCCTGCCCACCGCAACTAAAGAAAGCCCACACAGCAACAAAGACCCAGCAGAGCCAAAAATAAATAAATGATTTTAAAAAGAAAGAAAAGAAAACCCTCACCAAAGGAGCAGGAGAGCGCTTCTAGGATGGTGAGCACGTGGAGGTTCTGGAAGGTGGCGCCCCTGGACAGGGCATGGATATACCACGCCCCTCTCCATACACCTGACCCTACACATCCCTTCCATCTTGCTGTTGCTGAATCCTATTCTTTGGTAATAAACCAGTGATGGCGTGAGTGGCCTGTTCTCCTGAGTTCTGTTCTCCTGAGTTCTGAGCCACTCTAACACTTGAAGCCAAGGAGGGGGTTGTGGGAACCTCCAATTCATAGTCCAACTGTCAGAAGCACAGGAAACAGCCTGCACTTGTCCCTGGCAGCTGAATGGGGCCAGTCTTGTGGGACCGAGCCCTTCACTTGTGGGATCTGATGCTGTCTCCAAGTAATAGGGTTAGAATTGAGTTCAACTGTAGGACACCCAGGTGGTGTCAGAGAATCGCTCAGTAGGGGGCGGGGGGGGACTCACATTTGAAGACCAGAAGTGAAATACTGAGAGCACTAACAGTACAGAAGAACAGAAGACGTTTTCCTGGACAGTGGTATCTACTGACTGTCTCAAGCTGCCTTGTTCCCTGCTAAGTTTTATAATATATGTGTGTGTGAGCCCTTAATCATTAGAATTCCATCAGAAGGACTTCTCTGAGTTTAGAAAGGATCTCCATTTGCTTCTTCAAAGTATTGGGAGGGATGGCCATCCTGGGCCCACATTAAATTAAAGTTCTCAGCTTGTTTATTTCAAATCTTGCAAACAACCAATCCCTCCCAAGGGCCAGCCTGGGTCCATAGATTTCCAGAGGGTACTTTTCCCCTCTTACTCAGAATCAAAATGATGCTGAGACACACGCGTTTCCTTGCATTTTTCCTTGGCAAGGAGGGTTTTTCCTGGTTTACTCTTTTACTAAAGGTGTAGCCCTGGTACTTCCCTGGTGGTCCAGTGGCTAAGACTCCACACTCCCAATGCAGTGGGGCCCGGGTTCAATCCCTGGTTGGGGAACTAGATCCCACGGCCACAACTAAGAGTTTGCCTGCCACAACTAAAGGTCCCATGAGCTGCAACTCAAGCTAAGACTCGGCACAGACAAATAATTTTTTTTTTAAAGTGTAGCCCTTTGTGAATCCTAATTCTGTATCGAGTGGAAAGAAGACCCTCTGACTCTTGCCAGGCCTAAAGTCTCATCCACCTAATGTCTGTGGCTGCAGGGGCCTCCGGGCAGCCAGCAATGTCAACTGTCACTCACAGCCCCGTGCTCCCTCCCACATCCACTTTGTCCCTGGTCTCTGATGACTTCCTTCATTTTCTTACAAGCTCATCCATGCTTGTAAAATTGTGTTTCTTACATAAGCATTTTTATCTAGTATTTTCAGTTGTTTCATAAGAGAAGGGCTTTAGAATTTCTAATCTTCCATTTTGCCAGAAACAGAAATCTCATCTTTTCCTGAACTCACAGTGCTTAGTAAGGTTGATAAAGCATCACGTACAGCCCACAGCAAGCAAACTAGCAAGATTGTTTACCTCTTAAAAGGGAATAAGAGGTTGGATATTATCCACATTACAGTGTCTTGGGAATAATATTGCTCTAGAGGGCTTTGCCCATAAACACCTGCAGGAAAACCACCTCATTAGGGAAAGATTCCATAAACTACATTCCTGGGAGAATTTTCTCTTTGGAACAGTGACAAGAACTTGCACCCAACTGTCAGGGGGAGATTTCTCTATATACTCTATCGGAGATGAATAAAGATGCTCAAAGAGCAATGTAATGATAGTCGTTGTTACAACAGTTTGAAGTTTCTTAAAGGGCATTGTTTAACAAAGTCCTTCTATGATATTTATTACGTGCTCTTCTTGACGGATGTTCCAAAAAGGCCTGAGGGTTAAGGAGCTATAGGTGGGGAGCACTAGGGCACCTCTTCTGGGGTCAGAAACCCCTCACCAACAGTAAATGAAGCCTTTTTGAGGAAGGCTTTGACAAGCCACCTGGAATCCAAAAAGCTCCACCTTCTCCCTTCCCTAGGTTTAGCTGCCTCATGTACACTGAGCTCTATCTATGAGACTGGGACCCTTTCGGGGTCACTGATATCTGCTAACCTCAGAGTCCTCATGGTCCTGGCCACCCAGTATATCAGCAGAAGTCCATCAGAGTTCAGGTTCAGCACCCTCCCACTCCCAATAACAGCCCATCCTCCAGGCTCTTACAGCAGAAGCGTGTGGTCGGGAAACATCCAACAAGGAATGCTGTGAACCTCCCCCAACCCCACCATGATCCCACCCACCAGTGGAGGACTTCTCAAACTGCAGGCTCTCCACAGCCTCGACGCCTCTGGTGCAGGGACAGTGGCCTTGCTGGATGAAAGTCTAGCTAAAGGCCTCCACTGTTGCTCTTTCTGAGTAGGGCAAAAGCAGAGGAACAAGTTTGGGTTGAATCAAGATTTGCAAGATTGCTGAGAATGATCTATGATGGTGCACGTTCCACATGGCATGGGATTTTTTTTTTTTAATTGAAGTATGCCTGTAAGCTAAGTCACTTCAGTCGTGTCTGACTCTTTGCGACTCTATGGACTGTAGGCCACCAGGCTCCTCTGTCCATGGGATTCTTCATGCAAGAATACTGGAGTGAGTTGTCATGCCCTCCTCCAGAGGATCTTCCCGACCCAGAGATCAAATCCACGTCTCTTATGTCTCCTGCTTTGGCAGGTGGGTTCTTTACCACTAGCGCCACCTGGGAAGCTCAGACTGAAGTATCGTTGATTTATGATGTGTTCGTTTCTGGTGTACATCAAAGTGATTCAGTTACACATATTCTTTTCCATTATGGCTTATCACAGGGTAGTGAATATAGTTCCCTGTGCTGTACAGTAGGACCTTGTTGTTTATCCATTCAATATATAATAGCTTGCATATACTAATCCCAAACTCCCCACCCATCCCTCCCCCCAACACACTCCCCCTTGACAACCACAAGTCTGTTCTCTATGTCTGTGAGTCTCTTTCTGTTTTGTATATAGATTCATTTTGTGTCATATTTTAGACTTCACATATAAGTGATATCATATGGTTATTGTCTTTCTTTTTCTGACTTACTTTGCTTAATCTGATCATCTCTAGGTCCATCCATGTTGCTGTAAATGGCATTATTTCATTCTTTTTTATGGCTAAGTAGTAGTCCATTATACATATACACCACATCTTCTTTGTCCATTCATCTGTTGATGAACATGTAGGTTGCTTCCATGTCTTGGCTATTGTGAATATTGCTGTTATGAACAATGAGGTACATGTATCTTTTTGAGTTAAAGTTTTCTCCACATATATGCCCAGGAGTAATCAGGATTGTTGGATCACACGGTAACTATTTTTAGCTTTTTTAGGATCTTTATTCCTTCAACGCTCTGATTCTTGACATCAAAAGTGAGACATTCATTTATCTTGTTTTCTTCAAAATCTTCACTTCTTCTCAATCCTGCCCCGTATAATAAAATCTCAGGGAATTTTTGCCCTTTTTCCTGATACTCTGACATGATCCAGAGGTGGATACAATCCAAATCATGATTATAAATGATCATTTAAAAATTTGATGTTCAGTTCTTATTTACTTTCTAAAATCGGAATTCCAGTTTTGAAAAGAACACAAATATTGCAAAAAGTGAGGCATATACAAAAAGTAAGCAAACCAATAGATAAACACTACTATATATAAAATAGAAAAGTAAAAGAGATTACTCTATAGCACAGGGAACTATATTTAGTATCTTATAATAACCTATAATGGAAAAGAATCTGAAAACACGTATACACAAACACACATCAGTTCAGTTCAGTCACTCAGTCGTGTCCGACTCTTTGCGACCGCATGAATCGCAGCACGCCAGGCCTCCTTGTCCATCACCAACTCTCGGAGTTTACCCAAACCCATGTCCATCGAGTTGGTGATGCCATCCAACCATCTCATCCTCTGTCGTCCCCTTCTCCTCCTGTCCCCAATCCTTCCCAGCATCAGGGTCTTTTCCAATGAGTCAGCTCTTCGCATGAGGTGGCCAAAGTATTGGAGTTTCAGCTTCAACATCAGTCCTTCCAATGAATACCCAGGGCTGATCTCCTTTAGGATGGACTGGTTGGATCTCCTAGGTTCAATGGGATTTCCCTGGTAGTCCAATGGTTAAAACTCTGGGTTTCCAAAGCCCAGGGAGTGGGTTCAGTCCTTGAAAAGGAACTAAGATCCTACATGCCACACAGCCAAAAATAAATAAATAGCTAAATTCTAGTAGGTTCAATGAGACAAAATGGCTCAAAGAAGTCTTATGGCGGCACCACCCCTTTTATTGGGTTTGGCCTGAATGGAACCTGCCTTGGAACCCAAGACAGTTTCTGAAAATAAATAGTGCTTAGGGAAGATCTAAATCTTTGAGGGGTATAACTACAGAGAGCCTCTAAAGGTTTGTGGCAGGGTGAAAAGACTTCTTTTACATCAGTCCTACTCTCTCACCACCCGATTCAACCTACCATGAGGAAAACCTGGGAGTTACAGAACACTTATCTGGCGCTGAGACCCCACATTGTCAGTTAATTCCAGAAATCTCCAGAGTGCAACTTAGAACAAGAAGGGATGGAATCCTAAGAATAGAATTGTAATAGACAAGAAATAAAGGCAGCATTTTGTTTATGTGAGGAATAGTCATTTGTTCATATAAAACCAAAGGAAATGAAGTCTCACTGTGGGGAAGTATATTTGTTCTTAAGCTGTCTTAGAAGGAAGCAAGCAACAACCCAAGTTGAAACCCTTCCCCGCTAACATTCTGTATTAGTCAGAGAAACAGAAGCAGCAGGGTGGGTCTGTGTGTACAGAGAGACAGATTTAAGAAATTAGGTCGTGCATATATTAATATATACAATGGACTATTACTCAGCCACTAAAAGGAATGAAATAGAGTCATTTGTAGACACACGGATGGACCTAGAGTCTGTCACACAGAATGAAGTAAGTCAGAGAGAGAAAAACAAACATCATGTATTAATGCATATATATGGAATCGAGAAAAATGGCACAGATGAACCTATTTCCAAGGCAGGAATAGAGATGCAGACGTAGAGAACAGACAAGTGGACACAGTGGGGGAAGGGGAGAGTGAGACGAATTGGGAAATTAGGATTGACATGTGTGAAATAAATAGCTAGTGGGAACTTTCTATAAAGCACAGGGAGCTCTGCTCGGTGCTCCGTGATGACCTAGAGGGATGAGACGAGGGTTGGGGGAGGAGTTGGGAGGGAAGTCCAAAAGGGAAGGGATATATGTATCCATATGGCTGATCCACGTCATTGGTCAGCAGAAACTAACACAGCATTGTAAAGCAATTACATTCCAATAATAAAAAAGAAAGAAATTGGTTTGTGCAATTGTGGAGGCTTGGAAAGCCCAGAAATCTGCAGGGCGGGCCGGCAGGCTGGAGACCCAGGGCAGAGCTGCAGTCTGAGGCCAGATGTGGTCAGCTGACAGGAATCCCTCTCCCCGGGGATCTCAGCCTTCTTCTGTCCAGGTCAACATTACCACTTCCATTCTTCTGCACTACCACATGGTTCACGCAGAACTAGACCGCATTCCCATCTTTGACAGAGCCAAAGGACCTGGTAGAAGCTAAAGTCCTTGCTGACAGCGAGCAGACGTCTGAGACTAGAGTGCTGGGGGCGCGTCATCAGGGGATGAGGCACCCAGAGAACAGGACACGTGGCTCTAAGGGGGACATAGCGCCCCATAAACCCAGCAGTGAGGGCTCATGAATGAGTGGCCTCTGGACAAAGAGCACACCACCCAATACACACTATGTTTTACATTTATGGGATCACACTCTGTGTGTGGCTCTATAACCCTATGGTCAAAAGTCATCTAGATCAGTTGACAGCTAACCAAACCCTCAGACATGTGAGTGAGCCCAGCTAACATCAGCACAGCCACGCAGCCAACCACCCCAGAGGCAGAGCAACAAATGCTCAGTGTGATAGGGGTCACCGCAGTTCCGTGACTGTGATGCTTGTGATGCCGCATTTTCTGGCAACAGATAACTGATGCACCTACTTTCCAAGCCAAGGGATGGGCCGACAGATCAAACACTGACAGGGAAAGGCAGGTCCTATAATCCAGTGAGGGCAGAGTGGAGTTTGTATTAACCTGGGAACCACATGCCCATCTAACATGGACAGCTGGACTCAGTCCCAGCCAGTCACCCCAGCTGGAAATGATTTGGTGCAGCTACATTAACTTTTTAAGAAAGAAGGAGATTCAGGTTTTTATGAAATGCATTATTTTATATGTTACCAATACATTGTATTTGCCTGCAAAAATCTGGGCAATAATAACAGAAATGCAAATTATACTGAGATACAATTTCTCATCTCTCCAAAAGATGAGCAAAAATCGAAAAGTTCAACAGTACACTCTGTTGATGAGGCTTTTGAAGAACCAGCACCTTTACACACTGCTAGAAGGAACGTAAATGGAATAACCACTACGGAAGAGAATTTGAAGATATTCAGCGAGATTACACGGAGAAGGCTATGGCATCCCACTCCAGTACTCCTGCCTGGAAAATCCCGTGGACAGAGGAGCCTGGTAGGCTGCAGTCCATGGGGTCGCTAAGAGTTGGACACGACTGAACGACTTCACTCTCACTTTTCACTTTCATGCATTGGAGAAGGAAATGGCAACCCACTCCAGTGTTCTTGCCTGGAGAATCCCAGGGATGGGGGATCCTGGTGGGCTGCCATCTATGGGGTCGCACAGAGTCGGACACAACTGAAGCGACTTAGCAGCAGCAGCAGCAGCAGCAAGATTACATATTCATTTACTCTTTGAACTAATAATCATACTTCTTGGAATCTATTTCAAATATATACTGGCAAAACAATAAAAAAGGTATATGGGGCTTCCCTGGTGGCTCAGTGGTAAAAAATCCACCTACCAATGCAGGGAACGCAGGTTTGATCCCTGGTCTGGTAGGATCCCACATACCACAGGACAACTAAGCCTATGTGCCACAGCTACTGAACCAGCATTCTAGAGCTGGGAGTTGCAACCACTGAAGTCCATGCACCCTAGAGCCCATGCTCTGCAACAAGAGAAACCACTGCAATGAGAAGTCTGCACACCGTAACTAGAGAGTAGCCCCTGCTCAGCGCAACTAGAGAAAGCCTCTGTGCAGCGACAAAGAACCAGTGAAGCCCAAATAAATAAATCTTAAAAAAATCCCAGTGCAGTTGTAAATATTAAATTTACATTATTAAAAAGTAATATTAAAAAGAGAGAGAGATGTCCAAGGACACAAATTATAATAGCTAAGACAGAAAACAACTAAAATGCCACAGCCTGGGACTGGTTGAATAAATTATGTACATCCTTAGGAGAGAGTAATAGAGTAATATATAACTATACTGTAATAAAGAGGAATGTCTCCATCTCCTACTATGGAGTAATTTCCAAGATACCTTGTTAAAGTGATTTTTAAGTGCAGAAAAATGCCATATTCTACTATGTCTATAATAAAGGAAGAGATATATAGATATAAATATATTCAGATTTAATTCTATTTTTCCATGGACAAATATAACCGCAAAAAGGTTTTTAGAGTTCTCTATAGGATAAGGAAAGGTACAGAGTAAATGAGACAGGGATGGATAGAAGCTAGATTTACTTACACATATTTTGCTTTTTAGATATGTCTTTGATGCCGTGTAATTCTTTTACATCTATTAAGACAACATTAAATTTTAAAATATGAGTCGCAAAACATAAAAAATGAAATAAATGAACCTAACTGTGTGTCCATTTTGGCAGCAAAACTACACAGAGATGAGCTATAAGCATTTGACTGCACACTCCCAGTGAGATGCATCCTAAGTACAAAAAGGACTGTAGATGGTACTCATGAACCTATATGCAGGGCAGCAGTGGACACACAGACAGAGAACAAAATTGTGGACACAGTGGGGGAAGGAGAAGGTGGGACAAATTGAGAGAGTAGCATAGAAACATATACATAACCATATGTAAAACAGAGCCAGTGGGAATTTGGTGTACGATGCAGGGAGCTCAAATCAGGTGCTCTGCAACAACCTACAAGGGTGGGATGGGTAGGAGGTGGGAGGAAGTTCAAGAGAAAGGGGACATATATATGCCTGTGGCTGATTCATGTTGATGTAGGGCAGAGGCCAATACAATAGTGTAAAGCAGTTATCCACCAATGGAACATAAATTCTTAAAAAACAGCAACAAAGTAAGTGTTGTCAGTAATGATGTTACTGTGGTTCTGCCGTTTTAGACCTGTCATATGGGTAATGCAATGTCAGATAAAACTATTGAATAATCATAGGATATTTTATCATTCATGTTGTTTTTGAGAACAAAGATTCTGGGTGTGGGAAGAAGGAAATGCAACTATTGGAAGAATTGAGTAAAAACCATATAATCCAGAAACTGAAAGGAAGCCTTGGTTCAAATTCATCCTGTGTTTCATGATTGATGAGATAGGCAGACAGATACATAGACAGACAGGCACTTCTTGTGCTTCCCAGTTCTGCCCACTGGAAACAGGGACAGTGCTGATGGCAGTGAGCACCTGCAGCACTCATATCAGGGTCTCCATGGACCATTGCAGTGAACATCTGCACATGTGCAACAGTTTCTGTTGAGAAGATGTGGAGAACTGTAATTGCTGAATCACAGGGTAGCCACATTTTACATGTTAACAGATGCTGCCAAACTGTCTCCAAAGTGCCTGTGCCAATTAATACTCCCACCAACAGTGTGTGCGAGTCTGGATTTCCCACCCTCTTGCCAATGCTTAATTCCACAAGTATTTTTGGAATCTGGATCCTGTACGAGGCACTAATGAGGTGATGGGGTGGAGAGGAAGCAAAGGAAGATGTGAGCTCCATAAGACATGGCGTCACAGCCCAAAGACAGGGCGCTCATCCCCTCCAGAGAGTCAACAGAGATTCACAGGACCGGATGGCGGGAATAAACAGCCGGCAGAGGATTTTCCAACCTCATCCAGGGCCTCACTTCTCTTAAACAAGACTCCATAAAAATGAACTAATTAGCTTTGGAGTGCTAATGTGTGTTATGTCTAGCCCAAGACTGCGTCAAGGGCAAATCTGTTTTGTTTTTAAAGTAAATTACATTTTTTCTTATTATATATGGATATCTACTATTTGGCTATGTGTATCTAAAAATAAAGGGGGGATGGAGAATCCTTTAAACATGCATGCTACTTAGCCAAGTAATTCTTTTCTGCATCTATCTTAGGGAAATTATTTGAAAAATTGCAAAAATTTAAGTGCAAGGATGTTCACTCATCGTATTGTTTAATATCCTCCCAAGAAGCAAACTGGGCTTCCCTGGTGACTCAGTGGTAAAGAATCAGCCCGCTAATAAGGGGGACATGTGATCAATCCCTGGGTTGGGAAGATCCCCTAGAGAAGGAAATGGCAACCCACTGCAGTATTCTTGCCTGGGAAGATCTCATGGAGCCTGGCGGGTTATAGTCCATGGGGTCGCAAAGATGATGGATATGACTGAACAAATAAACGAAAACAAAGATATAAACTATTCAACTGTTCAAAAACAGAGAATTCAATAGTTAAATATATCAAACACTTTTGAACTGTCAGTTCAATCAAGTGTTAAATGGACCTGTTAGGAGCTATTATGCAGCCAATAGAAATGATTTCTTTGTCGGCATGGAAAGACATTGGGAAAATAATATTGTTTTGTTTTGTTTTTAAAAAAGCCACCAACATGCATCCATTTGTTCATTCACTCACCAGCTGTGTGTTGAGCACCTACTGTGTGCCAGGCTGGGTGCTGAACACAAAGTCATAATACATGCAGGCAGAGTCCTTGCTCTTGGGAGACAAGCTGTCTGGTTCTTCCTGCCTGCATTGTGAACTACACAGATTGGCTTCTTCAGCCTGGTCTGAACACACGACGAATTCTTTGCTATTAAGCTCTTTGTCATTTGATGAGCACTGATGGTTTGCTTGTAATTCTTACACGATGTATATATAACTGTGCCCCACTCGCTTAAAGTTTCTCCTCTCCAATATCAAGGTGCTTGGACTCGGGGGAAGATAGGTTATCTTAACCACAGAACCAGAAGAGCACACACCCCTTTTCAGAGACCATTCTCCAAGGGCATACACGTGCTAAGCTGCTTCAGTCAAGTCTGACTCTTTGCAATCCCATGCATGGACTGTAGTCCACTAGACTCCTCCATTCTCCAGGCAAGAATACTGGAGTGGATTGCCGTGCCCTCCTCCAGGGGATCTTCCCAACCCAGGGATCGAACCCAAGTCTCTTACATCTCCTGCATTGGCAGGCAGGTTCTTTACCACTAACACCACCTGGGAAGCTCATTCTCTGAGAGAAAGCATATAAAATAGTGACAATACCGTGGCTGAGGGGTGAAAACAGTCCAGGCTCAGAATTTCTATCTTGATTTCTCGGCACCTGACTTAACATCTCCTCATCTCTGTGTCTGTCCATCAGTAGGAGGAGCAGGTGGGGTTCATGTTAAATGAATCCCAACCGCACAGGGCTAAGATGTTGCCTAGAACACAGTAGTTAATCTCCAGATATGAGCCGTCTTCTCACCTTCTATTTTCCCATCAAAGACTGGTTTCATCCACAGAAATCATGAGTACGAAAAGCAGATGCAGTATTTCAGATGTGATGTTCTTTTCTTTCTCTCTCATAACTTTGAGGAAAATGGTGGCCTGGCTTACCCACAGATTCTCTGAAAATGGGTCACCAACACTGTCTGATGGTAATGAGCAAGTCTACTCTAGAGGGACAGGTACATTCAAGGCTTCTCCCGTCTATGAACAGACATCAGCAGATTGACACAGGTAAGCGTCTGCCCTTGTTTACTCCCAAAACGCAAGTCCCTGGTCCCTGCTTGTGTATGAGGCGCTGTGGGTAGGAGAAGGAGAAGCGGAGTGGATAAAGAAGGCCTGACAGAGAACCACAGGAAGATGACTCAGGACTGGGCAATCAGGCCTTTCCATCCACCTGGCCTCAGTGGTGGCTCAGAGACTGCAAGTCAGACCAGTAGTTCTCAGTTCTGAGATTTGCTTGGGGGACTTGCCTGGTGGTCCCCACTCGGAATGCAGGGAGCCTGGGTTCCATCCCTGGTTGGGAAACTAGATCTCACATGCCCCAACTAAAGAGCCCGCATGCCACAGTGAAGATCATAGATCCCACCTGCTCAGCCAAATAAATAAATAAATAAAAACAAGATTTGTTGGAGTTTCTTCTTTCTGCTAAGAGAATATGAGCCTGCTGGGAACCAGCATGTTGAGAAATTCTGCCCGGGAAGCAAGCAGAACAAAGTAATGGGAGGAGAGAGAGCAAATTCTAACGATCCTCTGGATCCTACCCTACCTGAAGCCAAACCTATGCCTGGGCTCCAGATACACGAGGCTAAACCAATCTCTCTCTTTCAGTTGAGGCACCTTCTAAAAGGATGCATATGCAAAGAGCTTATTTCACAATCATCCCAGAACACATCACTAGGAGATTGGGGAAGTGAGACGAGGAAAAGAAGATACATTACTGAGCAGGTAACTGCTAAAGGCCAACTTGAGCTCAGTCCCATTCAGGCACCGTGGGAGACCTCGTGGAGTACACATTTCAGAGCCATCCTGCCCGAGGGGCAAGAGAGCTGAGGTGTTGGCCCACCTCTCTTCCTGTTGCTGTGTCAGGCTGCTCCTTGGAGGGGCTTGGTACCCTTCACTGCTGACCCACCATGAGAATGGGCAAAGCAGGCTCCTTGGGCAGCCATGTGGCCTGGTAGTGGGCAGTCGAGATGTCTGCCCTGTACCAAGGGGATACGGGCAGAATCCTCTTGTTTTGTTTCATACCCTTTTGGCACATGGTGAGGGACGACAGGTTAAGCTAGGCTTTCTGGCCCTTACAAAGGAAAATCATCCTGACTGATGTATGTAACTGGCTTCCCCGCTGGCTCAGCGGTAAAGAATCTGCCTGCCAATGCTGGAGACAAGGGTTCGATCCCTGCATTGGGAGGATCCCCTGGAGGAGGAAATTGACAACACACTCCAGTATTCTTGCCTGGAAAATCCCATGGACGGAGGAGCCTGGTGGGCTGAAGTCCATGGGGTAGCAAAAAGTCGGACACAACTTACTGACTAAGCAACAACAATAGTGTATGTAACACTTCCACTCAGGTCAGAAATTGGCTTAGAATGTTCCTGGGATTTCTTCCTTGACCTCACTCCATCCCAGACAAGACACCAGTCTGGTTCCAGGAAGGACTCTTTCCAATGATCGCTTTTGTGCCCTGCACCTATGGTGGCACAGCCAGCTTGATCACTGCGACCTCCCTGAGTGGGAGCAGTAGTCAGCCCTGTCCCCGTCTAAGTCAACCGGCCCTCCAGGAAACAGCCCCACTGCAATGGCTCCCTGGTCCAGGCCAGGCCCTGGGCTCGGGTGACCACACACAGCGACCACAGCGGGCAACCAGCGGGCCCAGCCGCACTTTGGCAGCTGCCCAGAGCAGCTGTCATGAGCTTATATCTTCAAAATGCCTCCAAAGAGACAAAAACCTCCCACCAAGAGCGCCAAGGAAACGCTGACCCGCTATGCTCTGAGGGGTAGGGGCCAGGAATCCGAGCTCATAGTTATATAACAATTGTCTCTCCCACCACGGTGGGGTGGCTGGGGCAGAGAGACGAAGGTTCAGGATGTGTGCCTTCTCCTACAAGTTTGCTTCGAGGTGATAAATATTTCTTGTTTCTATTGCGAGCGAGATCTTTCTTTTCCATTATTTTTTTCTAAGTGGTTACTGTGGGAAATAGGAAAGCTATTGATTTTTGTACATTTATTTTGTGACTGGCTGCCTTACTGAACTCTCATTATTTCTAATAGTTTTTCAGTTCAATACTCCCCAAGGAAAAAAAAATTTAGGCTATGTGACAAAACTGACCAAAAAACATGTGAAATCAGCCACCATTCTATTTGTTCTGAAATGGATTAAAAAAAAAACAAGTTAGAAACAAAATCCTACTCAGGTTACCTGCGATCAGCCTGTTCTCACCCACCCTACCCCAATGCTTCCATGCCCCTCCCCTCACACCACCCCTGGGAAAAGACTACGCCCATGTGCTGTGTGTGTGTGTGCACTTACACGCGCCTGTGTTTTGGCTGCATCATGCAACATGCAAGATCTTATTTCTCTGACCAGGAATTGAACCCATGCCCTTTGCAGTGGAAGTCTGATGCCTTAACCACTGGACCCCGAGGGAAGTCCCTTCCTTGTGTTGTGAAGAAAGTCTTTGAGATCCACATTCACAAAAGTCCTTTGTTTTGGTGAACGGTCAATCCCTAAGCTTTTCTGGACTGTCAGGCTCAGGGCAGGGGTCCTAGCCGTGAGGAGAGCCGTGACCCTCCACGCCTGACCCAGCCCATCACCCATCACTCCAGCTCTTCTGCAAGCAGCCCTGAGGCCTAACTGAGCACCTACTGTGTGCCACCCTGACCTGTCCCCCAGCAAGCCCGTCTTCAGCGTATCACCAGCACCTAAGTCTTCATCTCAAGGTCTGCTTCTGGAAAATCCAACCAAAGACCCAGAGCAAGCATCTGACCCTCCACAGCTGTGGGTTCCCCATCTGCCAGGGAGGCATAATTAGAAAGTCTCCCGAGCAAAGGGCCAGAATTCTATTATAGACTGAACTGTGTCTCCCCAGAATTCATATGTCAAAGTCCCAACCCCAATGTGAATGTGGTTTGGAGATGGGGCCTATAAGCAGGTAATTAAGGTGAAATGAGATCATAAGACTACAGCCTTGATCCAAGAGGATTAGTGAACTTATAACAGACACCAGACCTCCTCTGCTACCCTCCATGCCCATGCTCTGAGGAAGGGCCATGTGAGGATATAGCGAAACAGTGGCCTCCAAGCCAACAGGATAGGCCTCTGAAACTGAATTTGCAAGCATCTTGACCTTGGACTTCCAGCCTCCAGAACTGTGAGAAGATAAATATCTGTTGTTGAAGCCGCCTAGCCTGTGGGTATTTGTTACAGCGGCCTGGCCTGACTAATACTGATTCCTTCACCTGCTCTCTGGCTGGGATCCCAGAAGAGCTTCTTCTGTCTCATTCAAATGACCCATCACTGCAAAACAAAAGGACTGTGCCTTTGGGAACAACTCTGCCTCTCTCAAGGGAAAATAAAATAAAATTGAAGCCATAGACCAGAAGCTGGCGAATTTTTTCTGTAAAAAGCCAGATAGTCAATATCTTAGGCTTAGAGGGCCATGCGGCCTCTGTGACAACAACTCAGTTCTGCTGCTGCCTTGCAAAAGCAGCCCCAGACGGTATGGAAATGATGGGCTTGGCTGTGGGCCCATTAAGCTTTCCTGAGAAAAACAGGCCGCTGTGGGCAGTCGTGCACTGACCCCTGCCACAGGCTCTTCGAACTGGTAGTTTAGCAAACATTAGACCCAACCCCAGGTGGCAAGGACAAGGACCAGCTCAGAGGGTGGAAGGGACTTGCCTGAGGTCCCCTGGGGAGCTAGCGGAAGTCAGACTAGAAATGGATGGCCCACTTCTTGTTTCTGCCCAGCGGTTCAGAGGCGAATCTCACACGGCTAGAGCTGGATCCTGAAGGTGTCTCTGACTGCTGACAACAGAGGGTGCCATGTTCCCCAGGAGGAGAAGGAAAGGGGAGAAGTCAGCTGAGAACCAGGTGTGGAGACAACCGTCAGCCTGCCCCTGTGGGGTCTGCCTCTGAGGGGGCACAGTGAAGGGGCAGCCCTAAGGCAGAGGATGATGCTGACCCATGAGTTCCGGGCCCCTGTTTCTCTTCAAGGGAAGATGGAAGTCCGGTCCCTCTCACTGCCGAGGTCAAGGTGAGGGGCAGAGGGAGGAGGCATCCCAGTGGCTCAGAGTGCAGAGGCCAGCTGAGGAGAGACCCCGGGTTCACACCTCCACGTCTAGACTGCTTACCTGCACAGGGGTGACCCGATCCCTGCTCTCACAGGCCTCTGCTTTAGCAACGAAGCCTATTTTGAGCCTTTTTTATTTTTTTGGCCTCCCCTCAAGGCTTGTGGGATCTTAGTTTCCTGGTCAGGGATCAAACCCTGGCCCCTGGCAGTGGAAGCGTGGAGTCCTAACCACTGGGCCGCCAGGAGAATCCCACACTGTGAGCCTGTTCCGAGACACGCCAGCTCACACACTCTGACCTGTGGCTTCAGCTTTCACAGAGGCCGCCTCCAGGGAAAATGTAGGCCCACTGGTCCCTGGAGAAAATAAAGGGGACCTGGAGTCATCAGGACCTGTGGTTTCCTCTCTCTCTCTCTGTCCCCCTCTGTCTCAATTCTGCTGCCACAGACCACTGGGCTCAGATGGAGGCCCCTCAACATATGCAGGGAAGGGGGGATCTAGCTCACTGCAGTGACCTTCTGAGAGCAGGGAGACTCCCTCCAGCCCCAGAGGCTCCTTGCTTGCTGTGCTGTGCTTATTCACTCAGTTGTGCCTGACTCTGCGACTCCATGGACTGTAGTCTGCCAGATTCCTCTGTCTATGGGGATTCTCCAGGCAAGAATACTGGAATGGGTTACCATACCCTCCTCCAGGGCATCTTTCCAACCCAGGGACCGAACACAGGTCTCCCACATTGCAGGCAGATTCTTTACCATCTGAGCCACCAGAGGCTCCTTAAGGGCCCCTCAGAACCCTGGGCCTGCTCAACCCACACAGTCTCCCAGGTCAAAGTCTCAGGTTTTCAAGAAAGAAATGTTCAGGTTTGGAAAAAAGGCCATGGGGATTGTCGGGCCCTCAAGAGGATTAATTCTGTTTGGAATTCTGTGACCACCTCCAGGCTGAGCGAGGAAAAGGGACCCAAGCATATCACCAAGACCCAAGAGACAGACTTTTTTTAACTCTTGGTATCAACAAAATTTCCATCTTCAATCATCTCAAAGTAAATAAAACCTAAGCAGCAGGAGTTATTGGATATACATAGGGGTAAAGGGAGAATGGGGGAAAAAGAGCTTTGCATCACGTGAATCTTTTTTTTGGACACAGAAACTTAATGAGAAACACACCACATTTCCAGAACCCTCTTTCTAGTCAGGGCTCCCGCTGAGATAAAAGGTCACAAGAAGAGAAGGCGGGAGCGCGGGCGGGGGCTGGGGCTGGGAGCAGGCAGGCACTTTTACTGGAAAACTGGCCCAAATGTCATACAAGCTGCTATCAGCCTGAGAGTCTAGACTGATGATTTTCTTTGGATGCCAGATGTGAAGGGCTTTCACAAAGGAATCTCAAACGTCACCCATTTAAAAACAAATCGACCCAAGCTGCATTCACTGATGCAATTGGAGAACTTTCGATCCCAGCCGGCAAGGAAAACACTGCCTGGTGGGGAAGGGGCCTGAACTCGGCTGCGTGTCCCGTTGCTGCCCCCTGCAGGCCATGAGCGTCAGGGCACCCGGGAAGTCGGCCAAGCCTGGGGACCCTAAGGCGGAGACAGGCTTCTGCCAGCCGCTGGAGACTTTCTGACCACCTGGCCCAAGGTGGCTGGAGAATGGTCCTCTGTGAGGTGCCAGATCGTGGCTGGAAGGACTCCACTGGGCCTGCGCCTCAGCATTATACACATCGTCTCATCCAATCCCTAACCCTGCAAGGTGGAGATGTTGCCCCTATAAAGAACAGGTTCCAAGAAGTTGAGTGATTTGCCCAGTGGATGCAACTGGCTTATTCAGTATCAGCATTTGACACCGCTGCCCCTCCCCTGACCCTGTGTGCTGTGGCCATCACTGCCGGAATGCCCCTTCTTGGGAAAGATGGAATGATGTAACCGGACCTGCGTTACCCACACCAGACCAGACCAGCAAGGAGGAAGCCGTGCCTGTGAGGCCCACAGGGCCAGGCTGGGACTCAGGGAGGCTATTTCTGCTGTAAGGCTGAGGCGGGGAGGTGGGGGGGGTCTCCTTAATCCCCTCCCCCCACTGCTGGGGCTCTGGGAGGCTTGGTAGAGAAAGGAGCATCCTGGCCACCCTGGAATCTTCTGACAGCCCTGCGTTTCTCCCCCTGCCATAGCCATCTTGGGCTGTGACCCCCCAACACACACACACATACACACAGGAACTGACTCTGTAAACATCACACCAAGATGACCCCTGACCAGAGACATCCCACTTGGCTGAGGCTACAGATCACAGTACCAGACACTCCGGATCAGTGACCTTTAGAAGGGGCCGGGCATTGCAAGGACCCCACGAGAGATTCATGTTTAATGGAGTGTGAGAAGACCTCTGCCCCCACCGCCCCAGGCAGCCTAGCCCTGCTCCACGCCCTCTGGCCTGCCTGCTCCCCCAGGTCACAGGGACTAGACAGGATGCTCTGGACCAAGTTTGGTTTTCTGTCTGTGCTGTTGACTTATCTGGGGCAGGGGGGAACCACACCACGAGGCATGTGGGATCTTAGTTCCTGAATCAGGGATTGAATCCATGCCCCCTGCATTGGAAGCATGGAATCGTAACCACTGGGGCACCAGGCAAGTCCCTGGTGCTGTTGACTTCAGATGTTGTGTGGGCATTCCTTCCTTTTCTGAATGTCCCTAAAGTGGCTCGCTCACCTCTCAGGATCCAACTCTCCACAGGGCTGCTTCTCTCAAAGGCAGGGCTGTTTGCTGAGCCCAGGTCTCCCCTGGGCTTGCATAAGCAGCTCCTCTGCCTGGAAGCCCTTCTAGCCTTCATCACCTGCCTAACTTGAACTTATCACCAAGCATCAACCCTCCCAAGATGGTTCTTCCCTTGTCACCACCCCTGACCCCTCGGGGGGGTGCCCCCTGCTCTGAGTTCCACTGCACTGCCCATCCCTGCCTTCCTCTGCCAGCAACATCACCACACAGTCATCTGACCCCTGGTTCATCTTCCTGCCTACAGTCCATCTGGAAAGCCCTTAGAAAATATTTGTTTGATTCCCCAACATCTTGGCACCTGGATGTCACTGCCCTTATGCTCAGGGACTGACTTGCTGAATTGGAAACTGAGACTTGGGACCTGACCACGGACTAAATATTGGCCTTTGGAGTTGTCCTGGGAGGAGAAGAGGTTTTCTTCTCGGCCCACTCCCTCCCCAGGTTACCCGGGTGACAGGGAGAGGGGCCAACTTTCCTGTACCACTTGGCCAGAGGTGCCCGTGGGGCCCCAGGGGGAGCAGCCACTCGAGGGAGGGGTCCCTGAGCCAGGGTTCCAGGCCCACCCTGGGCCTGGCTGACCCTCTCAAGCCACCTCCTCCCAGAAGGAGGCTGGGTGACTCGAGTACACGGCGGGGAGCTGGGGAAGAACTCTCCCACAGCGGTGCAGCTCCTTGTATTCACTTCTGGCAGTGCCGTCTGGAGAATGTGGCTGAAAGGGGCCTTGTTCACAGTCCTTGGGTAAAATCTAAGGATTGTTGTGTAACGTACCAGTCATTTACACCTTAGTGAAAACAAATGCATGTGATCCAAGCCCAGAACCTTAGGATGAAAGGGGCATTCACCTCTAGCACCCTTTCTGTCCTGCTGCCTACCATCTCATCCTTCAACTCTCCTGCCATAACTTGAGACGCTTACAAAACACATCCCCTCCCCCTCCTTGGGCTTCCCGGTAGCTCAGACTGTAAAGAAATCTGTCTGCAATGCAGGAGACCCCAGTTTGATCCCTGAATTGGAAAGATGCTCTGGAGAAGGGAATGCTACCCACCCCAGTATTTTTGCCTGGGAAATCCCACAGACAGAGGGGCCCAGCAGGCTACAGTCCATGGAGTTGCAAAGAGTCAGACATGACTGAGCAACTAATACCCCTCACACCCCTCACTCTTTCTTAATGAATTTAAAATTCAGATGCCGACCAGGATCCTTGTTAACACAGACATCCCTCCATGAAATTACAAAAAAGCTGAAAAGGTACCAGGTCCGATGCCCACCTGGTACTAACACTCCCTCATCTCCTAGATGAAGCCCTGGGACCTGGAAGGCTCCCAGACACCCTGGGGCCTTTCAGAGAAGAGAAAAGCAAGAGGTAACAGCTCTGAGGTGGTGAGGAGACCGTCAGCCTCAGGAAGAATGTCCTGTATCTTTCAATTCTCTGTTCTCAGCGTGACTCCAGTCAACAGGATCTAAACAGGTCACTGAGAGCACACCTGGAAATATCATTGTCCCTAAGGAAGCCAAGTGGTGCCTGCGGTGGGGAGACCCCTCCCCTCACCACTCTCCCTGCAGCAGGACACACCCAGAGCAGGGCTCTCCATCCTGCCTTTCCAGACCTCCCACCACCCTCCTTTCTTCCACTCCACCCCAGGAGGGAGAAGCAGATGGGACTGAAGCACCACTGAGCCCAAAGAGGAGCCTTGAGGCTGCAGTTGTATAGACACAGAGGGGAAAGGACTTTGAAGCCTCCATCTGCTAATAAATGAAAATGTGGACAATAAGACACATTGTCTCCCACTGCAGCAATACCTCTTTGATTGGAAGAGGCTATCTCAGATATTGGGGAGGGGGCTAAGTCTTGAAGCCACAGCCTGGGTTCGAAGCCTCCTTCTGCTACTAACTAGCCTGCTGGGAGTCTAGAAGTACTGTGTGGAGGTTTCTGAATGATGAAACATTCAGCATTATGCCTGGCACATGACTGATGCTATCCCAGAGGAGGAAGAGGAGTAAATGGCATAACAGGAGACTTGGGACCATAGGTGGAGCCGCAGTAAGCACTTCTGGCCAAAGTGCTCTTGGCTCTATTCTTTCACGTGATGCTCCAGGAGGATCGAGCTGTAATCATGCCCACATCATCGAGGAGAAAACTGAGGTTTCAAAGTGCCAAGAGCCTTGCTTGTTATCCACATGGATCGCCCAATGCTTGGCAAGCCCAGAACATCAGAGAAGGAGAGAAGGTCTGATAAGAGCCCCCCGAATTGCACCATAAGAAAACCTAGAGACACCCCTTGGTGATCCGCACATGCTCATTTGGGGTCTTGCAGGCACAGGGCTGTGTTTACACTTGTGGGGGAGGGAGGGGCGCCACGGGCTCTCCAGAGTCCAAACCCAGCTGTGTGCCCCCTCTCTCAGGTAAATGCAGACCAGGCAGGGTTTCCTTGCTAGTCTCAGGGCGCTCAGATCTCATGAGGCCGAAGAGCAGATCCTGGAATGCACACACATAGATGTCATCATCTTCCATGTGTCCAGTTCTCCCCGCCCGCTTCACACTTGCACATTTCCGGTCAGAGATCCCACTACATTCGTGTGCCCTCTGCGCAGGTGTAGCCACCGCCAAGTTGCCCGTTTACGCCTGCCACTGGGCGCCACCTAGTGGCATGTTTGGGCATGGCGTTCGAGTGTGCATTTTTCTTCCAGGGCCGCCTGCCTACCCTGAGTCATCGCATGGGAAATGGACACTTCAGACTCAGCACACCTATGGCCCTGGTACTCTGTAAACCTATCCATGTATCCTGCCCTGTGCCAATTCCTCAGCTTTAACCATGCCGGGAAGCCTGAAGGCACTAACTGCCTAACTCTAAACCCAGCCCTAGACTGCCCAGAGCATCTTTCTTCTTGCTCATAAAGTCCAGGGGACTCTGTGACGTCTGGGGGGCTTGGCCGGAGCTGAACCGGCAGTCACCTGGTGTGGCAGAAAGTATAAAAGTAAGCATCCAAATACCTGAATTCTAATTTCACCGTCTCCACCTAGGTGGACTCGGTAAGTCCCCCAAGTTCTCCAAATCCACCTGCCTACCTGTGTAACCGGGATAAGACCCAGCCTCAACATCACATCACATCTGTCATGGTAAATGTGCTGCACAGATAAACATGTGATATTTCTCTGCAAGAATCCAACAAACAAGCCAAGCAAATTTCTACATGTTTTGAAGAAATAGGTGGCAATCCTTATGCCCTGTTTTTCCTTGCCTTTGTAGACGCTGGGTTCCCAGCCTGGCGTCTCTTTGCCTCATTCCTACTGGCTAAACCCTCCCTCATACACCTATCACCTCCTCCAGGAAGGCCCTCCTCCTCACTGCCCTGGACTGGACTGGGTACTCCATCTCTGGCTCACACAGCACACTGCCCCGGTTCCTGTCATACTTCATTGGCACCCTCCGTTCCTTTTCATGTGACTAAACTGTGTGGTCTTTCAGAGAGGGGACTGTCTTCTTTATTCTTGCGTCCCTACTGCTCAACACAGAGTCCAGAATACAGTAAGTTCTAAATCCCTCTTTGTGTTGAAGGGATGGAAAAACGGAATGGAATAAACAAATGTGTCATGAGGATGGTCTCTGTAATCTTCCAGAGGCCTTTCTGTTCTGGATCTGAAATCCACCTGCATTTCGTGTATACATGAGGCAGGGGAAAAGCTAGACTCTTTCCCCATGTAGCTATGCAGCTGACCCAAGACTTTTATTTAAAAAGACCACTTTGGGGGACTTCCCTGGTAGTCCAGTGGCTAAGACTCCACGCTCCCAATGCAGGGGGCCCGGGGTTTGATCCCTGGTCAGGGAACTATATCCCACATACTGCAACTAAGACCTGGTGCAGTCAAATAAATAAATAAAGACAAAACAAAATAGACCATTTTGTTCCCACTATATTGCAGGGTCACATTTGTCATAAATCAGGGGACTATAAGTGGGTCAGACTCTATTCTGTCCCATTGGTCAGTTATTCATTCAGCTTCCCGAAGCTAAGATACCATTTCAGACATTTTCTATGCAAATAAATAACAAAGTTTAGGCCAATAAAAGTTTTCAGCAGTACCAAGCCCACTTGGGAGCCCAAGGGATGGACAGAGCCAGAGGAAGTGGCCAGGCTATGAGCTGAGGGAAGGTTGCAGCCATCTCTAAGAGCCCATGCACATCATGGAGCCAAATAAGGGGTGGACTGTCCCTTGAGAAGAGCAGAAGCAGAAGGGCAAGCCAGGGCCCCAAGACTGGAGGAAACAGGCATCGCCTGAGGTCCACGACAGGAGTCAAGGGAATATGCACACACTGCCCGGGGCTGAGTCCACTGGTGCCTGCTGCTCTGACATCTGGCTCTCAGCCCTACAGGCAGCTCTTAGGGAGGCTCCCCTACGGAGCAACGACTCCCCTACGACTCAATGGACACGAGTTTGAGCAAACTCTGGGAGACAATGAATGACAGGGAGGCCTGGCATGCTGCAATCCATGGGGTCGCAAAGAGTCGGACACGACTGAGCGACTGAACAACCACCACCGTCGACAGGGTAGCTCAGTGCATCAAGAGGGTTCTGACAGCTGGGGCTGGGAAGGCTGGAGAGAATCAGGGAGGGAAGGATGTTGAGAGAGGCCCCAGTTCCTCTTTGTCTTCACTTGGGAATCTCAAAGGAGTGACGAGGCTCTGGGCAGGGGCAGGTGGGGAATTGCGTGTTGCAGAAGGGGCATGTCCAATGACAGGACACATGGCTTTCCTTAAGGGGCAGCTGCTGCTCAGCCAAGTGCTGCAACAGGGGAATGGCCCCAGAGTTGCCAGCTCTTCCAGTTTTCCAAGAAAGGCTGCAAATTCAAACCTGTATGTCAGACTTGTAAGTATTGGCAGCTAACTATGTTTAATTGTAAACACTGAGCCACATACAACACCCCTGCAAGCTGTATTTGACTGCATTTGATTGGTATCTGATTGGTTTCTTTGAAATCAATATAGGAAGTCGTAAATCATCTTATACTTGAGTCCTGGGTATTGTTCAGCCATCAAGAGAGTGTGGAGGCAGTGTCCCTGGACACTGAGAAAATTTACTGTGAAAATGAGAAAAAATAAATAAAAGTGGCCCCCCTGCTGGGTTACTTTTCCAAGTATAATTGCATTTTAATAATCTGGGGCTAATTCTGAAGGTATTAATTGTTTGATTCTCACATTGGGCTTGTGTTGATTATTTTGGAAAATGTGTTGAAGCACATTTTATTTCCCGATTTTGTACCACTCTAATGAAAATCCATTTCCAGCAGAGCTTTCTAAATTGGAAAGGAAGAAATTTAATATACATATCTGTATATAAATAGACAGGTATGCTAAAGAGATCAGTTCCTTTTTTAAAGTTGGAATCACAGTTCCTTTTTTAAAGTTGAAATCACATTGCCTTAAGGTTTGTTTATCTATTTATTTATGGCTGTGTTGGCTGTAGTTGCGGTGCCCAGGTTTAGCTGCCCCGTGGCATGTGAGATCCTAGTTCCCCGATCAGGGCTTGGAACCTGCATCCCCTGCATTGGAAGGTGGATTCTTTATCCCTGGACCACCAGGGAAGTCCCTAAATAAATTCTTTGTACACGAGGTCTCTGGCCCATACTGATGAAATACAAATAAGGGAAAATTCCAGCCTCAGAAGCGAAAACTAAGGAAAGAGTAAGTCAATGAAACAATACTATGTCAAGTATCATTTGGGACAGCTATGTTATAAGAGATAAAGCAGTAGAACCATAAGATCTGGTTTAAGTCCAGATTCTGCCCTTCTAGATAAGTTAACTTCTGGATTATAAGATCATGTATTCTTGCCCTGTTGGCCAATAAAAAGAGCAGAAGTGAGTACATTTACATGTGAGTAAAGCTTCAAGAGCTTGAGTAAGTTTTATTGTGCTCTTCTTTCCTTCTGATATAGTGATCAGCAACATCCCAGGTGGTGAATACTCTGTCACCAGAGTACTGTCGTGAACACAATGATGCAGAACAGTCTCAGAGCAATCCACCATGGACTTGAATATGAGCAAAAAAATAAACCTTTACTGTCTTAAGCCACTGAAAGAGGGTGGGCTGCTTGTTACTGCAGAACAGCCTGTTGTTGTTGACTCACTAAGTCCTGTCTGACTCTTTGCGACCCCAGGGACTGTAACCCGCCAGGCTCCTCTGTTCATGGGATTTCCCAGGCAAGAATACTGGAGTGGGTTGCCATTTCCTCCTCTAGGGGATCTTCCCAACCCAGGAATCAAACCTGCGTTTGATCGCTAAAAGGAGCTCCATGAATGTACATCTTTACAGGAGTCCTTTAAAGGTGTACATTCCTTTCTTTAGAGGAAATTTAAAAATACCTACCTTAGAGCATAATGATGCATGTTACCTCACCCCACAAGGAGTAGGCTGAATCACTCATTTTTCTACATATACCACATACCACATCCATGTCCTCTATTCCCCATTATATATTTTACATATAATTATATGTTGATATTTTCATGATATTATATTTCCTGAAGACAGGCATTCTGTCTTTTCAACTATATATCTCAAATAACAACAACAACAGAAAATCAAGCCATTTCAAGTTAGTATGGGCTTTTGCACTCAAAGCAAAATACATCATTCAGGGCACCATAAGAAAGACATCCTAAGCTCATCTTCCTGCTACAGAAAGAGACGGCATTTGGCGGGGACTGGAAAGAGTCCAATCGCTGAATGGTCCAACCGCAGTGCAGAACCGCAGCCCAGCTGGAAGGGCCAGATGCGAAGGGAAGAACAAAATGAAAGCTATCAACAGGATAAAAGAACACACAGGCAGGAAAACAGCAGGAGGGCTGCAGAGAGAGAGAGAGAGAGAGAGAGAGAGAGAGAGAGAGAGAGAGAGAGAGAGAGAGAGAGAGAGCTAGGCGCAGGGAAATAGACCAAAAACATGAAATGTGCTGTCACTGATTTGCATGTTGGATTCGACCAATACACGCCATTTTTGGAATAGAAAATTAAAATGGGAGAGCATGGTTTTTAATGAACAAGAAAAGAGTATGCAGGCAGATTCACGATAACCTGGGAACGGGACCAACCTCTTCTAGCCAAAATCAAATCCCTGCAAGAAGAGGGGGTGGGTATGTGAATAAAGACCCATTCGAAACAAAGAGAAGGTATTTGGGGTTGAGAGATACTGTGTATCTGAAGGCAGGCTCCTTGAATCTTTAAGCATAATAAACACACATAAGGAGAATAAATGTTTCTTAAGGTATATGGTTCAGAGGCTAGGAACCCAAAAGTAAAAGGCAGAATGAGTAGAAAACACGGCATTTGGCCATCCCAGGTCACTGATGTTGTCATTCATTTATTCCACGTACATTTAGCAAGCCCGGAGCCTCCAGTGTTCATGACCCAACGTGGACCACAGGATAACATCACCCCCTCATTTCTTGTGCCTTTTTGTTCCCTAGACCTCACTAAAGGTTCGTAAATGCTTTCCTTCCACTCCACACCCCTCTGCCCTGAGCAAGTCCCCCCACCCCACAACTCCCTGTGTTACTGATCCAGCCTGAATCACAATCCTCAACATTCCCCACCCCCCAGACAGAGGTTCAGAAATATGTCAGAACATCTGTGCTGATTTCTTTTAGATGTGATAATATAGGGTTTGTAAAACTACCTATCTTTTAAAGTTATCTACTGAGGTATTTATGAATGGAATGATGTATTTGGAATTTGCTTTAACATAATGTTGGAGAATATTACATAGCAATTTTAAAAAACAAACAAATGGATGAGTCTCACAGACAATGTTAAGAAACTAGACCCCAAAAGAGTACATACAGGGGACTTCCCTGGTGGCCCAGTGGTTAGGACTCTGCGCTTCCACTGCAGAGGATCGGGGTTCAATCCCTGGTTGGTAAACTAATATCCCACATGCCTCGTGGTACAGCCAAAAAAAGAAAACCCCCAAACAGTATGGTTCTCTTTACAGGAAGGTTAAAAACAGGCAAAACCAACCATTTGAGAAACAAGTTAAAATAGTGGTTAGAATGCCTTGCAGGGAGAAATGGTGATAGAAATTAGAATATACTCGCTTCTGGGTGGTAGGTGTTGACCGGAAGGGGACAGGAGGGAGTATTCTGAGATGACTGAGATGTTCTACATCTTGTCTTGCTGAGGGCACACAGGTGTATACACATAATTGCCAAAACTCATCAAATGCTCCAGATAAGTACATCTTATTGTATACTAGTTATATTTCAGTAAAAGTAGGTTTTAGTCTCTTGCCATCATAACAGTTGTTTTTTAGCTTAAAGAACTCTGGCTATCAGTTTTCTTCATGACTAATGCTATGGATATTCTCTTTGTATATCAATCTCCATGTAAGCCCATAAGGCATTAGTTTTCCTTGCCAGTGAAGAAGTGAATGAAAATAACTGTACTGTTATGTAGCTATCAGAATAATTTCATCCTGGTTTCATGGATACTTAGGAAAATCCAGCATCAGTTTATCACTAACAAATCACCCAACTAGGGATCTTCATTCTGAATTATCATTTTTTTCTTAGGAGGTATGTCAAGGATCCATGACTAATGAATATAAAATGAAAGTTCTCATTGGAGAGGCCAAAAGCACCATATCAATGAAATTAGTATAGTGAAGCCAGAAAAGCCCAAACCCAGAAGTCTAGGTGAAGGCAGGGGGCCTCTCTGCCCTTTACTGCCAAGTATTGGAGGGTGTCAGGGTGGAGGTGACCGGCACACACCCCTCATAGGTCTAAAGATGAAGCATGAAGAGGTGAAGCTTCTCCTCGGGGAAGAACCTGAGCCTTGGAAGCTAAGTACATTTTGAAAATAAACAGCAACTCAGCAGAGCGATGGAGGGTCTTCCCAGTCCTAAGAATACTGTGGGGTCACCTAGAGGGTCATCTTAGCCAGTGCTTGCCTGGCTCTGAGTAGCAGGACAATTGTGACCTGGAGACTTAGGAGCTTCAGTCTCAACCTGAATTTATTCTTTCTTCCCCTGGGGTTGTTTATAGCTCTGTTTGAAAATACCTGGCAGCTTTCACCTGATTGGCATTTTTGCCAGTCTACTGAATTAATAGTCTGAAGTCTGCTGGCATTCTGCAGCCATTTCACCTGCCAAGGATACTTCAGCAGAATTATAAAACTTGATTCATGTTCTGTCTTTTGCTCCACAGATTATATACATAGAGAGAGAGATTAAACATCAGGGACATGATACAGACAAGAAAGGGAAAAGATATTTACATAAACCCTGAACATCTCCTGCAAAAGTACTTGCTAACTACAAAAGGAAAAACAGGAATTTAATGGTGGAAAAAGCTGATGGACACCACTTTCACCAAATGATCAGCGTTTACAGCATCCATAGTGAAGTCAACCCACAGTTACACTGAGAAGGACGCAATGTCACTTCTAGGATATTCTTGACCACAATGTATAACCTGAATCTAATAACGAGGAAACATTATGTAAACCAAAGTTACATAAGGTCATAAAGATCATGAAAGATAAAGAAAGGCTGAGGAACTGTTTCAAATTACAGGACCACAGAGAGACATGAAAACTAAACACAATGTGTCATCCTGGCTTAGAATATAAGTAGCTATGAACAACATTAATGGGATAATTGGCAATATTGGAATGTAGAGTATAAATTAGAAAATAGTATTAGATCAATGTTAAATTTCCTGAATCTGACAACTATGTTGACATTACAGAAGAAAATATATTTGCTCTTGGATATACCCATGGAAGTGTTTAAGAGTGAAGGGACATGAGGCATGCAACTACTCTCAAATGATTCAGAAAAAAAAAAGTGTATATACACACACACATACATACACATGTATATACATTTATGTATGTGTGTGTGCATAGGGTATATATGGAGAGAGAGAGGATGATAAATGAAATATGGAAACTGTTAAGACATAACTGGTGAATCTTTTTTCAAATGGGATAAAAATGAGGGTGGAGATCTGAACAGGGCTCAATCCTTCTCTGGATCATTCTCATACCAGAAAAGTCAGAAGTCTCAGTTGATCCCAATATAACCAAATTGAACTGGTTTTTGGGTCTATGGGCCCCCAGCTAGAGGACCTAAAATGACTCAGGATTTCATTTTATTCCCTTCGTTTCCACGGCTAACACTGTGCTTTCTCACACCACTTTTTTCTTAGAAATATCACCAGTTTTTCTTAGAAATAGCACTTGCTTAAAATCTAGGCACAAATAAAATAAAGTTGTAAACAGTCCTAATTTTGCCCCCTTCCTCATCAATGAGGAAAGACTAAACATGCCACTTCTGATGTTGTTCATTTGCCTTTTGCTAATAACAAGCACTTATCTATGTGAAAGTGAAAGTGTTAGTTGCTCAGTCATGCCCAACTCTTTGCAACCCCATGGACTGTAGCCAGCCAGGCCCCTCTGTTCATGGGATTCTCCAGGCAAGAATACTGGAGCGGGTTGCCATTCCCTTCTCCAGGGGATAGTCCCAACCCAGAGATCGAACCCGAGTCTCCTGCACTGTAGGTACATTCTTTACTATCTGAGCTACCAGGGAAGCCCATCTATAAATGTACATTTGCTTAATGTTTTAAGAAAATCTTTTCTTCATGTCCTTAAAGTAATCCTATCATTGTGGGAGCAGCTTGTTCAATTTATAAACAAACTAGGATCAATAGGTATTATTTGTCTGTATTTTAGTATGTAGTGAGGGCTGTTTTACAATTTGTAGTTCATGACTCCCTATATATTTACTGCTTAGTCTTCTGGTGACATTAAGTTATAGCATGAATTATGATGAAGGCAATAACTACTTACACAAAGATGCTTTTGTAATTTATTTCTTCAAAAAGCATTTATTGAAAGCCTTCAACGTGTCAGGCATTCTGTCAGTTATGTGGAATGAGAGAGCTGTATGAATCAGACATGTCAGTCAACCATAGATTATTTACTCTTTTCTTATACTAAAACAAAACAAAACAAAAAACCACCACAATGGCTACAAGTTCAAATGAGAATCAACAGTTGATGACTGTTGATCACCACCTTTCAGCACCAAGATTACGGGGATCTATCTTATCATTCAGGTTGGGTTTCTGCATGAAGAGAGAGTTGGAAAGCCAGAAAAAAGTCCAACAGCCCCACAGCCATGAACTAGACTAAATGTATCAACCTCAGCCTTGGACAATTCATGCTCAAGCTAACTCGAGACACCCAGCTCCCAGCTCTCAGTCTCTAAATATCATTCCCCAAACCAGGGCTCCCTGGAGAAAAGGTTTATTTCAGGGCTGGGGATGGGAATTATCAGCCAGAAAACACAAAAATGATCACGGACTAATTGGAGATAATTTAAGAATAATTAGAGGAAGAAAGATAATTACAAAAAAGCATGAGTCCACAGCAATATTTAGAGTAAAAAGGGATAAAAATATTATTATTGTTATTATTTTTTGGCTGTGCTACACACTTGCAGGATCTTAGCTCTTTAACAGAGATTGGACCCAGACCATGGGTGTGAAAGCACTACGTCCTAACCACTGGATCACCAGGGAATTCCCTAAAAAGATTGTCTTTACTCTGGCTAAACAATGTAGAAGAAATAACAGAACTGGAAAAATACCCTCCTGCAATCTCCAATGAACTATTCAGGAAAAGAATCATTAATGGATTCTAAAACAATTAGACAAAAGGTTGCTGGGGAATAAAAAATTAGCATGATGTTAAAAGTATCATGACATTAAACTACATAGTGATTTCAAAGAGAAAAAGGTACCTTTACAACGGAAAGATCTAGCGATTGCCACTTTAACCAGGTGATCAAACTTAGCATTGGTAATAGGAAGGTGCATGTGTGTGTGCCATGTCGCTTCAGTCATGTCTGACTCTTTGCGACCATATGAAGTGTAGTCCACCAGGCTCCTCTGCCCATGGAATTCTTCAGGCAAGAATACTGGAGTGGGTTGCCATGCCCTCCTCCAGGGAATCTTCCCAACCCAGAGATTGAACCCGCATCATCTGCATTGCAGGCAGATTCTTTACCACGGAGCCACTGGGGAAGCCCTAATAGGAAGGTATCTTAGCATTAAAGCCTCCTGAAAGATACTGCTTCATCATTACATGTTTTTGACAGAATCTAATCAAATCTCTTGACAAACTTTAGGGATACGGAGAAGAGAGGAACAAGTCAGTACCCAGAGGAAGTAACCATACATATCAAGACTGGGGGACATTTTACAAGAAAACATTTTTTTAATTAATTACCCTTTTATTAGCACAAAACAATCATAAGGAGAGAGGAAACCTCCAGGGACATTCTTAAAGCAGACACTGGTCCTCTCTTGTTCCCCAGCCCCGGAAGCAGGGGCAGAAAGGAGGCCAGAACCCCTGGGGGCTCCCCCTGCATCGAAGGGTATTGAGGTTTGTCTCTGAAAAAACAGCAATCATATTCAATTCGGGTTTGCTGGTATTCCCTGGAGATCTCTGCCAGCTTGTTTCTCAATGTCTCCATAACAGACCTCGATTTGGGGGTAAGTAGACAGTCAAACAGAATGAGCATGCAATCTTTAAGGGAGGATATTTGTTGTAAAGAACACGGTAAATCAGTCAAGACAAGGCAGAAGACATTCTGCAAAGATTCATCTGATGACTTACCAGAGCTTACTGCAGCACCTGCCATATGGGGGGATGTGGGGTGCTTGTGATTTGGGTTTTTGTTTTGTTCTTTGATTCTACTATTGTCAATCATCAAAGAGTGATGACAATTTTTTTCCTCTCCCAGGAGAGTAGCCAGATATCTCAGAAAGTAAAATCTGGATTTCCCTCTCCCTATCGGAGAAGGCAATGGCACCCCACTCCTGTACTCTTGCCTGGAGAATCCCATGGACTGAGGAGGCTGGTGGGCTGCAGTCCATGGGGTCGCTACGAGTCGGACATGACTGAGCGACTTCACTTTCACTTTCCACTTTCATGCATTGGAGAAGGAAATGGCGACCCACTCCAGTGTTCTTGCCTGGAGAATCCCAGGGATGGGGGAGCCTAGTGGGCTGCCGTCTATGGGGTCGCACAGAGTCGGACACGACTGAAGCAACTTAGCAGCAGCAGCAGCATGGGGGCAGTTAATAAGGGTTTATGTTTCCAAAAAAAAGGAACTGTAGATCAGAGTCTAGCGTGAAAACAATATCTAAAAATAGGCATTTGCTACATTCTCATAATGAGGATGCACCAATGAGCATATTTAATACCAAGCTATGGACCTCCAGTTGTCTACTTCCCAGCAATGGCCTTGCCAGTCAGATCCATCCATGGGATCTTGCTGAGAGTCAGGCCTTAACTCGCAAGAAATTAAGAGATTACTAGTGATATAACTGGGCTTCCCAGGTGGCTCAGTGGTAAAGAATCCACCTGCAAGGCAGGAGACTCGGAAGACTCCAGGGTCAAGATCCCCTGGAGGAGGAAATGGCAACCCACTCCAGTATTCTTTCCTGGAGAATCCCATGGACAGAGGAGCCTGGTGGGCTACAGTCCATGGGGTCGCAAAGAGTCAGACACGACTGAGCACAGCAGAGCACAGGATATAATTATCATTATAAAGATCTCTTTGAAGCCAAACAATTTAAAAAATAAAACCAGGTATTTGCTATTAGAAACATAAATTTCTTGAGGACATTAACTAGACTGGGAAGAAGATGCAATGCAGGCTTTGTGTTTTTCTGGTTGGTAGGGGAACGTAGAATGAAGACAGTTGTGCTCCCAGGATTGGAAAGAGAAATGGGAGGGATGTGAACGCGAATCTGGGGTATTCAGAGGGTCTGAGGTGGCAGGACTGCACGTGAATTTGTCCACCAGTTCCTGGAAGGACTGAGCTGTAAGCCCTGAAGTGTGGCAATTTCTGTGGATGGCATCAGATAATCTGCGTTAACGGAGTCCTCCAGATCATTCTTAAGCATGTTCAAGTTTGAGAACTGGTCTCTTGAAGGACCTCCATTGGGGGTTTAAAAAATTGTGTGTGAGTACATGTACATACACACACACACACATATATATACACGTACATATATTTAAAAATCATACACATTCATAGACACATGCAAATATGCCAGAATAACATAGACTCCATTCACAGTAACATATGGATGAAAGATTCATTTGCCATGTGTCTCTTTTGTTAAGAGTGAAAAATGTACTCCTTGAAACCCCTGAGGTCTCCCTGGTGTGTGATCAGCTACAACTCCAGCATACTGCCACGCCCTGGGGTAGAGGCACAGCATGATCGACTTGGGCCAAGTAGGGTTTACCCATTGGAGATGCCCCTGCTACACATGGACAGCAGAAGGAGGGAATGCTGAAAACTGGGTAGAAGGAAGAACAAGATTGGCTGTTCCGTAGGCAATCAACAGTAGCTGCCCCATGTTCATATTGCTCTTCACAGAGTTATTAATTTTAGATAGACTCCATTTTCTGGTTGTGATCATTACGGATGTAATTTTTTACACCTCACTACACTCCATCATTCTCCAAATATATCACAAATGTTGGTGTTAGAATATGTAGTGCTTGCTTATCATGGTTGTAAATAGTTACTTGATAAGCCAAGGTATGTTTCATGATTACCTGTTTCTTATTCAACTTTTTGATTTTCCTGTACCTCATAGTTGCCTAGATTTTTCTTTTGTAGTTTGCTTTGTTTTGTACTGCCCCTTAATATCCTTTCCAAATTCTCCCACAGATCTGTGAAACAATGCTTTTTTCTGAACAAACACTTCAGGTAATCTATCAGCTTCGTTTTTGTTTTTTCAGATCTCTCTCCTTCTATTCCAATCTGCACTGGTTACTGATGCCGTCTTGAAGCTTCCTTTCTTCTTCTCCTGTGCTGGATTTACAATTTCCCAGATCTGCTGTATTTTTTTCTACATAATGTCCTCCTTTTTCTGAAGCACACATATTCTTGTAACATGATGATTAAATTACTTAGTCCTTAGATGTCTGAAAATACATTTTATACTACTTTTAAATTTCAAACCTGTGAAATAGTTCTAAGACTAATTCCATGAAAGTCATGTTATCTCTTACCCACATTCACCTATTACCAACATTTTGCTCCGTTTTAATATTTCCTTTTTCTTTCTCTCCTTCTCTTTCTCGCTCATGGATGGATGGAGGGATAGATGGAAGGAGACAGGTGATCTTTTCTGAAATGTTCAAGAGTAATTTGCATACATCATGGCCCTTTATCCATAAATACTTCAGTGTATATATTTCCTTAGAATATTCTCTTATGTAATGACAATGTTATTATCTTTAGTAAATTTAATACCAATTTTAAGCTAATTTTTACCTAATTTATTGTATATATTTTAATGTTGTATGTCAGCCCAATAATGTCCTTTATAGCAGTTTATTTTTCCTTCAATAGAGCATCCACTCAAGTATTGCATTTAGCATCATCTCTCTTCAGTCACACTTAATCTGGAATACCTTCTCAGTCTTTTGTCTTTTATGACAATTACATTTTTGAAAGAACACGGAAACTCCTTTTTGAATAGAAATACACCATACTGGGTTTGCCTGGTGATTCCCCATGATTAGATTCGGGATAATCATCCCTTACTAGGATACACGCAAGTGACGTGCTTTTCTCAGGTCATCAGGTATGAAGGATACAATCTCCAAATGCCCCTCATTGGTGGTGTTAAGTTTGATAACCCAGTCAAGATGCTGTACAATTTGTAGAGTTTGTGATTACTCTTGCAACTAATAAGCTTTCCACGGGTAGACATTGAAGGTTTTACACATACTCTAATTCTCATTAAATTTCCCCCTATACTGAGCACCCATTGATGACTCTTATTTGAACCAATCTTTATTATAATGGTCACAAAGTGATGATTTTTCTAGTTCCAGCACTCTCAGTACATTTATAGTTAGCACTTGGCATTGTACTTGCATTAATGTAGAATCTACTTGCATTAGTTCTACTTGATGGATAGTTTGGCTACTCAGATAGTAAAGAATCCGCCTAAAATGCAGGAGACCTGAGCTCGATCCCTGGGTTTGGAAAATTCCCTAGAGGAGAGCATGGCAACCCACTCCAGTATTCTTGCCTGGAAAATCCCATGGACAGAGGAGCCTGGTGAGCTACAGTCCATGGGGTCGCAAAGTGTCAGACACTACTGAGTGAATAACACTTTGCCTAGGATTTAAATTCAAGTCTGAAAATAATTTTCTTCAGAACTTTTAAGGCACTGCCCACTCTCTTGGAGCATCCCATGATGCTATTGAGAAGTCTTGTGTCATTCCAATTCCAGTTCCTTGATGTATGTGACCTGTTCCCCACTCCCACACACACGCAGAAGCTCTTAGGTTCTTTTATCCTGAGTGTTCTGACAGTGCATAATGATGTGCCTGGAATTAGAATGTTGTCCTTTTTTTCTGGAGGCCTGACCCCCACAGTATTTCATCATCCTACTCCAATTCAAACAGGCTGTTGCCTAGGACAGATGTACAACTCTCTTCCCATCCCTTCACTACTCTGTGAATACTGGATCCTCCATTTCCTGAACTCTAAATATTTATCCTTTTGTTTTACTCCCTTACTTTCCTGAATCCTCTAGTAATATACTTCAAGCACAATGTTAATGAGGGAACATGTTGCTGAGTAACAGGGGAGAGACTAATAACCCACAGAGATGACTAGAGAACCAGCGCACAAGGTTGCACAGGGCATAACTGTCTCCAGCATTCCTGGGACAGACGCACCAACACCAACTTTTTCAACATGAAAAGCAGTGCCATTTATTATTTATAGATTAGCTCTGGAAAAATAAGAAGAGCGAAACAGAAGAACAAAAGGTGTAATAGGGGCGGGTCCCCAAGGCCTACCAGCATTGCAGTGAGCCCGCCCCCTTTACTTTGTAAAAGGAGCCCAAATTCTGACTGAAGGAAGATGGTTCTTTGACACAAGACACTAGTCTATCTTCCTGGGCTGCTGGCTTTCCAGTTAAAGTCATTATTCCTTGCCCCAACAACTCATCTCCTAATTTATTGGCCTGTCCTGCAGGGAGCAGGATAAGCTTGAGCTGGGTATCAAAGGGGCCCTTAGTTTAACAGAAATATTCCACTTCTTTTATTTAAAGAAAACTGTAGAAATGAATTAAAAAAAAAATTATAAACCATAACTGTGTCAACCATGTACGTACTAGATGTTCATCAAAGTATTTAAGGAGATTCAAAATGGAAATATCCTAAATGTTCAATAAGAGATTGGTTCCAGGAAGAAGAGAAATCCATGCAGTGCAACTTGATGTAGCTATTAAACATGATATTACAGATGATTTGTCGACTAGGACAGGTACATGGTATTCTGCTAACTAGATAAAAGTTTATGACAGAGTATGTGCAATTATAATTCATGGATGCATGCACATTCACTTTCTGTGTTTGTGTGGTCACCAAAGTGTTAAAAGTGGTGAAATTCAGACCTAGGTACTTCCAGGCAAGATTTTTGCTCCCAAGCATATATTTCTAATTAGAAAAAAAGAAACTTAAGAAATTTAAAAGCTGCTTTATATGGTCAAGAGACTGAAAGTGGAAATAATATAGATATCTCTTCTTAATTACTTATACAATAATTAGGCATCTTGTTTATAGAAATGAGAGTACTGAGAAGGTACAAGAAGATTGCCCTGTTCCCAGCACAACAGTGCTATAAAAAGATCCTCCTTCTCAGGAATAGATACAATTTGGCTAGACATTTTTGCTGCCTATACATTTGAGACTCACAATTTGCGCTTTTACTGATACAATCTAATGAACGTCACTCCTTCCATAGTTAACCAATTTGCTAGTAGTCACTGAAGAAAAAATTACAACTAAGCTGTTAAGACTGCATGCAAAACAAGGGCAAGAAAAAAATTCATCTATCCCATATAAGTAATTATTTGATACACTGAAAATGCCTGCTATACTGGAGACTGTTTTTCTTAGAAAGTAAAAATTAGAGTTGAAAGTGGGCATTGCAATACTTCAGTTCGACCAAGGAAACCAGAATTGAAAGAGACATATGTACCCCAATGTTCATTGCAGCACTGTTTACAATAGCTAGGACATGGAAGCAACCTAGTTGTCCATCGGCAGATGAACACATAAGGAAGTTGTGGTACATATACACAATGGAATATTACTCAACTATAATAAGGAATGCATCTGAGTCAGTTCTAATGAGGTGGATGAAACTGGAGCCTATTATACAGAATGAAGTAAGTCAGAAAGAGAAGCACCAATATAGTATATTGATGCATATACATGGAATTTAGAAAGATGGTGATGGCGACCCTATATGCAAGAGAGCAAAAGAGACACAGATGTAAAGAACAGACTATGTGGGAGAAGGCCAGGGTGGGATGATTTGAGAGAATAGCATTGAAACATGTATATTACCACACGTAAAACACATAACTAGTGCAAGTTTGATGCACGAAGCAGGACACTCAAAGCCAGTGCTCTGGGACAACCCTGAGGGAGGGGGTGAGGAGGAAGGTGGGAGGGGGTTCACGATGGGGGGACACATGTGCACCCGTGGCTGATCTATGTTGATGTGTGGCAAAAACCACCACAATACTGTAAAGTAATTATCCTCCAATGTAAATAAATTAATTAAAAAAAATAAAGAACTCAAATCTAAAAAAAAAAAAGAAATACTTCAGTTCTGTCTTTAGTCACTGTGTCCTTAAGCAAGGTCACTTACCATTTCTGGGGTTTCTTTTTATATAAACCTGAGATAGAGAAATCTAGCTTTCAGTGCATTGTGCTTAAATATTACATGGTAAATAGCACCAGGATATTTTTATATCCTGGTAATGATATAAATGATATTTTTATCATTACTAAAATTCAAGGGGAATCCCTCGATGGTCCAGGGGTTAGGAATCCCAATTTCCACTGCAGGGGGCCCAGGACAAAGACCTGGTTGGGGAACTAAGATCCCACAAGCCAAGTGTTACAGCCAAAAAAAATTAAAGGTGCTCTTGAGAAGGTGTTTAAAAAAAAAAAACAAAAAACACCTGGGCCCCCTGCAGTGGAGAAGAAAAATTAAAGGTGTTCTTGAATAAAGCAGGGAAAACCACTAAACCATTCAGGTATGACCTAAATCAAATCCCTTAGGATTATACAGTTGAAGTGACAAATAGATTCAAGGGATTCAATCTGATAGACAGAGTGCCTGAAGAACTATAGAAGAGGTTCGTGACATTGTACAGGAGGCAGTGATCAAGACCATCCCTAAGAAAAAGAAATGCAAAAAAGTAAAATGGTTGTCTGAGGAGGCCTTACAAATAGCTAAGAAAAGAACAGAAGGTAAAGGCAAAGGAGAAAAGGAAAGAAATACTCATCTGAATGTAGAGTTCCAAAAAATAGCAAGGAGAGCTAAAGCCTTCCTGAGTGATCAATGCAAAGAAACAGAGGAAAACAATAGAATGGGAAAGACTAGAGATCTCTCCAAGAAAAGCAGAGATACCAAGGGAACATTTCATGCAAAGATGGGCACAATAAAGGACAGAAATGGGATGGACCTAACAGAAGCAGAAGATATTAAGAAGAGGTGGCAAGAATAATACAGAGAAACCATACAAAAAAGATCTTCACGACCTAGATAACCACAATGGTGTAGTGTGATCACTCACCTAGAGCCAGACATCCTGGAATGTGAAGTCAAGTGGGCCTTAGGAAGCATCACTATGAACAAAGCTAGTGGAGGTGATGGAATTCCAGCTGAGCTATTTCAAATCCTAAAAGATGATGCTGTGAAAGTGCTGCACTCAATATGCCAGCAAATTTGGAAAACTCAGCAGTGGCCACAGGACTGGAAAAGGTCAGTTTTCATTCCAACCCCAAAGAAAGGCAATGCCAAAGAATGTTCAAACTACCACACAAGTACACTTATCTCACATGCTAGCAAAGTAATGCTCAAAATTCTCCAAGCTAGGCTTTAACTGCACATGAACCAAGAACTTCCAGATGTTCAAACTGGGTTTAGAAAAGACAGAGGAACCAGAGATCAAATTGCCAACATCCAATGGATGACAGAAAAAGCAAGATAATTCCAGAAAAACATCTACTTCTACTTTATTGACTATGCCAAAGCCTTTGACTGTGTGGATCACAACAAACTTTGGAAAATTTTTATAAAGAGATGGGAATACCAGACCACCTTACCTGCCTCCTGAGAAATCTGTGTACAGGTCAAGAAGCAACAGTTAGAACCAGACATGGAACAATGGACTAGTTCAAAACTGGGAAAGGAATCAAGATTGTGAGGAGAAATATCAATAGCTTCAGATATGCAGATGACACTACCATTATGGCAGAAAGCTAAGAACCAAACAGCATCTTCATGAAAGTGAAAAAGGAGAGTGAAAAAGCTGACTTAAAACTCAACATTCAAGAAACTAAGATCATGGCATCTGGTCCCATCACTTCATGGCAAATAGATGGGGAAACTATGGAAACAGTGACAGACTTTACTTTTTTGGGCTTCAAAATCACTGCAGAAGGTGACTGCAGCCATGAAATCAAAAGACACTTGCTCGTTGGAAGAAAAGCTATGACCAACCTAGACAGCATATTAAAAACTAGTGACATTACTTTGCCATCAAAGGTCCATCTAGTCAGAGCTATGGTTTTTCCAGTAGCCATGTATGGATATGAGAGTTAGACTATAAAGAAAGTTGAGCATCGAAGAATTGATGCTTTGGAACTGTGGTGTTGGAGAAGACTCTTGAGAGTCCCTTGGACTGCAAGGAGATCAAACCAGTCAATCCTAAAGGAAATCAGTCCTGAATATTCATTGGAAGGACTGATGCTGAAGCTGAAACTCCAATACTTTGGCCACCTGATGGGAAGAAGTGACTCACTGGAAACGACCCTAATGCTGGGAAAGATTGAAGGCAGGAGGAGAAGGCGACAACAGAAGATGAGATGGTTGGATGGCATCACCAACTCGACAGACATGAATTTGAGCAATCTCCAGGAATTGGTGATGGATAGGGAAGCCTGGCGTCCTGCAGTCCATGGAGTTGCAAAGAGTTGGACATGACGGAGTGACTGAACTGAACTGAGAAGGTGGCAAAGGTGTAAAATTAAAATTGTGACCAACTGAAATTTCCTTTAACAGCACAAATCTATTGTAACTAGTGAGGAGACTGGTAGAAATAACAATCATTACTGATTTATGAGAAATACAAGAGCCCGTCTTATAATTGGGCTTCACATAATAAAAGTGTCAAAATGTTTTCTTTAAGCAATATATTTTACATATATATTATCTAGCTTTTAACACAATATGATCTGGGGGCTTCCCTGGTGGTGCAGTGGTTAAAAATCCACCTGCTAATGAAGAGGACACAGGTTTGATCCCTTCTCTGGGAAGATCACAGATGCCACATGGCAACTAAGCCCACAGGTCACAGTTACAGAGCCAGTGCTCTAGAGCCTGCGAGCTGCAGCTACTGAAGTCTGAGAGCCTACAGCCCCTGCTCCACCCCAATGAGGTTGCCGCAATGCCATGAACCCGCACAGTGCCACGAAGAGTAACCCCTGCTTGCTGTAACTAGACAAAAGTCTGAACACAGCAACAAAGACCCAGCACAGCTAAAAATAAATAAGGAAATCTTAAAACAATATGATTCTTAGGTTAAAGCAAATCATATGACTTCTTTCTGGACAGCCATGAAATAGCTATTTGTACTGATCTACTTATAGGGGTTTTAAAAGACCACATTTCATAAAGTACTTTGAGAATCATTAATTCAAGATACTTTTGAAAACCAAACCCACTATTGTTTTCAGAAAACAAGTAGAGCAAAGGTGGGGAGTGCTGGGCTGCGCGGGGTCAACGTTTGGGACTGGGTTCCTGGAGTGTAGGGCAGAATGAGAGTAGTATTAGTAAGAGGAGAACAGAGGAAGGAGAAGAGAGGCTGCACCACTGATGCTGATCACTCTAGAAGTAATTTCTCTGTATTTCTGCACTTTGTATAAATGTGTATAATAGGGCTTCCCTCATAGCTCAGTTGGTAAAGAACCCACCCGCAATGCAGGAGATCCCAGTTCGATTCCTGGGTTAGGAAGATCCGCTGGAGAAGGGAAAGGCTACCCACTCCATTATGGTAGTAGAGTCCATAGGGTCGCAAAGAGTCAGACACAACTGAGCAACTTTCACTACTTTACTACTTGTATAAAATGTATCTATTTCTAAACACTTTATTGTCATTTTAACTCATATAAACCATATTACAGTGTACCTTAGGTTGTGGGATGGGGCTTTGTTTTTGCTTTTGTTTTGTTCTGTTTTTGATTATCAATATATTTAGTATCTATCTGGTAGCACAAAATCTCCCATCTTCTTCAAAAATGCCTTGGCTATTCTTTGTCCTTTGCTCTTCTGTATAAATTCAAGAATCAATCTGTAAGGCAGCAGATGTGTGCTCATGCGCACACACACACACAACCCCCTCCTCTAGTAATTTTGATTGGAATTGCTTTTAATATATAAATTCATTTGATAAAAAATTGAAATCTGGATATTCACCTTCCCTACCCATGAATATAGTGCATTCATCAGATTTCAGTCATTTTCTATGCCTGTAAAGAGTATTTGATATTTTATAGCTGCCCAAAATATTTTGAAAATCCTTTCTCCTTTTTAGGACTCCTCCACATTATAAATCTCACTTTCTGAGAATGAAGCTAAAAATTATTTCCCTGGAGTCCTTGCTATTTAAATGTACAAATACAACCAATTTCCAGTGAGCGGGTACAACTTCTTGGAAGATGGAAATAAAGGTCATGAGACTGTATAGTCAGGATCCTTCTCAAATGGATGTGGATGCACGTGGTTTTTCTCAGAACATGTAGCAAACCTCCTAGAAGTCTAGCCCCTCTCTTCACTGGGGTGAGGGCGCCCGTCTAGTAGCAGGCACCAGCAGCTGCTGGGTTTCCACTGGAGCCTCTTGGTTCTGCCCTTGGTCCCTTTTCTGAGCATCTGCACATGTGAGAGCCCAGCTTGGTTCCTTTTGGGAATTCTGTAAGCTACCTAGTGGTTTGTAGCAAATCCCTTTCTGCTTAAACGTGTTAAAATAGATTCTGGGGAATTCGCTGATGGTCCAGTGGACAGGACTTTGCACTTTCACTGCTGTGGGCCCAGGTTCAATTCCTGGTTGGGGAACTAAGATCATATAAGCCACAAGGAGTGGCCAAAAAAAACCCCAAAAAGATTCTGTTGTCTGAAACTGCACACTGACTGAGAATTAGGAAGTAGAAGTGGGTTGCTGAATGTGACAAAACTGCCTTATACATGAGATGAGAACTGGGTGGGAGAAGATCAGATACTGCGAGTTGAAAAGTAGAAGAGATGAGGTAGGGCCCCATCTGGATCTTCTCACTCTGGCACCAGGGCTGAAGGCACAGCCACTCCCTGGAGCTCAGTTATCCCAGCAGAGGGCAGAATCGATCCGCTGAGGCTGGTGAGGACCAGGCAAGAGGTACTGGGAGGTTTGAGACAGAAGGTTCAGAGCAGCAGTCCAGGAAAATGAAGGGAACCCTGGAGATACAGTGTGACTGGAGGAGGCATTAAGGGCCTACTTGAAGTTACTTGTCATGAACCTCAAGCAGGGTAATTCCACATGACAACGTGCTTTTCCCTGACCACTTCTGGTAGCATGGATGCAGGCACAAAGAAGGCAAAGAACTGCATTTAGTCAGAGATGGGGTCCTGCCAACTGAGTCTATACCAAAGCCAGAAAAGGGCAAGGCCATTAAGGGAGAGTGTCGAGGAAGTGTTATAATAACTGACCATGGACTTTAAGCGGAATAAAGAAAGAACAGGCATGAAGGAAGTGAAGAGCAGTGAAAGGGGGGAACAGTGGGAGCTGAAGGGCTGTTAGCATCAGGATTCTAAAAGGAGGAAATTGGAAAGGCAGGTCACAGAGCAAGATATTTAAAGTGCTGAGGATACAGAGGGGCGAAGTCTTAAAATGGCAAGGTCTAGGACATGATCAAAGGAGTGGTTCAGGTAAAATGAAAGCGTAAGAAAGAAAAGGAGAGGTGAGCTGTTTGAAGGCTCATCCACTGAAAACGCCAAGAATTAAGACAAGATTAATGTTGAGCAGAGTGAGAGCAGGTGATGAGCTAACATCTTCAAGGAACAAAGGGCATGTGACCCAGAGGTTCCAGCCTGATGACAGGATTCAGAGGTGGAGGTGGTTTGGGGGCTAACTGAGAGGTAAAGAATGGCCTGAAACTTTCACAGAGAAAGAGGACCCAGAATATGTGATGTGAGGGATGGTGCTGGGACAGCAGCATCCTCAAGAAATGAGTAGGTTCTGATCAGAGCAGGAAGGACTTAACATTCAGTGTGGTTCCCTGACACCCAAAATTCCTGCTACACTGCTATCGAGGAAAGAAAGGAGGGGAAATGACCCAGAATCTAAGTCTTTCTTAAAGACTTTAAGCCAATTTTCCTGTTCTTTGCCCCATTAGCATCCCCATACACTTTCAGAAGTTATCTCCATCTTTCCTAAGCTTTTCTGCCACATGAGGGCACTGCTCAGCTCCCTGCAATGTGGCTTCAGTTCAGTTCAGTTCAGTAGCTCAATCGTCTTTGCGACCCCATGAATCGCAGCATGCCAGGCCTTCCTGTCCATCATAAACTCCCAGAGTTTGCAATGTGGCTTAGGATTTACTTTTCTCAGCTCTGCTCCAAGTCACAACTCTTTCATCAGATTTCCAGCTTCCAAAGTGTTATCATCAGCTTATTTTCACTGTCCTTCTGAGTTTCTGTCTTTTAATTTTTCATTTATTTTTCATAATGGGGTTTCAGGAGGGTGTGGATGTCAACATGTTCAACCACCATCTTTACAAAACTACATTGTGCATCTTATTTCCACAAAGTTTACTGGAGGAGGAGGGGTCTATTTGTTTGGTTTTAGTTTCTGGTTAATTTTTTTGGCTCCCACCACTACCACCAGCCCAAATTTTCTGAACTGCAAGCCTTCAAACTAGTTTTCTAAAGAATGCATAGAAGACTGTAAACCTTGCTCTGAGTTTCACCTTCTGCCACATCCCATAGACCCCTCTATGTCTCCTGCCTACTGTTCATTTCTAAACTATCTACAGCATCCACTTTGTGCTCTCTTTAACCCAGGAGCTATTTTAAAGTGTATTAATTTATGTAAGAAAAAAAATGTTCTCACTTTCAGCCAACATGCAAGTAAACAACAAAAGCAGCAAAAAAACAGCCACTGTCCACCTCAGGAACTTCCTGGTGGTGGAGAACTCAAGGACTCCACAGGCCACATCAGATCTCTTTCCCATTCCCTTTTCTTCCCTATGGACCAATTCCACTTGCTTTTCTCTCTCCTTCTAAACTGACACCACCCAAACTACATCTTTCCTGAAGACCACTGAGAAATAGGGCAAGTCCTGTATCAATGTACACCCCCAGACATCATCTGCTCAAGGCAGCTCTCTCAAAGCGTGGTCCACACTAGTCTGGGCATCACCATGGATATCCGCAATCAGACACTTTGCTGTACAGCAGAAACTAACACAACATGTAAATCAATTATATTCCAATAAAAAGTTTTTATAAAATCAATCTCTGAGAGTTAGGCCAGAAAATTACCCATTTTACACCAGGTTATTCAGACACATGGTAAAATTTAAGAAGTGCTAATTGCAAGGGAGAAACATGTAGATAGAAAAGCAACTTAAAAAAATGTATGGCCCCTTCCATGAACATTTAAGAATTTACTTTAAGTTTGTGTTAATAAAGGCATACCTTGGAGATTGCAAATAAAGCAAGAAAGCAAGTCACATGAATTTTCTGGTTTCCCAGTGCATATAAAAGTTGTTTACACTATAGTCTATGAAGTGTATAATAGTATTATTCAGGAAAAAAAAAAGGAAAAACCTTAATTAAAAAATACTTTATTGCTAAAATATATTAGCCATTATATGATAATGCAGTGCTGCCACAAACCTTCATTTTGTAAAAATTACAGTATCTGTAAAACAGATACAATGAAGCACAATAAAATATGCTGTGCCTGTAATGCATAACTCAAGTTCTTTTCTCAGAAATTACTTCACATAGTCCTTTGCATAGTTATAAAAGACCTCATTTAAGGTCAAAAGCAAGACCAATCCAAAACTGGACTTCACTAGCCTGTCACAACCTCTTGAGAGTCCCTTGGACTGCAAGGTGATCAAATCAGTCAGTCCTAAAGGATATCAGTCCTGAATATTCATTGGAAGGACTGATGCTGAAGCTGAAACTCCACTACTTTGGTCACCTGATGTGAAGAGCCAACTCACTGGAAAAGACCCTAATGCTGGGAAAGACTGAAGGCAAAATGAAAAGGGGACAGCAGACGATGAAATGTTTAGATAGCATCACTGATCAATGGACATGTATTGAGCTAACTTCATGTCAGGGAACGTTTAACAGGAGGATTCCTGTGTGCTGTTTTCTGTCTCACATAAATCCTCTGTTCCTTATTAGCTCCTGACTGCAGGTGCGAGAGGAGCAGCAAGCTGCTCCCAGGACTGAAGAATGCATGCATTTCCTCCATTTGCTTTTCCAAACGGTGAAAGTGATTATTTACAACCCTCTTCCTTTTGATATGGATTGTCTTCCAGCTTTATGACTTGTTTCCTTGGTAATTTGTATATCTGGTCTTTTGATCTTTATCTTTGCTGAAAAAGCTACCTTGCAAAACAGTATATATACTCACATTATGTTGAATGAAGCATCCTTGTTCCATCAGAGCTTGGGTCCCCTTGTCTTTCTTTCTTTCTCTTTCTCTCTCTCTTTTTTCTCCGGCTATTTCTCTGGAGCGTGGAAACCTGCTGAGCTCACTTTCTTGCCTGGGCTTTCAAGACCTCCTCGAGAGGGCGCCCTGTGCCTTCGTGAGCAGCGCAAGCCCTGTGTCAAGAGCTCTATTGGTTCTCTGTGTAAACCAAGGAATTTTAGCCTCTTTCTCTCTTTTTCTTTCTTATCGTCAACTCCGGACCACCAGGTTCTGGTCCATTAAAGAACCCCAACAACTTCAGGAGACAGTGGGGGATAGAGGAGCCTGGTGGGTTACAGGTTTGATCCCTGGTCTGGGAGGATTCTACATACCACGGGGCAACTAAGGCCATGTGCCACAAATACTGAGTCAAAGCACCCTAGAGCCCATGTTCTGCAACAAAAGAAACCACTGCAATAAGAAGCCCACACACAACTAGAGAAAGCCCATGTGCAGCAACAAAGACCCAATGCAAACAAAAATAAATAAATAAAAATTATTAAAAAAAAATTCCACAGGCATATTCAGATTTTCCCCAAATTGCTTGTTCCTATTTCTTTAGTAATTTGCCAAACTCATATTTATAATTTATGCTATCTGGAGAAAAGTGCAGAGATCAATGCCACTTGCAAATAGGAAGTAAAAATGGCCACTAAAAAAAATTTACACAACAGATGGAGTAAAGATTAATGTCTTGGTGTACAGGTACTAAAGAAACCAAAGTTAAAAGGAAACAACCAGGGACTTTCCCAAGTGGTCCAGTGGCTAAGACTCCAAGCTCCCAACGCAAGGGGGCCTGGGTTCGATCTCTGGTTATGGAACTAAGATCCTACATACTGCGGGGCAACTAAGCCCGTGTGTCACAACTAGAGAAGTACCTGTGAAACAGTGAAGACCTGGAACAGCCAAATAGATTTTTTAAAAGTTCATTTTCTTTAAAAAAAAAAAAAAAAGGAAAGAAAGAAACAATCAGGTATCAAGAGCAAAACTGAAGATAAAAAACAACTTCATGTTTCAAGACCTGACTGTTCTCAATCATATAAATGATGTTACCACTGCATGTTTTATTATGATTATTTACTGATTTTTGACTGTGCTGGGTCTTCATTGCTGCATGGGCTCTTCTCTAGTTGCAGCAACTGGGGGCTTCTCATTGCAGCGGCTTCTCTTGCTGCAAAGCATATGCTCTAGGGCTCGCAGGCTTGAGTAGTTGTGGCACGCAGGCTCAGTACTTGTGACGCACGGGCTTAGTCGCCCCGCAGCATGTGGGATCTTCCCGGACCAGGGATCAAACCCATGTTTCCTGCACTGGCAGGGGGATTCCTTACGACTTAGCCACCAGGGAAGCCACATGTATGTTTTCTGACTGGTTATTTCACATGATTTTTAGCAGAGACGTACAAGATCCTCAACAATCTGTGTCTAGGACAACCCAACTTCACCTGCATGAATATACCACATCTTCAGCCACTGAACCATCTGCATTTATTTTTAATGGCCCTGGTTGGAAGCTTATGCCACTTCTAAACTCTGACAGATCTTACATGCTTGTTTCTCCCAGGCAGCTTCCCTCACATCATAGGGGCCTTATGTGGGGATGTCTTATCTCAAAGGTGCCTAATTCACCATAGCGTCCTACCAGCACTTCCCAAACCAGCAGCCCCATGATGCAGATACGGTCGTTACTGTTCAAGTCTGAAACGAACCAATACAGAAGTCTAGTGTTTCCATTATCTACCCAGAAGAAAGAGTATATATTATATAAACACAGTCTTTAAATATGTCTTGATTACAATGGGGTTTATGCTCAAATAGCTGGAACACAGGTACAGTATAAAACCTACAGATCAAGCTGAAGGTAGGTTAGAGATCTGCTATAACAGCCAGACAAGTGGCAATGGAGAGGTCACGGGGGGTGAGGAGAAGGGGTCAGAATGACTGGGGAAGGCTTCACAGTGGGAGGAAGACCCTGGAAGACACGAACTACTTGGACAGGGGAAGGAAGAACTCCAGAAGCAGGCAGCAGCATGAACACAGGCCCAGAGGCAGGAATGAGGATGGCGTGTGGCAAGGCCACGGCCACCGCAGGAGCAGAGCCCGGGCCCTGGAGACATCCAGGAGCTAAGGATGCAGAGGGGCCCTGGGGACGCAGCAGGGGTGGCCCGAGGGCCTTGCTGGGCTTCTTCTCCACCGGGTGCACTTTCTGATGCTGAACAAAGCTGCCGTACCACTTGAAGGCCTTCCCACACACCTTACACTGATAGGGCTTCTCTCCGGTGTGAACTCTCTGATGCTGAATGGAGGCGATCTTCTGGCTGAATGCCTTCCCACACTCCTTACACTGGTAGGGTTTCTCCCCAGTGTGGGTGCGCTGGTGGACGATAAAAAGTGACCTACACCCAAAACCTTTCCAACACTCCTTACATTTATAGAGCTTCTCCCCAGTGTGTAGCCTCTGGTGCTGCAGGTAGGCGGCGCTCCGACGGAAAGCCTTGCCGCACTCCTTACATGCATAGGGCTTCTCCCCCGTGTGGATCCTCTGATGCTGGGTCAAGGCGGTGTTGGAACTCAGACCTTTGCCACACTCCTTACATTCATAGGGTCCTTGGCCAATGTGATTTTTCTCGTGTACGATACAGTCGTAGCTGGATTTGAAAGCTTTGCCACACTCCTTGCACTTGAAGGGCTTTTCCCCAGTGTGGCTCCTCTGATGCCGAAGGAGTTTTGAGTTATATCGGAAGATCTTCCCACATTCTTTACATTTGTAGAACTTCATGCCGCCTCGAAGTATCAGATTGGGATTTAGACTGAAAGTCTGCCACACTGCCTTGCTTTCAAGATCTAGGTGCTGAGACACATTTGTGAGAAGCCCTCCCATGGGCCTGCCGTGGGCCTCCGTGCCCTCAGAGGCTTGCTGCTCTACTGCCGGCTCTTCTGTCTTGATGCCCCTCTCACCACCTGACCAAAGAAACCACAAGTTTCCTCGTTACTGAACTGGAAGGGAAACGGGAACCAGCAGTCCTGGTTTTTTCCTATAGGATGTGATTTTTTAAAACTACACCCATGAGATGGTTATGAGCTTCCATAAAGGAGGATGAGAGAGATAAGCAAAAACAATAGCATAAACTGGACAGGTGACGACCCTGCAGTCCAGGAAGTGCCTCTTATAAGGAAGGGCTGGGCAATGAACCAGGGCAGGTAAGACAGGCAAAATGAGAACTTCAAGAGTGGGAAGGAAAGGAAGCAGGAGGGGAAAAAAGAATGGCAGAGGTAAGACAGAGCAGAAAGAAATGCAAACAGGCTTTAAAACAAAGAGAAAGGGAGACCCTCAAGGAGGGAAAAGACATCCGTGAGATGAAGGGGAGCACCTAGCAGCCCGGAAACACAAACAGTGAAATGATGGATCCCAATGCCCCACCTGGAAGCCAGGAAACCACCCCCAATTCTGAATTCTAAGTAACAGCAAGATAATTCTACTTTAAATATTTCACATAATATTCTGGGATAAAAGATTCTTTCTTTTAGGAAGTAAGAGGGAACAGAAGGTGATTGGAGAACTGTAGGCCACTGTGGTGTTACCACTAAAGGAATCACTTTTTACAACATTACAGTATGTGTGAGAAGTGAGGCCTGAAAAGTTTCTTCCTAAAGTAAAGACAACCCAAGTAATTAAAACCTTCCAGGGCTGACTGGTAGGCAGACTGGAAATTTTAGGATGGGTGGGTCTGCCTTGAGAGTGTGGTATTGGGGTAATATTCTTGCCCTTTTCTCTATGGCCCCATTTAAAACAAATTCATTGTAAACCACAACATTATGGAACTTTAAAATACTAAAAATTATATAAATATTAAAAAGGCAAATAAAATCATAGCTATGGAACAAATCAATCAGTGTGATGCACAGAATCACACTTTCCTTAAAGTATGGCTGAAACCCTACCACCCTGCCATGAAAACTGTCCTTACAGGTTCGGGATGGGAACTCAACACAGGTCAGCGAGTGTACCGAGTCGGTTACAGGGAGCTTTGCTCTCCGCTGCAGAAGAAACATTTCCAGTAAACCAGGAAGGCAAAACCAGAAGGTGCTAAGTCCCCTTACTCACCTGGACAGATGCCTCTCAAATCCTCTGCTTCCCAGGGATCGGGGTCCCCTGGAGCTTCCCCTCTCTCCAGCTGGGAGATCAGATCAGGTCTGGGGAATGGAGACACTACTCCAGCAAGAAAGAGAGACAGACAAGTTGAGGGGAGACATCCAGAGCTGTTACTGAGATTCCTCTGCCCACCCCAAGGCAGGCGAGTTGAGTTGGGGGAGAAGGGGACTGCCTGGGGGACCAATGAGCCACCCAGGGGTTCTGAGGAAGGGGTCCAAACTGCGCTCCATGGAAAGACCAGGGAGACAATGATTCTCCCCAGGGAGAAAGTGCAAGCTCGCCCTGACTCAGAAGAAAGGACATCCCCTCTGGAAGGATGAATGTACTGGTATCCTGGGAGGCTCCTGCACACAGGAGAGGGCCCACATCCACAACACTGCAAGGACGGAGGACCTGAGGTCTCCTGGGGGCACCCCAAGAGTCCTCTCCTTCAGGGTCCAAAACCACGCTCTTCCCTGGGAAGGAATAAAGTCCAACTTCAAAGCCAGAGGGAACCTGGGATTTCCCCACCTAGCATCTCCACAGAACTCCAAAGACTACTAGAACCTCCAAGACATTTGAGGAAGATGTCAACTATCAGAGAGGGCCACTGAGAGACCTTACCCAGGGAAGCCACATTTGCATAATTCTCCAGCATCACCTCCCTGTACAGGGCCCTCTGCGCAGAATCCAGGCTGGCCCATTGGTTCTGAGTGAAGTACACAGCCACGTCCTCAAAGGTCACTGGCTCCTGAAACAACAGGTTCCCACTCAAGCTCTGAGTGAGGGCCAGAGGGGGCTAGTGTTAGCTTCTGAAAAGAGGTGGACCTGCCAAGGTCTGTGACTCTGAGCCCTGTGGAAGGTCTGTTCTATGGACAAGAGCACTCAGTACCCCAGCCCTCAACCAGGGCTCCCACCTTCAAATGTGGAACACCAAGGCTGTCCCACTTGCTCAGCTCTGCGGCTCCAAACTGTCATCCCAACCTCACAGCCTGGCATCTGGGGCTCTCCAGGCTGTAACTGTATCAACCTCTTATGTTCCTGTCTCCATGGAGCTGTCTCGCTAGGACCCACTGCCCTGAGGTACCCATAACCTGTCATATTATTCTCTGTACACCAACTACTCTCCCCATCTCCTCTCAGCCAAAGTACATGTACACCGCCGCATGTATTCCCTGCTCCAGTTTCTCCTTGGCCTTCCCCACCAGCTTCCACTACACACAGAGAAGCCACTCCTTAGAAATAGTCCCAGTACAGCTACACGTAAAAAAAAAAAAAAAATGAAATCAGAACATTCTTTAACACCATATATAACAACAAAATCAAAATAGATTTAAAGATCTAAATGTAAGACAGGATACTATAAAACTCTTAGAGGAAAACATAGGCAGAACACTTTTTGACATAAATCACAGTAGTATCTTTTTCAGTTTGTCTCCCAGAGTAATGAAAAGAAAAACAAAAATAAACAAGTGGAACCTAATTACACTCAAAAGCCTTTGCACAGCAAAAACACAAAGTGAGAGAAAATATCTGTAAACAATACGACTGACAAGGGATTAATCTTCCAAATTTACAAACAGCTTATGCACTCAATAATAAAAAAAAAAAAAAAAAAAAATCCAGTCAAAAATGGGCAGAAGATCCAAACAGACATTTCTCCAAAAAAGACATACACATAGCCAAGAGGCATATGAAAAGATACTCAGCATCTTTAGAGAGACTATTAGAGAAATGCAAATCAAAACTGCAATGAGGCATCACACTGTTCAGACAGCTATCACCTAAAAGTCTACAAACAATAAATGCTGGAGAGGGTATGGAGAAAAGTGAACCTCCCTACACTGTTAATGGGAATGTACACTGGTACAGCCTCTGGGGAGAAGAGTACAGAGGTTCCTTAAAAAACTAAAAATAGAGCTACCAAATGATTTAGCAATCCCACTGCTGGGCATATATCCAGAGAAAACCGTAATTCAAAAAGATACACGTACCCCAGTGTTCACTGCAGCACTGTTTACAACAGCCAGGACATGGAAGCATCCTAAACGTCCATCGATGGAGGAATGGATAAAGAAGATGTGGTACATATATACAACGGAATATTTGTTGGAGTGGATTTTTTCCAGTGATTGCAGTGGCAGGGAGATTCTTTAATACCTGAAACTAACACATTGTTAATCAACTATACTACAATATGAAATAAACATTTTTAAAAAAACACTCCCAATATTTCACAAATTTCTTTTCATTCCTTCTTACCATATTAGAAAGCCAGCTCTCTTGAAGGAAACCTGCAGCCTGCCTATTCTGGCCTCTTCTCTGAACCACACATCTTCAGAGAAGGCTGGCTGTGTGCTGTCTCCAGGCATGGGCACATCCCCTGGCCTGCGTCTTGAGCTTCATCCCACTCGCGAAAGTTCACCCCTCTCTGTCTCCCCGGGCCACCTCCATCATCCCAAGAGTGATGAGAACTCATACTCATAGACTAGACCCTAGGCACCAGGCTCTTGGGTGGGTACTTCTAAATCTTGTGTGTGATTTACTCTTTATAACACAATATGAAGTCAGAGTTATTACCCCCACTTTTCAAAGAATGAAACTAAAGTTCAGAAAAATTCACTACTTTGCCCCAAATCACACAGCCATGAAGTGACAGAGCTGAGACTTCAACCCAAATTTGTCAAACAGCAAACCTGGGCTCCTCCCACATAATGAGCTGCCTCCGACACGGGGTTCATGAACTTCTCCAAACATACAGCCAACCCCTGAACCTCCTCATAACTTGGTGTTGCCCCTGTCTGGAGAAGATCTTTTCACACCCACAACTTCCAAAATCAACAATCAATCCATCTTTATCGTGCTCCCTCCAGGCCACATGGGACCCCTCCCCCAATCTAGACTGCTGCTGCTGCTAAGTCACTTCAGTCATTATCTGACTCTGTGCGACCCCAGAGACAGCAGCCCACCAGGCTCCCTCGTCCCTGGGATTCTCCAGGCAAGAACACTGGAGTGGGTTGCCACTTCCTTCTCCAAATCTAGACTGAGGGGTCAGCTATTTCAGAATAGCACACATCATCCTAGAAGCCAGAGCATCTGCATCTTCTGAGACACAAGAACAGTCTCTAACGGCGTCCACTGGCTACCCTCTTTGCTGCTGTGGACAGACTACACGATGCAGACCACCGAGACCGGGCTCCCAACCTGGAAGGGGTTTCCTGACTTCTGCACCTTCTCACCTTGATGACCCCACAAATGATTCCACCTCTTGGGAGTCTCACTATACTATGAAGTCAGCATTCTTTTCAGCCGATGAAAATGAAAACACCTGTCCACTGGGGCTCAGTCAAGCCCCTAATTGTCTGAGTGTCCCCATCTCTCCCAGCAGCTCCCAGAGCAGCCTGTGCACTGGAGACAGCACAGGGGACAGGGAGAAGGGAACGCTCTCACAATGGCTGCTAGAGGAAGCAGGGAAGAAACACATCACCAGGATAAATGCTGGTAACTGCTCCTAGCTACTCTCCTCGCTCTACACTCAGGTCCTTACGAGGGGGTCCTTTTCAAATGAGAACTAGGGAATTCGAAAGGAGAGAGTGAAAGAAAAAGAACATATAAGAACAAATTTAGAAACTTCTCAAAGGAGACTGACCCTTAAACTGGGCACTGACAAAGTCCACAAGGCCCCTGGAATACTTGAGCCCAAAATCCAAACATCAAATAGAACCATGATGTCCTATGAGTAAACACTGTTTCACCAACAAGGCATTAAGGGCTTCTGAGGACAGCGGCCACAGCCTGGTAGGAAAACCGAAGTTCACTCTGCTTCCTGGAAGTCAAGTCTCACTCCCTCACATCTCCAGAGCTGCTCTCACAGTCCTCCCCACCCAGTACCATCTTCCTTGACACGCTGTTCCTCCCACCTGCTTTCAAATATTCCCAGGTATCATGAGTCCAAAAAAACTGCCCATTATTAAAGGGGAACCTGGGCTCCCCTGGTGGTCTAGTTTTTAAGAATCTGCCTTGCAATACAAGGGACACTGGTTCGATCCCTGGTCTGGGAAGATTCCACATGCCGTGGAGCAACTAAGCCCATGTGCTGCAACCACTGAAGCCTGCATGCCTAGAGACCATGCTCCACAACAAGAGAAGCCACTGCAACACAGAAGCCCTCAAACCGCAATTAGACAGTTGTCCCTGCTCACAAACTAGAGAAGCACCACAACTAGAGGGGGCACGACAACAAAGACCCAGTGCGACCCAAAATAAGTAAAATGTATTTTTTTAAATAAAGGGGAACTTACTATTTTAAGACAGTTAGGTTGTTGATACAATTTTCTTCCTCCTGTGGATGGTCCCTGTGTACCTCACTTCATTTTTCTCCACTGTATTTTTTCATCATCTGACAAAGTACACTTTTATCATGTATCTCCCTCTCACCAGAATGTAAGCCATGAGGCAAGGATTCTACTTTCTTCATTATTGCTTTCCTAGTGCACAGCAGGTTTTCCTAGTAGCTTTTCCTAGTGTCTGGCAGATCCAAGATGATTAATATGAATTTGAGGAAAGAATTAATTTCAAAAATGGTTGGATCATAAATAGCATTTTCACACTTATGAAGAAGGTCAGAAAAGAACAGCAAATACCACTTTCACAGTGAAATGCCAGGGCACATCCATTAAAGCTGATGGCTGATAATTTACCATACGCTGAGGTTCTACTTTCGGTAAAAGACTAGACAAGCAGCATAAATATAGCTAATGAAGCAACATAAATATCTTTGCTTGCAAATGAAATGGCTATCTGTCTAAAAAATATCCAAGATTCAAGAAAATATATGAAAAACATTTAAAACTGACAAGATAATTCATTAAGTTAGCTAGATATAGGATACATGAACCAAAATGATTAGCTTTACTAAATATCACTATGAACGATTAAAAGACAAAATGGGAGAAAATAAGATGCCATTCATATGAAATGCAGCTATAAGCAGACCCAACAAAAACCTGCAAAACCAAGATGAACAAAACTAAATGATTATTAAAATAAATAAAACAGGAACTGAATAAATTAGAATATACAATTCAAATAAATTAGACATTCTAATTAGAATAAATTAGAATATCCCTTTCTAAATGGGAAGACTCAAACTTGTAATGAAGCCAATTATCCCCAATTTTGCCTATGATTCCAATAAAATCAACTTCTCCACCAAAACAAATCAGTGGGAGGAATGCAGACGCTGGAGCTCATTTAAAGTCATCTGAGAAAGTGTGAGAGACTACCTGAGAACATTTTGAAGGAAATATATTTTTTAAAGAAAAGATGGGAGGGAATTGAACCCTACCTGAAAAGGACAATACTTCAAGGAAATGAGAATATAAGCCATAGATAGGGAGAAAACATTTAAAGAGAAAAACATAATAAAGGACTATTATCTCACGTACACAAAGAAGTCTAAAAACTCAACAGAAAAATGAAGGACCTGATCAAAAAATGGGCAAAAGACCCGAACAGATATCTCACCAAAGAAGTTATACAGATGGCAAACAGGTATACAAAAAGATACTCTACAGCATATGTGTTCAGGGAAATGCAAATTAAAACAATGAGATACAACACACCTAGTAGAATGACCAAAATCTGAAACAATGACACCACCAAATACTGGTGAGGATGTGGAGCAACATGAACTCTCATTCACTGCTGGTGAGAATACAAACTGGTGCAGTCACTTTGGAAGACAGTTTAACAGCTCCTTACAAAACTAAATACATTCTTACCATATAATCCAGCAATCACACTCCTCGGTATCTTCCCAGTGAGCTAAAAACGTGAGTCCACACAAAAACAAGCACAAGGATGTTTACAGTAATTTTATTCATAATTGCCAAACCTTGGAAGCAACCAAATGGTCCTTCAGTAGGTGAATAAACTGTGGTACAGTCAATGGAATATTATACAGTGCTTTAAAAAGCTATCAAGCCATGAAAAGTCACACAAGAACCTGAAATGAATACTACTAAGTGAATGAAACCAACATGAAAAGGTAGGATACCAATTACACAGTACTGTGGAAAAGGCAAAAAGGTCGACAATTGCCAGGAAAGGAGGGCAGGACACAGGATTTTTAGAGCCTGTGAAAAAGACACTGTATGATACAACAATAGTAAATACAGGTCATTATACATGTGTAACCCACAGAATGTACAATACCAAGAGTGAACCCTAGTGCAAGCTATGGACTCTGGGTGACTATGATGTGTCAATGTATGTTCATCAATTGAACTAATGTATCACTCTGATAATGGGCTATGCATGTATGGGGCCAGAAAGCATATGGGGACTCTGTGCTATTTAATTATGCTATGAACCTAAAACTTCTCTAAAAAAAAAAAAGAAGTCTACTAAGAAAAGAAAAGGGAGGGAGCAGAGAGCAATACTTAATCTCTCACCTGGATTGTAATATCCTCCAAAATGACTCACATTCTTTTGCAACCAACTCACCACTATAGGCCAAAAATCTTTTTAATATATAAATCCATTCCTTTCACATGCCTGGCTTAAAATTCTTTAGCATCTTCCTACTGAACTCAGAAGTGAAACCAGAGTCTTCATAGTGACCTCCGAGACACTAGTTGTGCCTAGTTGTCCCACCTCACAATGAACTAGTTCCTCTAACCTTTCCCTGTCTCTAGAATATACCCAGCTCTCTCCACTACCTCAGGGCCGACACATTTGCTATACTCTCTGGAAAGCTCGGCTTTGGCTCTCTCTCCGGTAGTTCTCCAGCCTATTTCTACCTCATCCTTGAGGTCTCAAGCTCACGTGACCACCTTCATGAGGGATTCCCTGATGATTATCTTCAAAGGGAGCTTCTTTGAGGCTTCTCAAATTTGAGAGGGTGCATGAGAATCACTCACAGAACTTGCTACAACAGATTCCTGACCCGAGTTACCTTCCTCCCCAGTATGACTACTGATCTAGGGTGGCACCTAGCGATTTGCAATTTTAATAAGCACCCAAGCGATCCTGATGCTGCCCATCTGTGGACCTCACTTATGAGGAAGTGCTGTACTTGAGCAACAGGTACTTATGATATCAACTTACTTGTTTTTGGTAAAAGTACCCTCCATGAGAAAGGAGAACTTGTCTGCTTTATTCAGCACTATGTGCCTAGCGTTTGAAAGCACATATGCAAAGAACAATGCAGGTCTCTCTGGGATACACCTACTATTTGTGGAGCAATCTCTTCAATTAAGGATTTTTCTCAAGAGGTTTCTCACCTAGCAACCTTTTTTTTTTTTTTGCTAATCCCATATTTCTAATTTATCCTCCACCCCCAACATGTTTCCCTCTAGATAAGGTTGTTTTCTATATCTGTGCACACAACTTTTATTTGTAGACCATCTCGAATGATCTCGATTTTCATGTTCTGGGGGAATTTCTTGACATGGGTCCCTCCGTTTTCTACTTAAAACCTGTATGTCCAAACTCTTCACTCTACACACAAGACTCTAACCTCCCCCACCAGGTATTTACAACCTTAGCCCTGAAGAGGGACTCAAGAGGGAAACCACAGCCTGGTCAGGTTAGGCCTCTTTGGTCCCTTCCTAATGACCTGACAGCTAAAGTCCCTTTTAAGACCGAAATGGAGGTAGGCTCACCTGAGGCCAAGTGGTTTGGAGCATGGCTGATGTCCCCTGTCTCTGTGCACTCTCCCCGGTTTGGAAAAGCAAGGACCTTAAAAGCTGAGAGAAGAAGAGCCATGAGCGCAATGGTCCCTTCTCTACATCACCCACAACCGCCCAGTCTTCCATCCATTTCCAGCAATGGCAGGAGTCTCTACCAGCCCTCCTCTGGTGATCGCCCCCACCTCCTCATGAACTGCTCTGGCTGGTCTTCGGGACGATCCACCACCTGCCTCCTCTGCCCAAGAGCGCTCCTGGGCCCATTCACACCGAGTGGACCGAGGCACACATGACGAATCCGGCCCCTACAGTGCTGGGTCTGAACAAACTTGAAAACCTAAAAGAGTGCTTATGGGGACCAAGTCATTGACTCCCAAAAATGCCTATGGAGAGGAGACAAGGGTGGCTGGATTTGGACTGAGTGCAATATTCAGGGTCACCAGAGCTATCAGGGGACGGGAGACCCCAAGAGGCTCTCCACCCAAGCAAGCAGGAGACGCCAAACATCAGAAACTTCAGTACCGGCCACGGGGGGCTGTTGGGCCAACTTCTTTTGGACAAAAAAAAGGATCACGCCTCGGTGGGCAAGGGACTGGACCAGGGCTCTAGAGGTCCCGCCGCCACCTCGGCGGCTTCTGTGAGGCCGAGACGCCGGGGCATCCGGTCAGAGAGAGGCGAGTTCGGGGCAGCGTGCTGACGAGGCGCTAAGGAAAACGAGGAAGCTGGCGCCTAACGGGACTGGGGAGAAGAACTCGCCAGAATTTACCCTCTTTCCCTCATAACCCCTAGAAGCGGTTCTCTCAAAGATCATGCAGAACCGAGCGCAGGTGTCCACCATCCCTCTAGGCCTCCCATCTCGGTGGTTCCGGCGGCGCGACCTCACGTAACCCGAAGAGGCTGGGCTTCGGGCAGGCGCTTGTCCGTGACGTCATTGGTGGGCGCGGTAACACAGAACTAGGTGCTGGTCCCTCCGCCCTTGCGCTCCAGCCGCTGAGCCGACTAGAGGTTGGGTGTCGTGGCACCCCTTAATTTACTCAGATCTCGGCCTCTGGGCCCAGGTATGTGCTGTGTGCTAAGTCGCTTCAGTAGTGTCCGACTCTGCGACCCCATGGCTCCTCTGTCCATGGAATTTTCCAGGTAAGAATACTGGAGTGAGTAGCCATTTCCTCCTCCGGGGGATCGTCCAGACCCAAGGATCGAACCCGCTTCTCCTGCATTTGCAGGCGAATTCACCACTGGTCCACCTGGGAATCCGGTGCAAGCGGCTGAATGGTTCCAGTCCTGAGGATTTCCCAGGAAGTGGACACTACTTGTGGTTGCCATTCCAGATAACAGGTACACTGCTCCAAATGTGCCCATGCGGCCTGGGCCCTGTGTCTACACCGCTGTGGGAGAACTGGAAATGGGAAGAGTAGTGGCCACCATTTCAGTGGCCAAATGTGTACTGGTTGAGAGCGGCAACCAGTTAGTTCCAGAGAATTGGTTGAACCACTCATTAACTGGAGATCAGCAAGTTGCTTTGCCTGTTTCATTGTCTGTTTTATGGGTATGATGGGGATACCCCTCACAAAGGGCTGTTGAAGTTTAATAATTAAATGAATTCACAGATTGGCACAGTGTTTACGGTGGTGTCTGGCACAAAATAAGTGCTTGCGAGTCTGTTCTGTTTTGTAACTGTTGTTTTTAGAGATACAAGTCCTGCTGGAACTCCAACCTGTGGCACAGTTTAGGAAAACAGCGATTAGCATTTATTTTTAGAGCCCTTTCCCACCATATACTTGTATGTGTGTTTCAGGCCCAACTTGGAGAAATTCAGCACCACTATCCAGAAAGGTTTTAATTACAAAGGCATCTTCAGTTCGTGCAACTACATGACAGAGGGCCAGGATAGTAACTGAACCAGGAATGGCTTCTCTCCTATGGCCGCAGGTACTGTGGTATCCAGGGACTTCTCCTTTGCTGTTTCAGATGCCCTATGATGGAACCTTTAGCGCTCAGTTGCTCAGTCATGTCTGACTCTTTGCAACTCCATGGACTGTAGCCTGCCAGGCTCCTCTGTCCATGAGATTCTCCAGGCAAGAATACTGGAGTGGGTTGCTGTTTCCTCTTCCAGGGAATCTTCCCGACCGAGGGATCAAACCCATGTCTCTTAGTTTCCTGCACTGGCAGGCAGATTCTTTACCACTAATGCCACGTAGGAAGCCCTATGATGGGGGCCTTTCACACACTGTACTCAAATTCTCCTGCAATTAAGCATCTGCTGCACATTGCTCCAGCCCAGCTCCCTTTTGTAATTACACATATAAATAGATACTGAAACAGCTAAATAGCAAGAGTAATCCAAAAGGAAAAACTAATATGTTTTAAAACATATAAATTTGTTGCAATCAATTCATATTCATTGTTGTGTTGCAGTAGTCACTTAAATGGTCTTTGTATAATAACTAAGATTTATGAGACCTTAATATGTGCTAGAAACCATGCTAAGGCTTTATAAGCATCACTGCTTTTCATCTTCATTTCTTAGGTAGGTACTGTTACGTTCCCCATTTTACAAGTGAGAATACTGAACCTAAAGAAGTTTAGATGTAATATGAGGCCACAGAGCTAGAAAAGCCTATTAACTAACATCTGTACAGTTTCTCCTGGGAGCTGAAAAGCATTTTAAATACCATGGAAACATTACAGAGAATTCCCTGCCTCCACAGCCCACAGCCTCTGCTGCACTCCTCAGTCCTCCTGTGTTTCCCCAACAGTTGTCTGAACTGCCTGATGTCATGGTATTTGCAGTCCTCGTCCTGTCCCTCCTAGATTCACGCTCTACTCATCTGCTATCCCAACGATGTCTTCCAAATCCAAATTCCATGGCCCCCAAAGACAGGTGTGAATAATTGGCACAGGAGACCTACCTGTTGGTAGACTTTGTCTGTAGAAACTGATGTAGGTTTCTAGCCCCCAGAAAATTGTACTGACAGGTGCTTCCACCTCATGCAATTAAATGGATCTTCTGAAAATCATGTCCTCTCTGTAAACAAAGCTATCTCCCGCTGTGATAATCTCATCTCGCCTCAAACCACGTTTCCTCAAACACACCCCAACCTGGGTGGACACACATCCGCACCTGCCATAACTGCTTGTCAGAGGGGAAGCCGAGGCAGGCCTGAGTCTGGCACTGACTTCTCTGAGCGCTCATCTAAGAAAAACTGTCAGGCAGCTAGTATTCCTGAAGACCCACTGTGTGCCATGTTCTTCACAATCATGATCTTAGCCTGCCAGCAACTCTCCAAGGTAGTTAGCTCTTACCCTTTTTGTACACGTACGGGAGCTAAGGCTCAGGGCTTTGCGTGATTTGCCTCTGGTCATGCAGCTGGTAAGCAGTAGGAATTGGATTTGAACCCAGATATATTTTACTCAGAAACCTCTAAGCTGTGGTAGGTGTATTTCCCCACCTTCCTCACATCAGTCTCTCCCCAGAGAAGAGCTGTGGCTCCACTGGTGACTGGCTATTTCCCTTTTCTCTCCCTTCTCTCCCCTTCCTCCCTTCACCCCTCCACCCCCACTAGTGAGTTTTAATGTTGGAACCTGGGGATTGAGAGGTTCCAAATATGGGGAGTCGAGCCCATCAGTCCCTCGTTCATCCCACTGTGGGTTTGGGAGGCCATGTGATTATTTATTTTTCAGATGACACCCGTGTTCTCTGCAGAGGCACAGATTGAAAAGAATTCATAAGGGGATTTTCAGAGCATGTGTTTGTGATGTGTTTGGTTGTATGCACAGCATGCAGAATTTATGAGCATTCAAGAAATCAGCCCCCACTGCACAGCACCTTCAGTGCTTCCCCCAGATGCCAGTTCCCCGTGATGCCAGGGTGCCCCTGCCAAATTCAAGGACGTTTAGAACAGACACTCCGTGGAATATCTGCAGAGTAATGTGATGGGAAGAGGAGCAGCCCAGCCTCTGCCGCTGAACGCAGAGTCTCACTTGCTTGCTGTGCCCTCTCTCTTCCTCTCCTTTTCGAAGTCTGGCTACTGAGATCTTTCTCGTGTGCGCTCAGGGATCCCGGAGGATGAGTCAGGCCCGTGTGTCAGTGGTGCCATTTGTACAAAACTCTGAGTATCTAAGACACACAGAGCCTCCCACTTTTAAGACTCAGAGACTTGAATATAAATCCTCCTAGATTCATTGGGATTTCCCTGGTGGTCCAGTGGTTAAAACTCTCGGTTTCCACAGCACAGGGAGTGGGTTCAATCCTTGAAAGGGAACTAAGATCCTACATGCCACACAGCCAAAAATAAGTAACCAAATTCTAGTAGTTTCAATGAGACAAAATGGCTCAATGTATTCTTATGACTGCACCATCCCTTTTATTGGGTTTGGCCTGAATGGAACCTGCCTTGAAACCTAGGACAGTTTCTGAAAATAGTGCTTAGGAAAGGTCTAAATCTTTGAGGGGTATAACTACAGAGAGCCTCTAAAGGTTTGTGGCAGGGTGAAAAGACTTCTTTTACATCAGTCCTACTCTCTCACCACCCCCATTCAACCCGCCAGGAGAAAAACCTAGGGATTACAGAACACTTATCTGGCGCTGAGACCACATGTTGTCAGTTAATTCCAGAAATCTCCAGAGTGCAACATGGAACGAGAAGGGATGGAATCCTAAGAATAGAGTTATAATAGACAAAAAATGAAGGCAGCATTTTGTTCATGTGAGGAATAGTCATCTGTTCGTGTAAAACTGAAGGAAATGAATTCTCACCATGATGAAGCATATTTGTTCTTAAACTGCCCTAGAAGGAAACAAGCAACAACCCAGGCTGAAGCCCTTCCTTCGCTAACATTCTGTATTAGTCAGAGAAACAGAAGCAGCAGGGGGTGTGTGTACAGAGAAACTAAGAAATTAGCTCATGCAGGGACTTCCCTGGCAGCCCAGTGTACAAGAATCTGCCTGCAAATGCGGGGGACACAGGTTCAATCCCTGGTCTGGGAAGATTTCACATGCTGTAGAGCAACTAAGCCTGTGCACCACAATTTCAGAAGTCCGTCCTCACACCTAGAGCCCTTGTTCCACAACAAGAGAAGCCACTGCAATGAGAGCCCTCTCACCACAACAAAGAGTAGCCCCTATTAGCCACAACTAGCAACAAAGCGGAGAAGGCAATGGCACCCCACTCCAGTACTCTTGCCTGGAAAATCCCATGGACAGAGGAGCCTGGTAGGCTACAGTCCATGGGGTCGCTAAGAGTCGGACATGACTGAGCGACTTCACTTTCCCTTTTCCCTTTCATGCACTGGAGAAGGAAATGGCAATCCACTCCAGTGTTCTTGCCTGGAGAATCCCAGGGACGGCGGAGCCTGGTGGGCTGCCATCTATGGGGTCACAGAGTCGGACACGACTGAAGCGACTTAGCAGCAGCAGCAGCAGCAGCAACGAAGACCCAGTGCAGCCAAAAATAAATAAATAAAAACATCTTTAAAAAGTTTTAAAGAAATGAGCTCATACATATGTGTGTGTGTGTGTGTGTGTGTGTGTGTGAAAGTTGCTCAGTCGCGTCTGATTCTTTGCAGCCCCATGGACTATACAGTCCATGGAATTCTCCAGGCCAGAATACTGGAGTGGGTAGCTGTTCCCTTCTCCAGGGGTCTTCCAAACCCAGGGATTGAATCCAGGTGTTCCACATTGCAGGTGGATTCTTTACCAGCTGAGCTAGCAGGGAAGCCAATGGAATATTACTCAGCCACTGAAAGGAATGAAATAGGGTCATTTGTAGATACGTGGATGAACCTAGAGTCAGTCATACAGAGTGAAGTAAGTCAGAAAGAGAAAAACAAATATTGCATATTATTGCTTTTATGTGGAATCTAAAAAAAAATGGTACAGATTAACTTATTTCCAAGGCAGGAATAGAGATGCAGACGTAGAGAACAGACATTTCGACATGGGGCGGGGCTGAGGAGGGGTGGAAGACTGAGATAAATTGAGAGATTAGGATTGACATATATATACACTACCATGTGTAAAATAAATAGCTAGTGGGAACTTGCTATTAATATAAAGCACAGGAAGCTCAGCTCAGTGCTCTGTGATGACCTAAAGGGGTGGGATGTGGGTGGTGGGGAGGGATATATGTATACATTTGGCTGATTCACGTCATTGTTCAGCAGAAACTAACACAACATTGTAAAGCAATTATATTCCAATAATAAAAAAAGAAAGAAATTGGTTCGTGCAATTTTGGAGGCTTGGAAAGCCCAGAATCTGCAGGGCAGGCCGGCAGGCTGGAGACCCAGGGCAGAGCTGCAGCCTGAGGCCAGACATGGTCAGCTGACAGGAATCCCTCTCCCCGGGGAGCTCAGCCTTCTTCTGTCCAGGTCAACATGACCACTTCCATTCTTCTGCCCTACCACATGGTTCACGCAGAACTAGACCGCATTCCCATCTTTGACAGAGCCAAAGGACCTGGTAGAAGCAAAAGTCCTTGCTGACAGCGAGCAGACGTCTGAGACTAGAGTGCTGGGGGTGGGTCATCAGGGGATGAGGCACCCAGAGAACAACAGGACACGTGGCTCTAGGGGACATAGCCCCCCATAAACCCAGCAGTGAGGGCTCATGCATGACAAAGCACACCGCCCAACACATGCTATGTTTTACATTTACGGGATCACACTCTGTGTGTGGCTCTATAACCATACGGTCAAAAGTCATCTAGATCAGTTGACAGCTAACCAAACCCTCAGACATGTGAGTGAGCCCAGCTAACATCAGCACAGCCACGCAGCCAACCACCCCAGAGGCAGAGCAACAAATGCTCAGTGTGATAGGGGTCACCGCAGTTCCGTTGACTGTGATGCTTGTGATGTCACATTTTCTGGCAACAGATAACTGATACACCTACTTTCCAAGTCAAGGGATGGGCCGACAGATCAAACACTGACAGGGAAAGGCAGGTCCTATAATCCAGTTAGGGCAGAGTGGAGTTTGTATTAACCTGGGAACCACACACCCATCTAACATGGACAGCTGGACTCAGTCCCAGCCAGTCACTCCAGCTGGAAATGTTGATTTGGTGCAGCTACATTAACTTTTTCAGAAAGAAGGAGATTCAGGTTTTTATGAAATGTATTATTTTATATGTTACCAATACATTGTATTTTCCTCCAAAAAGTTGGGCAATAATAACAGAAACACAAATTATACAATTTCTCACCTTTCCAAAAGATCAGCAAAAATCAAAAAGTTCAATAGTACACTCTTGTTAATGAAACTTTGGAAGAACCAGTACCTTTACATATCGCAAGAGGGAATATAGGAGGTTTCCCAGGTGGCTCAATGGGTAAGGAATGTACCTGCAATGCAAGAGACACCAGTTTGATTCCTGGGTCAGGAAGATACCTTGGAGGAGGGCGTGGCAACCCGTGCCAGTGTTTTTGCCTGGAGAACCCCAGAGACACAGGAGCCGGGTGGACTACAATCCCTAGGGTGGCAAAGAGCCGGAGACGACTGAAGTGACTGAACACAGGCTTGCACACAGAAGGAATGCAAATGGAATAACCTGTATGGAAGAGAATTTGAAGATATTTAGCAAAATGACATATTCTTTTACCCTTTGATTCAGTAATCATACTTCTTGAAATCTATTTCAAATATATACTGGCAAATATAAAAGAGATATATGGAGCCTCCCTGGTGGCTCAGAGGTAAAGAACCCACCTGCCAGTGCAGGGGACATGGGCTTGATCCCTGGTCCGGGAGGATCTCCCATGCCAAGGGACATCTAAGCCTGTGCACCACAGCTACTGAACCAGTGCTCTAGAGCTGTGAGCTGCAATTAATGAAGCCCACGGTTCCTAGAGCCCATGCTCTGCAACAAGAGAAACCACTGCAGTGAGAAGTCTGGACACCATAACTAAAGAGTTACGCTGCTCACTGCAACTAGAGAAAGCCCACGCACAGCAGTGAAGACCCAGCGCAGCCGTAAATAAATCTTTAAAAATCACACTGCAGTCATAAATAGATAAATCTTTAAAAAGAGAGGTGTACAAGGACACTCATTATAATAGCTAAGACAGAAAACAACTAAAATGCCACAGTCTGGGACTGGTTGAATAAATTATGTACATCCTTATGACAGAGTAATATATAACTATATTGTAATAACGAGTATCTCCATCTACTATGGAGTGATTTCCAAGATACATTGTTAAAGTGATTTTTTTTAAGTGCAGAAAAATGTATATACTACTATTTCTATAATAAAGGATATAAATATATACAGATTTAATTCTATTTTTCCATGGACAAATAAACTACAAAAAGGTTTTAAGGGTTTTCTATAGGATAAAGAAAGGTACAAAGTGGGTGAGACAGGTATAGATACAAGCAAGATTTGCATATATTTTGGTTTCTAGATATGTCTTTGATGCTATGTGATTCTTTTACATTTGTTAAGACAACATTAAATTTTAAAATATTAATCCAAAAATATAAAAAAAATAAATGAACCCATGTATCCATTTTGGTGGCAAAACTACACAGAGATAAGCTATAAGCATTTGACTGCACACTCCTGGTGGGATGCATCCTAAGTACAAAAAGGACTGTAGATGGTACTGATGAACCTATTTGCAGGGCAGCAGTGGAGACACAGACAGAAAACAGAATTGTGGACACAGTGGGGGAAGGAGCGGGTGGGACGAATTGAAAGAGTAGCATAGAAACATGTACATAACCATATGTCAAACAGAGCCAGTGGGAATTTGGTGTATGATGCAGGGAGCTCAAATCAGGTGCTCTGTGACAACCTACAAGGGTGGGGTGGAGTGGGAGGTGGGAAGAAGGTTCAAGAGAGAGGGGACATATGTATGCCTCTGGCTGATTCATGTTGATGTATGGCAGAGACCAATACAATATTGTAAAGCAGTTATCCTCCAATTTGAAAAAACAGCAACAAAGTTAAGTGTTGTCAGTAATGATATTACTGTGGTTCTGCTATTTTAGACCTGTCATATGGGTAATGCAATGTCAGATAAAACTACTGAATAATCATAGGATATTTTGTCATTCATGTTGTTTTTGAGAACAAAGATTCTGGGTGTGGGAAGAAGGAAATACAAGTATTAGAAGAACTGAAGAAAAATCATATAATCCAGAACCTTAAAAGGAGGCATAGGTTCAAATTCATGATGTATCTCATGATTGATGAGATAGGTAGACAGATACATAGACAGACAGGTACTTCCTATGTTTCCCAGTTCTGCCCACTGGAAACTGACAGTGCTGATAGCATTGAGCACCCACAGCAGGGTCTCTACAGACCCTTTCTCATGAAAAGGAACCAGTGCTGCCTGGACAAAAAGAACACCCATTTGCCAAAGATGGGACAGTCTGAGCACAGGTAATAATAATACTGAAGATAAATAATAAAATGGATCATAATAATCTTTGAAAATGAATTCAAACATGTCAGCTATGATTAAATCCATGGATTCATAGATGCTTTAATAAGACAGTTGGGAAAATGTGAATTTTGATGGCTACTCCATAATCTTAAGGAATCTAGGAGAAAAAATGGTAATTGAAGTTATGTTTTTAAAATAATTCTTATATTTAAGAGATGTATACAGCCAATCCTTAATATTCACAGGTTCTGTATTTGTGGATTGGAGAGTCCCTTGGACTGCAAGGAGATCCAATCAATCCATCCTAAAGGAGATCAATCCTGGGTGTTCATTGGAAGGACTGATGTTGAAGCTAAAACTCCAATACTTTGGCCACCTCATGCGAAGAGCTGACTCATTGGAAAAGACCCTAATGCTGGGTAGGATTGGGGGCAGGAGGAGAAGGGGACAACAGAGGATGAGATGGTTGGATGGCATCACTGACTCGATGGACATGGGTTTGGGTAGACTCCGGGAGTTGGTGATGGACAAGGAGGCCTGGCGTGCTGCAATTCGTGGGGTCGCAAAGAGTCGGACATGACTGAGCGACTGAACTGAACTGATACTCACAAAATTCACTAGTAACCCCAAAATCAATACCCTCAGTGTTTTGTGGTCATTCACAGACCTGTGAAGAATGGTAAAAACCTTGAGTCACCCACCCTGCGTATTCCTAGATGAGGTTGATCAAGGGCACTCTGCCTCCTTGATTCATCCTTCAGACTATACACAAATGCCCTTTCTGTAGTCACTCTGTTCACACTTTTGTGCCACTTTTTGTTGGTAATTTCACTGCTTGGGATGGCTCCAGAGTTATGTCCTGAAATGCAATCCAGTGTTCCTAAAAGCAAGAAGGCTGTGATGTGCCTTATGGAGAAAATACGTCTGTTAGATACACTTATTTCAGGCATGAGTTATGATACTGTTGGCCATGTTCAGTATTAATGAATCTGATGTATATTAAACAACTTGTCTCTAAAATAAAACACATAAAATAAGGTCATGTTTTTATTAGTTGATTAAACTATGGCCAGAGTCTCACAGAAACCTACTCCTGTATTTCCCCTGAGAGAAAGGGTTCTTCTATATTTGCTAATTCAGTGTTCACAGTGACTTTATGAAAGCTAACTACCACAGATCACTTCATGGCAAATAGATGGGGAAAAAATGCAAACAGTGACAGACTTTATTTCCCAGAATCACTGCAGATAGTGACTGCAGCCATGAAATTAAAAGATACTTGCTTCTTGGAAGAAAAACTATGACAAACCTAGACAGTGTATTAAAAAGCAGAGACATCACTTTGCTGACAAAGGTCCATATAGTCAAAGCTGTGGCTTTTCCAGTAGTCATGTATGGATGTGAGAGCTGGACTATATGGAAAGCTGAGCACCAAAGAATTGATGCTTTTGAACTGTGGTGTTGGAGAAGACTCTTGAGAGTCCCTTGGACAGTAAGGAGATCCAATCAATACATCCTAAAGGAAATCAGTCCTGAACATTCATTGGAAGGACTGATGCTGAAGGTGAAACTCCAATACTTTGGCCACCTGATGGGAAGAACTGCCTCATTTGAAAAGACCCTGATGCTGGGAAAGATTGAAAGCGGGAGGAGAAGGGGACAACAGAGGATGAGATGGTTGGATGGCATCACTGGCTCAATGGACATGAGTTTGAGTAAACTCCGGGAATTGGTGATGGACAGGGAGACCTGGCGTGCTGCAGTCCATGGGGTCACAAAGAGTCGGACATGACTGAGCGGCTGAACTGAACTGATATTCTCCCAATAAGATGGACCAATGAGCATATTTAACCTAAGCTATGGACCTCCAGTTGTCTATATACCAGCAATGGCCTTGCTAGACAGATCCATCCATGGGCTCTTCCCTGAGAGCCAGGCCTTAACCCTCAAATATGTGGCCTCATTTACCCATGTGAAGTACCTCCAAGAGGAAATACAAGTTTATCTCAATTCTTCACCCACTAAATTTTGCCCAAGAAATTAAAAAGAACTCCTAATGCTACAAATGGGCTTCCCAAGAGGCTCAGTGATCAAGAACCCACCTGCACCGCAGGAGACTCAGGAGACTCGGGTTCTGTCTCTGGATCGGGAAGACTCCTGGAGGAGGAAATGGCAACCCACTCCAGTATTCTTGCCTGGAGAATCCCATGGACAGAATTCCATGTATCCTGGTGGGCTACAGTCCACGAGGTTGCAAAGAGTTGAACACAACTCAGCACAGCACAGCAGTGATATAATTATCTTATCATTATAAAAATCTCTTTGAAGCTAAAAAAAATTTTTTTAAGTAGGCGTTTGCTATTAATATACCACTTGGGGACCCTCCTGCATTGAAGGGTATTGAGGATTGTCTCTAAAACACAGCCTTTTTAATTTGGGCCGGCTGGTGTTCCCCGAAGGTCTCTGCCAGCTTGTTTCTCAGTGTCTCCATAAAGTACCTGGGTTTGGAAGCAGGTAGAAAGGCAAACGAGGAGGACATTAACTAGGCTGGGGAGAAGATGCAGTGCAGGCTTTGTGCTTTTCTGGTTGGAACGGAAACCCAGAAGGAAGACAGTTGTGCTCCCAGGATTGGAAAGAGAAATGGGAGGGATGGGGATGTGAACTGGGCGTATTCAGAGGATCTCACATGGCAGGACTGCAGGTGAGTTTGTCCACTGGTTCCTAGAAGCACTGAGGTGTAAGCCCTGAAGTGTGGCAATTTCTGCAGATGGTGTCGGGTAATCTGGGTTTACGGAGCCCTCAGGATCATTCTTAAGCATGTTCAAGTTTGAGAAGAACTGGTCTTTTGGAGGATCCCATTGTGGGTTTAAAGAATTGTGTGTGTACATATATATGAACACATACATATGTACATATATTAAAAATCAAACACATGCATAAACATATGCAAAAGACCAGCATAACATACACTCTGTTTACAGTAACATATAGATAAAAGAATCAGGTGGTGAAGACTACAATTTTCCGTCTTTAATTATATATTATTGTATGTTGATTGTATTGTGTGTTTTTTTGGCTGTGCTCAAGGCTTGTGCTACCTGAGTTCCCTGAGCAGAGGCTGAACCCGAGCCCTAAGCAGTGAAAGCACAGTCCTAATCACTGGACCACTAGGGAACTCCCTTGATTGTATCTTTACAAGATACTTCAAAAGAAGAGAGAGGCTGTAGTGTAACCAGGGCTCCCTTCCTCTAGGAGCTGGGCTCTTCCCTCTGCCATCTTGTCTGGCTCCCCTCAGGCTCACAAGATGACTCAGGAGCTCTGAACACATCCAGAAATGACAATGCCTAAAGGCCACTTGCTATGTGTTTCTTAAGATTGTAAACTGTACTCCTTGAAACCCCTGAGAACTACAGCACACTGCTTTGCCCTGCCTGGTAAACAGAGAGGTATAGGCCTAGCACGATCTACTTGGACCAAGCAGCATTTCCCCTTTGGGGATGCCCCTGCTACACATGGCCAGTGGAAGGAGGGAAATGCTGAACAAACTCCAGAAGGAGGAACAAAGGGATTGGCTGTTTTGTGGGCAAAGAACAGCAGCTGCCACATACGTTTACATTGCTCTTCACAGGGTTGTTTTAGAATCTGTTGAGTTCTGATGGTGATCACTGAGGATGTAATTTTTTACGTCTCACTATACTCCATCATTCGCCCAATATATCACAAATTTTGATTATAAAAATGCAATGTTTACTTACCATGACTGTAAATGTCATTACCTGATAAGTCATGGTGTGTTTTATGATTACCTTTTCTTAAGTTTTTGGCTTTTCCTGTACTTCATAGTTGCCTGGATTTTTTTTTCTTTTGAAATTTGCTTTGTTTTGTATTGCCCCTTATTTTTTCCCCCCCAATTCTCCTACAGATTTGTGAAAGGATAATTTTTGCACACTCGAACACTTCCAAGTAATCTATCAGTCCCATTTTGTTTCTTTTTTTTCAGTTCTCTCTCCCACCATACGTTATCCTTCTGTTCCAATCTGGACTGATTACTGTTGCCTTCTTGGGGCTTCCTTTCTCCTTCTCCTGTGCTGGATTTCCAATTTCCTAGATCATCTGTTGTTTTTTCTACATTGCTTCCTCATTTTTCTGAAGCACACATATTCTTGTAACATGATGGTTAAACTATTTAGTCCTTGGATGTCTGAAAACATGTTTATATTACTTTTTTTTATATTTCCAACTTATAGAATAGTTCTAAGAATAAGAATAGTTACATGAAACGTGTTACCTTTTACCCACATTCACCTGTTACTAACATTTTGTTCCAGTTTCTTTAATATCTGCTTTTTCTTTTTCTGTCTTTCCTCTTTCTCTCTCATGGATGGATGGAGGGAGGGAGGGGTAGATGGATGGAGACAGATGATCATTTTCTCTGAAATATTTAAGAGTAATATTCATACAGTGTAGAGATCCCTTAAAAAATTGGAAATAGAACTGCCATACGACCCAGAAATCCCACGTCTGGGCATACACATTGAGGAAACCAGAACTGAAAGAGACATGTGTACCCCGATGTTCATTGCAGCACTGTTTACAGTAGCCAGGACATGGAAGCAACCTAGATGTCCATCGGCGGACAAATGGATAAGAAAGCTGTGGTACATATACACAATAGAATATTACTCAGCTATTACAAAGAACATATTTGAATCAGTTCTAATGAGGTGGATGAAACTGGAGCCTATTATACAGAGTGAAGTAATTCAGAAAGAAAAACACCAATACAGTATATTAACACATATATATGGAATTTAGAAAGATGGTAACGATAACCCTATATGCGAGACAGCAAAAGAGGCACAGACATAAAGAACAGACTTTTGGACTCTGTGGGAGAAGGCGAGAGTGGGATGATTTGAGAGAACAGCATTGAAACATGGATATTACCACAAGTGAAACAGATCACCGGTCCGGGTTCAATGCATGAGACTGGGCACTCACTCAAAGCCAGTGCACTGGGGGAACCCTGAGGGATGGGATGGGCAGGGAGGTGGGAGGGGGGTTCAGGATGGGGTACACATGTACACCCATGACTGATTCATGTCAATGTATGGCAAAAACCACTACAATATTGTAAAGTAATTAGCCTCCAATTAAATAATTTTTAAAAAAAGTAATGTTCATACATCATGCATCATGGCCCTTTATCCATAAATACTTCAGTGTGTATACTCCCTTAGAATATTCTTACATAATAACAATACCGTTAACCTTTAGTAAATTTAATATTGATCTAATCTGTATCTAATCTGTTGTCTATATTTTAATGTTGTATGTTGGCCCAATAATGTCCTTTAGAGGGGGTTATTTTTCCTTCAATAGAGCATCCACTCAAGTATTGCATTTAGCATCTGTAGTCACACTTAATCTGGAATACCTTCTCAGCCTTTGTCTTTTATGACACATTTTTAAAAGAACATGGAATCTCCTTTTTCAATAGAAATACACCATACTGGGTTTGCCTGGTGATTCCCCGTGATTAGGTTTGGAATAATCACCCCTCACTACGATACTCATAAGTGATGCACTTTTCTCAGGTCATCACATATGAAGGATACAATCTCCAAATGCCCCTCTTTGGTGGTGGTAATTTTGATAATCTAGTCAGGGTGCTGTACAATTTGTAGATACTTTGTGATTTCTCTTGCAACTAATAAGCTCCCATGGGGAAACATTGAAGATTATACAAATATTCTGATCCTCATTAAATTTCCCCCTATACTAAGCATCCATTGATGATTCTTACCTGAGCCAATCTTTATTATAATGGTCACAAAGTGATTTACAGTTTCAGTACTCTCAGTACATTTATAGTTAGCACTTAGCATTCTACTTGCATTAATTTACTTTTGATGGACAGTTTGGCTAGAGATGGAATTCTAGGTTGAAAATAATTTTCTTAAGAACTTTTAAGGCACTGCCCACTCTCTTGGAGCATCCCATGGTGCTACTGAGAAGTCTCGTGTCATTCCAATTCCAGTTCCTTGATGTATGTGACCTGTTCCCCACTCCCACACACACGCAGAAGCTCTTAGGTTCTTTTATCCTTGGTGTTCTGACAGTGCATAATGATGTGCCTGAAATTAGAATATTGTCCTTTTTTCCTGGAGGCCTAACCCCCACAGTATTTCATCGTCCTACTCCAATTCAAACGGGCTGTTGCCTAGGACAGGTGTACAACTCTCTTCCCATCCCTTCACTACTCTGTGAATACTGGATCCTTCGTTTCCTGAGCTAATATTCCTCTTTTTTGGTTTACTCCCTTACTTTCCTGAATCCTCTAGTAATATACTTCAAGCATAATGTTAATGAGGGAACATGTTGCTGAGTAACAGGGGAGAGACTAATAACCCACAGAGACGAATAGAGAACCAGCGCACAAGGTTGCACAGGGCATAACTCTTCAGCGTCTGGGAGAATAACACCAATGCTGACTTTTTCAACATGAAAAGCAGTGCCATTTATTATTTATAGAGTAGCTCTGGAAAAATAATAAGAGCGAAATAGAAGGACAAAAGGTGTAATAGCGGTGGGTCCCCTGGCCCATTGGCATTGCAGTGAGCCCTCCCCCTTCCCTGTGTAAAAGGAGCCCGAATTCTGACTGAAGGAAGATGGTTCTTTGCGACAAGACACTAGTCTACCATCTTTCTGGCCTGCTAGCTTTCCAGTTAAAGTCATTATTCCTTGCCCCAACAACTCATCTCCTAATTTATTGGCCTGTTGTACAGTAAGCAGGATGAGCTTGGGCTGGGTATCAAATAGTTTAACAGAAATATTCCACTTCTTTTAAATGGAATGAGGTAAAAAATAATGATAAATCATAACTGTGTCAATCACATATGTACTGGGTGTTCATCTAAGTATTCAGAGAGATTCAAAATGGAAATATCCTAAACATTCAATAATAAGAAATTAGTTCCAGGAAGAAGAGAAATCCATGCAGTGTAATATCACGCAGCTATTAAACATGATATTATAGATCATTTGTTTAGTAGGACACATACATTGTATTCTGCTAACTGAAAAGAACTCTATGACAGAGTATGCATAATTATAATTCATGAATGCATCCACATTCACTGTGTGTGTGTTTGTATATTCACCAAAGCATTAAACGTGGTGAAATTCAGGCCTAGGTATTTTTCCAGGCAAAATTTTTGCTCCAAAGCATGTATTTCTAATTAGAAAAAAAAAAAGAAATTTAAAAGCCACTTTATATGGTCAAGAGATTAAAAGTGGAGATATTGTAGACACCTCTTCTTAACTGCTTATAAAATAATTAGGCATAAGGACTTGCCTGCTGGTCCAGTGGTTAAGAATCCGTCTTGCAGTGGTTCACAGATTCATCCCTGGTCGGGGAACTGTGATCCCACATGTCTCAGAGTAACTAAGCCCTCAAGCTGCAAGTAGAGATTCTGTGCACCACAGTGAAAGATCCCACATGAAGCAACGAAGATCCTGTATGCCTCAACTAAGACTCAATGCAGTCAAATAAAGAAATATTTAAAAAATAATAATTAGGCATCTTGTTTATGGAAAATGAGAGAGCTGAAAAGGTGCAAGAAAACTGCTCTGTTTCCAGAACAGTGGCTACAAAGAAAACCTCCTTCTTAGGAACAGACACAATTTGACTTCACATTTTTGCTGCCTATACATTTGAGACTCATTATTTGCACTTTTATTGACAGAATCTAATGAACATCACTCCTTCCTTAGATAACCAATTTGCTAGTAGTCACTGAAGAACAAATTATAACTAAACTGTTAAGATTGCCGGCAAAACAAGAGCAAGAAAAAATTCATCTATCCCACATAATTATTTGATACACTGAGAACTGTTATATCTAAGACTGCTTTTCTTAGAAAGTAAAGATTAGAGCTGAAAGTGGGCATTGATATACTTCAGTTCTGTCTCTAGTCACTGTGTCCTGAAACAAGGTCATTTACCATTTCTGGAGTTTTTTTTAAATACAAACTTGATAAATAAAAATCTAACTTTTCGTGCATTGTGCTTAAATATTAAATGGTAAACAGTGCCAGTAAAGTAGATATTTTTATCATTATTAAAATCCAAGGGGAATTCCCTGGTGGTTCAGTGGTTAGGACTCTCCACTTCCACTGCTAGTGGTCCGAGTTCAATCCCAGCTTGGGAAACTAAATCCCATAAGCCACAGGTCATGACTAAAACAATTCAAGGTGTCATTAAGAAGGTGGTAATGGGGTAAATTAAAAATTGTGACCAACTGAAATTTCTTGTAACAGTCCTGGTAGCTCAGACGGTAAAGAGTCTGCCTGCAATGCAGGAGACCTGAGTTCAATTCCTGGGCCAGGAAGATCCCCTGGACAAGGAAATGGAAACCCACTCCATTCCAGTACTCTTGCCTGGAAAATCTCATGGATGGAGGAGTCTGGCAGGTTACACTATATGCGGTCACAAAGAGTCAGACACGACTGAGCAACTAACACACATTGCAACTAGTGAGGAGATTGGTAGAAATAAACAATCATTACTGATTCATTTATGAGAAATAGATGAGCCAGCCCTACAACTGGGCTTCATGTAATAGAAGTTTCAAAATATTTTCTTTAAGCAACATATTCGTTTATATATTATCTAGCTTTTAAGATAATATGACTTGGGGGCTTCCCTGGTGGCACAGTGGTTAAGCATCTACCTGCTAATGAAGAGGACCCAGGTTTGATCCCTGCTCTGGGAAGATCACAGATGCCATAAGGCAACTAAGCCCACACGTCACAACTATAGAGCCAGCGCTCTAGAGCATGCGAGCCACAGCTACTGAAGTCTGAGAGCCTATAGCCCCTGCTCCACCCCAATGAGGCCGCTGAAGGAGAAGCCTGCACACCACAACAAAGAGTAGCCTCCACGCACTGCAACTAGAGAAAAGCCAGAGTACAACAACGAAGACCTAGCACAGCTGTAAACAAATCTTAAAAAAATTAATAAAACAATATGATTTTTACCTTAAAGCAAATCATGTAACTTCTGGACAGCCATAAAAATAAGCTTTTTGTACTGATCTACTTATAGAGGTGTAAAAAGACCACATTTTGTAAAGCACTTTGAGAATCTTTAATTCAAGATAGTTTAGAAACAAAATATCTACTATTGCTTTCAGAAAACAAATAGGGCAAAGGTGGGGAGTGTTGGACCACTGAGGGGCAGCATGTGGGACTGGGTTCCTGGAATGTGGGACAGAATGAAAGAAGTAGTAAGAGGAGACTAGAGGAGGAGGAGGAAGAGGAGAGGAAGTATATTTTCTCAGCCTGTGCCACTGATGCTGATCACTCTATACTTTCTCTGTAATTCTGTACTTTGTATAAATATGTATAATTGTGTATAAAATGAGTCTATTTCTAAACACTCCATTGCTGTTTTAACTCACATAAATCATATTACAGTGTATGTTAAGTTTAGGGTGGCCTTGTTTTTGCTTTTGTTTTGTTGTTTTTCATTATCAATATATTTAATATCTGGTAGCACAAAATCAGCCAACTTCTTCAAAAATGTCTTAGCTATTCTTTGTCCTTTGCTCATCTGTATAAATTCTAAAATCAATTTGTGAGGTTCCACACGTACACCCGTGCACGCACACACAACTTCCCTTGTAAATTTTGATTGGAATTATTTTTAACATAAAAATTCACTTGGCAAAAATTGGAATCTGGATATTGACCTTCCCTACCCATGAATATAATGTCTTCTTCAGAGATTTTGGTCATTTTCTATGCCTGAAATGAATATTTGATATTTTATAAAAGCTGCCCAAAATGTTTTGAAAATCCTTTCCCTTTTTTGTAGGACTGCTCCACATTATAAATCTCAGTTTCTGAGGCAGAATTCAACAACTATTGCCCAGAAGCCCTTGCTCCTTAGATGTATACATACAACCAATTTTCACTGAGCAGGTACAACTTGGAAGATGGAAATAAAGGTCATGAGACCATATAGTCAGGATCCTACCAAAATGGATGTGCAAGCACTTGGTTTTTCTCAGAACATGTAGCAAACCTGCTAGAGGTCTAGCCCCTCTCTTAGTACATGAGATGAGAACTGGGTGGGAGAAGATCAGATATTGCAAGTTGAAAAATGGAAGAGATGAGGTAGGGCCCCATCTGGATCTTCTCACTCTGGCACCAGGGCTGAAGGCACAGCCACTCCCTGGAGCTCAGTTATCCCAGCAGAGGGCAGAATCGATCCGCTGAGGCTGGTGAGGACCAGGCAAGAGGTACTGGGAGGTTTGAGACAGAAGGTTCAGAGCAGCAGTCCAGGAAAATGAAGGGAACCCTGGAGATACAGTGTGACTGGAGGAGGCATTAAGGGCCTACTTGAAGTTACTTGTCATGAACCTCAAGCAGGGTAATTCCACATGACAACGTGCTTTTCCCTGACCACTTCTGGTAGCATGGATGCAGGCACAAAGAAGGCAAAGAACTGCATTTAGTCAGAGATGGGGTCCTGCCAACTGAGTCTATACCAAAGCCAGAAAAGGGCAAGGCCATTAAGGGAGAGTGTAGAGGAAGTGTTATAATAACTGACCATGGACTTTAAGCGGAATAAAGAAAGAACAGGCATGAAGGAAGTGAAGAGCAGTGAAAGGGGGGAACAGTGGGAGCTGAAGGGCTGTTAGCATCAGGATTCTAAAAGGAGAAAACTGGAAAGACAGGTCACAGAGCAAGATATTTAAAGTGCTGAGGTTACAGAGGAGTGAAGTCTTAAAATGGCAAGGTCTAGGACATGATCAAAGGAGTGGTTCAGGTAAAATGAAAGCGTAAGAAAGAAAAGGAGAGGTGAGCTGTTTGAAGGCTCATCCACTGAAAACGCCAAGAATTAAGACAAGATTAATGTTGAGCAGAGTGAGAGCAGGTGATGAGCTAACATCTTCAAGGAACAAAGGGCATGTGACCCAGAGGTTCCAGCCTGATGACAGGATTCAGAGGTGAAGGTTTTGGGGCTAAATGAGAGGTAAAGAATGGCCTGAAACTTTCACAGAGAAAGAGGACCCAGAATATGTGATGTGAGGGACGGTGCTGGGACAGCAGGATTCTCAAGAGATGAGCAGGTTTTGGTTACAGCGGGAAGGACTTAACATTTATTGTTGTTCCCCAACACCCAAAATTCCTGCTACACTGCTCCCAAGGAGAGAGGGGTGGGGAAGTGACACAGAATCTCAGTGTTTCTTAAAGACTTTTAGTTGATTTTCCTGTTCTTCACCCCACCAGCATCACCTACACTTCCAGAAAAGAGAAAGTGTTATTTGCACAGTCATGTCCAATTCTTTGCGACCCCATGAACTGTATAGTCTGCCAGACTCCTCTGTCCACAGGATGTCCAGGCAAGAATACTGGAGTCGGTAGCCATTCCCTTCTCCAGGGGATCTTCCCCACCCTGGGATCCAACCCAGGTCTCTTGCATTGCCAGCAGACTTTCAGAAGTTACCTGAATCGTCCCTAACCTTTTCTGCCACATGGAGGTGCTGCTCAGCTTCCCGCAACATGGTTTAGGATTTACTTTTCTTAGCTCTACTCAGTCATAACTCCTTCACCTAATTTCAAGTTTCCAAAATGTTATAATTAGCTTATTTTTACTGTCAGAACTTCTGAGTTTATGCCTTTAAATTTTTAATCTCTTTCTCATTGGGGTTTCAGGAGGGTGTGAATGCTATGTTCAGTGGCCATCTTTAACAAAGTCCATTGTATCTTATTTCTGCTAAGTTTACTGGGGGAAAAGGTCTATATTTGTGTTTAGTTTTGGGGTAATTATTTTGGTTCCCACAACTACCACCATCCCCAACTCTAAACTGCAAGCCTTCAAACTTCCCAGGTGGATCAGTGGTAAAGAATCTGTCTGCAGTGCAGGAGACCTGGGTTCGATCCCTGGGTCAGGAAGATCCCCTGGACAAGGAAATGGCAACCCACTCCAGTATTCTTGTGTGGAAAATCGCATGGACAGAGGAGCCTGGTGGGCTACAGTTCATGGGGCTGCAAAGAGTCAGAAGACGACTGAGTGACTTCACACAAAGAATGCATCCAAGACTATAAACCTTATTCCAAGCCCCACCTTCTGTCACATCCCATAGCCCCTGCTACATCTCATTCTTACTGTTGGTTCAGTTCCACTCATCTGCAGAATCCATTTTGTGCTCTTTACAAGAGCTATTTTTAAAGTGTATTAACTTTATATAAGAAAAAATTTTTTTCTCACTCTTTCAGTCAACATGCAAATAAACCACAAAAACAGCAAAAAGTAGCCACTGTCCACCTCAGGAACTTCCTGGCGGTTGAGAACTCAAGGACACTCTACAGGCCACATCAGATCTCTTTCCCCTTCCCTTTTCTTCCCTACGGACCAATTCCACTTGCTTTTCTCTCTCCTTCTCAAGTGACACCACCCAAACTATTTTTAGAGGTCTCTTTCCTGAAGACCACTGAGTTAACAGGGCAAGCCCTTTATCAATGTACACCCCCAGACATCTTCTGCTCAAGGCAGCTCTCTCAAAGTGTGGTCCACACTAAAGGTCTGGGCATCACCATGGATATCCACAATCAGACACTTTGCTGTACAGCAGAAACTAACACAAGATTGTAAATCAACTATACTCTCACAAAACATTGTTTTAAAAATCAGAATCTCTGAGAGTTAGGCCAGAAAATTACTCTTTCTATACCAGGTTATTCAGACACATGGTAAAGTTTAAGAAATACTAATTGCAATGGAGAAACATGTAGATAGAAAAGCAACTTTAAAAAACATATGGCCCCTTCCATAAACATTTAAGGATCTACTTTAAATTTGTGCTAATACTTTACCAGCTTCCATAGTAGCTCAGCTGGTAAAGAATCCACTTGCAATGCAGGAGACCCCAGTTCAATTCCTGGGTTGGGAAGATCTCCTGCAGAAGGGAAAGGCTACCCACTCCAGTATTCTTGGGCTCCCTGGTTGCTCAGATGGTGAACCCGCCTGCGATGTGTGAGACTTAGGTTTGATCCCTGAGTTGGGGAGATCCCTTGGAGGAGGACATGGCAACCCATTCCAGTATTCTTGACTGGAGAATCCCCATGGACAGAGGAGCCTGGCAGGCTACATTCCGTGAGATCGCAAAGGGTCGGACACGACTTAGTGACTAAGCACAGCACAATGCTAGTAAGGCATATGTTGGAGATATTGTGGGTTTGTTTCCAGAGCACCATGATAAAGCAAATACAGCAAGAAAGCAAGTCACATGAATTTTTTGGTTTCCCAGTGCATATAAAAGTTGTTTACACTACAATCTGTGAAGTGTGTAATAGTATTATGTCAAAAAAAAAAGAGGAACAACTTTAATTAAAAATTACTTTATTGCTAAAATATCTTAGCCATTTTCCGATAATGCAGTGTCACAAACCTTCAATTTGTAAAAGACACAGGATATGCAAAACAGACATAATGAAGCGCAATAAAATAAGGTGTGCCTGTAATGCATAACTCAAGTTCTTTTCCCAGGAATTACTTCACATAGTCCTTTGCATAGTTATAAAAGACCTCATCTAAAGTCAAAAGCAAGAGCAATCCAAAGTTCTACTTCACTAACCTGTCACAACCTCTTGAGAGTCCCTTGACCTGCAAGGAGATCAAACCAGTCAATCTAAAGGATATCAACCCTGAGTATTCATTGGAGGGACTGATGCTGAAGCTGAAGCTCCAATAATTTAGCTACCTGATGCTAAGTTGACTCACTAGAAAAGACCCTGATGCTAGGAAAGACTGAAGGCAAAAGGAGAAGGCAGAGGATTATATGGTTAAATAGCTTCACCGATCAATGGGTAAGAATTTGAGCTAACTCCAGGAGACAGTGGAGGACAGAGGAGCCTGGTGGACTGCAGGTTTGATCCCAGGTCTGGAAAGATTTCACATAATGTGGGGCAACTAAGGCTACGTGCCACAACTACTGAGCCCACACACCTTAGAGCCCGTGCTCCCCAACGAGAGAAGCCACTGCAATGAGAAGCCTACACACCACAAGTAGAGAAGCCCATGTGCAGCAATGAAGACCCAGTGCAACAAAAATAAATAAATACATAAAATTATTTTAAAAACATTACACAGGCATATTCAGATTTCCCCCAAATCATCTGCTGCTATCTCTTTAGTAATTTGCCAAACTCATAATTTATGCTATCTGGAGAAAAGGAAATGCAGAAACCAACACTTGGGAACAGCAAACCAGAACCGTCCACCAAGAAAAATGTACACAATGGGTGGAGCAAAGATGAATGCTTTGGTGTATGTGTGCTTAGGAACCAAAGTTACAAGGAAACAACTACGTATCAAGAGCAAAACTAAAGGTAAAAAAAAAAAACCTTTCACGTTTCAAGACATGACTATCAATCATATAAAGAACTGCTATCACTGTGTACATGCATCCTTCTTTTTCTTTTTTTTGACTGTGCTGGGTCTTCTTTACTGCACAGGCTGTTCTCTACCTGCAGCAATTAGGGGCTGCTCTCTAGTTGCAGTACGGGCTTCTCACGGCAGTGGCTTCTCTTGAGGCAGAGCATGGGCTCTAGGGCTCTAAAGCTTCAGTAGCTGAGGCAGGTGGGCTCAGTAGCTGCGACACAGGGGCTTCGTTTCTCCACAGCATGTGGGATCTTCTGGACCAGGGATTGAACCCGTTTCTCTTGCACTGGGGGTGAATTCTTTACCCCTGAGCCACCAGGGAAGCCCAATACATGTTTTTTTAACTGGTTATTTCACATGATTTTTTGCAGAGACGTACGAGATCCTCAATAATCTGTGTCAAAGGCAACCCAACTTCAACTGCGTGAAAACACCATGAACCTTCAACCACTGAACCACCTGCATTCACTTCTAAAGGCCCTGGTTGGAAACTCAGGCCACTTCTAAACTCTGACAGATCTCACACGCCTCCTGTTTCTCCCAGGTCACAGGGGCCTGACATGGGGATATCTTCTCTCAAACGTCCCTAATTCACCACAGCGTCCTACCAGCACTTCACCCACGAGCAGCCCCACGATGCAGATACGGTCGTTACTGTTCAAGTCTGAAAGGGACCAATACAAAAGTCAAGTGTTTCCATTTTCTACCCAGAAGAGAATATATTGTATATAACACAGTCTTTAAATATATCTCAATTACAATGGGGTTTATGCTCAAATAGCTGGAACACAGGTACAGTGTAAAAGCTACAGATCAAGCTGAAGGTAGGTTAGAGATCTGCTATAACAGCCAGACAAGTGGCAAGAGAGAGGTCACCGGGGGTGAGGAGAAGGGGTCAGAATGACTGGGGAAGGCTTCACAGTCGGAGGAAGACCCTGGAAGACACGAACTACTTGGACAGGGGAAGGAAGAACCCCAGAGGCGGGCAGCAGCATGAACACAGGCCCGGAGGCAGGAATGAGGACAGTGTGTGGCAAGGCCACGGCCACTGCCGGAGCAGAGCCCGGGCCCTGGAGACACCCGGGAGCTAAGGATGCAGAGGGGCCCTGGGGACGCAGCACAGGTGGCCCGAGAGCCTTGATGGGCTTCTCCACACGGTGCCTTTTCTGATGCTGAAGAAAGCTGGGGTACCACTTGAAGGCTTTCCGACAAACATTACACTGATAGGGCTTCTCGCCGGTGTGAACTCTCTGATGCTGAATGGAGGTGATCTTCTGGGTGAATGCCTTCCCACACTCCTTACACTTATAGAGCTTCTCCCCAGTGTGTAGCCTCTGGTGCTGGGTCAAGGCAGTGTTGGAACTCAGACCCTTGCCACACTCCTTACATTTATAGAGCTTCTCCCCCGTGTGGATCCTCTGATGCTGGGTCAAGGCAGTTTTGGAACTCAGACCTTTGCCACACTCCTTACATTCATAGGGTCCTTTGCCAATGTGATTTTTCTCATGTATGATACAGTTCTGGCTGGACTTGAAAGCTTTGCCACACTCCTTGCACTTGAAGGGCTTTTCCCCAGTGTGCCTACTCTGATGCCGAAGGAGCTGTGAGTTATATCGGAAGATCTTCCCACATTCTTTACATTTGTAGAACTTCATACCACCTCGAAGTATCAGATTGGGATTCAGATTGAAAGTCTGCCACACTGCCTTGCTTTCAAGATCCAGGTGCCGAGACACGTTTGTGAGAAGCCCTCCCACGGGCCTGCCGTGGGCCTCCGTGCCCTCAGAGGCTTGCTGCTCTACCGCCGGCTCTTCTGTCTTGATGCCCCTCTCACCACCTGACCAAAGAAACCACAAGTTTCCTCGTTACTGAACTGGAAGGGAAACGGCATCCAGCAGTCCTGGTTTTCTCTTCTAGGATGCAATGTTTCAAAAATATACTATGAGATGGTTATGAGCTTCCAAAGGAGGATAAGAGAGAAAAAGAAAAACAACAGCATAAACTGGACAGGTGATGACACTGCAGTCCAGGAAGTGCATCTGATAAGGAAGAGCTGGGGAATGAGCCAGGGAAGGTGCGGTGGGCAAGTGAGAACTTCAAGAGTGGGAAGGAAAGGAAGCAAGAGGGGAAAACAAGAGTGGGCGAGGTAAGACAGACCAGCACGAAATGCAAACAGGCTTCAAAACAGAGAGAGGGAGACCCCCCAAGGAGGGAAAAGACATTGGTGAGATGAAGGGGAGCAGCTGAGAAGCCCAGAAACACAAACAGAGAAACAATGGATCCCAATGCCCCACCTGGAAGCCAGGAAACCACCCCCAATTTTGAATTCTAAATAACATCCTAACATTCTACTTTTAAATATTTCATATAATATTCTGGGATAAAAGATTATTTATTTCAGCAAGTCAGTGGGAATACAAGTTGATTGGAGAACTGTAGGCCACTGTGGTTTTACTGCTAAAGAAACCACTTTTTACAATATCACAATATGTGTCAGAAGTGAGGCCTGGAAAGTTTCTTCCTAAAGCAAAGAAAAGTGAAGTCACTCAGTTGTGTCCAACTCTTTGCGACCCCATGGACTGTAGCCTGCCAGGTTCCTCCATCCATGGGACTTTCCAGGCAAGAACACTGGAGTGGGTTGCCATTTCCTTCTCCAGGGGATCCTCCCAACCAAGGGACTGAACCCAGGTCTCCCACATTGCAGGCGGATTCTTTACCATCCGAGCCACCTGGGAAGGAGCAAAGAAAACCCAAATAATTAAAACCTCCCAGGACTAACTCATCAGCAAAGATTCCAGGATATTTTAGGGTGAGTGGGTGTGTGTGTTTGGTGTGGAAATGGGGCAGCGTTCTTGCCCTTTCCTCTACTGCTACTGCTAACTGCTAAGTCGCTTCAGTCATGTCCGACTCTGTGCGACCCCATAGACGGCAGCCCACCAGGCTCCGCCATCCCTGGGATTCTCCAAGCAAGAATACTGGAGTGGGTTGCCGTCTCCTTCTCCAGTGCATGAAAGGGAAAAGTGAAAGTGAAGTCGCTCAGTCGTCCGACTCTTATGGCCCCATTTAAAACAAATTCATTGTAAACCACAATGTTATGGCATCAGGAACTTTAAAATACTAAAAATGATATAAACACTAAAAAGGCAAAGAAAATCATAGCTATGGTACAAATCAGTCAGTGTGATGCACAGAATCACACTTTCCTTAAAGTATGGCTGAAACCCTACCACCCTGCCATGAAAACTGTCCTTACAGGTTCGGGATGGGAACTCAACACAGGTCAGCGAGTGTACCGAGTCAGCTACAGGGAGCTTTGCTCTCCGCTGCAGAAGAAACATTTCCAGTAAACCAGGAAGGCAAAACCAGAAGGTGCTAAGTCCCCTTACTCACCTGGACAGATGCCTCTCAAATCCTCTGCTTCCCAGGGATCGGGGTCCCCTGGAGCTTCCCCTCTCTCCAGCTGGGAGATCAGATCAGGTCTGGGGAATGGAGACACTACTCCAGCAAGAAAGAGAGACAGACAAGTTGAGGGGAGACATCCAGAGCTGTTACTGAGATTCCTCTGCCCACCCCAAGACAGGCGAGTTGAGTTGGGGGAGAAGGGGACTGCCTGGGGGACCAATGAGCCACCCAGGGGTTCTGAGGAAGGGGTCCAAACTGCGCTCCATGGAAAGACCAGGGAGACAGTGATTCTCCTCAGGGAGAAAGTGCAAGCTCGCCCGGACTCAGAAGAAAGGACATCCCCTCAGGAAGGATGAATGTACTGATATCTTGGGAGGCTCCTGCACACAGAAGAGGGCCCACATCCACAACACTGCAAGGACGGAGGAACTGAGGTCTCCTGGGGGCACCCCAAGAGTCCTCTCCTTCAGGGTCCAAAACCACGCTCTTCCCTGGGAAGAGCTATTCCCAACTTCAAAGCCAGAGGGAACCTGGGATTTCCCCACCTAGCATCTCCACAGAACCCTAAGGACTACTAGAACTCCCAAGACATCTGAGGAAGACATCAACTATCAGAGAGGGCCACTGAGAGACCTTACCCAGGGAAGCCACATTTGCATAATTCTCCAGCATCACCTCCCTGTACAGGGCCCTCTGTGCAGAATCCAGGCTGGCCCATTGGTTCTGAGTGAAGTACACAGCCACGTCCTCAAAGGTCACTGGCTCCTGAAACAACAGGTTCCTGCTCAAGCTCTGAGTGAGGGCCAGAGGGGGCCAGTGTTAGCTTCTGGGAAGAGGTGGACCTGCCAAGGTCTGTGACTCTGAGCCCTGTGGAAGGTCTGTTCTATGGACAAGAGCACTGGTTCCCACCTTCAAATGTGGAACGCCAAGGCTGTCCTACCTGCTCAGCTCTGCGGCTCTAAACCTCAAAGCCTGGCCTCAGGGGCTCTCCAGGCTGTAACTGTATCAACCTCTTATGTTCCTGTCTCCATGGAGCTGTCTCTCTAGCATCTGCTGCCCTGTCATACCATAGTAAAAGTCGCTCAGTTGTGTCTTTGCAACCCCATGGACTGTAGCCTGCCAGGCTCCTATGTCCATGGAATTCTCCAAGCCAGAATACTGAAGTCATAGCCATTCCCTTCTCCAGGGGATCTTCCCAACCCAGAGATCAAAGCCAGGTCTCCTGCACTGTAGGCGGATTCTTTACAATCTGAGCCCCCAGGAAAGCCCAAGAATACTGGAGTGGATAGCCTATTCTTTCTCCATCAGATCTTCCCAACCCAGGAATCGAACCAGGGTCTCCTGCATTGCAGGCAGATTCTTTACCAGCTGAGTTACCAGGGAAGTCTTAGGTACCCATAACCTGTCACCTTATTCTCTGTACACCAACTGCTCTCCCCGTCTCTGCTCAGGGAAAATACGCGTGTATAACCGCATGTGTTCCCTGCCCTAGTTTCTCTCTAGCCTTCTCCACCAGCTTCCACTACATGCAGAGAAGCCACTCCTTCGAAATAGTCCCACCATAGCTACACATTAAAAAAAATGAAATTATAACTTTCTTTAATACCATCTACAAAAAGAAACTCAAAATAGATTAAATAGCTAAATGTAAGACCGGATACTATAAAACTCTTATTAGAGGAAAACATAGGCAGAACACTCGAACATAAATCGCAGCAATATCTTTTTCAATTCATCTCCCAGAGTAATGGAAAGAAGAAAATGCGATCTAATTACACTCAAAAGCCTTTGCACAGAAAAAACCCCACAGAGTGGGATAAAATATCTGCAAGCAATATTATCAATAAGGGATTAATCTCCCAAATTTACAAACAGCTCATGTATTCAATATAAAAAAAAAAATCACAAATGAGCAGAAGATCTAAACAGACGTCTCCAAGAAAGACACACGCATGGCCAAGAAGCACATGAAAAGATGCAAATCAAAACTGCAATGAGGTTATCACACTGGTCAGAAGAGCCATCCTCTAAAATTCTACCAACAATAAATGCTGGAGAGGGTGTGGCGAAAAGAGAACCTCCCTACACTGCTGATGGGAAAATAAATTGATACAGACTCTGTGGAGAAGAGTACAGAGGTTCCTTAAAAAACTAAAAATAGAAATGTTCAGGAGATCCCAGGTGATGGAGGCATAAGTGGACAAGGAGTACTTCTCTCTCCATGGATTCATCAGGAATACACCTTCAGACACACCTGCAGATACACCTGCAGAGCACCAGCTGAGAGTGAGCAGGAGCGCCTCATCACCAGAAAAGGATACACAGAACCATGCAAACTCTGGAGGATGAAAGAAGTAGGGGGAAAAGAGGAGCGTGAAGAGGACCGCACCTGGGGGTGAACTGAAGCAGGGCTGAGATCCCACACTGAGGCAACTCATCTGTGACTGTCTGAATGGAAGGAGAATCACATAGACAATCCTTGCTGCAGCCATATGTACCCTGAACAGGGATGCAGTATAACATCAGTGGCTCAGCTGATCCAAATTTTTGTGACTCCACAGACTGTACAGCACACCAGGCTTCCTCGTCCATCACCAACTCCCGGGACTCACTCAAACTCATATCCATCGAGTTGGTGATGCCATCCAACCATCTCGTCCTCTGTTGTCTCCTTCTCCTCCTGCCTTCAATCTTTCCCAGCATCAGGGTCTTTTCCAATGGGTCAGTTCTTCCTATCAGGTGGCCAAAGTATTGGAGCCTCAGCTTGAGCATCAGTCCTTGCAATGAACATTCAGGACTGATTTCCTTTAGGATGGACTGGTTTGATCTCCTTGCAGTCCAAGGGACTCTCAAGAGTGTTTTCCAAAACCACAGTTCAAAAGCATCAATTCTTCGGTGCTCAGCTTTCTTTATGGTCCAACTCTCACATCCATACATGACTACTGGAAAAACCATAGCCTTGACTAGATGGACCTTTGTCAGCAAAGTAATGTCTCTGCTTTTTAATATGCTGTCTAGATTGCTCATAGCTTTTCTTCCAAGGAGCAACTGTCTTAATTTCATGGCTGCAGCCATTATCTGCAGTGAACTTGGAGCCCAAGAAAATAGTCTGTCACTGTTTCCACTGTTTCCCCATCTATTTGCCATGAAGTGATGGGACTGGATGCCATGATCTTAGTTTTATGAATGCTGAGTTTTAAGCCAACTTTTTCACACTCCTCTTTCACTATCATCAAGAGAATCATTAGTTCTTCTTCGCTTTCTGCCGTAAGGGTGGTGTCATCTTCGTATCTGAGGTTATTGATATTTCTCCCGGCAATCTTGATTCCAGCCTGTGCTTCATCCAGCCCAGCATTTCCCATGATGTACTCTGCATATAGATAAGCATGGTGACAATATACAGCTTTGACATACTCCTTTCCCAATCTGGAACCATCTGATGTTCCATGTTCAGTTCTAACTGTTGCCTCTTGACCTGTACACAGATTTGTCAGGAGGCAGGTAAACTGGTATGGTATTCCCATCTCTTTAAGAATTTTCCAGTTTGTTGTGATCCACACAGTCAAAGGCTTTGACAGTCAATAAAGCAGAAGTAGATGTTTTTCTGGAACTCTCTTGCTTTTTCAGTGACCCAACGGATGCTGGCAATTTATCTCTGGTTTCTCTGCCTTCTGTAAATCCAGCTTGAAAATCTGGAAATTCATAGTTCACGTACTGTTGAAGCCTAGCTTGGAGCATTTTGAGCATTATGTTGCTAACATGTGAGATGAGTGCAGTTATGTGGTAGTTTGAACATTCTTTGGCATTGCCTTTCTTTGGGACTGGCTTGAAAACTGACCTTTTCCAGTCCTGTGGCCACTGCTGAGCTTTCCAAATTTCGTGGCATATTGAGTGCAGCCCTTTCACGGCATCATCTTTTAGGATTTGAAATAGCTCAACTGGAATTCCATCACGTCCACTAACTTTGTTCATAGTGATGCTTCCTAAGGCCCACTTGACTTAACATTCCAGGATGTCTGGCTCTAGGTGAGTGATCACACCATTGTGATTGTCTAGGTCATGAAGATCTTTTTTGTATAGTTCTTCTGTGTATTCTTGCCACCTCTTCTTAATATCTTCTGCTTCTGTTAGGTTCATACCATTTCTATCCTTTATTGTGCCCATCTTTGCATGAAATGTTCCCTTGGTATCTGTAATTTTCTTGAAGAGATCTCTAGCATCTCCCATTCTATTGTTTTCCTCTATTTCTTTGCATTGATCCCTGAAGAAGGCTTTCTTATCTCTCCTTGCTATTCTTTGGAACTCTTCAATCAGATGGGTATATCTTTCCTTTTCTCCTTTGCCTTTAGGTTCTCTTCTTTTCTCAGATTGTAAGACCTCCTCAGACAACCATTTTGCCTTTTTGCATTTCTTTTTCTTGAGTACAGTCTTGATTACTGCCTCCTGTACAATGTCATGAACCTCCTTCCAAAGTTTTTCAGGCACTCTTCACGACCCAGATAATCATGATGGTGTGATCACTCACCTAGAGCCAGACATCCTGGAATGTGAAGTCAAGTGGGCCTTAGAAAGCATCACTACGAACAAAGCTAGTGGAGGTGATGGAATTCCAGTTGAGCTATTTCAAATTCTGAAAGGTGATGCTGTGAAAGTGCTGCACTCAATATGCCAGCAAATTTGGAAAACTCAGCAGTGGCCACAGGACTGGAAAAGGTCAGTTTTCGTTCCAATCCCAAAGAAAGGCAATGCCAAAGAATGCTCAAACTACCACACAATTGCACTCATCTCACATGCTAGTAGAGTAATGCTCAAAATTCTCCAAGCCAGGCTTCAGCAATACATGAACCGTGAACTTCCAGATGTTCAAGCTGGTTTTAGAAAAGGCAGAGGAACCAGAGATCAAATTGCCAATATCCGCTGGATCATCGAAAAAGCAAGAGAGTTTCAGAAAAACATCTATTTCTGCTTTATTGACTATGCCAAAGACTTTGACTGTGTGGATCACAATAAACTGTGGAAAATTCTGAAAGAGATGGGAATACCAGACCACCTGACCTGTCTCTTGAGAAACCTGTATGCAGGTCAGGAAGCAACAGTTAGAACTGGACATGGAACAACAGACTGGTTCCAAATAGGAAAAGGAGTGCGTCAAGGCTGTATATTGTCACCCTGCTTATTTAACTTATCTGCAGAGTACATCATGAGAAACGCTGGGCTGGAAGAAACACAAGCTGGAATCAAGATTGCTGGGAGAAATATCAACCTCAGATATGCGGATGACACCACCCTTATGGCAGAAAGTGAAGAAGAACTAAAGAGCCTCTTGATGAAGGTGAAAGAGGAGTGAAAAAGTTGGCTTAAAGCTCAACGTTCAGAAAACTAAGATCATGGCATCTGGTCCCATCACTTCATGGGAAATAGATGGGGAAACAGTGGAAACAGTGTCAGACTATTTTTTTGGGCTCCAGAATCACTTCAGATGGTGATTGCAGCCATGAAATTAAAAGACACTTGCTCCTTGGAAGGGAGGTTATGGCCAACGTAGATAGCATATTTAAAAGCAGAGACATTACTTTGCCAACAAAAGTCCGTCTAGTCAAGGCTATGGTTTTTTCCAGTGATCATGTATGGATGTGAGAGTTGGACGGTGAAGAAACCTGAGCGCCGAAGAATTGATGCTTTTGAACTGTGGTGTTGGAGAAGACTCTTGAGAGTCCCTTGGACTGCAAGGAGATCCAATCAATCCATCCTAAAAGAGATCAATCCTGGGTGTTCATTGGAAGGTCTGATGTTGAAGCTGAAACTCCAATACTTTGGCCACCTCATGCGAAGAGTTGACTCATTGGAAAAGACCCTAATGCTGGGTAGGATTGGGGGCGGGAGGAGAAGGGGACGACAGAGGATGAGATGGTTGGATGGCATCACCGACTCGATGGACATGGGTTTGGGTAGACTCCGGGAGTTGGTGATGGACAGAGAGGCCTGGCGTGCTGCAATTCATGGGGTCGCAAAGAGTCGGACATGACTGAGCAACTGAACTGAACTGAAATAGCTATCTTTTTAAAAAATATCCAAGACCCAAGACAATGAAAAACATTTAGAACTGACAGAATAATTCATTAAGTTACCTAGATATAGGATAAATGAACCAAAATGATTAGTTTTCCTAAATATCACGATAAACAGTTAAAAGACAAAATGGGAGAAAATAAGATGCCATTCATATGAAAGGAGCTAAGACCCAACAAAAACCTAGAAAACCAAGATGAAGAAAACTAAATGTCTATTAAAATAACTAAAAGAGGAACTGAGTAAATTAGAATATACGGTGTTTCTAAATGGGAAGAATCGAACTTGTAAAGAAGTCAATCCCCAGTTTTGCCTGATTCCAATAAAATCAACTTCAACAACAACAACAACAAAAAATCAATGAGATTTATGCAGCAGTTGAGGTTCATTTAAAGTCATCTGAAAAAAAAGTAAGTCATCTTAGAGCTGAGAAGGTTTTGAAGGAAATACATTTTTGAAAGAAAAGATGAGGGGGAATTAAACACTACCTTAAAAAGACAGTACTTCAAGGAAATGAGAATACAAGTCACAGAGAGTGAGAAAACATTTAAAGAGACACACATAATAAAGGACTATTATCGCAAGTACAAAAAGAGCTCTAAAAACTCAACAGGAAAATGAACCCAATGAAAAAGTGGGCAAAAGACCAGAACAGAAATCTCACCAAAGAAGTTATACAGCTGGCAAACAGGCATACAAAAAGATACTCTACAACTTATGTGTTCAGGGAAATGCAAATTAAAACAATGAGATACCACAACACACCTAGTAGAATGACCAAAATCTGAAACACTGACACCACCAAATACTGGTGAGGATGGGGAGCAACACGAACTCTCATTCACTGCTGGTGAAAACACAAACTGGTGCAGTCACTTTGGAAGACAGTTTAACAGCTCCTTACATATAATCCAGCAATCATACTCCTCGGTATCTTCCCAATGAGCTAAAAACTTATGGCCACACTAAAACAAGCACAAAGATGTTTATAGCAGCTTTATTCACAACTGCCAAAACTTGGAAGCACACAAATGGTCCTTCAGTAGGTGAATAAATTGTGGTATAATCAATGGAGTATTATAGAGCACTAAAAAGAAAATAAGCTATCAAGCCATGAAAAGTCACACAAGAACCTGAAATGAATACTACTAAGTGAATGAAACCAACATGAAAAGGAAGGATAACAACTACACAATATTCTGGAAAAAGCAAAAAGATCAACAGTTGCCAGGAAGGGAGGGCAGGACAAAGGATTTTTTTTTTTTTTTTTTAATATTTATTTGGCTGCACCAGGTCTTAGCTGTAGTATGAGGACTCTTAGTCGTGGCATGTGGGATCTAGTTCCCTGACCAGGGAATGAACCTGGGCCCCCTGCATTGGGAGTGCAGAGTCTTAGCCACTGGACCACCAGGGAAGTCCCAGGACAAAGGATTTTTAGAGCCTGTGAAAAGACACTGTATGATATGATAATAGTAAATACACATCATTTATACACGTGTAACCCACAGAATGTACAACACCAAGAATGAACCCTAGTGTAAGCTATGGACTCTGGGTGACTATGATGTGTCAATGTAGGTTCATCAGCTGAATTACTGTACCATTCTGATAATGGGCTATCCATGTATGGGGCCAGAAAGCATTTGGGGACTCTGTTCTTTTTGCACAATTATGCAATGAACCTAAAATTTCTCTCTGGAAAAAAAAAATAAGAGAGTCTACTAAAAAGAAAGATGAGGGAGCAGGGAGAGCAATACTTAATCTCTTACCTGGACTGCAACATCCTCCTGACTGACTCACACTCTTGCAACCAACTCACCACTATGGGCCAAAAATCTTTTTAATATGTAAATCCATCCCTTTCACATGCCCTGATTAAAATCCTTTAGGGTCTTCCTACTGAATTCAGAAGTGAAACCAGAATCTTCATAGTGACCTCCAAAATACATACCTAACTGTCCCACCTCACAGTGAACTACTTCCTCTGACCTCTCTCTACCTCGAGAATACACCCAGCTTTCTCTCCTACCTCAGGGCTGACACATTTGCTATACTCTCTGGAAAGTTCGGCTTTGGCTCTCTCTCCAGTAGTTCTTCATCCTATTTTTACCTCTTTCATGAGGTCTCCAGAGAAGGCAATGGCAACCCACTCCAGTACTCTTGCCTGGAAACTCCCGTGGATGGAGGAGCCTGGTGGGCTGCAGTCCATGGGGTCACTAAGAGTCGGACACGACTGAAACGACTTAGCAGCAGCAGCAGCAGCAGCAGCAGGAGGTCTCAAGCTCACGTGACCACCTCCATGAGCGATTCCCTGATGATTATCTTCAAAGGGAGCTTCTTTGAGGCTTCTCAAATTTGAGAAGGTGCATGAGAATCACTCACAGAACTTGCTACAACAGATTCCTGACCTGAGTTACCTTCCTCCCCAGTATGATTACTGGTCTAGGGTGGCACCTAGCGATTTGCAATCTTAAGCACCCAAGCGATCCTGATGCTGCCCATCTGTGGACCTCACTATTAGGAAGCGCTGTACTTGAGCAACAGGTACTTATGATATCAACTTACTTGTTTTTGGTAAAAGTACCCTCCATGAGAAAGGAGAACTTGTCTGCTTTATTCAGCACTATGTGCCTAGCGTTTGAAAGCACATATGGAAAGAACAATGCAGGTCTCTCTGGGATACACCTACTATTTGTGGAGCAATCTCTTCAATTAAGGATTTTTCTCAAGAGGTTTCTCACCTAGCAACCTTTTTTTTTTTTTTTTTGCTAATCCCATATTTCTAATTTATCCTCCACCCCCAACATGTTTCCCTCTAGATAAGGTTGTTTTCTATATCTGTGCACACAACTTTTATTTGTAGACCATCTCGAATGATCTCGATTTTCATGTTCTGGGGGAATTTCTTGACATGGGTCCCCCCGTTTTCTACTTAAAACCTGTATGTCCAAACTCTTCACTCTACACACAAGACTCTAACCTCCCCCACCACGTATTTACAACCTTAGCCCTGAAGATAGACTCAAGAAGGAAACCACAGCCTGGCCAGGTTAGGCCTCTTTGGTTCCTTCCTAATGACCTGACAGCTAATGTGCCTTTTAAGACCGAAATGGAGGTAGGCTCACCTGAGGCCAAGTGGTTTGGAGCATGGCTGATGTCCCCTGTCTCTGTGCACTCTCCCCGGTTTGGAAAAGCAAGGACCTTAAAAGCTGAGAGAAGAGCCATGAGCGCAATGGTCCCTTCTCTACATCACCCACAACCGCCCAATCTTCCATCCATTTCCAGCAATAGCAGGAGTCTCTACCAGCCCTCCTCTCGCTGATCGCCCCCACCTCATGAACTGCTCTGGCTGGTCTTCGGGACGATCCACCACCTGCCTCCTCTGCCCAAGAGCGCTCCTGGGCCCATTCACACCGAGTGGACCGAGGCACACATGACGAATCTGGCCCCTACAGTGCTGGGTCTGAACAAACTTAAAAACCTAAAAAAGTGCTTGTGGGGACCAAGTCATTGACTCCCAAAAATGCCTATGGAGAGGAGACAAGGGTGGCTGGATTTGGACTGAGTGCAATATTCAGGGTCACATCAGCTATCAGGGGACGGGAGACCCCAAGAGGCTCTCCACCCAAGCAAGCAGGAGAACCCAAACATCAGAAACTTCAGTACCGGCCACGGGGGGCTGTTGGGCCAACTTCTTTTGGACAAAAAAAGGATCACGCCTCAGTGGGCAAGGGACTGGGCCAGGGCTCTAGAGGTCCCGCCGCCACCTCGGCGGCTTCTGTGAGGCCGAGACGCCGGGGCATCCGGTCAGAGAGGCGAGTTCAGGGCTGACGAGGCGCTAAGGAAAACGAGGAAGCTGGCGCCGGACAAGACTGGCACGAAAAACTCGCCAGAAACTACCCTCTTCCCCTCCGAACCCCAAGAAGCACTGTCACAGCCCACACAGAAGCGAGCGCGGACGCCCAGCGCACTTCTAGGCAGCGCATTTCGGTGGTCCGGGCGGCACGACCTCACGTGACCCGAAGGGGCGGGCTTCTGGCCGGCACTTGCCCGTGACGTCACTAGTGGGCGCCGTAATGCAGCGCTAGGGGCTGGTCCCTCCACGCTTATGCTCCAACCGCTGAGCCGACTAGGGGCGGCGTGTCGCGGCACCGTTGACGCCTGAATCTACTCAGATCTCGGCCTCTGGGCGCAGGTGGAGCTGCAGTTAACGGACAGCTTCGTCAGCTGTTTGCCTTATTTTCTCCGTGGGTCATCTGGAGCCTGGGCTGTGCAGTTTGGGGAGAGTGACTCCTGCTGTGTCATCTCAGAGGCCCACGCCAGGGATCCTGCGTGTGTCCTAGGCCGGCAACCCTTAGGAAAACCATGGTTTCCATCTACCTTTTTAAAGCCCTCTCCTTCCTAGGACCTAGAAGTGTGTGGGACGTTTTAGGATAGAACTGGACCCACTCATATTTGGACAACGGTGTACCAGTCTACCAGGGTCCTCTGTCCATGGGATTCTCCAGGCAAGAATACTGAAGTGAGTAGCCATTTCCTCCTCAAGGGGGGATCTTCCAGACCCAGGGATCAAACCCACGTCTCCTGCATTTGCAGGCTGATTCTTCACCACTGATCTACCTGGGAATCCTGTTCAAACTGCTGAATGGTTTCAGTCCTGGGGACTACCCAGGGTTCTCTGGTCTATGCCAATTGTGGTTGCCATTCAAGATAACTGAAGTTCATTGCTCCAAATGTGCCCACACGACCTGGGTCCTGTGTCCACACCACTGTGGGAGAATTGGAAATGGGAAGAGTAGTGCCCACCATTTCAGTGGCCAACTGTGTATGGGTTGAGAACATCAACTAGCTAGTTCCAGAAACCTGGATGTACCACTTAATAACTGGGGGATCAGCAGCAAGTTGCTTTGCCTTTTTCATTGTCTGTTATATAGGTATGATGGGGGTACCCCTCACAAAGGCTATTAATAATAAATGAAGGTTAATAATTAAATAAATTCACAGATTGGCAAAGTATTTACGGTGGTGCCTGGCACAAAATAAGTCCTTGCGAGTCTGTTCTGTTTTGTAGCTGTGTCGTTTTTAGAGATACAAGTCCTGCTGGGGCTCCAACCTGTGGCACAGTTTAGGGAAACAGCGATTAGCATTTATTCTTAGAGCCCTTTCCCACCATATACCTGTATGTGTGTTCCAGGCCCAACTTGGAGAAATTCAGCACCACTATCCAGAAAGGTTTTAATTACAAAGGCATCTTCAGTTAGTGCAACTACATGACAGAGGCCCTGAATAGAAACTGAGCCAGGAATGGCGTCACTTCTGTGACCACAGGTATTGCAGTATCAGGGACTTCTCCTCTGCTGTTTCAGATGCCCTATGATGGGACCTTCTGTGCTCAGTTGCTCAGTCATGTCTGACTCTCTGCGACCCTTTTACTGTAGCCCGCCAGGTTCCTCTGTTCATGGGATTCTCCAGGCAAGAATACTAGAGTGGCTGCCGTTTCCTCCTCCAGGGAATCTTCCTGACCCAGGGATTAAACCCATGTCCCTTATGTCTCCTGCACTGGCAGGCAGATTCTTTACCACCAATGCCACCTAGGAAGCCCTATGATGGGGGACTTTCACACACTGTATACTCAAATTCTCCTGCAATTAAGCACCTGCTTCACGTTGCTCCAGCCTAGCTCCCTTTTGTAATTAGACATATAATTAGATACTGAAACCAAACAGAAACAGCTAGATAGCAAGAGCAATCCAAAAGGAAAAACTAATATGTTTTAAAACGCATAAATTTGTTGCAGTCAATTCATAGTCACTCAAAGGGCCTTACATAATAGCTAAGATTTATGGGAGCTTGACATGTGCTAGAAACTATGCTAAGGCTTTATAAGCGTCATTGCTTTTCATCTTCATTTCTGAGGTGTAGGTACTGTTACATTCCTCATTCTACAAGTGAGGAAACTGAACCCAAAAAAGTTTAGATGTAATATGAGGCCACAGAGCTAGAAAAGCCTTTTAACCAACATCTGTACAATTTCTCCTGGGAGCTGGAAAGCATTTTAAGTATCATGGAAACATTACAAAGAATTGCCTGGCTTCACAGCCCACTGCCTCTGCTTCACTACTCAGTCCTCCTATGTTTCCCCAACAATTGTCTGAACTGCCTAATGTCATGGTATTTGCATTCCTCCTCCTATTCCTCCTAGATTTATGCTGTACTCATCTAGTGTCCCCAAGGTGACTTCCAAAATCTAAATTCCACAGCCACCAGACAGGAGTGAACCATTGGCAACAGCCAGCCTGCCTGTTGTAGACTTCCTCTGTAGAAACTGATGTGGTTTTCTAGCTCCCAGAAAATTTTACTGGTAGATGCTTCCACCTGAAGCAATTACATGGATCTTCGGAAAATCATGTCCTCTCTGTGGAACAAGAGAACAATTATGCCAAAGAAGTTTTTGCGTTGTTACGAAAGTTCTAGGACCCACCACAGATTTCCTAACCTGGCGATGGGGCAAAGAGACTACAAACCCCCAGGGAATTTGACCTTGGAGGCCAGTGGGATTTGATTACAGAACTTCCACAGGGCTGAGGAAACAGACTCTTGGAGGGAACAAACAAAACTTTGTGCACACCAGGACCCAGGAAATAAGGCAGCAACCCCACAAGAGACTGAGCCAGACTTGCCTGTGAGTATCCAGGAATCTCTGGTGGAGGCGTGGGTTGACAGTGGCCTACTGCTGGGTCAGGGGCACTGAATACATCAGGGCTGGAATAGTCCTTTTTGAAGGAGGTCGCTATTACTGCATTACCCCAACCATAGTTTGGCCTCAGGCAAAACAACAGGGAGGGAACATAGCCTTACCCATCAACAAAAAATTGAGTTAAAGATTTACTGAGCACGGCCCCACCCATCAGAACAAGACCCAGATTCCCACACAGCCAGTCTCTCCCATCGGGAAGCTCCCACAAGCCTCTTACACTTCTCCATCTGAGGGCAGATAGAATGGAAACCACAATCACAGAAAACTAACCAGACTAATCACACGGACCACAGCCTTGTCTAACTCAGTGAAACTATGAGCCATGCTGTGTAGCACCACCCAAGACGTCATGGTAGAGAGTTCTGACAAAACGTGGTCCACTGGAGAAAGGAATGGCAAACCACTTCATATTCTTGCCTTGAGAACCTCACGAACAGTATGAAAAGGCAAAACAATAGGACACTGACAGATGAACTCCCCAGGTCAGTAGGTGCCCAATATGCTCCTGGAGATGAGTGGAGAAATAACTCCAGAAAGAATGAAGGGATGGAGCCAAAGCAAAAACAGTACCCAGTTGTGGATGTGAGTGCTGAGGGAAGTAAAGTCCGATGCTGTAAAGAACAACATTGCACAGGAACCTGGAATATTAGGTCCATGAAAGAAAGTGAAAGTGAGGTCACTCAGTCGTGTCCTCCTGTTTCCAACCCCATGGACTATAGCCTACCGGGCATCTCTGTCCATGGAATTTTCCAGGCAAGAGTACTGGAGTGCGTTGCCATTTCCTTGTCCAGGGGATCTTCCTGACCCAGGGATCGAACCTAGGTCTCCCTCATTGCAGTCAGACGCTTTACCGTCTGAGCCACCATGAATCAAGGTAAACTGGAAATGATCAAACAGGAGATAGCAAGAATGGACATCAGCGTTTTAGGAATCAGTGAACTAAAATGGACCAGAATGAGTGAATTTAACTCAGATGACCATTATATCTACTACTGTGGGCAAGAATCCCTTAGAAGAAATGGAGTAGCCCTCATAATCAACAAAAGAGTCTGAAATGCAGTACTTGGATGTTTCTCAGAAATGACAGAATGATCTCTGTTCGTTTCCAAGGCAAACCATTCAATATCACAGTAATCCAAGACTGTGCCCCAACCACTAATGCCAAAGAAGCTGAAGTTGAACGGTTCTATGACCTACAAGATGTTCTAGAACTAACATCAAAAAAAGATGTCCTTTTCATCATAGGGGACTGGAATACAAAAATAGGAAGTCAAGAGATACATGGAGTAGCAAGCAAGTTAGGCCTTGGAGTAAAAAATGAAGCAGGGGAAAGGTTAGGTAAAACAAGAATTTTGCCAAGAGAACGCATTGGTCATACCAAACACCCTCTTTCAACAACACAAGAGAAGACTCTACACATGGACATCACCAGGTGGTCAATACCGAAATCAGATTGATAATTTTCTTTGCAGCTGAAGATGGAGACACTCTATACAGTCAGCAAAAACAAGACCGGGAGCTGACTGTGGCTCAGATCATGCACTCCTTGTTGCAAAATTCAGACTTAAATTGAAGAAAGTAGGGAAAACAAACCACTAGACCATTCAGGTGTGACCTAAATCAAATCCCATATAATTATACAGAGGAAGAGACAAATAGATTCAAGGGATTAGATCTGATACAGTGCCCAAAGAACTATGGAAGGAGGTTCGTGACACTGTATAGGAGGTGGTGATCAAAACCATCCCCAAGAGAAAGCAAAAATGGAAAATGGTTGTCTGAGGAGACCTTACAAATAGCTGAGAAAAGAAGAGAACCTAAAGGCAAAGGAGAAAAGGAAGATACACCCATCTGAATGCAGAGTTCCAAAGAATAGCAAGAGAGATAAGAAAGCCTTCCTCAGCAAAGAAATAGAGGAAAACAATAGACTGGGAAAGACTAGAGATCTCTTCAAGAAAATTACAGATACCAGGGGAACATTTCCTGCAAAGATGGGCACAATAAAGAACATAAACGGTATGGACCTATAACAGAAGCAGAAGAGATTAAGAAGAGGTGGCAGGAATTCACAGAACTGCACAAAAAAGGTCTTAATGACCCAGATAACCACGACGGTGTGATCACTCACCTAGAGCCAGACATCATGGAATGCAAAGTCAAGTGGGCCTTAGGAAGCATCACTATGAACAAAGTCAGTGGAGGAGTTGGAATTCCAGCTGAGCTATTTCAAATCCTAAAAGATGATGCCGTGAAAGGGCTGCACTCAATATGCATGCCAGCAAATTTGGAAAACTCAGCAGTGTCCACAGGACTGGAAAAAGTCAGTTTTCATTCCAATCCTAAAGAAAGGCAATGCCAAAGAATGTTCAAACTACCACACAAGTGCACTCATCTCACACGCTACCAAAGTAATGCTCAAAATGCTCCAAGCTAGGCTTCAACAACACAGTGAACCAAGAACTTCCAGATGTTCAAGCTGGACTTAAAAAAGGCAGAGGAACTGGAGATCAAATTGCCAACATCCGTTGGATCATTGAAAAAGTGAGAGAATTCTAAAAACATCTACTTTATTGATTATGCCAAAGCCTTTGACTGTGTGGATCACAACAAACTTTGGAAAATTTTTAAAGAGATGGGAATACCAGACTACCTGACCTGCCTCCTGAGAAATCTGTATGCAGGTCAAGAAGCAACAATTAGAATTGGACATGGAACAATGGACTGGTTCAAAACTGGGAAAGGAGTACATCAAGGCTGTATATTGTCACCCTGCTTATTTAATTTATATGCAGAGTACCTCATGTGAAATGCTGGGCTGGATGAAGCACAAGCTGGAATCAAGACTGCTGGGAGAAATATCAACAACCTCAGATATGCAAATGACACCACCCTTATGGCAGAAAATGAAGAGGAGCTAAAAAGCCTCTTGATGATAGTGAAAGAGAGTGAAAAAGCTGGCTTAAAACTCAACATTCAAAAAACAAAGATCATGGCATCTGGTTCCATCACTTCATGGCAAATAGATAGGGAAACAATGGAAACAGTGACAGACTATTTTCTTGGACTCCAGAATCACTGCAGATGGTAACTGCAGCCATGAAATTAAAAGATGCTTGCTCCTCGGAAGAAAAGCTATAAGAAACCTAGACAGCATATTAAAAAGCATAGACATTACTGTGCTGAAAGAAGTCTATTTTGTCAAAGCTATGGTTTTTCCAGTAGTCATGTGTGGATGTGAGAGTTGGACGATAAAGAAAGCTGAGCACTGAAGAACTGATGCTTTTGAATAGGGGTGTTGGAGAAGACTCTTGAGAGTCCCTTGGACTGCAAGGAGATCCAACCAGTCAATCCTAAAGGAAATCAGTCCAGAATATTCATTGGAAGGATTGATGTTGAAGGTGAAACTCCAATACTTTGGCCACCTGATGCAAAGAAGTGACTCATTTGAAAAGACCCTGATGCTGGGAAAGATTGAAGGCAGGAGGAGAAGGGGTGACAGAGAAGGAGATGGTTGGATGGCATCACTGACTCAATGGACATAAGTTTGAGCAGGCTCCAGGAGTTGGAGATGGACAAGGAAGCCTGGCGTGCTGCAGTCCATGGAATCACAAAGAGTCAGACACAACTGAGCAACTGAACTGTAGACAAAGGTATCTGCCACTGGGATAATCTCATCTCACTTTAAACCACATTTCCCCAAACACAACCCCACCAGGGTGGACCCAGATCCACACCTGCCATAACTGTTTGTCAAAAGGAAGCCAAGGCAGGCCTGAGTCTGGCACTGACTTCTCTGAGCACTAATTTAAGAAAAGCTGTCAGGAAGCCAGATCCCCTCTGACCATGCCTTCTGAAGCATGGCCATGGTCCCCTGGCTTCCTGCACGGCTCTCAGACTTGAGAAAAGGAAGAGTCTCAGATCTAAGTAAGGAGAAAAGAGCTCTGCCTGAAACCGCCCCTCTCTTGCAGTCCATGTGAGTATTCCTCCCCTTCAATAGAAAGTAATTTTTATTGACTGTGTCTGTAAGGCGAGTGCAAAGAAAAAGAGAGCAAATCAGGCAATCAGGCAAGAAAAGGGAAATTTATCAGAGGGAAACAAGAGGGTGACTGGCCCTTAAGGAGAACCAGCATTTTCCCTTTCTTTCAGGGTCTTTCTTATACCCCACCAATGAAAAATTCTCTGAAGGGATGGTTAATTTTTAGCCTGTAGTTGAGTCCTGTGGTCATGTAGCAGGAGGTCTGGAATCTGGGGGTCTCGAAGCTTTGAGAAGGTAGGCGCCAGTGAGAAAACAGAATGTCATTGGGCAATTTGCTCAGTCTCAAGGATCACTGTGATTTTATTCTTTGTTTTTGAGCTCAACATAATGAGCCATGTTAACAATAAGATGTCATGTGGACCCTATCAATGTCCAGTGACCATAACCATTGATAAAGATTCTGTCCTTGACCAAACTCTAGCCAGGCTCCTCTAAGCCCTTTCTCGGCGAGGCCTTTAAACCTTCACCTATAAATGTTAGGGAACAGCAAGTCCATGTGCCCAATGCATAGCGAGGCCAAACAATACCAAAATCTCAGAGTCTGGAACAGTTAAAGGTTTATTGCACAGCCAAGCAAGGAGATGGGTGGCCCATGCCTTAAAAACCCCAAGCTCCCCAAAAGCTCTCAGCAAAGCCCTTTTATAGGAAAGGTGAGGGAGGGGTGTGGTTAGTTGCTGCAAACTTCTTGATGTCAAATCCTTTGTTCTAGAGGGCAGGTCATGATCAGGTAAAGATGTTCCTGTATATCTCGACCAGACAAATGTTATTCGTGGGAAATACCCTCCCAGAGGCCTATTCCTTTCAGAGGCAAGGCAGTGGAAGCTACTGTAAGGGAGAAATCATGCTGCTATTTGTTTTTCTTATCAGCAATGCAGCTTCCACATTGGAATGACTGTGAAAAGAGAAGGAAAAGCAGGAGAACTATAAACAGAAATGAACAAGATGGAGAGCTATAACCAGAGTCAGCCTTGCCACTGCTGAGTTAATTACACATATACATCCCAAAGAAAAAGATCCAAGAGCCACAGAGCCTCCCTCAGTCCATGGCCAGAAGTACCCATTTACCCCAAACATAGAGCTCAGAAGAAATCATTGGCAGCGTATCTCCACTTCACATAAGTGAAAGTTGCTCAGTCATGTCCGACCTTTGCAACCCCATGAACTATGCAGTCCATGGAATTCTCCAGGCCAGAATACTGGAGTGGGTAGCCTTTCCCTTCTCCAGGGGATCTTCCCAACCCAGGGATCAAACCCAGGCCTCCCGCACTGCAGACAGATTCTTTACCAGCTAAGCCATAAGGGAAGCCACCTCACATAAGCCCACCAGCAAATCTACCCCAATCCTGGTCAGCCACAAGCCATCAAAAAGCAGAATCTGAATGCACAGACTGAGCTCACTGTGAGCCAGGAAATGTTAACGGAGGATGGTCAGTGCATCCAGGGGAAAGATAAATTGCCCAAAGCTTCCCGCCAGTAGGGGAAAAAACATCCTCAAGTTATCTTTGTTGCCAGGAGACATGGAGCTATAGGAATGACGGGAAGATTGTAGGGAATTCCTGGTGGTCCAGTGGTTAGGACTCCATGCTTTCACAGGCCTGGGTTCAATCCCCGGTTGGAAACTAAGATCCCACAAGTTGCGTGGCACAGCAAAAAAGAAAAAAAAAAAAAAAACAGATGGCCATCAAAGAAGTCGGCCACAGATATCTTTTGGGTACTTGCTCCCTTTCCACAGGGTGGGGCCCCAACAGCCTCATTGCATTGTGTGAACCACCCTACCCTCAGAAGAGAGTAGGCCAGAAGTGAACACTTAAACTGGACAATTCAGATTGTCTTTCCTAAGCATATGGAATCAAGCCTGGGAGATTATGCTTGGGCTGGTCCCTAGAATGGAGCTGTAAACGTGCGACCTGTAGCAAATTCTGCCCTGTGCCTGGGGATGAAGAAAACATGAATTCAAAGAGGGGAGAAGAGATGGAAGGTGCAAAGCCTGCTTAGACTGAGCCTGAGTGCCGCATGAGGTTCTGACTGGGTTTCCAGCCTCCAGACCCCTCTGCTCTAATCTTACCCTTGGGTGCCAGGATACACACGGGAGTTATAATAAATTAAGTATATCTGAGTTAATTCAAGTGGGTCTCTGCTATTCTTAAACAGATCCTAAATAACATACTTAGCAAGTCAACAGTCAATGCAAATGTCTCAGAACTGAACAACTCAGGTAAAATGACACCCACATACCTTTATGGAGGGAAGCAGGCAGTCCTCAAGCAAATCGGCAGGGGTAGGGGAGGTCAACTGGTTATACTGTTATTTCACTTTCAGAAAAAAATAGAAAGTTGTGAAAGAACACTATGTGTAAGTTTATTTTTACACATCTATCCTTTCTGTGAGCTACATTATGGCCCTTTTCAATAAACTCCTGAACATCTAATGAAGTGCCAGACACCTGACAACCCTGAGCCCTGAGTTAGAAAGAATGGCCCATTACTCACCCTTCAGCGGAGGCTGTGTAATAATGTTCAATTAACAACAGGGGAAAACCCTAAATGTCTACTGAATTAATGAATAAAGGAAGAAATAAATGGGAAAAGAGAAGTTACCAAAAGTCAGAAAATCATAAATCTCTTGGTTGTGAGGACTCAAAAGCCACTTCCAGCTCAGAGCAGATCTGTTAACTTTTTCCTACACTTCTTGCTTTCCTCTCATGGTATAATCTATTTAGAAGTTCCTCTTTTCTGCTGGCTAGTTAAGAGTCCTTAGTCCCACCCTTCCTTGTTATAATCCTCTCTGGTGCCTTGAGCCCCTTCTTGTTAAATGGTATTTTGGGGAAACAAATAGGACAAAATTTATATACATATATATACACACACATACACATATATATATATATACATATTACATATAAACATATATTATTTCCAACACACACACACATATATATAGGTGTGCATGTGGAGAGGAAAAGTTAATATTGTACATAACCTCCCGCTCCTTCGCGCCTCTGTAACTCAGCTTGCTCCTTGCAAAGTCTGGATCATGTAGGTCACATAGTCTCAGAAAGTGGGGACTTAAAATACTAGGAACTGGAGCTTAACTCTCACCCTTGTCCTGCTCTTTGCAAATGCCCAGCCCCTGCAAGCCTGCTTCATCACGCCTGTCCATGTAAAGGTGAGGCATCCCCCTCCCCATCTTGACTGCTGTTCCTGTGTGCAAAACCCCTTAGTTTACACCAGCCTATTAACAGCTAGTGTTGCCCACTATAGTCTGTCTATAAAATATCTGTAACCACTTTGTTCGGGGCTCCAAGCTTGGAGTGTTAACTCCTCTGGGCCCGCCAGCATAATAAACCTGAGTTCTCCAACTCTCTTGAGTGTGGTGCTTGGTTTCTCAAGTACTGATTTCTGCAACACATGTGTCAGAAATATGATAATGAAACCATAGTTATTGTCATTTCCCTACATTTTGACTTTTTCTTTACAATGATTCTGGATAAGGCATCTTTGCATATTGTGGAAGCTCTGACCACAGTTGGGTAAATAAATTTGATTTGTGCCTGTTAGTCTCTCGTATTACACAAACCTTATCAAGAAATGAGAATAAAGAAAAAAATCCTTAACACCCTACCAACCTTTTAAATTTCTCCCTGTGCTGAGGGAAATTTTGGGGGTAATAGAAATTTTCTGTTTCAAGTATATAACTATATTCATTTGTCAAAACTCGCCAAACTGTATATTTAAAAGGATGAATTAACTGTCTATAAAGTATATCTCAATAAGCCTAACCAAAATCCAAACCCCGTCTTTATGCCCAATGTACATATCCTTTTCTTAGTATCTATCCCCATGTAACTATTTAAAAGTAACTTCTATGTCGCTAGACTGTCTGAAGCTGTGATTCTGAGAAAGGACAGGGCGTCTAACCACTGGATGAAAAGTGTGATTGAGCCAGTGAGATCATAACATCTGGTCAGATCAGCATCCTTTAAACTCTTGTGTTATCAAAATCGTTAATTAGAAAATTAATTCAAAAGCACCCCACCCCCAGGACTTCCCTGGTGGTCCAGCGGTTAAGTCTCTGCACTACCAATGAAGGAGGCTCAGGTTCAATCACTGGTCAGGGAACTAAGATCCCATATGCTGCCCAGCTTGGCCAAAACATAAGATGACAGTGACAATAATCAAATTAAATATAAAAAAGCACCACCCCTCACAAATGACTGATAGGGGACATGGAGCAGATGTGAACGTCTTGAGGGCAGGCACAGGCTCTCTTCTAAGACAGGAGCTACAGCAAGTCACTGTTGGGCTCCTCTTGTTCCCTCCGGTGTTTCCCAGTGTGATGCCAACGTCACCCCATGTCTAATTTAGAGACACACCCAGAGATCTGCCCTCAATGGCACAAGCTCAAGTCCCTTTTGTACCTACTTACTTGAGGAGGCACTAAAATTAAATAGTGACATGGACAGGAATAGCAACGAAACCCAAACAGAAAAACCACATCCCCTTTCAACCATATTCTTGTCACTGATTATTTTCCTGCTCTATAGCTTGGTTACACAAGATCCTGATAATGGTCATTATCAAGGTAATAGAAATCCAAGGCTAGATGCCCCACAGTGAACTTTGCTACTGGCCCCACCAAAGGGCCCTTCTGAAATTCTGAAAGTAATCATTGGATACTTTTCATGGTTACTTCCTCCCACAGACTTTGCATTTCCTCTACTTCTTGAATTACGATAGCCCTTCTCGTTGTAATGCCATCCTCCTAAAACCCAAAATGTTCTACCAACTTTTCCAACTCTAGTATCCCTAGAAGGCAGGAATGGATTGATGGTAGGCCAAAACTGGGCATGATAAAGAACAAATACTGGGACTTCCCTGATGGTCCAGTGGCTAAGACTCTGTGCTCCCAATGCAGGGGGCCCGGTTCAATCCCTGGTCAGGGAGCTAGATCTCACATGCTGCAACTGAGAGTTCATATGCTGCAACAAAGACTTGAAGTAGCCAAAAAAAAAAAAAAAAAAAGGAACAAATACTACTGGGAGTTCCCTGGTGGCCCAATGGTTAGGATTCTAGGCTTTCACTACCTTGGCCTGCGTTCACTCCCTGGTCAGGGAACTGAGATCCAGTAAGCACCATGGTGCAGTCAAAAAAAGAAAAAGAAAAAGGAGCAAACACTACCATTTCATACCAGGGGCAAGTGAAGGTGTTAGTTGCTCAGTCGTGTCCAACTCTTTGTGTGACCCCAAGAATCTATACATGGACATCAGCAGATGGTCAATACCAAAATCAGATTGATTATATTCTTTGCAGCCAAAGATGGAGAAGCTCTATATAGTCAGCAAAAACAAGACCAGGAGCTAACTGTGGCTCAGATCACGAAATCCATATTGCCAAATTCAGACTTAAAATTGAAGAAAGAGGGAAAACCACTAGACCATTCAGGTATGACCTAAATCAAATACCTTATGATTATACAGTGAAAGTGAGAAATAGATTCAAGGGATTAGATCTGATAGAGTGCCTGAAGAACTACAGATGGAGGTTGATAACATTGTATAGGAGGCAGTGATCAAGACCATTCCCAAGAAAAAGAAATGCAAAAAGGAAAAATGGTTGTCTGAGGAGGGCTTACAAATAGCTGAGAAAAGAAGAGATGTCAAAGGCAAAGGAGAAAAGGAAAGATGTGCCCATTTGAATGCAGAGCTCTAAAGAATAGCAAGGAGAGATAAGAAAGCCTTCTTCAGGGGTCAATGCAAAGAAATAGAGGAAAACAATAGACTGGGAAAGACTAGAGATCTCTTCAAGAAAATTACAGATACCAGGGGAACATTTCATGCAAAGATGGGCACAATAAAGGATAGAAATGGTATGAACCTAACAGAAGCAGAAGATATTCAGAAGAGGTGGCAAGAATACACAGAAGAACAATACAAAAGAGATCTTCATGACCTAGACAATCACGATGGTGTGATCACTCACCTAGAGCCAGACATCCTGGAATGCAAAGTCAAGTGGGCCTTAGGAAGCATCCCTATGAACAAAGCCAATGGAGGTGATGGAATTCCAGTTGAGCTATTTCAAATCCTAAAAGATGATGCTGTGAAAGTGCCGCATTCAATATGCCAGCAAATAACTCAGCAGTGGCCACAGGACTGGAAAAGGTTGGTTTTCATTCCAATCCCAAAGAAAGGCAATGCCAAAGAATGTTCAAACTACCACACAATTGCACTTATCTCACATGCTAACAAAGTAATGCTCAAAATTCTCCAAGCCAGGCTTCAACAGTACGTGAACCATGAACTTCCATATATTCAAGCTGGATTTAGAAAAGGCAGAGGAACCAGAGATCAAATTGCCAACATCTGCTGGATCATTGAAAAAGTGAAAGAGTTCCAGAAAAACATCTACTTCTGTCTTATTGACTATGCTAAAGCCTTTGATTGTGTGGATCACAACAAACTGGAAAATTTTTAAAGAAATGGGAATACCAGACCTTCCTCCTGAGAAATCTATGCAGGTCAAGAAGTAACAGTTAGAACTGGACATGGAACAACAGACTGGTTCCAAATCAGGAAAGGAGTACGTCAAGGCTGTATATTGTCACCCTGCTTATTTAACTTATATGCAGAGTACATCATGAGAAATGTTGGACTGGATGAAGCATAAGCTGGAATCAAGACTGCCGGGAGAAATATCAATAACCTCAGATACAAAGATGACACTACACTTATGGCAGAAAGCAAAGAACTAAAGAGCCCTTGATGAAAGTGAAAGAGGAGAATGAAAAAGTTGACCTAAAACTCAACATTCAGAAAACTAAGATCATGGCATCCAGTCCCATCACTTCACAGCAAATAGATGGGGAAACAATGGAAACAGTGACAGACTTTATTTTTGGGGGCTCCAAAATCACTGCAGATGGTGACTGTAGCCATGAAATTAAAAGATGCTTGCTCCTTGTAAGAAAAGCTGTGACAAACCTAGACACCATATTAAAAAGCAGAAACATTACTTTGCCAACAAAGGTCTGTCTAGCCAAAGCTATGATTTTTTCAGTAGTCATGTATGGATGTGAGAGTTGGACCATAAAGAAAGCTGAGCACCGAAGAATTGATGCTTTTGAACTGTGGTGTTGGAGAAGACTCTTGAGAGTCCCTTGGGCAGCAAGGAGATCCAACCAGTCCATCCTAAAGGAAATCAGTCCTGAATATTCATTGGAAGGACTGATGCTGAAGCTGAAACTCTAATACTTTGGCCACCTGATGCGAAGAAGTGTCTCATTTGAAAAGACCCCGATGCTGGGAAAGATTGAAGGTGGGAGGAGAAGATGACAGAGGATGAAATGGTTGGATGGCATCACTGACTCAATGGACATAGGTTTGAGGAAACTCCGGGAGTTGGTGATGGACAGGGAAGCCTGGCGTGCTGCAATCCATAGGGTCACAAATAGTCGGACACAACTGAGCGACTGAACTGAACTGAACTGATGAACTGTAGGCCACTAGACTTCTCTGTCCATGGAATTCTCCAGGCAAGAATACTAGAGTGGGTAGCCAGTCCCTTCTCCAGGGAATGTTCCCAACCCAGGGATCGAACTCAGGTCTCCTGCACTGCAGGCAGATTCTTTACTGTCTGAGCCACCAGGGAAGCCCTACCAGGGGACAGAAGAGGGTAATTAAACTTGGTCCTTAAGTATGAGAACTTAAATGGAGCTTGGAAAACAATAATGACTTACTTATAGGAGACCAGAAGAGTATCATTAAAGACATGAACAGAAGCCCAGAGGAAAGTCTGCCACTCTAGGGATGACGGAGTTGGGAACATGCAGGAGCTCACAGGGAATGAGATAAAGGGTTCAGGCTATGAGGAGATGACTTCCAAGGAGAAGCATGATTCTGAAAGAAATGCACAACTTGGACAGGTGAAGACTTGGCCATTTCCGATGAGGGGAGCAGCAGGAAGAGAGGCACAGAAGGAGGAAGCAGCAGTGCCCATGGACAAGACAGGGGAGCCCCTGGCGTGGCTGGGGCAGGTTGCACATGTTGGGGAGATGGAGGGGATAGGACTGAAGTGGGGTGGCAGGGCTTCACCGGGGATGGCCTTGTAACTTGGTCGGGCTTCTTCCTGGTGTGCAGTTTCTGATGGTGAATTAAACTTGCGCTCCATTTGAAGGATTTCCCACACACTTTACACTCATAAGGTTTCTCCCCAGTGTGAACTCGCTGGTGCTGAACCAGGGTGATTTTCTGATTGAACGCCTTCCCACACACCTGGCATTCATAAGGTTTCTCCCCAGTGTGGATTCTCTGATGTACTATAAAGCGTGAGCTACAACTGAAAGTTTTCCAACATTCGTTACATTTATAGAGCTTTTCCCCAGTGTGGAACCTCTGGTGCTGGAGAAACAGCGAACTCCGGCGGAAAGCCTTGCTGCACTCTTTACATTTGTAAGGTTTCTCCCCCGTGTGGATCCTCTGATGCTGAATCAGGACTGAATTTGAACTGAATCTTTTCCCACACTCCTTACATTCATACGGCTTCTCCCCAGTGTGAATTCGCTCATGGATGACGCAGTCATAGTTACAGCGGAAGGCCTTCCCACATTCCTTACACTTAAAGGGTTTCTCCCCAGTGTGGATTCGCTGATGCCGGATAAGTTTTGAGTTGTAGCTGAAGGTTTTCCCACAGTCCTTACATTCATAGGGCTTCTCTCCCTCGTGGAGTTTCTGATGCTGAAGGAGGTGCGAGTTTTGACTGAAGGCTCGTCCACATGCCTGGCAAGGGTATGGTTTCTCCCCAGTGTGGATCTTCTGGTGCCGTGACAGTTTCGAGCTATATCTAAAGGCTTTGCCACATTCTTTGCATTTGTACGGCTTCTTGTCCATGTGAATTCTCTGATGCTGGTGAAGGTCTGAATGTTGGTTGAAATATCTGCCACACTCACCACAATTATAAAATACCTGTTCTCTAGGGAGGCCCTGCTTAGTAATGAGATGCATGCAGACACCCCTACAGCTTCCTTGCAACTGTCTGGCTAGCTCTTCTCTTTCAACAGTGGAGGATGGATGATCCTCAACTGGCAAATCTGTGAAATCGCCGTTCTTTGAGTGTTTTTTCTTCCTTGGGTCATACAGCTGAAGCTTCTCTAAGCTTTTCTCAAAGTGAGGGTGCCTGGGAACATCCACCAGCAGCACCTCCGTTATCAACTTGTGAGACTCTGGTCCCTTCGAAATGCTCAGCTCTGCAGTCTGCCCTCCATTCTCAGTCTTGGTTTGACCACCTAGCATGATGAAAACATAACATGGTGTCACTGAATCACTCTGCTGTACATCTGAAACACAACACTGTTAATCAACTGTATTCTCATATGAAATAAAAATTTTAAATAAGTAATAAAGACACACAAACACTGAAAGTGAAGGGATGGAAAAAGATATTCCATGGAAATGGAAATAAAAAGAAAGCTGGAGTAGCAATACTCATACCAGACACAATACAGTTTAAAACAAAGACTGTAACAAAAAAAAAAAGGTATTATATAATGATAAAGGTATCCAAAAAAAAGAAATAAAAGAAAACATAACAGTCACCTAGTTATGCTAAAAGGAGAAAGGGATTAAGCAGTACTATTAATGCCATGACCAGGACATGTGTACTTTTTGGAGAGAGACATAGCCTCCTGATGATACCCTGAAGTAAAGTAAAAATATTGGAGATAGAGAAAGCAAGCAATGGCATTAGGACAACAATATCTGTACAGACAGCAACAACTATTAATGGAGACAAATGGAAGAAGAAAAAACAGAAATAGGGTGGAGAAAATGCTGAATGGGAAGCAATTAAGAAAAGCCGAGGGAGGGAAGTCCCTGGCAATCCAGTGGTTAGGACTTAGCATTCTCATTTCTGTGGCCCTGGGTTCAATCCCTGGTCGAGAACTAAGATCCCACAAATCACAAGGCATGGCCAAAAAAAAAAAAAAAAGAAAGCAGATGGAGCTGAGGTTGAGGAAGAAGATCTTTAAACTGGAGCAAAAAGAGCTGGGTAAGCAGCTCACACCACACAGCGTCCAGAGGGCTGGAAGATGCTGTCTGCAACAGCGGATCTCAAGGCCCCCGTCAAGGCAAGAAACTGTCCGAATGCTTTATAATATTCTGTAATGTTTAAAGAGATGTTTTATATTGCAAGCCTGACTGGGGAAAGAACGGTTTGTAACACTGCAGGTTGTGAGGGGTTCATAAAAGGACCGTAATTACAAAACCTGTGTGCTGTGCAGTGGGAGAGAGACTTAACTGTGGAAGGAAAAAAGACATGGCTGCTTCAGACCCTTCTAGGACTGCAGACGGCCACTGCTGGGGAAGCGGGACCCACACTCTTACTGGTGATACTACAACAGAGAAGCCACATTTGCCTTTAAAGGCACCAAAGATTTGACAAGTGCAACTTCTAGCTTAGGGTTTCTCAAGTTTTTCTGACCGTGACTCACCGTTTAGATCCCATGGAAACAAGAGTTTCGAAGAACACTACCCTTAATAAGAATGATGAATATATGATGGATTTTATACTAGTTTGGTCTATTTTATTTAAGTCTAGCCCAATCTAGTCTAATTTGTAAATGGTGAGCACAACTCACTAAGGAGTTGCAACCCAGAATTTTAAAAACACAGTTCAAGATTCTCAAGAACAGAGGTCTTCAAAGTGTGGTCCCAGGACCATCATGGTCTGGGAACTTGTTAGAAATGCAGATTCTCAGGCCCTCCCCCAGTCTACCAGATCAGAATTTCTGGAGGTGGCGTCCAGCAGTCTGGGTTTAACAAGTGCTGCAAGTGATTCTGACGCACACTAGGGTTTGACAGCCACTGATCCAGAAACTAAAAGAGGCAGCTGGAGGCTGTGTTTAAAATTGTTTTAGGTTGCATTGTCTGTTTAGGTGGCCATTAACCACATGTGGCTATTTAATTAAAATGGAACAAAGTTGAAAACTCAGTTCCTCAGTTGTATCACCAACATTTCAAGTGCTCATGTGGCTAATGGTTCCCATATTGGACAGTGCAGATACACAACGTTCCCATTACTGTAGAAAAGTCCTCGGAGAAGGCAATGGCAACCCACTCCGGTACTCTTGCCTGGAAAATCCCATGGATGGAAGAGCCTGGTGGGCTGCAGTCCATGGGGTCACGAAGAGTCGGACACGACTGAGCGGCTTCACTTTCACTTTTCACTTTCATGCATTGGAGAAGGAAATGGCAACCCACTCCAGTGTTCTTGCCTGGAGAATCCCAGGGACAGGGGAGCTTGGCGGGCTGCCGTCTATGGGGTCGCACAGAGTCAGACACGACTGAAGCAACTTAGCAGCAGCAGCAGCAGAAAAGTCCTACTGGACAAAGCTGTTGACAGGCTAAATGGACAATGTGCAGCTGTGGTAAAGGGAGACACTGACAACTGCAGGTGGGCCCCTGGGAAAGCTTTTTACATCACGGTGGGCTCAAGTGCTGGAGTCAATCTAAAGGCACTGGATGAAGACAGAGCAGGGGTGAGTAAGAAAGGGGCATTTGGTTTACAGAGGGATTGAGGGATTATAAGAACAGGGGCGACTGAATGAGAAAGACTATCCACCAAATCTGTGCATGGTTCTTTACATTTAACTTCAATTCATTATCTTTCAAAAAAGGGGAATTCCATGGCAGCACAGTGGTTAGGACTCCATGCTTCCACTGCAGCAGGGCAGGGGTTCTTCTATTCCCTGGTTGAGGAACTAAGATCCCTCAGCCAAAAGACAAAAAAGGAAACCCACTCATTCCCAATAAATAAACTTGCTTTCCACAAATCAACTGATGTGAAACTTCACATGAATATAATGAAAGAAAAGAATCATACAATCATCTCAATAGGTAAAGGCTTGCCTAAAAGGTCAGTTGGTAAAGAATGTGCCTGCAATGCAGGAGACCCCAGTTCGATTCCTGGGTCGGGAAGATGCACTGGAGAAGAGATAGGCTACCCACTCCAGTATTCTTCCCTTGTGGGCTCCCCACTCCAGGAATTCCCTTGTGGCTCAGCTGCTAAAGAATCTGCCTGCAATGCAGGAGACCTGGGTTCAATCCCTGGGTTGGGAAGATTCCCTGGAGAAGGGAAAGGCTACCCACCCCAGTATTCTGGCCTAGAGAATTTCATGGACTGTACAGTCCCTGGGGTTGCAAAGAGTTGGACACAACTGAGCAACTTTCACTTTCAATAGGTAAAGAAAAAGAATTTCACAAAATTCAACATTCATTCACCATAAAAAGTCTTGACAAATTAGGTAGAGAAGAAACATGGGCTTCCCTTGTAGCTCAGTTGGTAAAGAATCTGCCTGCAATGCAGGAGTTACTAGTTTGATTCTGAGGTTGAGAAGATCCCCTGGAGAAGGAAATGGCAACCCACTCCAGTATTCTTCCCTGGAGAATCCCCTGGACAGAGGAGCCAGGCAGGCTATCGTCCATGGGGTCACAAGAGTTGGACATGATTTAGCAACTAAACCACCCCCACAGGGAATGAACATATCTCAACATAAAAAAGGCCATAAATGAAATGCCCACAGCTAACATCATACTCAAGAGTGAAAGGTTGAAAGTTTTTCCTCTAAGATTAGGTACAAGAGTGTCCACTCTCACCACTCCAATTTAACACAATGCTGAAAATCCTAGCTAAAGCAAACAGGCAAAAATAAATAAATAAATAAATAAAAGCTACCAGAATTGGAAAGGAAGAAACACAATCTGTTCTATTTGCAGATAACATGATTTAAAATATAGAAAATCCTTAAGACTCAACAAAAACAACTGTTAGATCTAATCAGTGAATTCAGTAAAGCTGCAGGATATACAATTAACATACAGAAATCTGAATACTTTCTATACACTAACAATGAGTTTTCTGAGAAATAAAGAAATTGATCCCATTTATAACAGCATCGAAAACACTAAAATACTTAGGAATAAATTTAACTGAGGGGTTGAAAGAGCTCTACTCTGAAAACTACAAGACATGGATAAAAGCAACCAAAGACACAAATAAATGGAAAAATATCCCATGTTCGTGAACTTGGAGAGTTAATGGTGTTAAAATGTCAATACTGGATTTCGCTGGTAGTCCAGTGGTTAAGAATCCACCTGCCAATGCCAGGAACATGGGTTCAATACCTGTTCCAGGAAGACCCCACATGCCTCGGACCAACTAAGCCTGTACGCCACAACTACTAAGCCCGTGCTCTAAACCCTGTGCTCCACAACAAGAGAAGCCACTGCAACAAAAAACCCTTGTACCACAAGGAAGAGTAGCCTCTGCTCGTTGTAACAGAGAAAACCTGAACACATCAAGGAAGACCCAGCACAGCCATAAATAAATAAATCTTAAAAAAAAAAAAAACAGTCAATACTGCCAAAAGTCATCTATAGAGTCAATGCAATCTCTATCAAGATGCCAACAGCATTTTTTAACAAAAGTAGAAAAACACTCCCCAAAATAAACAGGGTTTCTTTCAAAAGCTACTTCCAAATTAGTGTTCAGGAATTTATAAAATGTCCATTCTCCTGCTACAGTTTCTCACACACATACACACACACAAACACATACAAAATGTCCTTACAGAAACAAGTCCTCTGTTTTGTATATATTCTTGAGTTAATCAACAGAAGTCTATCTTCACTACTAAAGGTTTGAAATCCTTTAGCTTTACAAAGAAGAATGACAGAAAATGGAAGGTCTGCACTAGTCTTTTCCAGTTTGGGGCTGAAGCTCTATGGAGAAGAGAATGGCAGGTTCTCCTGCTTACCTCTGCAGATGCCTCTCAGGTCCTCTCCCCCGACCAGTGTCCAGGGATCCAGGTGCCCTGGTTCTTTCCCTCGCTCCAGCTGGAAGATCAGTTCTGGTTTGGGGAATGGAAATGCTGCTGAAGGACACAGAAAAGGAATAGAAAGTTGAGGAGAGTCTCCTCAGACCCCTCTCAGTCTACCCTCCACTTTGCCAGGTGGAAAAAGAAGTGACGTCCCAGGAGACGAAGGGAGGCCAGTGTGGAAAGACTCTGGGGATGAAAAGAGGGCTCAAACTGTTTTGCCCAGGAAGCTTATTCTGGCTCTGAGACCACAGGAAGTCCACACTGTCACTGGAAGTGTGTACAGAAGGCCTTAGGAGACTCTCACACAGAGAAGATGGGGCTACAGTCTCCTCCAGGGAACTGAAAGAGTGAAGGAACGAATACGGAACCTTCTCATTGCTCTGACCCCAGGGCAAAGGCCCTCCCAGGAGAATTCCCAGGGGGAAAGAAGGAAGTTATTTTTTTTTTTGGACACACTGCTCAACCTGTGGGATCTTAGTTCCCCAATCAAGGATTGAACCCGCACCCTTGGCAGTGTGGAGTCCTAAACACTGGACTGCCACGGAATTTCGAGGAAGTATTGTTGAAAACTGAAATGAACCCAGATCTTTATCCAGTAGTTAGTTACTCCTGCAACTGAGGATTGGGGAGCTCAGCTCATGGAGCATCAATTCTGGTGGTATCAGAAATCCCAGATACATTACAGAGGAAGCCAGGAGCCCCCAAGGGCAGAAGCTGAGTTTTAGGAAGGAAGGAGGTCTCACCCAAGGAAGTTATGTTTGCATAATTCTCCAGCATCACCTCCCTGTACAGATCCCTCTGCACAGAGTCCAGGCTGGCCCATTGGTTCTGGGTGAAGTACACAGCCACGTCCTCAAAGGTCACTGGCTCCTCAAACAACAGGCTTCTTCTCAAGCCCTGGACGGAGGCAAAGGGAGGGGCTTGAACTTCAGGGACGGCATGTCCTGGAAAAAAGAGCCACCAAAGAAGAAGCAGAGGACTTGTAGCCATCACTGTAAAGACCCGTTTAGACAAGAACCACTGCTAGATGCAAAATCTAGGAGGAAATGTTGATAAGCAGGATATTTGCATGATTTTAAAGGTTTACCAATAGATTTCTAATCAGTTGCAGGGGAAAATAATAACTATGCAGTGAAGAAATCACATAACACTTTGACCAGGAAATCTAAAGTTGGCTAGTGTGACTGATGAACTGGATTTCTAATTTTAATTCATTTTCATTTAAATAGGCACCTGTAGCTAGTGGCTCCCTCACTGAACAGTGGAGAACAGACACTTTGCTGACTCTGAATGTTAATATTCTGCTTCTACTTCCTTGAGAGTCAGCAGCTGAGAGCGCAGTCCTGACCATCTTCCCTCACATTAGGACTTCCGGCCTCCACACCTCTCTAATTACTTATGTATCCTTTGTTCTTTGTTCTCTGCAACATGCAGATTCTCAACATCCAGCTCCATCTCTCATCATTCTGCTTCATTCCTTTGCTGACACTTCCTCCCTCTCCATTATTAAGTTAACGGGGGACTTCCCTCGTGGTCCAGGGGTTAAGAATCTACCTGCGAATGCAGGGGACTGGGGTTCAAGCCCTGGTCCAGAAAGATTTCTCATGGCATGGAGGAACTAACCCCATACACCACAACTACTGAGCAAAGCCAAAAATAAAACAAATAACATTTGTTAAAAATCAATAGGGCTGTTGATTCCCCTATATGGGAAGTAGGTTTCAGAGGCAGTACAGATTCATGGCAAACAGCAGAGACTCTAGAGCTGTGGTTCTCAGTGGGGGGCAATTGTGCTCATCAGGGAATATGTGGCAATGTGTGGAGACGGTTTTAGTTGCCACAACCTCCGGGTGGTGGTGATGCTGCTGGCACCTAGCGGTTAGAGGCCACAGATGCATGTTACTTAACATCCTGCGGTACACAGGAGGGTCCCCCACAACAAAGGATTACCTGGCCCAAAACATCCACAGTGCTAAGGCTGACAAACCCAGCTCTACAGTCATACTCCCTAGGTTCAAATTCCACCGTTATAGCCATTAGCCGTATGAACTTAGATGAGACACGTAACTTTTTGTGCCTCAATTTCTTTATCTAAAAAACTGTGATGCTAGCAATACCAAGCTAATGAGGCTCTTGTAAGGGTGGAATGAATTGTATGTGTAAAGCAAACATCACCTGGCACATGATAATATATAAATCTCAGCAATTATTACAACAACAGATGAGATTGGGGGACCTTCCTAGATGATTCCAAATAACAAATGTTTCTCCTAGAGATTGTAGCAAAGACTGACAGTTATTAATATATCTATCCATCCATCTATCTCACTTCTAAGAGGTTTCTAAAAGAGAAGAGCTGAGAGGTTTGCATTTTTAGCATCTCCTTTTCTAGCTGGAATGCACATGATAGCTGGAGATCAAGCAGCCACCTTAGACTGTGAAGTAACCTTGGGCAGGAGAGCCAGGGCTAGGATGGTGGAGCAGAAAGATAGGAAGAATCTGGATGTGTGATAATAGTGGAGCCATCACACTCGCCCTAGACTGCCTCTCCCAGACTTCTCTGGTGTGAGGGAGCTTTTTTCCTGTTTAAGCCACATTTAAGCCACTGTCACTTGGGGTTTGCTTGTTTGTCTGGCCACACCAGAGAGCATGGAGGATCTTAGTTCCCTGTCCAGGGATGAAACCCACACCCACTGCAGTGGGAGCCCAGAGTCTTAACCACTGGACGGCCAGGGGATTCCTCAGTCGGGGGGTTTCTTAGTGGAATGTAATCCCCCATGACTACCATACTTTAGGCAAAGCCCCTGGAGAGAAAAGACTGACCCCAAAGATGTTAAAATTTTTCCTAATATGGAACTGATGTTGGCATAAGTGCTGAAACAGAAGTGGATGGTCCAAGGTCCAGAAAAATGAACCAAATACACACTGCTCTTAAGTTTCGGGGATGGAGCTTTCTCATTTTATGATACATCCATTACAGGACACACCAGCTTTCTCATTGCATGGTCTAGGATTCTGGAGAGAAATTCACTGAAATCATCCTCTATCAGTAAGAAAACTTGAGAGGGAAAACTTCCTTTAATGCTGCATGAATTTGTGCCAACAATGAATACAGCCTTTTAATACCGATTAAGCTGCAGTTTTTGCAGTGGACTTAGAGGCACTGGCTTCAGCTCCAAACTCAGCACTCCTTCAAGAATTCACCTCTCTCATCAATCCACACCCTCCAATGCTCCCAGTTTTGGTTTCATTGTACCCTGACTCCGTGGTCTGCAGAGCAAACTCCTCATGCGGGCATGCCTGTTTATTCTCAGGAGGTGGCCTTCCTCTGTGTATTGCCACACAGACTAGTGCTCCCCAAATTTTAACTTGCCCATCAATTCCCCAGATATTGTACAAATGTAGATTCTGATTCAGTAGACGAGGTTCTGCCTTTCTAATGAGCCTCCTGGTCAAGCCAAACCTGTTCATCTGTGCACCATCCTCACGGTCTGCCTGGATATAGATTCTCACTTTCTAGAATTTCTAGGCTGGTGCTTCCCTCTTTCCACACCTGATCCTTCCAGATTTATTCTACTCTCCCTCATTAACTCCCCTAACACACTCCTTTGCCATACTCTTTGATGGATGCAAAGCTAAGCATAGAACTGGCCAAGGCATGTCCTGTAATGCCCTTTCATATCTGTTCTGAATGTGGAAAGCTGGAAAAAAAGCTCACCTGGGACCATGTCTGGAGAATGGCTGATGACCCCTGGCTTCATGCACAGCCGTCTCTGTTTGGAAAAGCAAGAACCTGGAGAGCTAAGAGGAGAAAGAACCACAGTGAGACTGACCCTATCTTGTTTCCCACACTTGCCACCTCTTCCTCCCTCAGACTCCTCACCACTCTCCTAGGAAAACACTCTTAGGACACTCTGGATGTTCTCATTGCACCCATGCTAGGGATTCACTGCATGCCGCCACTGCTCCTTTGTACTCTCTACAAATTTGCCTGATGAGGATAGAAATTCCTAGAAAGAATCTCTGAAGCAAGAGTCAAGGACTGCAGAACATTCGACTTTTAAGAAAATCCCTGGCCCACTTTGAATGCATTACTATGTAGTCTGCACTGAATGCTTCTACTGACCACGATTGGCAAAGATCCCAAACAAGCTTTTGCAGAGAAAGTAGGGTAACATAGGCCTCTGGACCTCTGCAAGGGCTGCAGAACAAAATGCAAGCGGAGTTCTGGCCCCGGGAGGAAAGGGTAAAACGTTTAACGTCCTAGTTGAGCGATGAGGACCGAAGCCCGCAGCAGGATCTGAACACTCCACCCTGGGAAACAGGAGACTCCAAACGTCACCGGCCCCCACCCTGAGTACCGCGAGTCAGAGGAAGGAGGTCGGGCCGGCTCTTCAGGGCAGAGAGGTCGATTGCTCCTCTCCAGCAGAGGGCTGTGCCCAGGCTCGCGGAGCTTCGGAGGCCTCTGCTCGGCGAGCTCCAGGATGAGGAGGGCTGCGCCACCAGGGAACGCGATCGCGGAATTCCCGGCAGCTTGGTGAGCCCGAGTGCCAGCACCGAATGTAGCCAAGGCGGAAGCGCTCCCAACTGGCGCTCTCGGCGCCTCTCTAGGAAGCCCGGAGGCTGGCCTTTCTCCATGGTTCCCCCCAGGCCAGATCCCCGATGACTGCTCGCGCATTAGCTCGTATCTGTGGCTGCTTACGCCAAGTTGACACTTCCTCAAGGACAGAGATTCCACATTATACTTGTGATGCTTTAAGTTCTGGCACTAACACTTGCTGTGTGTGCTTAGTCGCTCAGTCCTGTCCGACTCTTTGCGACCCCACGGACTGTAGCCCGCCAGGCTCCTCTGTCCATGCGGATTCTCCAGGCAAGAATACTAGAGTGGGTTGCCATGCCTTCCTCCAGGGGATCTTCCTAACCCAAGGATCGAGCACACAATCTTCCACGTTGCAGGTGGATTCTTACCATCTGAGCCACCACGGAAGCCCCACACTTGCTAGCAGCAACTTAACCTAATGAATATAGCCTGTTTCCCCTGCTTAATGGCTGACGGCCTGGACTGTGACCTAAAGTCACGAAGTCTGGGATCTGACTAGGTTCGAATTGTCTTCACTGTATGGCCTTGGGCAAATTACTAAACTCTTCTTCAGTTTCTCAATTGAGAATGGAGATAGTTTCAAACTCATAAATTCAGTGGATTAACTGAGTCAATTCATAAACTGCAGATTATCACAGAGATACAGGGTGTAACACTGTAACTTAAGAAATACGTATTTGGTATTTGCGTCCAGTTCTTGACACAAGAAGCTTCTAAAATTTTTGGCAGTCTCCAAAGTGGTAGGACTGTCCTTTTTGACTGAGATGACCAGTGGCTAGGGTCTCCTAACTTCAGGATGGGGATGGGGGGGCTGGTCAGCAGAGGAACAACCACGACTGTGACTATCGTGGGTGACCTGGTCACCACCACCACCCCCCAAACCTGCCTGGAGCAGAAGGACTGGGGATCTAACTAATCACCAATAGCCAGTGATTTAATCAAACATGCCTACCTAACGAAATTCCATAAAAACTAAAGGGGTAGGGAGCTCTAAAGGGAAGGCAGCTTCCAGGATGAACATTAAGGTGCTAGAAGGGTAGCAAGCTAGAGAGGGCGTGTAAGCTGTGTGCCCCTTCCCTCACACCTTAACTCATGCATTTCCATTTGGCTGTACTGAGTTACCTCTTGTGACAGGCTTGTAACAAATGTTTCCAAGTTCCTTCTCCAGATCTTCCCAAACCAGGGATAGAATCTGCAGTGAAAGTCTCCTGCTTGGTAGGCAGATTCTTCTAACACTGAGCCACCTGGGAAGCGTGCAACATGCCTTAGTTCAATTAACAAAGGAGGCAGTCATGGGAACTCCAATTACAGCTGCACAGTGAGAAAGAAGTACAAGAGGCCTGAGAGCGATGCAATTGGCATTTGAAGTCAGGGCAGACCCCTCTGGGGCTTCCCTGCTGGCTCAGCTGTCAAGAATCCAACTGCAATGCAGAAGAGGCAGGAGATACCATGGGTTCAATCCCTGGGTCAGTAAGACCCCCTGGAGGATATGGGAACCCACTCCAGTATTCGTGTCTTGGAGAATCCCATGGATAGAGAAGCCTGGCAGGTTACGGTCCATTGAGTCACGCATAGAGTCCGACATGACTGAAGTGAATGACCATGCATAGACCCATTTTACCTGTGTGGTCTGTGGCTCACCTGGGCAGTTTCTATCAGATGTGCTCTAAGCAAAAATTCTTAAGGGGGAAATAACTACTTTCAGACAAGCCAAGTGAAAACTTAAGTCGCTTAGCTGTGTCCAACTCTTTGTGACCTCGTGGACTGTAACCTATCAAGCTCCTCCAACCATGGGATTTTCCAGGCAAGAATGCTGGAGTGGGTTGCCATTTCCTTCTCCAGGCATCTTCCTGACCCAGGGATTGAACCCGGGTCTCCTGCATTGCAGGCAGATGCTTTACCATCTGAGCCACCAGGAAGCCCAAAATATCCATGTCCATAGACCATACAGTCCATGGAATTCTCCAGACCAGAACACTCGAGTGGGTAGCCTATCCCTTCTCCAGCAGATCTTCCCAACCCAGGAATCGAACTAGAGTCTCCTGCATTGCAGGTGGATTCTTTACCAACTGAGCTATCAGGAAGAGTTCAGACAAAAAAGCATTCAGAACTCATGAATGCTAACTGGAATACTAGAAGATGCAGTTCATGAACCTCAATACAGTTTCACCAGTGCCACTTTGGGTTTTGGACCTTTACAGAGTAAGGAGTACTGCCAAGCTTGAAGCCACCTGACCTTCCCAACTCTTCCTGTCCCATGTTTCAGTTCGTTCACCAGGACACAATCTAAATTCTAGACATCACTCGATTTAAGAAGCACTCTGTGGCTTCCTACACACTATCCACCCACCACCGAGCTTGGCTTCCTAGTCCTAAGGTCTTTGGCAAGTCTTGTACATTCCTGTGATTCGTGCCTCCCTTCCCCCCACACCATGTTCTGGGTGGAAGCTGAAGATTCCACTTTAGACAACACCCCTTGTCCTTGTTAGGACAAGTAACCCAAAATTGCCTGTATTTCCCCTATGGCAGCAACTATTACACTGTAACACTTGCCTATTAATGCCACTAAAAAAAAAATGAGAAATGACTGGGAACTGGAAACTAAGTAACCAACCTATTAAAATGTAGTCTTTGTTCACCTAACAGTGTATTTTTGTAAGAAAATTTACTCTTGAGCAACAGAAGCATCTGGGATTTTAAGTTATTTATGAGATGTATATTTGTACAAGAAAAGAAAATTAACCCAGTGGTCTAGTTATGATTTCCCGTAAGAACATTACTTAGGACTTTGTGTGATGAACTGATAGTATCTGAGTCTGGACAGAGTGGGACTCAGGAATTCCTTCTCCAATGAGGACAGTGACAATCCTACCATCAATCTGCCTCATAAACCCAGCCCCAGCAACAAGACTTTAATCCACAGATTAAATAATTTGCCACCATGTCAAAAAGAACCTTTATTCTAATTTGAATAGCCTCTTATGCACTCATGCTTTCTTGCCAGATGCCTTTGGAGCAGGTGCTTTCTGACCCTTCTGAGTTTTAGGAGGAGGTGCCGCCTTCTGGCCTGAAGCTTTCTGGGCAGGAACCTTCTGGGCTGGAGCCTTCTTACCCCCAGCGGTGATCTTTTTTGCTGGAACCTTGGCAGCGGCGGCAGCGGCAGCAGCTGCTGCAGCTGCCCCCTTAGCAGCAAGGGCTTTCTTGGGAGAAGCTTTCAGGAGAGCTGCCTTTTGAAGTTTCTTAACTTCAATCTTGATTAGTCTGTTCCTCTGAAAAAATTCAATAAAAATGTTCATCACATATGCATACAAAACTCTTACCCATCCTATATGTATGGATATGTAGGTCGGTACAGGAGACCACCCTTATGACGTCTAAGACTTCTATGAAGTCAACTTTGTGATCTATAAACTTAAGCAAACAGAATTATCAGACAAATAAATTCAGGGCTGGAATACAACAATCACAAAAACTTACCATTTTCCTTGCCTTCATGACTTTGTAACGATCAAAATCTGTCATCTTGGCTTTCTGTTTAAAAAGAAAAAAAAAAAAAAGAACTCTGTCAAACCACTTTCCAATCCTCTAAAATCAGAAAATGTCCAAATTCAAATGACTCTAAATCATTACCTTTTCTCTGGCTTCAATCTTCTTAGCCCACCTTGTGGCTGCCCACTTTGCATTGATATCTGCCTTCTCCCAGGCTTTCCGGACATACTTCTGGCGGGCGCTAGAAAAAGCCAAGAACGAAGATTTAGGAAATCAGCTCTGAGGTCACACAGATTCAAGGACAGCTTTTCATCCTCTGAAAAAGCACAAGATAAAAAAAGCAGAAGGAAAATGCCACAAGAACCCTTGTCTTTTCTACTTCCAGTTCTAGTTGTCTCTGCAGAAAACAGCACAAGGCACAATGTTATTTTCTACTTGTTCCAACAGTGTTCACCGGGCCAGGATATCTTATATCCTCAAAACACACAATTTCTTAATAAAAATATGCAATCCACTCCACTTTCTGGGTTTAAAAATCACTTCTAATAATGTGCATATATCACTCAAACAGTGGAAGAGTAGAAAGCAATTTCCTTTTCTTAATGAATATAGTTGTTTCTTATGCCTTGTTTTATTCTGTACAGTAATGCTTAAAGATTTGTGTTCAAATGCCATAAAATGGAATTATAACCACTTTGGAATTTCTTTCAAACATCAAAATCCAGTATGCTTAGAAGGTAAACCAGTCATAGCACAGGTTACATTGCAAACAGTTGTCACCACACAACAACACACCAGTTTTTAACTTCTACAACCTACATCAAGTCAAGAATCACAGAATGACTGTCTTAATTGCTCATGAATAGCCAGGAATAGAACCTCTTTGGTGGCTGTCATAAGGAGATGATGTTATGTTAAATATTAGCTGACACATATAAAAAATTCAACTAATGATAGTATTTTTTGTTCTAAAGCTAAAATTGACTAACACATGTTCAGGGAACCACACATACAGAAAGTTCTTTGTTGTGTAAATCCTGAAAGAAAGGGGTACAAGAGAATGGGAAATCTGGACAAAGGGAAAGCCAGAGAACCACAAGATCGCAGGGGATTTTAGTAGTAAATAATGTCTACTTCTACAATGCAAATCTCTCTTCTAAATGGCTCTCACTCTCACACTGCTTACTATATTCTCAAGAAAAAAACAAAATAACCAACAACATTTTTAAATGAAATTAAGCAAACTTTTGCTAGTATTAACAAAACTATGGAAGGGGTGATAGTTGGACAGTTACCTGTGTGGGAACTTGAGGATGAAGTCAGTGAGCTGCATACATTTGAAAGGCATAGCTTGTCTCCTTACTTGAGTGCAAGGTCCATCCACCAAAGCCTAGAAGACATAATATCAAGGATCTCAGTATAAAAACGTAACAGCATTCAAAATGCAGATATCCTACATAATATTGGTCTTTTCAGAATCATCAAATTCTTATATTTAAATGCTTTCTTAAAGGTTAAAAAGACCGAGCAGTAATAGTTAAGCATAGAACCCAACATATAGTTTTGTCTTTAATCCTACCATTTCCCACAAAAAAACGATCTTTGCTCAATCTCTTAAGTTTGTGGTGCTTAAGTAGACAACAGGAAACAAGGGCTTTCTAGGTGACAGGCTTTGTTCCAAACTCGCTTTGAACATAATGATTACATCTCGCCAATGTTTTAGCCCACCTTTAGTTTAAAATTGCCTAGTTTAAGAGAAGCATTACTCAAACCCAGCAATACAGGTCAATTCAAGCCTCTGCTCTGTAAGCCCTACTTGCGCTGGCTGTTTAATTAAACTACCACCCATAGCACTCCTATCTTAAGAGGGCCGCTGAAACCATTACCACTGTCGTCTACACTGCCATGTGAAGCCGTGACACTTTTCCTTACACTTACCCTGTTCTGATCAATAACATCTACAATCGCGACCAGCTTCCCGGCATGAGGCCCAAAGGAGACGTAGGCCACCCGGCCAACCTCTACGAAGCGCCTGAACACCTAAAATTGGGAGGCGGGGGGAGAGAGAACAGCGAGACTGATTAAATTACGATCCAGTTGGCCAGTCTTTGCAATTTAAAGATAGTGTGGCTAAAAACAGGAGAAAAGAATGTTGAGGAGAACACGCCTAAGTGCCATGGAACAATCAGCATGGGCGAAATCCACAGAGGGAACGGTGGCAAGTCAGGCTCCCGCGGGCCTCCAGTTCTACGAAGGCAGCAGGGCCAGACCACCATGCCCTGCCCTGCTTCGGTCCGGGCGGCGCAACGATACGGCGCAGGCGACCAGAGTGCGCACGCGTGGCCCAGCGAGCGCCCGGCCTGCCGGGCCCTCCACGCGCCCCTTGGGCGCACATCCTGAAAGCTCCCAACTCTTGTGCCTTGCCCACCCGGGGAACCTCACTGCACGATACCTAAGTTCCGTTGAGCGCCGCTGCTCGCCTCCAGCCCCCAGCCCAGGCAAAGCTGGAGCGACTCAGGGGTCAGACACGGAGCCCGCGCCGGCGATACTCACCATGTTGGCGGCGTTCGGCGAGAAGGAAGAAGGCCTGCCCAACCCTGCGCATGTGTAGAAGACCGCCCCGCCCCGGTAGCGAACAAGTCGCCGACGTGGGCACCGATTGGTTGGGACGTACGCACGTATGCGCCCTCATGCTCACTGGGAGAACATGGCGGTGTCTGCCGGAGCTTTGCTGTGCTTTCGCGGTTGGGTTTCGTGGGCTTGGCTTAGTCGACACCGCGCGTGAGCAGCTGTCTCTTAAGACTTCAGGGTGCAGAAGAGCACAGAAGCTGTGCTTTCCTTTGTGACTGTTTGCAGTCCTTTCGACTTCATCTTTTAACTTTTTCCATCTTTTCTAATAAAATAAACACATTCGTCTGTCTAAATGTTACTGATACCTTAGTACGATTGTTTTCTCTCCGTAAGTGACCCCATTAATTTTATTAACCTTTCTTAGGTTAAGTTAAAGGTTAAGTTAAAACCTTAACTTTTATTAAAGTTAAAAGAATTCAAACTTTACAGAAAAGTTACAAAACAAGTATAAGTAATTCCCGTAAACATTTCGAGTTCCCATTTTCCTATTGCTTAATTTTTTTTTGACCCATTTGAGACGAAACTGCAGACATGATGTTCCTTTACACTTAAATGTGATGTTTCCTAGAAACAAGGGCATGACTTTACATAATCAGTACAATAGTCAAATTCAGTAAGTTAATAAGTCATATATATGTGTATATATGTATGCATATATACGTGCATGTATATGTATTCACACTTAATGTATGTATATATGTATTATTTTGGCTGTGCCTTAACGCTTGCAGGATCCTAGTTCCCAGACCAAGGGTCCAGACTCTTGACCCAGAGTGAAAGCCCAGAATCCTCACCACTGGATCACCAAGGAATTCCCACGTGATTTATTAATTTACCCTCTTTATTTAACTATTAGCAGTTGTTCCATTTATGTTATTCCCAGCAAATAAAAAAAGTCTTCCGGTCCTATGATCTTGTGAAGGGTTACAACCTGCATTTCGTTATGTCTGGTCTTTTAAAATCCGCAATAAACCTATCCTTGTTCATATTACTGACATTTAAAAATACGGGCTAGTTGTTTTATAGGTCTCAAGTATATGCTCTGTAATTTCATTTACAGAAAATTCAAATCAGGCAAACTAATCTATGTTAGTAGTCACTTTGACCCCTGGTGCAGGCAGCAGTGGCTTGCAGGGGGAAGCGGGGTTTTTGAGCTGCTGGTGAGTTTCTTCATCTGGGTGTTGGTTACATGCGTGTGTTCAGTTTGTGAACATTCAAATCTCTACCTTTTTGATTTGTGCATTTCTTTTCCCCAAATACGTTTCCTAGCTCTACAACCAGAGAAGCTTGATCTGCAGGTCTGCAGAGGAGCAAGGATTTGCATTTAATAAACAAGCTCCCCAAGTCGTTCACTGAATACTTTTAAGACTTTGGGATTCCCCAGTTATTTTTCTAGAGTTCACTAAATGATTATGTCACACTTGTTTGAAGTACTCCAAAAGTCCATTTTTTCACCACATAATCCAGGGGTCCTCAATTCCCTGCAACCCGGACTCACAGCAGGAGGGGAGCAGTTACCTTCCCCGAAACTGGTCCCTGGTGCCAAAAGGACTGGGGACCGCGGACCCAATCTACAGGATAAGGTCCTAACTCCCCAGCAAGTCAAGGCCTCCATAGTCTAATCCCAGCCCCTTCCTAGCTTTTTCCTCTCTGAGCATTCTGCCTCCTTTACCCCTAACATCGCAGTAGGTACAAGTTTCAGGACTTTTCATGTCATCAGCCCCCTCTTCCTCGAATGTGCTCCCCATCTTTCTCTTTGAAAAATGACAACGCATCCTTGAAACATTTTAAGACGCCTTCCCAAGCAGCCCCAGGCAGTTTTCAGGTTTCTTCGAAGCTCCATTAAAATGAAAGATAACTCTCCAAGCAAGCCTTTCCTGCCTCGCGACGTCAGGGTCGTCCAGGAACGAGCAAGAGCATTTCATACAGTTACACCCTTGAAACAAGGAAAAAGAAAACGCACGCTCCCAGGTCTGGTTGGCTGGTTACGTCCCTTCCGGGACACCTAATCATCTCGTCCAATCACCAGGAGGAAGGGCAACTCGAGGAGGATGCCAGGATCCAAGATGGCGTCCCGGCCCCATCCGGTAGTTTCCTGATCCTCTCCCTGCGGGGCCACGCCCCTGCCGTACGCCGTTCCTACTCGTCCAATCACTGAGAGGGGAGGCGGGTCAAAGCCGGCTCCCCCGAGAAATATGGCGATCGCAGAACGTTGTAGAGCTCAGGTGTTTTGTCAGCGTGAGGTGTCTTGGAAACTATGTTTCCTTTTAAGCCGCGCGCCCTCGTGCCTATTTGTGACAAGAAGTGAATGTTAAAGGCGAGGCGGGCGCCCTGCTTCGGGTTTCAGTTTGAGGCTGAGAGCAGAGGAGTCAATGGCAACCCACTCCAGTGTTCTTGCCTGGAGAATCCCGGGGACGGCGGAGCCTGGTGGGCTGCCGTCTATGGGGTCTCACAGAGTCGAACACGACTGAAGCGACTTAGCAGCAGCAGCAGCAGAAGCAGAGGAGTACGCTGGTCCTGGATCCAGGCCGCGGATTGCGGGAGAGGGCAGCAGCTTGTCCCCTTCCCCCCAGTTTCCACAATACCTGCGAATGTCAACGTGGCCAGAGCTGTCTACCTGTACAGCTTCAGCTGAGTAAATGTGTCTCGAGTTTTTTATTCCCCTCAGTCATGAGGGATGGAAACATCAGTTTAGCAGAAGAAATGTTTGTCTGGTACTAAAAAGAGGGAAAAAATCTAAGCCCGTTCCAAGAAGTGAAGTAAAAGCCACCAAGTACCGTGACAACCTTGTTCCTGTACCCTTTCTGGGATATGAACTCATCCCCATTATAATGAAACTGGCATGGTATGCCTACCTGGCATATTATATTTAGGGGTGAAAAATGCATATTACAGTCAAGTGAAAAAACTATACCACCTAACAGTTGAGAATTATGTTGTATTTGGTGGCTTTTCTGAGGACTTAAGATTGGAAGATAGCCTCTCAGATCTCTCTGAGGGACTACTGAAGAGGTAAGGGAGGAGCCAGGATACACAGGAGTTGTGTAATAAAACCTGTCAAGTTCATGAATTTAGTGCTTTTTTATGTATGGGAAAATCCAAGAGTGTGGACTCTTTGCAATTATCTCTTTGATAATGGGCTCCCATGGTGTCTCAGACCATGGAGAATCTGCCTGCAATGTGGGAGACTGGGTTCGATCCCTGGGTTGGAAAGATCCCCTGGAGAAGGGAGTAGCACCCTACTCTAGTATTCTTACCTGGAAAATTCTGTGCGTAGAGGAACCTGGTGGGCTGCAAGTCCATAGGACCACAAAGAGTTGGACATGACTGGGCAATAATTTAGCAATTATAGCTATAGTGTACTATAGCTGTAGTCCGTCTAGGGGTGTCTAGAAACAATATGCTGTTCTTTTCTCCGTCGTGATTCCCCTCGGGGTGCATAGTTAGGGTAGTTACAGTAATTGATGGCTGCAACATCCTTTGTTACTGATATGGCAGCATTTTTCATTCACACATGTGTTTAAATTTTTTTTCGTATTTGGACCGTGGAAGCTGAACAAGACAGGGTCCAAGCCCCATCAACCTAAGACCACCAGGAATAAACTTGTAGTACCGCAAAGTCAGATCTCTTGATAAAATTATAATGAAGGACACTGCACACCATAGACATTATGGCAGATATAACCGAACGAAAGAACGAGGTAGAGTTGTAGGATCGTGGGGACGTGAAGTTTAGATGAAATACAAGTGAAATATTGCTTTAACAAAGCTGAGCAGAATTTTCTAAAGTGATCAACATCAGCCCTAAGACAACAAAACGGACCCATGGTTCTGTTTTTTTTTTTTAAATGTTGTCCAGAAACACCCTTTCTGAAGCTTTATCCCTGGAAGGTAGATTGAAATTGTTTCATTCTTACTGATAAAATGCAAAGCACAAGGTTTTCCAGACGCTCTAATTTTAGAAAACAAAGTTTCTCAATGAGTGAGAAAGCAGTAGTCACTTAAAGAAGAAAATTAACATGACTCTTCACAGATGTAGCATTCACTGGCAGAAATATTTTCCTATTTACTTTATTTTTCCTGCACAGTGAATAGTCATGCAGATTTTACTTTCTGAGACAGAGCTAATTTTTAATTAACAGGAATGTTGATGATATACAGGAAGGTATCCTGAGGGTTTCATCCATGGGGAAGTTTTAAATGTTTTCTGTTGCAAAGCAGGAGGTAAACTAACCAACCACAGGAAATTACACACTCATGGATGAATAAAATGTCTATCATGAGGAGGACATTGGCCTATTAAATCACAAGAACCTAAGTAATATCAAATGAAGCTTACTTACTAACCCAGTGGTTCCTCACTTCTGACTTCCAGTTCACAAAGAAGCTGACAGGCTCTGAAGTGGGTCGGGACCCTTGGGATGTAATGCCCAGTTTTTTTTTTTTTTTTGTAGTACATGTTTGTCCAATACTCCAAATGCCTGGATGGAGTATTTTTGGTTTATCTTTTCTGTTTAACAACCAAGGAGGTAGTGTTGGTTTCTGTGCCAATACAGACTGGCCCGGTGTCAAGAAATTACTTGGGAAAATATGGTGATTGATAGATCAAGGGGATTGGCATTTGCAAACTATTATACATAGAATGGATAAATAATAAGCGCCTACTGTATAGCACAGGGAACTACATTCAATATCCTGTGGTAAGCTATAATCTATAACGATATATATATTCTTTCATTTCTACTATATTTTAGTATAGTTTATTATATAAACTATAAAGAAAAATAATATATGTCATAGTTTACCACAGGATATTGAAAAAATATATGTATTCTTTTTCATTATAGTTTGCCATAGGATATTAAATATAGTTCCCTGTGCTATACAGTAGGACCTTATTATTATACATATACACACACACATACATACACACATGCATAACTGAATTGCTTTGCTGTGCAGCAGAAATTAACACTAAGTCAACTATACTTCAGTAAAATAAATTTCAAAAAAATACTTGGGAAACATATCAGATCTATACTTGGGGAAACATATCAGAACATAGTAAGGCCACAGCAAAGCTGGAGGCGTTTGTTGCCCTTGAGTATTAGAAGTTGTTGACAAAAGGTGTCATGATCTTAAGTAGACCATTAAACTCACTTTCTGTGGGAGAGAGAATATTCTGTCGAATAGAAGGCTCACTAACACCAAGATTAAATATGCACTCTCACATTATATTACAGGATTGGACCCAGTATTGAAAGAGAACATTAGCTATGTACTGCATGGTGCTCTGGAAATAACTGAATAAATACAGAATGAACTGATAAGCCAATAAGCCTTCAAATTCAGAACAAGCTCCTGGAGCAGGTAAAAGCAGCTGAATTCTTGAGTGTGATCATAGATGGGAACACTGATATCTCTTCCAAAGAAACCTCCCCCTCTTTGTGTGCTGTTTTCACCAGAGTAACGAAGGTAAGTGGAGCTTTGTTAATATCTAATTGACTTTGTAGAGGCTGTTGACATGACAGAATCTCCCAACCTAACGATTCTTGTAGAGAATAGCAGCCTGGAGTTTACCAAAGGAATTACTGTGGGGTTTTGATGATCAGAGGGTGATCTCATGAGTGGCCAGCTGGAAGAATTTGTTCTTGGCTTCTAAGCTACAGGAGCTGGACTTAGCCATTGTTTGGTCTTGTGCAGTGGAGTCAGTCACCGACTTCTAGACATTATGGCCCAAGTCATGGTACCTCTAAAAGCATTCTCAAAGCACTTCTCATCTCACTTGGGTTTGATGCAGGCATCGCTGAAAGAATGGGGTGAATACTGGGAGGAGGAAGAGAAGTGGGACATTGTGATTTATAAGGAAAATATTTATTTGGTCATTCAGATGGCTAAAACTTGAAATTTCCTAAATGTTGAGAGTGATAAAGGTGTCTTTTTTTTTCAACTCAGCTGTATTTGTTACAACTTTTACAGGTGTCTCTTGTTATGTTAATAAGGTGACTTTTAAAAGTAGTAAGGGGGCCAGTTGCCTGTAGAACCAACTCTGTGATTAGAGGGTTGGAACTTTCAGTCCCACTCTTTGATTTTCAGGAAGAGGGGGAAAGGGTCTGAGATTGAATTAGTTGCCATCGTTTCCTATGCCAGCATTAATACAACCTTCTTCATTATGGTCACTGTTTTAGCCACTATACCTGTCCATGTCCCACCTGGGGGTGGAAAGGATCAGAATCTGTCAGAGGCATTCTGGAAGGAAACAAGAGCTTCGGCTGCCCCTAAGGGGTATTCCTCAGGACACCTAATATGCATAAGGTCTTCAATGACTTTGACCTATATTTACACTGACAGTTCAGTTCAGTTCAGTTGCTCAGTCGTGTCCGACTCTGTGACCCCATGGACTGGAGCACACCAGACCTCCCTGTCCATCACCAGCTCCTGGAGTTTACTCAAACTCATGCCCATTGAGTCAGTGATGCCACCCAGCCATCTCATCCTCTGTCATACCCTTCTCCTCCTGACTTCAGTCTTGCCCAGCATCAAGGTCTTTTCAAATAAGTCAGCTCTTCGCATCAGGCGGCCAAAGTATTGGAGTTTCAGCATCAGCATCAGTCCTTCCAATGAATATTCAGGACTGCTTTCCTTTCGGATGGACTGGTTGGATCTCCTTACTGTCCCAGGAACTCTCAAGAGTCTTCTCCAACACCACAGTTCAAAACCATCAATTCTTCGGCACTCAGCTTTCTTTATAGTCCAACTCTCACATCCATACATGACTACTGGAAAAACCATAGCTTTGACTAGACATACTTTTGTTGGCAAAGTAATGTCTCTGCTTTTTAATATACTGTCTAGGTTTGTCATAACTTCTCTTCCAAGAAGCAAGCATCTTTTAATTTCATGGCTGCAGTCACCATCTGCAGTGATTTTGAAGCCCAAGAAAATGAAGTCTGTTTCCACTGTATCCCTGTCTATTTGCCAGGAAGTAATGGGACCAAATGCTATGATCTTAGTTTTCTGAATGTTGAGTTTTAAGCCAACTTTTTCACTCTCCTCTTTCACTTTCATCAAGAGGATCTTTAGTTCTTCACTTTCTGCCATAAGGGTGGTGTCATCTGCATATCTGAGGTTATTGATATTTCTCCTGGCAATCTTGATTCCAGTTTGTGCTTCATCCAGCACAGCATTTCGCATGATGTACTCTGCATATAAGTTAAGTAAGCAGGGTGACAATATACAGCCTTGACGTACTCCTTTCCCGATTTAGAACCAGTCTGTTGTTCCATGTCCAGTTCTAACTGTTGCTTCTTGACCTGCATACAGATTTCTCAGGAGGCAGGTAAGGTGGTCTGGTATTCCCATCTCTTGAAGAATTTTCCACAGTTTGTTGTGATTCATACATTGAAAAAGCAAGAGAGTTCCAGAAAAGCATTTACTTCTGCTTTATTAACACTAACAGTGGCTGGAATGTTTTCTAAGTTGCTGAAATATATGGGTACTTGGAACTTGTCTCAGGGCAAATGTGTCTGCTGAGCATGTTTCTGAGATTTGCTATCTGTTTTATAAGATCGTCTTAGGAAATTCCCTGTGGTCCAGTGGTTAGGACTCAGCACTTTCACTACTGTAGCTGAGTTCAGTCCCTGGTCAGGGATCTAAGATCTCACAAGCTGCATGGCGCAACCAGGAGAAAAAAAAAATTGTTTTAAAAGGAATTTCCAGTGTAAATGGAGTTTGTACTTGTGCCAGAGGAAGTAAGCAAATTGGCAATACCTTTGTTCTTGTGCTCCCAAAGAAAATAATTCAATTAACAGACTTAGCACAGTTTTAAGCAGCCAGAGTTTTATTTTTTAAAAAGCAAAAGTATGCTTCCAGAAAAGGAGAGCAGGCCAAATGGAAACCAGAAGCAGGACTGCAATGGATAGTGTTGGGTTTTTTAGAGTGGTGATCCCTCCTTGTGTCCTGTGTTATTTAACAAGTTGATTGACACCTTTAGCTTATATAACTTTTCTCCTGGTGTGCAGGCGCTTACCCGTAAGCACCCAAGTGAGACCCGTTTGCAAAGAAACAGAGGAAAACAATAGAATAGGAAAGACTAGAGATCTCCTCAAGAAAATTAGAGATACCAAGAGAGCATTTCATGCAAAAATGGGCACAATAAAGGACAGAAATGGTATGTACCTAACAAAGCAGAATATTCTAAGAAGAGGTGACAAGAATACACAGAAGAACTATACAAATATGACCCAGATAACCACATGGTGTGATCACTAACCTAGAGCCAGACATCCTGGAATGTGAAGTCAAATGGGCCTTAGTATGCATCAATACGAACAAACCTAGTGGAGGTGATAGAACTCCAGCTGAGCTATTTCAAATTCTGAAAGATGATGCTGTTAAAATGCTGCACTCAATAATGCCAGTAAATTTGGAAAACTCAGCAGTGGCCACAGGGCTGGAAAAGGTCAGTTTTCATTCAAAGAAAGGCAATGCCAAAGAATGTTCAAACTACCGCAAAATTGCACTCATCTCACATGCTAGCAAAGTAATGCTCAAAATTCTCCAAGCTAGACTTCAATAGCATGTAAACCAAAAACTTTCAGATGTTTAGGCTGAATTTACAAAAGGCAGAGGAACCAGAGATCAAATTGCCAACATCAACTGGATCATCGATAAAGCAAGAGAATTTCAGAAAAACATTTACTTCTGCTTCATTGACTACGCTAAAGCCTTTGAGTGTGTGGATCACAACAGACTGGAAAATTCTGAAAGAGATGGGAATACCAGACTACCTTACCTGCCTCCTGACAAATCTGTATGCAGGTCAAGAAGCAACAATTAGAACTGGACATGGAACAACAAACTGGTTCCAAATTGGGAAAGGAGTACGTCAGGCTGTATTTTATTACCCTGCTTATTTAACTTATATGCAGAGTACATCATGTGAAATGCTGGATTGAATGAAGCACAAGCTGGAATCAAGATTGCTGGGAGAAATATCAATAACCTCAGATACGAAGATGACACCACCCCTATGGCAGAAAGTGAAGAAGAGCTAAAGAGCCTCTTGATGAAAGTGAAAGAGGAGAGTGAAAAAGTTGGCTTAAAATTCAACATTCAAAAAACGAAGATCATGGCATCTGGTCCCATTACTTCATGGCAAATAGATGGGGAAACAATGGAAACAGTGACAGACTTCATTTTCTTGGGCTCCAAAATCACTGCAGATGGTGAATGCAGCCATGAAATTAAAAGACCCTTGCTCCTTGAAAGAAAAGCTGTAACAAACCTAGACAGCATATTAAAAAGCAGAGACGTCACTTTATCGACAAAAGTCCATATAATCAAAGCTATGGTTTTTCCAGTTGTCATGTATAGATGTGAGAGTTGGACCATAAAGAAAGCTGAGCACTGAAGAATTGATGGTTTTGAACTGTGGTGTTGGAGAATACTCTTTAAAGTCCCTTGGACAGTAAGGAGATCAAACCAGTCAATTCTGAAGAAAATCAACCCTGAATATTCATTGGAAGGATTGACGCTGAAGTTGAAGCTCAAATATTTTGGCCACCTGATGTGAAGAGCTGACTCATTGGAAAAGGTTCTGATGCAGAGAAGGATTGAGGGCAGAAGAAGAAGAGGGCCACAGATGATGAGATAGTTAGCATCACTGACTCAATGGACAAGAATTTGAGCAGACTGGGAGATTGTGAAAGACAAGGAAGCCTGGCATCACAAAGAGTCGGACATGACTTAGTGATTGAACAACAACAAAAGTAGAGGGTTAGTTGGGATACTAGAACAAGGCTGGTGCTCCTACATCAGTGGACAGGGTCACTTCTGAAAAAGTAAAAGGACAGAGGCACATGGGATGGCCTTCAACTCCAGCAAGAATACTCATGATATCTTGGCTGGCTTGATACCTCAATATCGGAGTTCTGTGACCTACTGTGTCCTCTTATTGATTTCTTATGAGACAAATGTCCCATGAGGTGGGGAAATTACTCCAATAGGAGACCATATGTGATTGTCAAAAGAGAGTTTTCTCATGTTCCCAATACTTACTGTCTGAATCTGGGCATGCCATTTGCTTTCTCTAAACCTCAGCTTCCCTCGTGGTAAAATAAGGATGAAAAAAATCAACTTCCAAGAACTGTTAGGTCTAAAAGGAATAATCTATATGAGAAATCAGCAAACATTTTTTTGTAAAGGGCGTTACAGTAAATGTAATAGATTTTGTGGCCATGGAATCTCAGCCACAATTATTGATCTCATTTGTTTTAGTGGAAAAGCAGCCATAGATAACACAAAAATGAATGGATGTGGCTCTGCTCCAATAAGCTTTATTTACCGAAACAGGCAGTAGCTAGAACTGACCATCCTTTGCCAATCCCTTTGTATAGATAAAGTCCTTAACCTGTCACAGAATCCATCTTCAGTTAGTCTCTGTAATAATGTATTCAATATTTAAGTGTGTGCCAGGTGGATGTTCTAAGAGCTGTGGGCTTCCTTGTCTTCGGGTAAATAAAAAAGAGGCCAGATTCTTGCTGGACACTGGATGGGAGGATTAGGAGACTAGTAGGAAGTATTCCTTGATTTTGTGTTATGCAAATGGGGACCTTTGAGGACTGGTTTTAGAATTCTGTTGACTTTAGAATCTTTTCCTTTTCCTCATTCCTTTGTCTCCCCCCTCCTTTTTTTTTAAATTGAAATATAGTATTATTTACAATGTTGTGTTGATTTCTGCTGTACAGCAAAATGGTTTTGTTATACATACATGTACATTCTTCTTAAAATATTCTTTTCCATTATGGTTTATCATAGGATATTGAATATAATTCTCTGTGCTATACAGTAGGACCTTGTTGTTTATCCATTCTGTATATAATTGCTTACATCTGCTAACCTCAGCCTCCCACTCCATCACCCCCAACCCCCATCCCCTTGGCAACCACAAGTCTATTCTCTATGTCCATGAGTCTGTTTCTGTTTCATAGACAGGTTCCTTTGTGTCATATTTTTAGATTCCATATATAAGTGATATCATATGATATTTGTCTTTCTCTGTATGGCTTACTTCACTTAGTATGGTAATCTCTGGTTGCATCCATGTGCTGCAAATGGTATTATTTTGTTCTTTTTATGGCTGAGTAGTGTTCTATTGTATATATGTATCACATCTTCTCTATCCCTTCATCTCTCCATGAACATGTGGATTGTTCCCATGTTTTGGCTCTAGTGAATAGTGCTGCTGTGAACATATGGGTGCATGTATCTGTTTGGCTTAGAGTTTTGTCTGGATATATGCCCAGGAGTGGGATTGCTGGATCATATGGTAATTCTGTTTTTGGTTTTCTGAGGAACCTCCATACTGTTTTCCATAGTGACTTTACCAGGTTACATTCCCACCAATGGTATAGGAGGATTCCCTTTGCTCCACATCATCTCCAGCATTTGTTATTTGTAGAGTTTTTAACGATGGTCGTTCTGACTGATGTGAGCCCATTCCTTTCTCTTTTCTCTACTTTCTGAGGGTTTGATGAAATGTCATCTTCCAACCCTTCTGCTGCAGGTGCAGCAGCAGCAGCATCTTCCAACCCTTCTAGTTAGTTTTTAATGTCTGGTATTAGGTTATTAATTTTCAAGAGTTATTTCTTCTTAATCCCGCCTACATTAAAAAAAATTGTTACTGTCTCATAGAAGCAATATCTTCTATTATCTCTCTTGGATATTAATCAAAACTTCCTTTTAAAAATTTATTTATTTTTTAATTGAAGGATAATTGCTTTACAGAATTTTGTTGTTTTCTGTCAAACCTCAACATGAATCAGCCATAGGTATACATATGTCCCCCCCACACCCCGGAACCTCCCTCCCATCTCTCTCCCCATCCCACCCTCTAGGTTGATACAGAGCCCCTGTTTGAGTTCCCTGAGACATATAGCAAATTCCCATTGGCTATCTATTTTATATACGATAATGTAAGTTTCCACATTACTCTCTCCATACATCTTACCCTCTCCTCCCCTCTCCCCATGTCCATAAGTCTGTTTATGTCTGTTTCTCCATTGCTGCCCTGCAAATAACTTCTTTGGTACCATCTTTCTAGATTCTATATATATGTATTAGTATTCGATGTTTATCTTTTTCTTTCTGACTTACTTCACTCTGTATAATAGACTCTAGGTTCATCCACCTCATTAGAAATGACTCAAATGCATTTCTTTTTATGGCTGAGTAATATTCCATTGTGTATATGTACCACAACTTCTTTATCCATTCGTCTGTCAATGGACATCTAGGTTGCTTCCATGTCCTAGCTATTGTAAATATTGCTGCAGTGAACATTGGGGTACATGTGTCTTTTTCAATTTTGATTTCCTCAGGATATATGCCTAGGTATGGGATTGCTGGGTCATATGGTGATTTTATTCCTAGTTTTTTAAGGAATCTCCATACTGTCTTCCATAATGGCTATATCAATTTACATTCCAACCAACAGAGCTAGAGGGCTCCCTCTTCTCCACACCCTCTCCAGCATTTTTTGTTTGTAGACTTTCTGATGATGGCCATTCTGATTGGTGTGAGGTGATATCTCATTGTAGTTTTGATTTTCATTTCTCTGATAATGAGCAATGTTGAGCATCTTTTCATGTGTTTGTTAGCCATCTGTATGTTTTCTTTGGAGAAATGTCTGTTTAAGTCTTTTCCTCACTTTTTGATTGGGTTGTTTGTTTTTCTGGTATTGAGTGGTATAAGCTCACTTATAAATTGATACAACCATTATGGAAGACAGTATGGAGATTCCTTAAAAAACTAGGAATAAAACCACTATATGACCGAACAATCCCACTCCTAGGCATATACCCTGAGCAGACCAAAATTGAAAAAGACACATGTATCCCATTGTTCATTGCAGCACTATTTACAATAGCTAGAACATGGAAGCAACCTAGATGTCCATTGACAGATGAACAATAGTTGTCCTAGATGTCCATTGACAATATATTTTGGAAATTAATCCTTTGTCAATTGTTTCATTTGCTATTATTTTCTCCCATTCTGAGGGTTGTCTTTTCACCTTGCTTATCGTTTCCTTTGCTGTGAAAAAGCTTTTAAGTTTAATGAGATCCCATTTGTATACTTTTATTTTTATTTCCATTACTCTAGGAGGTGGGTCATAGAGGATCTTGCTTTGATTTATGTCTTCGCATGTTCTGCCTATGTTTTTCTCTAAGAGTTTTATAGTTTCTGGTCTTATATTTAGGTCTTCGATTGATTTAGAATTTATCTTCGTGTATGGTATTAGGAAGTGTTCTAATTTCATTCTTTCACATGTAGCTATCCAGTTTTCCCAGCAACACTTATTGAAAAGACTGTCCTTGCCCCATTGTATATTCTTGCCTCCTTTGTCAAAAACAAGGTATCTGTGGGTGCATAGGTTTATCTCTGGGCTTTCTATCTTGTTCCATTGGTCTATATTTCTGTTTTTGTCCCAGTACCATACTGTCTTGATGACTGTAGCTTTGTAGTATAGTCTGAAGTCAGGAAGATTGATTCCTCCAGCACCATTCTTCTTTCTCAAGACTGCTTTGGCTATTTGGGGTCTTTTGTATTTCCATATGAATTGTGAACTTTTTTTGTTCTAGTTCTGTGAAAAATGCCTTTGGTAATTTGATAGGGATTGCATTGAATCTGTAGATTGCATTTGGTAGTATAGTCATTTTCACAATTTTGATTCTTTCTACCCAGGAACATGGAATATCTCTCTGTCTGTTTATGTCGTCTTTGATTTCTTTCCTCAGTGTCTTGTAATTCTCTGTATATAGTTCTTTTGTTTCCTTATGTAGGTTTATTCCCAGATATTTTATTCTTTTTGTTGCAGTAGTAAATGATTGATTCCTTAATTTGTCCTTCTGATTTTTCATTGTTAGTATATAGGAATGCAAGTGATTTCTGTGTATTCATTTTGTATCCTGCGACTTTGCTACATTCACTGATTAGCTCTAGTAATTTTCTGGTAGTATCTTTAGGGTTTTCTATGTAAAGTATCATGTCATCTGCAAACAGTTAGAGTTTTGCTTCTTCTTTTCCAATTTGAATTCCTTTCATTTCTTTTTCTTCTCTGATTGCTGTAGCTAGGACTTCCAAAACTACATTGAATAATAGTGTTGAGAGTGGACACCCTTGTTTTGTTCCTGATCTTAGGGGGAATGCTTTCAGTTTTTCACCATTGAGGATAATGTTAGCTATGGGTTTATCATATATGGCCTTCAATGGCACCCCACTGCAGTACTCTTGCTTGGAAAATCCCATGGACGGAGGAGCCTGGTGGGCTACAGTCCATGGGGTCGTGAAGAGTTGGACACGACTGAGCGACTTCACTTTCACTTTTCACTTTCATGCATTGGAGGAGGAAATGGCAACCCACTCCAGTTTTCTTGCCTGGAGAGTCCCAGGGACGGCGGAGCCTGGTGGGCTGCCGTCTATGGGGTCGCACAGAGTCGGACACGACTGAAGTGACTTAGCAGCAGCAGCAGCATGTTGAGGTAGGTTCATTTTTTTGAAGAAGTTTAATCATAAATGGGTGCTAAATTTTGTCAAAGGCTTTTTCTGCATCTATTGAGATTATCATATGGTTTTTATCTTTCAATTTGTTAATATGGTGTATCAGATTGATTGATTTGCATATCTTGACGAATCCTTGAATCCCTGGAATAAACTGAGCTTGATCATGAACTTTTTAATATGTTGTTGAATTCTACTTGCTAGAATTTTGTTGAGGATTTTTGCATCCATGTTCATCAGTGATATGGGCCTGTAGTTTTAACTAATTAATCAAAACTTCCTTTATAAAACTTTTTTTCTTTTCTGTGGATAGTTTCTATTTCTTCCAATTCATTTTTTCCTATTGATTTGTTTTGTTCTTTATCCTTATATTCCAGCTAATAGATGTCAGTTGGCAGACTATTACATATATAAATCTGGCGTGGAGGAAAGAGGTCAGAGGATATGAACTTTGTCTATCTTATATAGCTATTGTGACTATGAAGTGATATAATGATATAATTTGTTTAGCAGAAATCCTGGAATATAATTAGAATTCAAATGTTAGATGTTACTTTTATTTTACTGTTTAGTGATTGCATGCAGCACATGGGTGAACATAATTAATTTAACCATTCCTTTATTGTTATGAAGAACTAAAGTGTCTCTTGGTGAAAGTGAAAAAAGAGAGTGAAAAAGTTGGCTTAAAACTCAACATTCAGAAAACTGGAATCATGGCATCCAGTCCCATCACTTCATGGCAGATAGATGGGGAAACAGACAGACTTCATTTTCTTGGGCTCCAATATCATTGCAGATGGTGACTGCATCCACGAAGTTAAAAGACGCTTACTCCTTGGAAGAAAAGCTATGACAAACCTAGACAGCATATTAGAAAGCAGAGACATTACTTTGCCAACAAAAATATGTCTAGTCAAAGCTATGGTTTTTCCAGTAGTCATGTATGGATGTGAGAGTTGGACTATAAAGAAAGCTGAGCGCTGAAGAATTGATGGTTTTGAACTGTGGTGTTGGAGAAGACTCTTGAGAGTCCTTTGGGCAGCAAGGAGATCCAACCAGTCCATCCTAAAGGAAATCAGTCCTGAATATTCCTTGGACGGACTCATGCTGAAGCTGAAACTCCAATACTTTGGCCACCTGATGTGAAGAACTGACTCACTGGAAAAGACCCTGATGCTGGGAAAGATTGAAGTCAGGAGGAAAGGGGATGACAGAGGATGAGATGGTTGGATGACATTACCGACTTGATGGACTTCAGTCCATGGGGTCACAAAGAGTCAGACATGACTGAGTGACTGAACTGAACTTACCGTTATGAGTACTACACACTTTTTCTCGATTTTTACTATTGTATAAACAGGAATGAATACCTTCTTGAAAACAGCTTTATTCATATATTTAAAAAAAATTTTTATGGAAAATTACAAAAGTAGAAAGTGTGATATAATGAATTCCTATGTATCCATCACCTAGTTTCAGTAATTACCCATTTATGGTCAATCATTCAAACATGTTCATGTTTAATGCAAAATTTTGTTTTATTGATAGGAATACAGTCATCCCTTGGTATCCACGGAGAATTGGTTCCAGGGCCTCCATAGATACCCAAATCCAGAAAGGCTCAAGTACCTTGTATAAAATGACTTACTGTTTACATGTAACCTACACACATCTTCCTGTATGTATACTTTAAGTTATCCCTAGATTACTCATAATACATAATACAATATAAAAGCTATATAGATAGTTGTAAATACAGTTGACCTGGGTTTGAACTGCAAGCATCTACTTATATTCAGGTTTTTTAATAGTAAATACTGCAATACTACATGATCCACAGTTGGCTGAATCTATAACTGGTGACCTTGAATATAGAAGACTCATGGATATGGAGGGCCAGCTCTTCCTCTTTCTGTTTCCACTGTTCAGGGGGTTGGCACCCCTAGCCCTAGTGTTGTTGAAGGGTCAACTGGGTCAACTGCTCTAAATAGTTTATAGCATGTGGCAAATTCAAGTTTTACTTTTGAAACTTTCTAGAATTTTGTTTTCCCTGAATTTTTGATCTGAGATTGGTTGAAGCCAAAGAATATGAAACCTGCAGATATGTCGGACTGATGGTACATAGACTCTATACCAGTGCTGTCCAATAGAAACATAATGTAAACCACAAATATTAATGTAAGCCACATTTATAATTAAAAATGTTACTTAAATGTGATTTAAACTCTTCTAGTAGTTCCATTTCACAAAGAGAAAAGAAACAAGTGAAATTAATTTTAATGATACATTTTCTTTTTTTCAATATATCCAAAATATTATTTTACTAGATGACTGATATGCAAGTTATTAATGACATATTTCACTTTTTCTTTTTGGCATTAAGTCTTCAAAATCCAGTGTGTATTATACATTTACAGCACACTATAATGGGACTATGTACATAGTGGCTTTCATATGAGAAAATGTAAATATACCCACTAAATATTATTCTGAAGCAAGTTTTAGACATTGTATCAGTGTATTCATAAGTACTTCAGTATACTAATAGTATTCACGTTAAAAATTTTCCTTAGTATAAATTTCTAGAAATTAGATTGTTGGATTGCTCATCTAAAATCTTACAGCATATTACCAGTAATTTTCCAGAAAGTTGACACCAGTTTGCACCCCATCAGGAATGCTTGATGGGGCCCACATCACTCCATACAGTGTATTTTTATTCCTGACTAGGTTTCTGAAATCCAGAGAAAGGCAATGAGACTTTCACCCTGAAGAAAGGTTAAGTTCTAAGATGATTCAGAGGTGAGTTTTAGGCAGATAAGAACAAAGGAACAAAACCAGGAGCCTCTTGGAATATTACTTTGTTTTTCTTTTCTTTTCTTTTTTAGGAAAGAATAGGGCAAAGGAAAAAGATAGTGGGGAGGTAGAAATAAAACAGACAGACTCTGGGTAAAGACGTCTGATAGAACACCAACATCTAATTGCATTCCTTCCTGACACTCCAGTAACAGTACAATGCGGCTCTGCCTAGATACTTGGCAATCCTTGTTTATCATCTCATTTTTGAGCGTGGGTATTGGTGGATAGGATGAAAAGCTGATTTAAGTTCTAAGTTCTTGACTCAAGTTTCACTATAGAGTGATCTGACTGGGGAACTCCGAATGTCAGCACGTTTGTCCTTTTTGCTGGGCTGTTTGGGTTTCCCATAATGGAAAACTCTTCCAAAGTCTTGTCTGGAGGGTGAGTTACACAGAACCCGAGGGATGGACTTGAGATCTAAACACTGTGTGTGCTCTGTCTGGTTCTCTAAATCCTGCTGTTCTGGGTATGATACCTCCAGCTTCAGCTGTGACTTGTGCTGTCCAGTCCTCTGCCTGTGTTGGGGACAGATAATCATTCTTTAGCAGAGTAGGAGAAGGGATTAGGGAGCTACATTTTTAAACAGCTTTAAACTGTTTCAACCTTTTAACCATCTTTATTTTATACCCACCAACTCAGCTTCCAGCTGTACATGATACCGTGAACTCCTGAACTTTTTAAAGATGGTGCTGTTTAAACAGGTTGATTCTCAATTTCTTCATTGAGTTAGGATTAGGCTTTGGATAGCTAAGCCATTAACCTTGGTCCATCAGTTTTTCAGGTGTCAAAGCTGTTGTTGCTGTTTTCTCCTCTTTTCCATACATGTGGATTTGTGCTGGTACAATGCAGAGTTTTTTTTAAAGCAGTCTGGGTCCTAACCTCTTGCTTATTAAACTCTCTCTGATGCATTCACTGCTCAGTTAATGGCAACCCCATATTTCTAGTTCTTAGGCTAAAATTTTAGAATAATCCTAGACTCCTCCTCTCTCTCACTCCGCATGTTTATAAACACAACAGCAAATCTTGGGGCTCTGACTATTGCTCAGAGTCTCCAGCACTACCACCCTGGTCCTTGCCACTAGCATCTTTTGTCTGTATGTTTCTAATAGATATCAATTGATTTTCCTGTTTCTGCCCTTGCCCCTTTTGCTTTATTTTTATCGCTGCAGCTAGAGAGTAAACCCTCTAAACCAGAAGCCAGATATCCCTCCTTTGTTTAAAACCACCTGATGACTCTATCTCGCACAGTCTGTTTGCTATTACCTCTCTGACCCCATTTCCCACATCTTCTCGTGGTTCGTTCTCCTCCAGTCGCTCTGACCTCTTTCTGCACCTCGAATGCACTGCTACTTGCATCTGCTGTTTCCTTTGCTTGGTGTGCTCTTCTACCAGGTAATTTCAAATGGCTGACTCCTTCACTTACTTCAAGTCTCCGTTCAAATGTCACCTTATCAGACAAGACTTTCCGGACTTGTGTGAAGTGGCACTCCCTGCACCCCCTGTCCCCTTTACTGTGCCTCACTTTCCTCTGGATTAGTTGTAATCCCCCGGCAATATGTACTTAGCGTCTGTTTTCTCCAGTCTCGTGACTTCCATGAGAGCAGGGACTTTGTCTGTTTTTTTAATTGGTGTAGGCACAGAATCTGAACATCAAGAACAGGATCTGGTTCAAAACAAAATTCTGTAAAGCAATTATCCTTCAATTAAAAAAAAAAAAAGAACAGGATCTGGTTCAGAGGATACTCACAATATTAGTTGAATGAATGGATGACTATATTAAAAGAAACTGAGGTATAGCGAGCGCCTAGGAGTGTAGGCCAGGGTCACTCAGCAGCGAATAGAAGAACTGGGATTCAAACCAGGTTTGTGTGATGTCAGTGCCTAAATTATTAATCCTTTTGTTTGATATTTGGGAAGAACTTTTAATGAGATATGAAAGTGCTAATGAAATAAGTAATGAAATGCTATAAAAGAAGTAGATATAAAGTTGTAACTCCAGTATGATCTTAACTATGTGAAAACATGTAGAGAAAAACATCCAAAAATAAAGATACCAAATATAAAGCAGTGGGTTTCTGAGTGACTTAAAGTATATTTTAAAACTCTCTTATTGTAGAAAATTGTGGCATACACAAATCAGACAGAGCTATAGCAAACCTCCATCTACCCATCACCCAGCCTCAAGGACAATCAAACCATGGGCCAGTCCTATTCCGTCTGCATTCTCCCTTCCATGTTATTTTGAATCAGTTCACAAATGTGATGGTCAGTTTTATGTGTCACCATGGCTAGGCTACAGTCCTGTGTTATTTATTGATCTAAAGTGACTAAAACCATAATCAGTTGTTTTCAAGTATGGGAAATTATCCTAGGTAATCTAGCTGAGGCTGTCCTGTGGGTTTCAGACTTGACTCGATAGCTCCCCCCAATCACATAAGTTACTAACAAAAGCAATTTCTCGTGAAATTGAGATTGTATATATCAGTGTATCTCCTACTTGTTCTATTTCTTGGGTTAAATCCTAACTGCTATAATAGACATATCAGTTCATCTGAAATAGTTTAAAAAGTTTCTAAATGGTAAGGATTCTTTTTTTTTCTTTTAATTTTTATTGGAATATAGCTGTTTTACAATGTTGTGTTAGTTTCTGCTGTACACCAAAGTGAATCACTTATATGTATATATATATTCTCTTTTTTTAAGATTTCATTCCCATTTAGGTCACCACAGATTATTGAGTAGAGTTCCCTGTGCTACGGAGGTTCTCATTGGTTACCTATCGTGTACATAGAAATGTATATATGTCAATCCCAATCTCCTAACTCCTCTTCCCCCTTGATAACTGTAAATTTGTTCTCTACATCTGTGACTCTCTTTCTGCTTTGCAAATAAGTTTATCTGTATCATTTTTCTATATTCCACATGTAAGTGATATTATATGATATTTGTTTTTCTTTTTCTGACTTACTTCACTCTTTGTGACAATCTCTGTGTGCATGCTAAGTCGTTTCAGTCATGTCTGACTGTGTGACCCTATGGACTGTAGCTTGCCAAACTCCTCTGTGGAGCTTGGGGATTGTCCAGGCAAGATTGTCCAGGAGTGGGTTGCCATGCCCTCCTCCAGGGGATCTTCCCCACCTAGGGATCGAATTCGAGTCTCATGTCTCCTACATTGGCAGGCAGGTTATTTATCACTAGCACCACCTGCAAAGTCCTTGACAATCTCTAGGTCCTTCCATATCTCTGCAAATGGCACTGTTTCATTCCTTTTTATGGCTGAGTAATATTCTATTCTATATGTGTGCTGGATCTTCTTTATCCATTTGCCTCTGTCAATGGACATTTAGGTTGCTTGACATGAGTCCTTGCTATTGTAAATCATGTTGCAAAGAACACTGGAGTACATGTGTCTTTTGAATTATGGTTTTCCCTGGGTATAGCCCAGGAGTATGATTGCTGTGTCATATTCTTAATTTTTTAAGGAACCTCCATACTGTTTTCCATAGTGGCTTTATCAGTTTACATTCCCAACAGTGCAAGAAGGTTCCCTTTTCTTCACACCCTCTCCAGCATTTATTGTTTGTAGATTTTTTTGATGATGGCCATTCTGACTGGTATGAGGTGATACTTCATTGCAGTTTCTTTTTTCATTGTAGTTTTGATTTGCATTTTGGTAATAATTAGTGATGTTGAGTATCTTTTCATGTGTTTGTTGGCCATCTATATATCTTCTTTGGTGAAATGTCTACTTAAGTTCGCCCATTTTTTAATTGTGTTGTTTGTTTTTTTGATATTGAGCTGTTTGTATATAAATCTCTTGTCAATTGTTTCATTGGCAAATATTTTCTCCAATTCTGAGGGTATATTTTCATTTGTTTATGGTTTCCTGTGCTATGCAAAAGATTTTAAGTTTGATTAGGTCCCATTTGTTTATTTTTGTTTTTATTTTCATAAGCAGTAGGTAAACAGTAAGGATTATTCTTGAAAAAGAAATCCATAATACCATTATCTCACTGAAACAAAAATTAACAGAAATTCCTTGATATTACTAAATGTTTAAATTTCCAATTGTCTCATTATTTTATAAAATTAAACATATTTTTGAACTCTAATTTTTTTTTTTTTTTCCCCAGCATCTTTAATTAGGGAGAAAAAAAGTGCATAACCAGAAGAGTTTTCTCCATAGCTCCAGTAGGGGGTGTTAGTGTCTCATATGTTTCAAGAGAAAAGTTGGTTCTTTCTCTTCCAACCTTAGTCTTTCAGCCCACTGAGAGATTTAGCACCTGATAGACTTTTGGAAAATGTTAATACGTGCATGCTCAGTCATATCTGACTCTTTGTGACCCACTGGACTGTAGCCTGTCAGGCTCCTCTATCTGTGGGATTCTCCAGGCAAGCATACTGGAGTAAGTTACCATTTTCTTCTCCAGGGGATTTTTCTGACCCAGGGATCAAACCAATGTCTCCTGAATCTCCTGCATCTCCTGCATTGGCAGGTGGATTCTTTTACCACTGAGTCACCTGGGAAGCCCTTGGTAAATGTATGATGAGTGAATAAATAAATGGGTGAGGGAAATACTTTTTTATACTTTTATTCATTGGCTATACTCTGTGCCAGGTACTAGCTGAGTGCTACATTTTCTCTTTTTAAAATTTTTAACAGGAGGCAGATATTATCTCCATTTTATACGTGAGAAAATCTAATGGTCAAAGAGATGGAAAAACTTTATGAACATCATAGAGGAAGCAAATCCTGAGTTAGCCCAGATCTATAATTTTATTTTTAAATGTCATATAGGACATACAGAAAATGTATGAATGGTTGAAAAAGGGAATACCTGTAACTACTACCCATTTGTAGAACCTTACTGTCAGACATGGAACAACAGACTGCTTCCAAATTGGGAAAGGAGTATGTCAAGGCTGAATATTGTCACCCTGCTTATTTAACTTATATGCAGAGTACATCATGTGAAATGCTGGCTTGGATGAAGCACAAGGTGGAATCAAGATTGCCAGAGAATTATCAATAACCTCAGATACCCAGATGACACCACCCTTATGGCAGCGAGCAAAGAAGAACTAAAGAGTCTCTTGATGATAGTGAGAGAGGAGAGTGAAAAAGTTGGCTTAAAACTCAACATTCAGAAAACTAAGATCATGGCATCTGGTACCATCACTTCATGGCAAGTAGATGAGGAAACAAAGGAAACAGTGACAGACTTTAATTTTTTGGGTTCCAAAATCACTGCAGATGGTGACTTCAGCCATGAAATTAAAAGACACTTGCTCCTTGGAAGAAAAGCTATGACCAACCTAGATAGCATATTAAAAAGCAGAGACATTACTTTGCCAGCAAAGGTCCATCTAGTCAAAGCTATGGTTTTTCCAGTAGTCAGGTATGGATGTGAGAGTTGGGCTATAAAGAAAGCTGAGTGCCGAAAAATTGATGCTTTTGAACTGTGGTGTTGGAGAAGACTCTTGAGGGTCCCTTGGACTGCAAGGAGATCCATCCAGTCCATCCTAAAGGAAATTAGTCCTGCATATTCATTGGAAGGACTGATGCTGAAGCTGAAACTCCAATACTTTGGCCATCGGATGCGAAGAACTGACTCATTTGAAAAGACCCTGATGCTGAGCAAGATTGAAGCCAGGAGAAGAAGGGGATGACAGAGGCTGAGATGGTTGGGTGGCATCACTGACTCGATGGACATGAGTTTGAGCAGACGCTGGGAGTCGGTGATGGAAGGGAAGCCTGGTATGCTGCAGTCCATGGGGTTGCAAAGAGTCAGACACAACTGAGTGACTGAACTGAACTGAACTGTCTCTCCGTAAGTCCTGCTTTTATGGACTGACTGCTTGTGTGCCCCCAATAGTCATATGTTGAAACCATAACCCCCAATGTGGTGGTGTTTGGGTATGGGACCTTTGGGAGGTAATTAGGGTTAGATGAGGTTATGAGGGGGGTTCACTAATCATGATGAGATGATTATAAAAAGAGAGAGCTCACTCTCCCTTTCTGCATAAGCACAGAGGAAAGGTCAGTGAGAGGGTAGCCAGCTACAAAGCAGAGAGCTCTCACCAGGCACTGAACTGACGAGCACCTTAATCTCGGGCTTCTTAGCTTCCAGAAGAGTGAGAAAATAAACTTCTGTTGTTTAAGCCACCCAGGCTGTGGTAGTTTATTATGGCAGCCCTAGCAGACTGAAATATCTGTTTATCTCTTTCCATACAAAAGGTACCAATTTTACCTTCTTTATTTAGTTTTACCTGTTTTTGAGCTTTATATTAATGGAATTATTCTACCTACCTACCTAATGACTTGCTTTTTAACCTCAACATCATGTTTGTAAGATCCATCCATACTGAGTATATATTTGTAGTTCTTTTGTTTTAATGCTGTATGGTATTTTCTAGTACCAACATGTTACTATTTATTCTTTCATTTTATGAGATGGAAGTCTTGGTTGCTGGTAAGAACATTCCTAGTCATGTATCCTGATGTACATTAGAACACATATCTCAAAGATATATACCTTGGCCTGGAATTTTCCAGCCATCTGGTATGCATGTCTTCAACATTATTAGATAATAGCACAGGTTCCCAGAGTGGTCGCACTAACTTCCATTCCCACCAGCAGTGAATGAGAATTCCATTTTTCTATACTTTCATTAGCACTTGGTATTGTCAGACTTTTAAATTTGCCAGAATAATGGGTATATTGTGCCATCTTGTAGTTTTAATTTGCATTGCCCTGACCTGTTTATTGAAATTGAGCACCTTTTTACATTTATTGGACATTTAGATTTCTTCTTTTGTAAAACATCTTTTCAAACCTTTTGCCCACTGAGAAAAACTGGGTCCTCTGCCTTCTTCTCACTGATTTGTGGTTCTTCATACAATTAATCAGCTATATACTTTGCAGATACCTCTTCCCATTCTATGACTTGTTTTTTCATTCTTAATGCTGTTTTTTGATGAGTAGAAGTTCTTAATCTAATGTGATCCATCATATCCAGTATTCTTTTATGGTTAATGCTTTTTGTGTAGTGTTTAAGAAACCCTTTCCTTATTCAAGATCTTACATTTTCTGCCCTACATTCTATTCTAAAACCTTTGTAGGTTTATCTTTCACACTTACTACCTGGGGATGATAGTTTTTAAATTCTTTTTTGTTTATTTGGCTGCATCGGGTCTTAGTTTTGGCACACAGGATCTCTGTTGTGTCATGCAGGATCTTTTGATGAGGCTCACAGACTCACTAGTTGTGGTGCGTCGGCTTACTTGCTCTGCAGCATGTGGCATCTCAGTTCCCCAACCAGGGATGGAACCCGTGTTCCCTGCATTGCAAGGCAGAGTCTTACCCCCTAGACCACCAGGAAAGTCCCTGGGAATGATTTTTGAAAATGTGAGAGGAAGGGTTGAATTTCCTTTATTTCTCCATGTGGAAATCCAATTGTCTCACATTTTTCACTACTGCTCTGATGAGACACCTCTGTCATAAATCACGCAACTATATATGAATGGGTATGTTGGACTACAAAATTCTAAAGTCAGATGCCTAACTGTCATGATATTGACTTTGTGAAGGGAAATATGATGGACATAATGTGGTTTCCTTGCAGTCAAAGTGTGGAGTCCTAACCACTGGGAATCCAGGAAATTCCCAAATGTTTTTTTTTGTTTATTTGTTTTTTCCAAATGTATTTTAGACTTAACCAGACTCTCAACTCACAATCTCCATCTCCAAAAATGCTTACTAGCTGGTGATGCTGGCGTGTTATTTTACCTTTGAGCCCATGTTTTTCTTGCATAGTTATTATAAGGAGTAGGCATAATTTGTGACACCTAATCATAGTTAGTGATTTATCATCAGTACATATTTCACATGTAAGCACTTGCCCTGTTTGGAACTTAGGGGCTTGGAGTTCTGTAGTTGTGTTAATTTTTTATGGCTGTGTAACAAGTGGCCACAAACTTAGTGCCCGATAACAGCACCCATTTCTGACCTCACAGTTCTGGAGGTCAGAAGTCTGGGTGGGTTCTCTGCTTAGAGAGTCACAAGGCTGAAATGATTGGATGCTCTGGGGAGATCTGCCTCCAAATTCACTTACTTTGGTGGCTGAACTCAACTCCTTGCAGTTGTAGGACTGAGGTCCTTCTTCCATGCTGCCTGTCAGCCAGGGGTTACTCTTAGTTCCTAGGGACTGCCCTAAGGCCCTTTCCACCTAGCCTTCTCCATCTTCAAGTTAGCAACAGTCAAATCCTCCTAATGCTTTGAATATGACTTTCTTTCCTGGAGAAAATGAAAATGAAAGTCGCTCATCTGCATCCAACTCTTTGTGACCTCATGGACTATACAGTCCACGGAATACTCCAGGCCAGAATACTGGAGTGGGTAGCCTTTCCCTTCTCCAGGGGATCTTTCCAACCCAGGGATCGAACCCAGATCTCCCGGATTGCAGGAGGATTCTTTACCATCAGAGTCACCAGGAAAGTCCAGAATAGTGGAATGGGTAGCCTATCCCTTCTTCAGTGGATCTTCCTGACCCAGGAATTGAAGTGGGGTCGCCTACATTGCAGGTGGATTCTTTACTAACTAAACTATCAGGGAAGCCTGGAGAAAATACTCTGCCTTTAAAGAAGTCATGGAAATTGTGAGCTGAGATTAGATTAGAATTTTGTACTCCAGTTGAATGATTAGCAACAATATGAGAATTTATGTAGTTTTTAAAAAGTAGTCCAAGAGATAGATCATGATGTGTGTGTGCACGCATGCATGAGGGTGTGCAAGGAATGCTTTGTGAAAGAAGTAGAGCTGGGATTGAACCTTGAGAAATATGGTGGTTTGGATGAGTGGCAGGATAACCCACAGTCTAGGTAGGGAAACTGTGAACAGTGGTGCAGTTTGGGATGGGAGCAGCCATTCTGGTTGGGAATCAAGATGTGAGTGGCAGGTTGTAGCCTCACAGAAGCTTTGCAATGTCAGATAAGGTAAGGAAATGATGGACTCAGTTATCTCAAGGAACCGAAGGTTTATTAAAGTGAAACACTTTGAACTCTCTGGAATAAAGGTGATATTGATGCATGACTTTCTTAATACACTAGGAAAGTTTGCTCAAGAAACTTTTTTTAGTTTAGCTTCTTTTCATAGATGCCACCTTGGGTCCTTAGGAGAAACAGTACCATATGCACAGTAACAAACACACACACTGCAAGTCACAATAAAATAATTCTCCTTTATTCTGTACTGAGTGAACAAGCTATAATCTGAGAGAATGTTGATTTTTACTTTGTAGCCATTGGACTTGCTGGAGTCCCCTCCCACTTTGGAGTTAAATATCCCTGTAGCTTCCTTTCCCCCCTCAAGGTCAGGAACTATGGCTACTGGGCAAAGGCCTACCATCTAGGAAAGTTATTGGTAAGCAAATCAGAGCAGAGGATGTCCTGTGACAGCATCAGGTGGACCTGTGGGAATGGTGGGTGAAATATACAGAGGGTGCTAACGATAGAAAGAACCCTAAGCAAAAGCCTAGCAAAGGCAAAATGATCTGGAGCACAATAGCCTTGCTAGAAATAAACATTTTACAAGGGCACACAGCACTGGGAAGGGGAGGCGACGAGGATGATACACACACAGGTGGCAATCTAATGACCAGAGCCCCGAGAGGGATCCTGCTTCAGGAGTGGCCTGTAGTGTTCTGGTAGATGTTCTGTGTGGCTCTGCCCTTCAGCTTCTGCTTGCATGACAGAAGCTTGGCTCTGGCCACTGTCCTTGGGGGTGAAAGAGGATTTTGCCCCAGATACAATATTCTACCAAGCTGAGGGAGCTCAATGTTATTAACGATTGTTAAGGAAATTCTTAGTTAAGGACCAATGAGAGGAAGCCATAAAATGATATATTTGATTGGACCAGATGCTTTCTAGACACCTGCCAGTTTCCAATCCTACTGGGAGGACTATGGCATTTTTGAAGGAGGGAAAATGCAAACTGAGGCCTGAGGTCAACTCTTCCACATTCATCTGTCATCTTCTCAACTTATTCTTCCTGTGGGACACTTGGAATAAGGCTGACCTTGATGGCCTATCTCTCCTCTGTTCCCCAATAGGTCAGCTAGTGGGTGGCGGGGTCTCTGGCAGAGGAATGTACACAGAACAGTTGAGGGACTTCCCAAGAGGTGTTTTGACATGAATCAGTATCTGAGAGGCACAGGACCTAAGCATTGGACTTTAGCTGTGTTTCCTGAAGATGGAAATTTGGTCGCATTGTCTGGTGCCCCCCAAGCTGGTTATGGGCAGCTCTCAGCCTCCAGGAACCACTCTGTGAGGCTCACTCAGAGTCCACCATGTTGTCCAAGGCATGCTGGGAGCGCCTCTGATTCCTGGACAACACACACAAGTACATGAGATATGTCAGACACAGCAAGGCCACTGCAGCAAAGAAGGCGAGGGTGCCCACGAAGGCAGATGGCTTGATGGGCAGGCGGATGAGGGGGCTTTCAGCTGGAATCTGGTTGGTCAGGCTGAGCATGTAGCCAAGAGACCAGGCTATGCTGCTGTTCCCCACCTGTGGAGTAGAGGAGACGGCTCAGTTCTCAGGACTGGGCTTGAGGCACACATTACATCCCCAGGACACACTACGGTCACCCTCCTGAGACAACCCCAGGAACTGTGGCTGAAGGAGGTCAATGGACTTGCCTAAGTTCAGAAACTGCAGAGACTGGGCTAGAACCCAGGTCATCGTGACCACAAAGGCTTGAGTGTCCAACCTCCCACACTGCAGAGAACTAATCCTCACAGCCTCGTCACAGCAAGCATGAAGAAGGCACAGTTAACAACAGTGGAAGTTTTTCTGTCATTGGGTACAGAAGTGTCTGTAGCTAAAGAAAGAGGTGATGCATGTTTTACCGAACCCAGGACCAGTTTCTAAGAAAAGAAGGTCAGTCTAAGTGGGAAGCAGACTGTGTCAGTTTCATCTGGTAATTCCATCAGTTTTTGTTGGCATGGTTTTAGGTCATTTTGGTACATGTATAAATGTCTCACATTTGCAATCTTCCATCCTCTCTCCCTCACTGTGGTGTCTTCTCTTGTTGCAGGGCACAGACTCTAGGGTGCACAGGGTCAGTAGTTGTGGTGCATGGACTGAGTTGCTCCCTGGCATGTGGAATCTTCCCAGACCAGGGATTGAACCCGGGTCCCCTGTGGTGGCAGGTGGATTCTCATCTACTGAGCCACCAAGGAAATCCCCAAAATATTTTGGATATAAATCTTTGTTTGGCATATCTCCTGAAGTCTTTTTATATCCTCACATTTGAATACTTATTTGACTGATATTAAATTTTTTATAAATAAAAGAAAGGAGCTTGAAACCTAGAATTATGTATCCCCCCTTCCCCAAATGGGTATTTAATGGAAAATCATAATGTGCTTTCCTGGTAATTAGATTAATTAGAAACAAAGCTTGGAGAGTACATGCCACCAGCAGTCCTTATCTGTCTCCAGACATCCTTAATTTTTATGGCTGACTCAATTTTATCTATGTAAAACAGTCACAAGCCTAATACTGGATATTGCTTGCTTTAATCTAATTACTACTGAAGCTAATAATGAACAGACTGACTCCAGACATACTTCAGGCTTTACATCTGCTATTCCTGAAATGAGAAAACCCTCCAAGAACCTGGGGAACAAAGTGCTGGATCAACATAACAGCAAAGCTGAGTCCTGAAAGCAAAGTACAGAGGCGCCTCACCAGTCACCTGTCATTCCAGTATCAGACCATTCTGGACACTTGAAAGTGAATACAGTGACCTCAGACTCATTCTAAGATCAAATTCTTATTTAACGCTGCTTACTTAATCCCTGTGCTCTAAAGAATAGATCTCCGTCTGACATCTGTGTAAAATGGAGATCAGTTAGTTACTATCCTCTTAACAAAATTGTTGTATTTGAAGCTTCTTGTCAGGATAAAAAGTCTCAGTTCCTTAACATACTTATGGATTCACTCAACAATATTTACTAAGAGCCTTCTATGTTCTCAGCCTTGTGTGAATGCTAGGTATATGAGGATGATAAAGCAAGTCCTGCCCCCACAGAGCTTAGAGTCCACAGTTCTTGGCTTCCTTAGCTCACATAGAAGGTTTCCGATGACCACTTCCTCTAATTCTCCATTATCTCTTCTCATAAGCTCACCAGGGATCAAACCTCATTGGCTCCCATTCAGCAAGTTTAAATCTCCACTTCCCACTTATCTCCTACATTTCTTTCACACACTTACAAACAAACATCTATTTTGAGAGGAAGAAGAGGAAAACAATTTGTGCTTTGACTTACTTCCTTTTTAAAATGTATTTGAGGCCAGCTCTCCTCGGTGAATTTGTATCCACTTACAAGCAAATGGTAGATATAGTGGGCCGAGAAGCAGTAGGAGCGTGCATACTGCTCATCAAACTGGGGCAGCAGCAGTGGGAGCTGAAGGCAAGTTCAAAACAGGGAGGAGGCAGGTTTTAAAATGCGCATTTCAGAACAGCTTAGGTCAGCAGTCATATTTTAAAGAATCTTATCACCCAGAGAATTTAATCATTAAAATTACTATAAAATAATACAATGACAAAAAATCCATATTTTATGTTCATTTGTTTCATTTTTTAGATTCCACATATACATGATAAAATACAGTATCTGTCTTCCTCTGTCTGACTTATTTCACTAAGCATAATACCCTCCAGGTCCACTCATGTTGCTGCAAATGGCACAATTTCATTCTTCTTAATGGTTGAGTGATATTCCACTGTATATATACACCACATCTCCTATATTTAAAAAAAATCCCTTTACAACATAACCGAGTGGTAAAGAACCTGCCTGCCAATGCAGGAGACATAACAGATGCAGGTTCGATCCCTGGGTTGGGAAGATCCCCTGGAGAAGGAAATGGCAACCCACTCCAGTATTCTTGCCTGGAGAATCCTTTGGACAAAGGAGCCTGGTGGGCTACAGTTCATAGGGTCGCAAAGAGTTGGACTGAAGCTACTTAGCACGCATACAATATCATGGAAGAGCAATCTTAAGTTTATAGAGTGCTTGTTACATGCCAGACACGGTTATAAACATTGTGCCCATGTATAGAACATTTAATCCACAACACAGCTGTGAGGTGGGGTTCCTTATTACCCCCATCTTACAGATGTGGTGAAGGAGAACAGCATAAAAGTCAAATTCAGAACATACATACACACACGTACACACACACACACACAGGCGCAAATGAAATCTACTCTGCTCTACTGTTTCGTACCAATATGGATCCTTTTTCTTTAAATACTGACCTGATTCCAATTCTTTGAGCAGAAATTCCAGGTGCTTAAGTTGAAGGTGTGCAGAGAAAAGCTACCCGAAAGGTTGAAAGCGTTGGCTGTGTAGTAGAATCCTGCAAAAGCCTGTAAGGAAGTTGTACAGGAGGAAATCATTTCTCAGAATGCGATATAATGAAGGTTTCAGGGCAGGGAATAAGAAAGTGGGAAACAGCTCAGCAGAGGAAAAGCAGGAAGGTGAGAAATAATCAGTAGGGGGAAAAGGAATCTCTGTTGTTTTGCTCTTACCACAAATGACCCTTTAACTCTTGGCTGATATACCCCATCAAAGGAACAAGCTTCGTGATCATGGCAAGCGCTGAAGTTAAATAGGGAAGCCACCTTTTCCCTACACAGTGCTGGGTCCCCGGTTCCTTCAAAAGTGATGCTGTTGTTGGGATTATATCTTTCAGGTCTCAGGTCCTCTGTACACAGGCTGCCAAACACTTGTGCCTCAGTGAAGGTGGTGATGTAATTCCGAGGGTAACAAGGGTTGGTGAGTGTGGTTTCAGAGGTATAATCCTATAGGGACAAGAGTAAGGTGTTAGAAATCACTCCTGTGGAGGTCCAAGTACTTTCCTTTTGCAAATCTTCACTCTTGTTCCCCTCCAATGCCAAGAGAGAAATGGGAAAAAGGCCATTATACGTCTGGTGGAAGGGAAGTCCCAGGTAGTCTAGATAACTCTACTTGGGGTGGGGAGATTGTCTCCCTGCACCAGGCACAATACTAGGCTCTGCTCCAGCACTTAGCACAGCTCCATGAAGCAGGTTTTATGAACTCCATTTTGATGAGAAAGCAAGATATGTTTAGGTTAATTGACCATTTTGAAGAGAATGTTATCTATCCACCTAAAAATAACAATTAAAAAGGTACAAATAAATGTATTATGAAAATTAAGGCTTATTCCCACCCACTTTACCCACCCAGGTTCCCTCCCTGGAAGTAACCACTATTGCCAGTTACAGTGTATTCTAACAGAGATTCTGGGTATACTTCTTCTATGCATGTGAAATTACATTTTCTTTTCCCCTCTTTTTCTTTCTTTAAATTTTAAATCATAAATGGTAGTGCTCTATACACACTGTTCTGTCCCTTGCATTTCTTACTTAAGAATATATCTTTGAGATTTTCCTTTCATTGTACATGTAAGAGTGACCTCTTCTTTTTACACTAGTTTCTTTCATGCTAGCTACATAGAACTCCACTGTACAAATAAACTGTACTTTATTTAGGAAATCCCATCTAGAGGAAAATTTAGCTGGTTTCCAATCATGTGCCATTACAAAACAATGATGTAATACATACCCTGTTACATAGAAATCTTCGATCAGTTTGTAATTTATTTGGTATTAAGATTGTGGTAGGGATTTGATTTTACTTTCTCCAGATGATTATCCAATCTTCTATCTATGGTGAAAAAGGTTCCCTTTGTTTAATGCTAAATTCCAAAATGTGTTTGGTTCAATATATGGGCTCTCTTTTCCAAGGAATTGGATTTGAACTCTGTGTAATTTCAAAGCTAATAAAGTGTATTTCATCCTCTACAGTAAAATCTTGGCCCAGAAAACACTTAGCTCAGCCCTCTCATTTTACTGCTGAGGAACCTGAGGTACACATCAAAATAATGTAATCATTTAATGAAAGACAGTTGTAGGATTCTATACAGAACCCTACAGAAGTCCAACACTCATCCGATATAGCTTACGTGAATATCCTACAGAAAGATCTTAATATGACTGTGGAAGCAGCAAATGGGCCCCTTCTGCTTCAGTGGCGTGAAAAAGTCTATAGTGTTCAACAGCTGTTCTGTCTAATTTGTAACATATTACGTCATGGTCACCCTATGGCTGAAAGAATCATTGAAAGAAAAAAAAAATCAAATCAACAACTAATCATTTAGTTTCCTCCTCCAAATCTGACTTATACTTTTTTAATAATTAAAATAAATAATTTCTGGCCTGGCTTGGAGAAGAAGCAAAATAATATAAATTATTTTTGGCTAGAAGAAACTTGGTAAAGATTAATTCAGTTCTCTTTTTGGGTCATGAATTATTTGTTATAGCATTCCTGAAATGTAACTTGCCAATGTGCCAAGTTACTTAGTCCCTCAACATTTAATAAATCTTCCCTGAATTTAGTCTTTGCAGGGCATTAGCATGAAAGGGTCATGTACTTTCCTTTGTAACTACATGACCAACATCGTTTTTCTTTTTGAATAATGTATTTGGAGTACTGCCCGTGCTTGTGCTCAGTCGTTCAGGCGTGTTCGACCCTTTGCGACCCCCATGGACTGTAGCTGGCCAGGCTCCTCCGTCCATTGGATTTTTCCAGCCAAGAATACTGGAGTGGGTTGTCATTTCCTCCTCCAGGGGATCTTCCCAACCCAGAGATCGAATCTGTGTCTCTTATGTCTCTTGCATTGGCAGGCGGGTTCTTTACCACTAGCACCACCTGGCCAGCCCTTATATATACCACATGAAGCCAAATTTGTAAATACACATATTCTTACATTTAAAAAAAAAACCGGAAGAAGATGCAATAATATGTTGATGATGGCTAATTCCAAGTTTTGTTATTATTTATATTCTTTATGTCTCGGAGAAGGCAATGGCACCCCGCTCCAGTCCTCTTGCCTGGAAAAGCCCATGGACGGAGGAGCCTGGTAGGCTGCAGTCCATGGGGTCGCAAAGAGTCGGACACGACTGAGCGACTTCACTTTCACTTTTCACTTTCGTGCATTGGAGAAGGCAATGGCAACTCACTCCAGTGTTCTTGCCTGGAGAATCCCAGGGATGGGGGCACCTGGTGGGCTGCCGTCTATGGGGTCGCACAGAGTCGGACATGACTGAAGCGACTTAGCAGCAGCAGCAGCAGCATGTCTGTATTTTCTAATTTTTTTCCCACTGAATATGTGTTACTTTAAAACCAGAAGAAAAAAATCTTACTTAACAAGGGGAGAAAGTGAATGCATATCCCTAATGTCTAACATGCTATCAGAGTGAGACTTGAGCCTTGGGGTCACTGGAGACCCCTTATTAAGAAAATAATTTGCAAAGTATATATAGGTAGCTCAGATGGTAAAGAATCTTCCTGCAGTGCATGAGACCTGAGTTCGATCCCTGGATCAGAAAGACCCCCTGGAGGAGGAAATGGCAACCCACTCCAATATTCTTGCCTGGAGAATTCCATGGACAGAGGAGCCTGGCAGGCTACAGTCCGTGGGGTTGCAAAGAGTTGGACACAACTGATTAACACTTTCACTTTTTCATATATCTAGGTGTCACTCTCACCACACTCTGTAGCCCTTTATATTTCAGTCCAGGAACTGAGACCTGGACTGGAGGCAATTACTCAGGCAGCATTCATGATGCAATAAACTTTGGGAACCTTTAAGTTGGGGCTTGGCAACACATCTTTGGAACATGAAAGTATTGGCTAGGCAGGTCGGGACTTGCATTTGTGGGTAATCCTCATCACACCCGGATCCTTCCCCACACATGAGTCAGAAGGCTTAGAGGGCAAAGCCACTCTCTCAGGCATCCACATGTTATCAGGCAAGTTGAAGATGCCTCCTGTCCCTGTGAGTTGACTATATACAGTGAGAGGCAGGAGTGTCCCACCTCTCCCCCCAGACCTGGGCTCACACCCTGAGACCTGCATTCTCAAGTCCAAATGAGACCTCACCCAGGTGGAGTATTCACTTCTCTACTGTAGACTGTTGGGTACATAGACAGTCATTCCTTAATAAATCTTGTAGGAGTGTGTACACAAATATACATACACACCCCCTCATAGCCAGCCAAATTTAAGAGGTTAGCTTCTCAAACCTAGAGTCACCCTGGGAAAAGGGTGATTTCCCCTGCCTCCCTTCTCCCATCTGAAGTTCAGAGGAGCCTTGCCCTCCCTGCCCCATCCTGCACCGCTTCTAAGGCTAGAGCTGGAGGAAGGGGCCTTAAGTATTGCTAGAAGTAAAAGGGGAGAGAAAAGAGGATCCCAGTTGGAGAGGGTTGACTAAACTCCCTGCGGGGTTTGGTTTGGCCTAGTGGGGGGGTGTATTTGGGAGTATGGCCTGAGCACCAAGTCTCCTGAGCCGTGGAGGAGTAGCTCAGGGCTGCCTGCAGGGCCCCCGCTCCGTCTTTCCCGGGAGTGCCCAGCCCCTCCCCAAAATATATGTGGCATACATGTGTGCTAGGGCTCCAGCCTTTCCTGTGAGGCTGAAAGAGAAGTTTTGGGAAGAGGGCCAGACCTAGAGGGTGAATTCTCACAATCCACCCTGCATGGATACTCAGTAAATGCAGGGATCTGAAGATGTGAGTTCTACTGATGACTCTTTGTAAACCAACCCAGTTTTTCTCCAGCTGGTGGCTGGGAAATACTGCTTCCTTCCTCATGACCAGAGTAAGCTGCAGTGGTGGGGGTTAACCTACTGATGCTGTGTCCACTACATTCAGAGGCTGACTCAGCCCCTGTGCCCTGCTCCCGGGTCCCCTCAAAAGTCAGGATCTGTGGCCTCCAGTTGCTCTCATGCCCCTCCAGGTGATCAAGGTTCCTTCCCTTCATTCTCCTTTCATCTTCCCTTTTCAGCCGTGGCCGAGATGGATGTCCCCTGAGCACTGGAGTTTGGGGCCCAGGGTCACATCCATGGTGCTAGAGCTCTCGCTGCCACAAACAGTACTCTTGTCAAGTTTATATTAGTGACAGCCTAACTGATATCTGAAGTAGCCATCATATTCAGTTACCATATAAATTACTGGCCAATGCGATAGAATTTGGTTGCTCTAAGATCCCACCATATAAAGCGCATTAAATCTGCCTAATACAGGCTCATCTAAAAGAAGCCTGAGCCTGGGGAGGTCCTCTGCCTTCTCTTTTGTCAGCAAGCATTTATCCTGTGACCAGGTTTATTATTTTGTCTGCATTCCGGGGACTCTCTGCAATCTCAGGCTTCATTAGCTACTAGTTTAAAGCAGTTTGTGTCCATAAAGGGATCCCAAGTCCTGAATCATTTATAAAACCTCTGGGGCTCTGGAATTTCCCTGGACTTCTGACTCAAATACACTGGAAGTGGTCAGCGTATCAGAGAGAGAGTGCGAGCACTTGGACCTCTACAAGTTAACAGGAAAATGCACCTTCTAATTGGAGTGGAAAGGACAGACTCCAGAAGGCAAGGCATCTTCCCCTCAGCCAAGACCCCGGAGGGAACACCTGTTGACCCCTGGCTCAGGTACCTGAAAGATGGTTGCTAGAAACCTCTTCTCAGCCTCGTTCCGGCCATAGCACTGGAAGCTATGTGTGTAGAGCGTGTATTCATAGCCATACAGAGTCACCTTCATGATGTCGCTGGTGTTCAGCCCCACCTTCTCTTCTGCCACGAAGGATATTTGGGTGGAGGCACCACCCAAATCCAGAGCACCTGTAGTCTCCTTTCCACTCGGATGCACCCACATATGCCACAGGCTCTTCTACGCAGTTGGAAAAAGAAGCAAGAAAAAAGACCAAAGGTGCCATCTCTGATTGGCCAGGGTTCATCACCCAGGATCCATCTCTTATTGCTAAGAAGTATGACATGGGGTGCATTCAGGGCCAAATCTCTCCTTTGTTCCATGGGTGATGAACTCAAATGCTTTTAGGGACTGGATAGGCAACATAAATGAGTGAGTAGATTAGGTGTACACTATAGGGAACAGTGAGGACTGTGGCCATCTGGGGAATGCATGAGTTATAGACTCTGTTCCAGTTGGTTGTTGGCATGCAGGAATGTGAGTCTGCTGTGACCAGCTCTTCCAACTTTTGGGGAGTGAGGGAATCCAGAAGAAGCTAGAATTGTGGATTTCTATGTGAATTTTCCAAAATATTAACTAAATTAATTAACTTTAACTAAAAATATATTCAAGGGGGAAGAAAACAGGTCTTGGGCTGGACATGGTAGGGGTATCCTCAGTTTACACCCTCTGTGACATGGTGATTATCTTTCAGAGTCAGCTTTCCTCTGCACCAAAGGAGCAGGGAGTGTGGAGACTGGAGTGTGAGGAGACCTGAGGACACAGTGGGAAGAAGGCTGCCTGAGGGCTCTGTAAATTCCTGATGGCTACAGGACTTCTTGGAAGGGTCATTCTCTAGTTGTATTTCAAAAGACTCATAGCCCACTGCAAGATTTAGATCCCCCTCCCCCCTCAAATTTATTGTTCGTTGGTAAAATGATATTCCCCCTCCCCCATGCATTTGTCTTATTTAGGATCCAAGGCTTTGTCCCAGCTAAACATGTCTTTTCATGGCTATTGCATCACTGGTGTTTCCCTAATGCATTACATGATAGAAATGATGCAGGACAGATGGCCCTGTCAGCATGCACCTCTGCTTAAGCTACCAACCCCAGGGGACAGAATAAACAGTGAGATTAAAAACCATGCATTTGTTGTTACACACCTCCAGGAAATTTCCCATTAAATAGTTGGCTGTAATCCATCCATATATCCCTTCCTCTTGCCCAGAAATGATTTGAGCATCCCTAAAATCAAAGGGCTGAGACTCGAAGTAGTTTTGGATGCTCTCAAGGACTTCATTAGCTGCTGTTTCGTTTTGCAACCTATGCAAGGCACAGAACACAAAAGGCTGAGTGCCCAGACAACAATCTTAAAATAACCTCCCCACTCCCTCAGGCAGGGACTGTTTTCCAGATGTAGGTAAGACACGGAAACCCCCTCTGCAAGTTGAAGCCTCCCAGGCAACCATGAAGGCAGGCTGCATTTGTTACCTGTCAAACTGCCAAGCAGGGAAATAGCTACCAGTAAAAATATCACTTGTTCTCTCCTCCTTTACCTGTTTCTATTCTGCTGTCTGGCAACCACTAAAGAGCCTCCTACTCAAACACTATTGCTCTGTGTCAGATCAGCAGAGGAAAGGAGATTAGTGAAGACATAAGAGTAGCGTAAGTATTCGCTTGGGGCACTATACAAAGAAACCCTCATCAGGCCAGAAGGAAGGGGAGCTTGGGAAAGAGGGGGAAAGGAAGAGGGGTTTTTTGCTGTCCCTGCTTTGCTCTTTCGTAGGGCTTTGGCATGAGGGGATATGATGGCCATCATGGCTGTCACTGAATTGAAATCCTTTAGTGTGCTGACTCATGGAGGAGTGGTGACATAGCATTCGTAGCACCTATGACATAGTGTATTTGCATCATTCATCTGTGCCATTTTATGGAAGAAAGCTCACTTGGGACACTCTTTTCCCTTTCATCAGTGGGTTAAGAAAGTCGGGGGGCACTGGCTTACTCTTGGCTGAAGAAGAAGAAAGAGCAATGCTACAAGCTGAAGTCCATTCCAGTTCAGTAGCAATTTATCACTGCTTGGAAAATAATGAATAATTTTCCTAGTTTTATTAGTTCCCATCCTAGAGACTCAAATTATTGTTTTTTCTATATTTGACTTTTCTAGCAATTAAAACATCAACTAGTTCCTCAGAAGAAATGGATCACCATCAGGAAGTTGTGAAAGAGTTCACAAAGAAGTGTCAATATTTAATTTATTCAAATGTAACATTCACCTTCTCGCTAAATGGCAAACCTTCTGTTCTATGTGTTTTTTTTCATGGCTATAAATTACAGAGCCATTGAATGATTTCTCACTGAGAGGACTGGGAGAAAAAAGCAACCAAGACAAAGTTGAGTTCTTTGCTTCCATTAGAAAGAAAAAGCAGAAGGAAGGGATTTCTATATCATTTCTATTTCAGGTAAACATAGCAATCTTGAAAATACACTGCAGAATCTAAGAGTAAGCAAAGAAATCTGACTTTCTTCTACATTCTACTTGATCAGCCAGGACATAGGAATGGAAAAAAATGAGAGGAAAACTACAAGGAAAAGCCTCAGTCCAGCTGAAAGCGCTTCATGCTCTCTTTGATGATCATCTGAAAGCGACTCTGCTTGTTCTTTTGAAGTTTCTGTATGTGGTGAAGAAAATACATGTAATTTTACATTCCTAATGTAATGCAACGAAATGCAACCAAATGAGTGTCATCTTTTGGGGAGAAAGCCTTATTTTCAAAGTTTAGGGCAGCATCTACCCTTTAATTTCGGTAGTTTTAAGTTTGATGGGTTTTTAAAAAACTGTTTTTCTTTTATTTCAAGGTCAAAGAAATATTATCATGGAGGAAAAAAATGAGAAAGGGCATTCAAAAACAATGCAATGGGGCTAAAAGTCATGGCTGAAAATTTAGAAGGAACTGCTTATTTGAATGAAATGAGATGTTTATTTTTTATAGTATCTCCAAAGGCTTTGGGGTGAGGAACAGAATTCACATTATTTGAAAGCAGATATTTTGGTGACATTTTGTACGTGGGGAGAAGCTAAATAGCTTAGTAGTATAGTGGCTTACATTTAGTGAAACTGGTTGTGCACAGGTATTAAAATTGTTATTTAGTTGCTCAGTTGTATTCGACTCTTTTATGACCCAATGGACTATAGCCTGCCATGCTCCTCTGTCCATGGAATTTCCCAGGCAAGAATACTGGAGGGGGTTGCTATGCCCTTCTCCAGGGGACCTCCCCAGATCAGGGATCAAACCTGAGTCTCCTGCACTGGCAGGCCGATTCTTTACCACTGAGCCACCAGGGAAACCCCAGTGTTAAAATACCAGAGGTCAAAAACAGTTTCTACTTTTCAGGAAAACTAGAGGTACATCCCATGACTAGATTTCATGTTACGTTCCTTTTTTTTTTCAGCGTTCTCAATAAAATCACCATGGGGAAGGGAATCAAATATAGAACTGTTTCTTTCTGAGTATTAAGACTAAAAGTTTCCCAACTTTTAAAGCCTAAATTTAAGGCAGAATATGGGCTTCTTTCCCAGAAATACAGTTATATTCTTGGAAAGATTCAACACATTCCTGGCTGTGTTGGTCCAACGGGCTCCTCTGTGCCATTTGAGCTCTTACCTCAGTAATCGCATCCCAGCTGTGGCCCCCAGGTAAATGCAGGTGGATCCATGGAGACGGACTGGAATGTGCCCCTTGACTTTTTGCATGCAATCCTCAAAGGCTTTGGGGGCATCTTGGGGGTTTTCCGCATAGTTGGAGATCCCAGAGCCTGAAGAGCAAGCATTCATCACTTTTTAGCATTCCCAGAAACCAACAAGAGCCATACAACTTTTAAATAAAAAAGCAAATCAGCTCTGGAAGTTAATGAGTTTTTGTAGGGGATTGAAAACAGCGTATGTGCTAAGTTCCATGTGGCCACACAGATAAGTCAATTCCCAAAATGTAGAAGGAAAGAATTACAAAGGTGAAAAAAAATGAGCCGAGACCTGTTTTGAAAAAAGGTTCTCATTATGGAAATTTCAAATATAAATAAAAGTAGAGAGAAGAGTACAACAAACCCATGCACCCATCTTCCAGTTTTAACAGTGATCAGTCTTGCCCCATCTGCACTCTCTCATTCTCTCCTCATGAAGCAAACTGCAGACATGGTATCATTTCATTCTATAAATATTTCAGTATGTATCATTAAAAGATAAGACTTCTTTTAAATAAACATAACCATAGTCTCATTAGTCTATCTAAAAGTTTAAAAAATAATCACTTAATGTAATTAAATATCTAATTAAGATTCACATTTCCTCCATATTCATATTTTTTCTCTACCTCTATCTAGTTTGTTTGAACTAGGGCCCAAATAAATTCCATCCATTATAATTGGTTGCCATGTCTTTTAAGTCTCCCTTAATATATAGATTCTGTCCTCTCTTTCTAATTTTTGTTTGTAATTAAACACTTTCCCCCTTGCAATTTCATTTGTCCTTTAGTTTCCTAAAGTCTAGAATTTGCTGACCGCATCTCCATGGTTCATTTAATATGTTATTTGGTTCCAGTGTTTTCTATAAATTGGTAACTGAACACAGAGGCTTAATCAGATTCAGGTCTGAACTTTTTCAGAAAGAGTAATTTGTAGGGATGTGCATTTCCAATAAGAGGTACAAGCATCTGGTTGTTTCTATCTTTGTGCTGTTAATAGGCATCAATGATCATTGCTTAGATCCATTAGCCCATTAGGGTTTGTGAAATGGTGATATGTTATTTCCATCATTCTTGTTTCACTTTTTATCTAAAATGCTTTTAAAAGAGGAAAACTTCCCCATCTTTAACTACTTGGTTACCCTATAGTATAGTTTCTGTGGGGAAGTCTGGATAGCTATGTGCTTGATTCTTTCCCTTTATTTACCAGCTTAAAAAATATTGATTGTAGACTTCCCTGGCAGTCCAGTGGTTGACTCCACGCTTCCGATGTGGGGGGCGGAGGTTCGATCCCTGGTTGGGGAACTAATATCCCACATGCGACGTGACCAGATAAATTTTAAAAATTTATGCTACATATATATATATATATATATGTATATATATATGTTGCATCTCCAGTATCTTCTTAACTTAACCAATGAGGGATTTTATTTGTTTGTTTAATATCTTTAAGGGCTTATGAATTTACAGATATGTTTGATATGTAATATTGCAGTTATTATTCTTATTGATGGCCCATCTTTATCCAGTGGTGCTTTCTTCATTTTGGCAGCTGAGTCCTTTTGACATGATCCCAGAAACCTGTAAGAACTTCTCTGCTGTCCGATATGATGAGATGTATCAATCACCTATATACTTCCTGCCCCAGATCGGGAATCTGCCATTTCTCCAAGAAATCCTGATTTCTTTTATTGAGTAATGGTATCTAGTATCCAAAATTTAGAAGTTAGGGTGCTCATTGCAAGCCTTTCCAGAAGACAGACCTAGAGAAAACTTTATTTCAAGAGAAAACATGTCATGAGTTCTTAGTGGTACTTCTAATTCAGAACTTCAATTTTTCCCTTGAATGCACAGATCTTGTATCTTTATATTCCTTTTCCTATGCTAAAAATCCTGTTCCCCAGCCCCTCCAACTTAATAACTCATTTGCTTTATTTCACAATCCACATGCAACAGTCTCAGTATGACAATGACAGTACCAGCACTACCACCAGTTGTAGGATTATTGAAAACAATTAAAAAATTTTTTGAAGTTCTTTTTGTCCTTAGGGTATATCCTATTAGGCATATACGAATGTCCATAAATAAAGTCTTCTTGAAATACATACATGCTAATTTGTCTCCAGATGGTCTATGGCTGCTTTCATGCTAAAGTAGGAGAGTTAAATGGTTACAACAGAGATCACGTGGCCAACAAATGAAAAATATTTATCCTCTAGCTCTTTACAGAAAAAGTTTGCTGTCCCCTGACTTAGATGATTTATTGGCACCTCCAACTTAATATATTCAAAACCAGATTCCTTAATCCATGCCATAGCCCCAACCCTCAGCGTTGCCGCCTCTCAGGAGACAGTACCTTCATGCACACAGTCACTCAGGTCAGAACTGATGCTCAGGTGCCATCAGCCAGGATGCCATACATTAAAACGATTGTAAAATGTTGGCTCTACTTCCAAAATACTGCTCAAATCTCAACACTTCGCACTCCTTCCCCAGAACCACTCTCAGTCAGTGTTTCTCAGCCTCCGCACTACTGACCTTTTGGGCTGGATCGTTCTTTGTTGTGGGGACTGTTCTGCAAGTCATGCAATGGTTAGCAGCACCCTTGTTCTCTACCACTAGATGCCAGCAGCACCACAAACCCCAGTTATGAAAACCAAAAATGTCCCCAGAGGGACTTCCCTGGTGGTCCAGTGGCTAAGACTCCATGCTCCCAATGCAGGGGGCCTGGGTTCAACCCCTAGTCAGGGAACTAAGATCCCATATGCCACAACTAAGACCTGGTGCAGCCAAATACATTCATTAAATGAATAAAAAGAATTAAAAAAAATCATGTCCCCAGATATTGACAAATGTTCCCTGGGGGGCAAAATCGCCCTACGTTGAGAAGCACGAGTCTAGGCTAGACCACCGAAACATCACCTCCCACTTGCACTGTTCTAATAACCCTGGTTTCCCTGCCTCCAATCTTAGTCTCTTGACTATGTGTTCTACATTGACAGAGTGATCTGTTAAAATGATGTCATCTCATGTTAGCTCCCTGGTCAGAATCTCCTAATGGCTTCCCAATATACTTTGAACAAAATTCATTTGAGTAGAACTCAAACCCCCTACTGCATCTCAAGGTCCTCCCTGATCTGGCCTCTGTGACAGCTCTGGCCTCATTTCTCACTCGAGTCTCTTACTTGGTCTGCTCCAGTCACACTGGCCCCTTGGCTTTTCCTAGAAAATGCTGAGCCGCTGCCACCCGTGGTCTTTTCTCTTGCCATGCCCTCTGCTAGCACGTTCTTCCCTCAAACACGTGTATGGTTCACCCTCTCATCTCACTTCGGTCTCTGCTTAGCTGTCACCTTCTTTGCTCTCCCATGAAATAGCATGATTACTCTCTATCCACCTAGCTGGCTTAGTTTCGTGTCACAGCATTTCTGACTGGCATCATATACCCATTTATTTGCTATCTCTCCCTCATTAGACTGTAAGTTCTGTAGAGACTTTGCACATTTGGGTTATTTTAGAATTCCCAGTGTCAAGAACAGTTACTGGCAAATAGCAAGCACCCGAATAAATATTTATTAAATATATGAATCAATCAATCAGTGAGATTTTCAGATCAGCCCACCACACTCTAGGAAGGGGATTGTGTAGTTCAATCTAGAGCAAACAAAATATATTTCTGCAAGAGCTGATCTCTAACAGGGACTGGTTAGGAGCCTTGCTAGAATGCTGAAATGTTGGGTATTTGAGCATATCCCTCAGGGACCTATAAGGTTCCCTTAAGCCTCCCAGAGGGAAAAGGAGATTGGGTTCACAGGCTCATGGAATACTGGGAAACTCCAACGAAAGAGCTAAAACTGCTATTCCAGTCTGAGAAGACAGGGTTGGACAGCTAGCATAAGACTTACTTGAGGTGGAACAGGAGCAAAGGACATGTTCTGAGCAAAAGATGGTTTTAAGCACTATAGTGACCTGGTCCCTAGAGCAACTTTTGAAGGTATTTCAATGGAGATGGTTAAGTTTAGTCTCAGTGGAGTTGAAAAAGTTTTTAACTGCTGGTGTAAAGGGAAAACATGACTGTCACCTCTGAGAGAAGGCAGCAGGAAGCCTGCACAAGAGATGAGGGACAGGCAAGGAACCAGTGACCCTCAGAGAATGGCTTTAAAATAAGCAGCCAGAGTAACAGACACCAGCATGGGGACCAGGAGCTAAGGCAGCACCCACTGAACTCACAGGAAACAGCAGCACCTGAGGACTGACGCCCACCACGGATGCCCTGAGAAAGATATTTCTAAGGCTCTGGGCATTCAGGAAACACTGCTAGGCAAGCAAACATTCACCACTCCCTCAAACTGGCCAAGGCAGGGGTAGTCCTGGGGAAATTTGCAACTGAGAAACTAGAAACCCAAATTACGCTTGGCGAAGCCACTTGTCTTCAGTGGATGACACTTGCCAAACTTCAGCTCTGTTATTTGAGCTGTAGTTTGTGGTCTTCTGGTCATTCCAAGTATATATGGATCCTTGAGGCTACTGTGATCAAAGAGAAGATCCATTTATGGATGTGGTGTGGGCTCCATGACCCTGCCCCTCCCCTAAATCACATCCAGGGTGGGCCAAGGGCCCCTGCCCCTGAGAGACTGCCTGGGTCCCTCCCCATGGAAGTGCCACCTCTTCCTAAAGTTTGAGGCCATCACGGCTGACTTGGCTGAGCTGCCCTCCCAGGGCTAGAGACAGATCTTACAACTATGTTAGGACAGCCTTTTAGCAAGATATTCAAGATATTCTTTTAGCAAGAATATCCACTGGGAATTCTAAAGTGTGGTGCCACATAATTAATAGCTAACAGTTATTGAGTACCTACTGTATGCCGGGCCTTTGCTACCTGCTTTATATGTGCTGGTGCTCAGTTGCTAAGCTGTGTCTGACTCTTTGAGACCTCGTGGACTATAGGCTGCCAAGCTCTTGGGAAGATCCCCTGAAGGAAGAAATGGCAACCCATTCCAGTATTCTTGCCTGAAAAATCCCATGGACCTGCTTTATACATGCTATGTCATTTAATCCAAATCATTCCTGGGGGGTGGGTATTACTGTTATTTTGCTTTTTGTTTTAGAGATGAGGGAGTCAGGATGCAGAGAGCTCAGATAAGTTTCCAGAGCTTTCATAGTAGCGATGAGGGTGACGTCTTAATCACTGTCCTACATTATCATCTCTGCTTGGAGTGGCTGGTCTGTCTTTCCTGAAAAAGCATCCCGTTTCATGCTTCAGAGTGAAGAAGTAGCTCAGAAGTTAGGAGAACAGAGATGGGATCTCTGGCTGAAATTTCAGAAAGGCTGCTGCTGCTGGTGAACTGCAGGTAACAATGCAAGCAGTGCTCAGAAGACATGAAAGTTCCCTGTTGTGAGAAGCTGAGAGAAGTGCCACACAGATGCCCCTTCAAATAAAGGCTTAGTGTCCAGATGTTAGTTCCTTCGGGGTTTTCTTTAGCTGCAGAAAACTGTCTTGGTCAACATCTTCTTCCCAAGCTGGCAACATCCAATAACTGACAGTGACAGGAGGAATTACCATCCAGTCACTTCTGACCATTTATACCCAGTGCAGGACACCTCTAATTGGCTGGAGCCCTGCTACGCCTGAGTTGCAACCTGACTTCTCTTTCTGTGCAATCCTCTTCTTTCTGCCTCCCTGCCATGGGTGTGGATCACTCATCACTCCCTGGCAACCCAGCCTCTGTCTGCACATCTGTTTCTTAAGACCCTAACTGTGACACCTATGTCCCGGGGTTGGCAAGCTCCTGGCTGTCCTCCATGGAAGGGCAGATGATCAGAATACACCCTGGTTATCCAGAGACAACTCCTGGTCTTTCTACGGGAAGGGCTAATTCTGCTTCCCAACATTTTCTATACCACGATCTGTAAGAGAGTTTCTATTTGAGCAGCTCATTGAGGGAAATGAAGGAAGTTCTTGGGGTGACTGGCTCAGAGTCTAACTCATCCTCTAGGCTGAGGGTATCCCTGTAACCTATCCTGTACCCTGGTTGGGATCCAGGCCAAGTCAAAAATCATAGTGCTCTAAGGAGGGTGGCACATACATATACACTCACTAACTGGGCTTGATTATGTGGCCTAAAGACTTAATTGTAAAAGTCAAATTTCGAAAACTTTTGTATTTTGATTGTGCCACATGGCCTGAACCTGTGACCATTGCAGTGGAAGCGTGGAGCCTTAACCACTGGACTGCTAGGGAAGTCCAAAACTTTTGATAGAAAAATATCTTTATGACTTCAAGTTAGGGAAGGATTTCTTAAATAAAACATACAAAAGAGCAAACGAAAAGGGAGAAGACTAACTGTACCTTCGTAAAAATTGAGAACTTTTATTTGTCAAAAGACATCATGAAAAACTAAAAAGACAAGCCATAAACTGTGAGAGATATTAGCAACAATATAATAATAATATAGCAAAGCATTCATATTCAGAATATAGACAAAGAATTCCACAACACAATACGAAAATGTCAAGCAATTCAGTAGAAAAATGAGCAAAAGACATGAACAGGCATTTCACAGAAATAGAAATAGTCATAAATATATAAAAAGATACTTAACCTTGTTAGTAACCAGGGAAATACAAATATCCCTCAATAGGGAAAAATGAACCAGGTACTCATAGCAACATAGATGGATTTTAAAAGCCAAGTGGTAGTGAACAAAGCAAATTACAGAATAAATGTTTGCTTCCGATTGTATAAATATGCGCTTGATTCCATTTCCAAAACCAGGAAAAGCTAAATGCATAAGGACAAAACTATAAAAAAGAACAAGTAAATAGTCAACATAACATTCAGGATATATTGTGGAGGAAGCAGGAAGCGCATGGAGGGTCATTAAAGACACTGATAACGTTCTGTTTCAGAGTTGGCAGCTCCCTAGCCATATACAGTTTATCACCTTCTTTTATACAGCCTAAGAACTGAGATATTTGTGCATTATTTTTAGATGGTGTTGAACACTTTTTTAATAATATTTTGTGACATTTGAGAATTATATGAGATTCAAAATTTCAGGGTCCATAAAGAAAGCTTTACCGGAACAGAGCCACACAAGCCTGTTTGTTTCCAGATGGTCCATCTCTATCTCTTTTTACCCTCCCCTCCCACCGTACACAGCCAACTGGAATATAATTTTCCATGAGTTTCTCCTGTTTCTGACAGGAGTTTTGGGTCTTTCACCAGCATCTATATCACACCATTCACAGTTCTTGACACCCCTGCCTCCCATTTTACAGATGAGAAATCTAAAATCCAGAGAAGGGAAGGGACTAGCCTAAGGTCACCATACTGAAGAGTAGCAGCACTAACAAGTGGTCTCATATTTCCCTGACACCCAGCCCAGTGCTCACTCCTCGCCTCCAGGCAGTATTTCAGGACCCCTGCAGGCCTCCAAAGAACATTAGAACTCTCCCCTTCTTCCCTTGGGCCTTACCTTTCACGTTGCATTTGAAGGTTTGACTGACCACTCCAGTATTATTTGCCTTCTCTGCTGGCCATTGATACACGTAGATTGTGGTTCTGGAAGACCCGGCATCAAGTACAATTCCATACTGAATAAAAGGGGAGATGGAGAGTTAATTATAGGCTCAGCCTCTCTGAGGACCCCTTTTCCCAGAGAACCACTGAGAACCCTGAGTCATCCCAAGAGTTTAACCCACACCGCTTCCTTTATATAGAACCTGACCAAGAAGAAAAAACTATTTTCTCCAAACCAACTTTGTTTCTGTAGACTGGAGGGAGGGGTGGGGTGGAGGTGGGTCAGGTGTTCTAGGCCACAGCTCTCAGCCTTGGTTCACAATGGAATCACTTAGGGAGCTTATGAAGCTCCCAATGCCAAGGCTACACCCGAGACTCATTAAATCAGAATCTCTATCATTCGACCCAGGCACAAACAGTTCTTAAAGCTCCTGTAGTGATTCCAATATGCAGCCAAGGTTAAAGATGAGTACCCCAAGGATTGTGCGTGCAAAGACAATCTCCTGATTTCTCTTCATCCAGATTCTGCAGGATGGAGGTGGGGGAGGTCAGAAGCCACCTGGGTCTCAGGAGGAAAATGAATAGTCAGTCACCTGCTACTGTTTCTTCTCCAAACTTCCAGGACTATCTGCCTGGGAATAAGCAATCAATAGGAAACCACGGTAGGAAGTACTTAAGGAGGAAAAAAACCAAAATACGAAAGATTGTTGATATATCATCTCACTTTGGTGACTCATGTGTGAAGAGTGGACAGGAGGGTAGTGCCAGCCATCTCACCCAGCTTGAGGCAGTTACCAGAGAGCTTTGCTTGAAGAGCTTTGCTTGAAGGCCCTGAACCAGGCCTGCCCAGGACAGAGCATGCAGTAGCAGCCAAGGGGCACGGGAATGAGTTATGCTGACCTAGGTCAGTATCTGGTTGGGCTGGAGTCAGCCCGGGGCATCAGAGGCTTCTGGGTGGCAGCTTTTCCCCCATTCCTCTGCCACTGAGTTAGCCTAGCCTGTCTCAGAGAGGAAGATGATGTTGGGTTCTGGAGGCAGGTCAAATCGGATGGATTCCTACTTTTCTGATATTGTGTAAGAGAACTAACCTCTCTGGATTCCATCATCTTCAGACAACTTCCTTTTGGAAGTAAATAGGAGACCATCTGCCTGATGCTTACTGGCTGTTCAGTAAATACAGGCTACACAGAAAAACCAGTAAGCAAAATAAATAAAATTACAAAGCAAGAAAAAGAGGAAAGAAAAGTGAATAACACTCCTCAAACCTTGGCTGCATATTGGAATCACTACAGGAGCTTTAAGAAAAATGATAGAGATTCTGATTTAAAGTCTCGGGTGTAGCCTTGAGGAGTGTTATTTAGCTGTTCAAAAAAACCAGTAACAAAATAAATAAAATTACAAAAGCAAGAAAAAGAGGAAAGAAAAGTGAATAACACTCCTCAAAACCCAACCACTGTATTAACACCTTGTTATATATCTTTTCCAGTGGTCTTCTGTGCATACAACTACATATACACCTATGTTTCATATGTTTTTAAATCAACACAGGATTATACTACACAGAAGCTTCTCCAATGCCCTTTTCTTACTAAAAAAGTATATCAAGAACATCTCTCCCTATCAGTAAAAATACTGACATCATGATTTTTAAGACATTCATCACATTGACTGGGAGATGTATAGTAATTCATTTAACCAATCCCCGATTCTAAACTTTCTGCCATGAAGACTTGCTTCATCTGAAATGCATGCATGCTAAGTCGCTTCAGTCCTGTCCGACTCTGTGCGACCCCATGGACAGCAGCCCACCAGGCTCCTCTGTCTGTCGGATTCTCCAGGCAAGAATGCTGGAGTGGGGTGCCACTTTCTTCTCCTCATTTGAAATAGGAGGAAATAAAAGTGTTACTCTAGCTTCTCCATTCTATTAAGATTTAGAACACCCTGTGTACACTGGTGTTTGAACTTGAACAGCCTCTTCAACTTGGCTCTTCAGCCTGATAAGGCGAGTTGCTTGGGATCCTGACATGACACCCCTCTATGGCGAACAAGGGAGGCATTGTTCACAATCTGTTCCAGGCAGAGGCTCCCCATGAGATTAAAGCACAGGTTGAAGCTGAAGGAAATCAGGCACACCAGAGGTCTGAGCCTCCGTGTCAGTGCTTTCTTTCCTTCCCTCTGCTGCCACCCTGCTCACTACCCCGCCACTGGCCCCTCCAGGCCAGGTACTGATAAGAGGAGAGTGAACATAAGAAGGAAACCACTCCAGAGGATGCCATACTGTCTATCCCCAAATCATCTTTATTCCAACCCTTCATGAAGAACACTTAGGGTTCCTGGGCCAAGATCAGAAAGAAAGAAGAATGTCCATTTTCATTTGTAACTCCAGAAAAATGGGATTTAGTTTTCACCACAGTGGGTGCAGCCAGAGACTTTGCTCTGAGATTTGCAGGAGAAATGGCGGCCCCTTGGGTACCTGCTGATGTACTGACAGGGGCAGCCTTGCAGCCCAGGGCTACTACTCACACGATCCACCCCCACCCCATCATCTTTCACTGGCATTTTCAAAAGTGGAAAAATTGGTCTTTAACCAGTTTTCAGAGTTCATTTACCTAGATCAGTGCAACTCAGTATGGTTCCATGGAGGAAGGTGTAAGAGGAGAATGAATTCCATTCAGTTCAACAAAGTGGGTGATGTTTGGGTGAAAAGCAGCAAGTCACCCTCTGTTTAATGCACTGTCATAAAAAAAAACATGGCCTGATGCAGAACCGAAGACACATTCAGTGGGTCAACTGAAAAGAAACAGTCTTCCATATAACCCATGGTCATGGACTGTGTGAGCTTCTAGGAAAAGCAAAAGCAAAGATCGCATGATCAGCTTTCTTAGATGTGTTTATCATCATCATCATCATCATTATTGTTACTATAATAATAAGAATAGGGATAGTAATAAACATTTGCTGAACACTTATAATATGCCAGGCATTGTGGAAAGGGCCCTAGTGTCGCATTTATAAGGCAGGTGTTATCATCATCCCCACTTGACAGATGGGAAAACTGAGGCTCACAGAGGTAAATAATTAGCCAAGGTCACAGACTTGGGATCAAGCTGGGGGTCTGACTCTCAAACCTGTACTCATAGCCCCTGTACTTTCACTGAGTTTCAAGAAAAACAAGTCTTTTTTAAAATGTATTTTTAATTGAAGGATAACTGCTTTACAATATTGTATTGGTTTCTGCCATACATCAGCATGAATCACCCATAGGTATATATATGTATATATATGTCCTATCCCTCTTGAACCTCCTTCCCACCTCCCACCCTATCCCACCTCTCTAGGTTGTCACAGAGCCCCAGTTTGAATTCCCTGAGTCATACAGCAAATTCCCACTGGCTATCTGTTTTACATATGGTAGTGTATATGTTTCCACGCTATTCTCTCCATTTGTCCCGCCCTCTCCTTCCCACTCTGTGTTCACAAATCTGTTCTCTATGTTTGTGTTTCCATTGCTGCCCTGCAAATAGGTTCATCAGTACCATCTTTCTAGATTCCACATAGATGCATTAATATATGATATTTGTTGAAGAAAAACAAGTCTTAACAGGGTGACTGATTAGTAAGAAGGTGCCTGGTATGGTATGGCAGACTTTGTTCAGACAAAAGACCCTTGAAAGCTAACTCTTAATTAAGTGGTGTGCAGATCTGGGTGGAGAGGAGAATGACCAATGTGAATAAGGAGCCAGGGCTTTCTAGAAAGGAAGAAACCAATTACCCAACTCTCGTTTTCCAAGAGGTAAACCAGGGTAGCCACAGGGCACCTGATACCCAGGCTGATGACTGAGAATGGATGAGGGTTAGAAGGAAATGGTTTTAACACAGCCTGGTCCAGTTGTTGTGCTTTGGAGAGTTGTGTGACCCAACCTGGGCTCTAATGTGACCTGAGCAGGTCATGGCAGAAAAGCAGTGTCCCTGAAACCTGGGACTCTGCGTGCCCTTCTTCAACAGTGACACCATGTGGGTGCAAGTGGCAGTGGCAATGGCACTGGGATATTGATCAGATGGGATTGAGAGGCTTCAGGGCTTCTAAGCAACTGTGACGGGGTTGGGAGGGTAAAACCTCAAGAGGAAGATATCAGACTTACTGATAATAAAGTGGCAGGGTAGGTGAGAAACAAAGGCAATGTCATCATGTTTACTCTTCAAGCTGATAGAGCAGGTCAAACCAGTAACGATGATAAAGGGACTGGGGATATTTCCCTCGTTGCCTAAGTTTTAATGGTTCCACTGTATGACATCAGTCCTGAGTCTTCATTGGAAGGACTAATGCTGAAGCTGAAACTCCAATCCTTTGGCCACCTGATGAGAAGAGCTGACTCATTTGAAAAGACCCTGATGCTTGGCAAGATTGAGGGCAGGAGGAGAAGGGGATGATAGAGGATGAGATGGTTGGATGGCATCACCAACTCAATGGACATGAGTTTGGGTAAACTCTGGGAGTTGGTGATGGACAGGGAGGCCTGGCATGCTGCAGTCCATGGGGTCGCAAAGAGTCGAACATGACTGAGTGACTGAACTGAACTGAACTGAACACTCAGATAAAACAAGGTCAGGTGGGCCAACATTGGATTTAATAGCCAGATATCTTGACCTCTCTTGTGGGTCTTGAGGAACATTCCAGGGCCCCCTATATAGGCAGACCACCATGGAGCTGGCCCCTCAGAACCACCAGCTGCACACAAAGGCAAGATAAGGCAAGGTATGAAAACACAGACAATGAAAAATTTATATATTTTTTCATTTTTTTTTTTTATATTCACTGCCTCCACCTCCACACTGCCCTTCCCACCCCCAGCACACATTGCACAGCAAAAGGACAGGTCTCTGTACAGCCTGAGAAAAGCTGCATGTGAAGGGCCCCCTTCCAAGCTGCCATTCCACTACACTTCAGCTGGCCCACAGCATCTGTCTTTTCTCACACCTAACTCTCTCAGTGAAACAGGATGAGCCCCTGAGCCAATATTCTGATGTCATACAACTCACTCTCCTACAGCTGGGGCTAAAGAAATTAAAAATCTCCTCTCTCAACTGTGTCTGCTAATGAGGATATACATACCGATCCCTCCAAACTCTTGCCTAAGGCCATTGTTCTCTGCTTTTTTCTTCCTTCTATGCCAATTATGTTACTTCTAATCTGTGTAATCGCAGGAAGCTATTTGCCCTTTCTGTTCCTCTGTTTTCTCATTTTCAAAATGGGGATGAAAATAATCTCCCTACGGGGTTACAGTCACTGAGGGTTCCCCGCCCACAAGCTCTCAGACCTCACCCCTGTGATGTCCAGTTATGCACTTTCTACCTGCCTGAAGGCTGTTTCCATGGCCCAGCCTACCTGAGCTCACAATATGCCAGAAATACTAGAGAGCTTATGTCGCCCAGGGAGCAGCCCTCAACCGATGACTAATGGAAGCTGGTGTGTAAATACGCCCTGGACTGGGATGACTGGGAAGCAGGTGTTCTGTATGCCCATGACAGATTTAATCCCTGAGGTGAGTTCTGCACTGGCTCCCAGGACAGTCTCAGCTGCCCACAGTGGTAACCCGCTGGGTATCAGCCCCTCCATTGACTGCCTTCCCTTCTGTCTCACTTCCATCCCCCACAGTGCTTCCTGGGGTCACCCCCAGATGACTGTCTCACACAGGTATCTTTGACTGGGGAAACCCCTGTGACATAGTGGAACTGAACATGTGCAGTCTCCTTCAGCAGCACCCTCCATGCTGCTCTGGGGCCCACGTTTCTCTACTTAGTTTACTCTCCAGGTCTTCTAATTGCTCCATGTCCCTCCAGCTTGAACTGACCTCTCATCTCCCCAAACAACTGTCTTAACCAGCTTATCCCTCACATTCAAAGGGCCCAAGGGACACTTTTTTATAAAGGAAGACTCCTGCCCTGTCCTGCCCACCCCCGCACCTGTCTTCTTCTCATCCGCAGGCAAACCCACAGTGTGAACAGCCTTATGCTGCTGTACGCTGACTGTGGAAGGTGGGCTAGCTCAGACTATAGACCGTGCCCATGCTCTGTTCACTCTCCCTGCAGCAGCTGCCCCTTTGCCACCCCTCAGGTCAGTGGTGAGGTCTGCTGTCAGGGGAAGGCCCACACAGACCCTGGATTCTGGGGTCCCCAGCATGTTCTAGAAGGGGAAGCATGACTCTTGATGGGCACATTCCCTTGTCCCATGGAGAGGTGTACCTGGAGTGCAGCTAGAGCTGGTTCCTTTGATTTATGGGGTCTAAGGGCGGTACTGGGCTTCCCAGGTGGTGCTAGTGGTAAAGAACCTGCCTGCCAATGCAGAAGATGTAAGAGACGGGTTCGATCTCTGGGTTGGGGAGATCCGCTAAGGAAGGAAATGGAACCCCACTCCAGCATTCTTGCCTGGGAAATCCCATGGACAGAGGAGCCTGGCGGGGTATGGCCCACAGGGTTGCAGAGTCAGACACTGAAGCGACTGAGCACACGTGCGCAGGGTGGCTCTAGGGTCTAAGAATGGTTACTTGCCCCCCAAGTTGCTCCTGCAATTCAGCGCCTTCCTGTCTCTGCCTGTCCTCCCCTCCTCCCCTCCTGTGCGAAGGAGGACATGTTTTCCTGTCAGCGGCCAGTATCTCCTCCTGGGCTCCCTGTTCAGAACTTAGGATCAAGGAACAGTTGGAAGTAAATGAAGAGAGCCATGGCAGTGGGCAAAGGAATGTCCGGCTTTCAGTTCTGGTCCCACCATCCACTGAGCAAACCTATGTTTCCTCACTTGCAAAATGGTGGTGACAGGGCTTGTCCATCTTCCATAGTTGGCACAAGATTTCAGTGAGATAATTCAGGGAAAAATGCTCACTCAACTGACTGGCAATTTACAAAGAGTAAGGAGATGGTATTTCCTCTAGTTGCACTCCTGGTTTTATACAGTTTATAGAAGAAGTCAGTGCCTGGAGCTTGGGAAAACAGCTTCTGTAGGCCTTAGCTAATATCTTTGGACAGCCAGATAATTTGTTTTCCTCTCACCACTGGACAGCTGCATGAGGCTTTTATTTTTCTTTTTTATTCATGTTATTCACGGGAGGCTGAGATTCTTAAGTAAAATATAAAAGAACAAAATTCCATTATCTAGAAAAGATTTTAGGAAATTCTCTGGCAGTCTAGTGGTTAGGACTCGGCATTCTTATTGCCGGGGCCCTGGGTTGGATCCCTAGTTGGGGAATTAAGATCCCACAAGCTTCTTTTTGCAGCCAGAAAAAATTTAATTAATTAATTTAAAGGCAGACAGAAAGAAAGAAAGAAACAGATTTTCCTCTACTCCTTTAGCAAAGTGAACTCTGGATGGTAGATCAAACTCACCCACAGAGTCAAGGCAAAAATGGTTCTTTTTTATCTTTTAAAAACCTCTGTATCAAATATAGCCTATGAACAGTCCCTAACAGCAGGAAGATATAGAAAAGACCCAAGGTCAAAGATAAATACTAAGTGAGATTCAAATAACACGGTTCCTATGGCCCTCCATCTAAGAGTGGTTTTCATAGCTTTAACGAGTCATAAGAAGACGAAAAGAAGATATGCAATAGAGACTGTAAATGGTTCTCACAACCTAAAATATGTACTGTCTGGCTCTTTACAGAGGAAGTTTGCTGACTCCTACCCAAAATAATTGAAGGACTTGCTGATTCTCCTCACCTTTCACTTGACAGTCCCTCAGGGGATCACTTCCTGTCACCCTTAGAGCCAAGGCAGAGGGCTATGGACAGTTCTGTCTACCAGAGTCCATCCATTTGGGGATGGTTTTATTAAGGGCTGAGAGAGGTCTCTGGAACTTAGCATAAGGTCCTGAGTAGTTTCGGTGGGGGGAGGAATCAGAGGGATCATGGCCTACTTCTAGACTCAAGAAGGGTTGCACAGCACAGATCAAGGAGACTTTTCAGGTCCTTGATTTTGTTTACCCAGGCTAGGCCAGAAGAAGAGCCTGGGTCTCCTGGTCTCTGCTCGTGATCAGGGTTGGGTCATCTGGGGAGACTGACAAGCTGGTAAATCTTTGGTAGCCATCCATAATTCTTGGCAACAAAGTCTGGCTTTGGTTCCAACAGTCAGGAGTCAGAGCAAGACCACACCATCCTAGGAGAAGGTGTCACCACTATCAATCTGTCACCTCAAACACCACAAACCTAGCATGTCCAGTCTTTCTCCCTGGGTCTTACTCCACCTTTCCCTGGCTCCAGCTGGAGGTGAGGAAGGGCAAGAATTTTCTTCTCTTCTAACTCATAGCTTGCGAGTCATGGATGTCAGAGCCCATTTTTTCCCTTCAGTGCCAACCCCTTCACACCTACCTTCAGTCCTGGAAAGAGGAGCTCTTTCTGGTGTGTCTGGATGAGTGTGATAGCCATAAGTACCACAATGCTCAAAAACAAGACCACCAAGGCGATGATGGCTGGAGTTCGGGACAGGACCTTGAGGCCTAAAATGAGGAAACCCAGAAGACACATGAGGGGGAATCAGGAACAGGGCCCTGGCCTTCTTCGTAGAATCTGCGGATTGGGTGCTTAACTGGGTGCTTAGCTGCACGCATAAGTCACTTCCTCTGGTTTTAGTGAGACCCAAACATTTAGAACTACAACTGGGCTCAAATACCCATTTGAGTATCTTTCCACCAAAGAGTGGACTAAAACAGTGTTTGCAAGGAGGGTGTGCATAGTCTAGCTCTCTGGTATTTCCCAAAGTGTGTTATGCATATTACTGGTTGTCCCTGAGATGATTTCCAATAACATTTATTTCAATCTATATTTGAAAATTGTGAGTTTTCTATTAAAGCAGATGATATAATATTTCATTTAAAAATAATCTCAGATAAATAAGAAGAAATTCCTATTGTATTTCAGGTATAATCAATGATTATAAAGTTTAGTAAATGGTGACATTGTCAAGCAAATGGTAATGTGTCTGAATTCCTAAGGTGTGTGGGTGCCCAGTAAGAATTCAACCTCAGTCATGTTCCCTGTGTCTATAGTAAAGACATAGACATCTTTACAAATGAAGAGTAACTAGACCCCAATCCACATGTTCCCTCCCAAAAGGGTCATGTAATCTCTGGAATTTATATTTTAATCATAACATGTAAATGCAAAAGAAAAAAAAATGTAGCATATGAGTTGTCTTCAACTAAATATATAGCCTCTAAGTAAAGATAATATGCATTATATGATAATATATAATGTATCATAATGGACTATTTCTACTTGTTGAATTTAAGCTAATATTTCTTAACCAGATGATTATGAGCAAATATTTACTTGGATCTTAACGTACCAGTGAGGGCTAATGAAAATTTCATAAATAAAGTAGCAAATATATTTATTTTTAAAAAAAAATAAGAAGGAAAGAAACTTTCTGAAATGATTCCATTTATGTTAAGCTCTAAAACAGGTGGGTGATAGAAATCAGAACAGTGATTGCACAGGGGCTTGGGGCAGGCATTTTCTAGGGAAATGAAAATGCTCTTATATCTAAATAGGATTGTGGGGTATATGAGTTTGAGCATTTTCAAAATTTATCAAACTTTCCAAAGTCCTTTGGAAAAAAAAACTGAAAATCACAGCAAACTAGCTCCTTTAGATACAATTTCCTTAAAAAATATTCTCATAAATTGTCCATTTTCTAAAAACATAATCCTTCCAGAAGGCGAGAATACCAAATTTAGGGACACAACCTAAGATCTATCCATTTCGCTATATATGAAAGAAATGAAAGTCGCTCAGTCGTGTCAGACCCAGGTCTCCCATGTTGCAGGCAGATTCTTTACTGTCTGAGCCACAACGGAAGCCGAAGAATACTGGTGTGGGTAACCTATCCCTTTTCCAGGGGATCTTCCTGACCCAGGAATCGAACATGGGTCTCCTGCATTTACCAGTGTAAAGAATCCACCTGCAATGTAGGAGACCCGAGTTTGATTCCTGGGTCGCAAGATCACCTGGAGAAGGAAATGGCAACCCATTCCAGTATTCTTTCCTGGGAAATCCCATGGACAGAGGAGCCTGGTGGACAACAGTCCATGTGGTTGCAAAAAGTAGGGCATGACTGAGCGACTAAACCACCACCACCACTACCTATCACTATATATAACTTATACCTAATTAAAAAAAAATTAAGTAAAATATTGACTAAATAATAGTCTTGGTAGAACTACTATTGGAGAAGGCAATGGCAACCCACTCCAGTACTCTTGCCTGGAAAATCCCATGGATGGAGGAGCCTGGTAGGCTGCAGTCCAAGGGGTCTCGAAGAGTCGGACATGACTGAGCGACTTCACTTTCACTTTTATTCATTGGAGAAGGAAATGGCAACCCACTCCAGTGTTCTTGCCTGGAGAATCCCAGGGATGGCGGAGCCTGGTGGGCTGCCGTCTATGGGGTCGCACAGAGTCGGACATGACTGAAGCGACTTACCAGCAGCAGCAGCAGTACTATTATAGCATAAACTTAAGTGATGACACTCAAATGGCTGAACCATGATAAACACTAGCATAACAGGAAGATCACTGAATTCAGAGAATCCAAATATGTCTCACCAATTGAGTATTTAAATTAATTAAAAGTAAATAAAATTTTAAAATTCAGGTCCTCAGTTGCACTAGCCACTTTCTAAGTGTTCAATAATCAAAAGTGGCTACCATATTGGACAGTGTAATTACAGAACATTTCTACCATCACAGAAAGTTCTATTGAACAGCAATGGGGTAGAACCTGTCCTATTCTGGAACATCTACTTTTAGATCATCATAAGCTATTCTTTACTACTACATTATTTCTAGGAGATATTTTCTTGGAAGGAAAAAAAAGAGCATGTATTTACTACCATATAGAGTTAGATTCAACCTCAATATCCAGTCACATCACAGTGCTCATTACTTGGGGAGGTCAGTCATTCAGTGGGTCTCAATATCTCAGAAGAGCCAACTCTTAACTACCTCACCTGATTCCCCTGCAGTATAAATACTGCCACAGACACATCCTGATGTCCAAGGTGCCTTAATTCTCCTACCTTGTCACTGGGAGTGAACTGGAAGGGAATTTGTCAGCATGTATCAAAACTGCAAGTGTGTATACCATCTGCCTCACAATCCCACTTCTGGGAATCTATTCCACAGAACTGGTCCCAAGTGTGTTAAATGACTTGTACACCAAGTTACTCAATGCGGAATCATTTGTCATAGCACCTGGAGGGAGGCCAGCCACTGTGGAGTTAACCTTCAGAGCCTCTGAAGGGGTCTTGGCTCACTTTTCTGTGATTCCAGATCAAAGGATATGACCCAGACAGAAACCGGTTTATCCACAGAGGCAAATTTTTGCATCAACTGTTAAACAGTGCATATGCCAGGTCAGTTATATACAAGACAAGGTAGAAGTTTAATCTGCCAAGTTAAACTTGTCCTTTGGAAGGAATGTAACAAGTTAGTCTGCATGTGTGATGTTACAGTATATGTGTTAAATTATCAAAGTGTTTTGAATACCAATTTAGGGGCACCACTAAAGAACATCTGTCCATGGGGCGGAACTGGGGGTGATACGTAAGCAGTCTCCTGACCACAGCCACGAGCCTAGCCTCCTAAGTCCTGTGCGCTTCAGCAGTTTTCAGGTAAAAAGCTGTGATTACTTTAAGCAAACCCTTGCTCCAGCAGAAAAGCCTATCGTAAACCAAAATGGACTAGACCAGGTCTCATTCATTTAGGGAACTGCAGCCTAGAGCTGTGCTGTCATTAGGGCTGGACAAACACTGTAATTACCAGGTGCCTCCCAAGAGTGGAGAGGCCAGACTCTTCTAGGCTTCCACACGGAGCAACTGCAAAATGTGCTCCAGAGGCAGGCAGGCAGGACAAGCTCAGAAGTGTGTGTGTATGTGTGTGTGCGCGTGTGTGCGCGCAAATTCTACCCATGTGCCTGCAGTAAAAGGTGGTAACAACGCTGACCACGATGGGGGGAGGGGTGGGGGGGGGCGGAGGGGAGGGAAGAAGGGGAAGGGATGCTGTAGGCGCCAGGCCAGCAGCAACTTGGATGGAAAGGGAGGCAAGCTCCAAGTACTTTACAGTTCATCACAAAATATTCTAAAGCAGACCTTACACACAGCTGGGTAAGGGAAACCACAAGGGCCAAATTAATGGATTATGCAAACCGGAAAAACCATTTAAGCGAAACAAGCATGCTAGTCCTGGTTTTGTGTCGCTTTGACGAAAAGAATTACTTTTATCTGTGGAATGCCGGTGGTGAAAGCCCGGTGACCACTGTTTCCCACCAAAGAGGTTAAACCGTCATTTGCTGGGGACGCGGATGAAAGAGACTGTGGGCTGAAGCTGGGATTCTTGGGTGATGTGACAAAACCATACTCGCTGCCTGCTGAGTGATACTGACCTGCTTGCTCACAAGGCTGGCGGGTCAGCACCGTGAACATCTCTCCTTCCAGCTGCAGGTAAGAGAACATAGTATGACAGCGCGAACTTGGTCCCTGACTTAAGAAGTTCCAAAAACTTGCACCGCGTTAAAGCACAAGCCTACTTCATTTCTTCCAAAGGAAAGCCTTCTGGGGGCCAGATGAACCTAGAACTTCCCAGGCAGACCCAAAGCTAGAGTCATCTCTCGCCAACCCTCATCTCCCCCCATGCAAAAAGGAAGAGCGGACTTGCTGAAAATTTAAATTAAAAAAATTTTTGAAGAAGTCAAGCTTCTCCTGCAGATTTTCCCACCTGTACACACCTCCTGGGTCAGAACAAATCTTCAACCTATTATCAACATTCACAGTCTGAGGCAGGGCTGTTTTTCAAAGCATGCCAGCAAGGGAGGTTTCTTTGTGTGTTCGCGGCTTGCGAGCCCGTGATCGCCCTTTCAACATCCAGGACGAGGATCTGTCGCTGTTGGCTGGCGACCATTGCAAGAGGATGTCGGCCCCCGGCATCCAGCGCCCCAGGATCTAGGAGGCCCCACTCTGGACTGAATCCCCAGAGTCAAGGCGTCCAACCTCCCGGCGCTCCTTTGGACCCGAAGAAGCGCTCGGTTAAAGACGCGTCCACCTCTCCGGGGGCCGCATGGATCACCTCCCCACGGCCCGAGGACGTGGGGCTCGCGTAGTTCTGTCCCTCCCTCCGGCCCCCTGAGGAATTCGATTCTGTTTCCTTCCCTCCCAGATTTCAGCCCCACGAAGCTTCCCACTCCTTCTGCAGCGGCTCAGACACGGGGTCCGCTCCTCACCTGTGCGCAGACGACCAGAGGAAGGCGACTGGCGCTGCCGCAGTGCCAGCCGGCAGCCAGAGCGCCAGGGGCTCCTGCGGAGGCGGGGCGGGGACGGGGCGGGGCGGGGCTTCCGTGTCCTGGGCCCGCCCCCTGGTCCTGGCCGAGCACCTCTTCACCTTCTTTCTTCTAGTTCACCATCATGCGGAGTGGGAGCGGGGTGGTTTGGGAGCCGCAGCGGGGCCTTGGCTCTTCATTAGTGATCCCGCCCGGGCCTACCTGGAGAAAGTGGGGCGGGGGTGATGTCTCCTACCTGCTGCCCTCTTTGATGTCAAGGCCAAGAGTCTTTTGACTTATCTGTTAGTTTCCTCCACTGTTACCCCAAGCCTCAGTGGAGGGGAAGTGGGGTCAGGGCAGGGCAGAGACTAGGCGCTCTGTGGGTGTACTCCATCTTTCCGTGACGTTGAGGACACCTGTAAACACCTGTAATGGTGAGGGTGAGACACCTAAGCAGACTGGTCCCTGGGTCACTTGGACCAGGAGAGCAAAGTAATACAGAGTCCTTCTCTCTCAGGTAGTTTAGCAGAACTGCCTTCACTATGCCCAGGGACATTCTCACTAGTTACTGAGCAATGCTCTCCCTCACTGCATTTTATAGGACACAATTCAGTCCAAGCACTTCTTGGAAGAGGCCATAGGAAAAATGACAAAAATGCAGCCATTCACATGCTCCAGGAGTCTGTTTTTAATGCACCAGCAGGTAGCCTTGTGGCCCCTCTGAGTGACCCCCAAGGACTCTTGGAATGATCCCAGCAAGATGCATAAGCAGGCTTCTGTTGAATCATCCCTTTTTGTGGCTCTTGAATTTTTGAAAGGAATTGCTGAGACCTCAACTATGTCCTTGGGAGCTGGGTCCTGTGCACCACTAGTTTTCTGTCCTATGCAGTTAGGGCCAAACACTTCACGAGACAAAAGGGCCTTCAGAGAACAGTACCCCTCTTTTTTGAGACCTTTGAGCCCAGAGAGTCCCAAGCTGGATGTGTGTATGTGGGTGCACACACACACACAAACATGCAAGGGTACCAGTCATTCACCCTAAGTCTGATGGACATGGACTGTTGAACAGGATTTGTACAGAGTCTAGAGTAGGGCATTCAGTAAATACTTGCTGAATTCCAAGGCTTCTTTTCATTGAAAGCTGTGCATCAATGAAACACAAGGCTTAGGACTGAAAGATGAAGGACTCTCTGCACCCAGGGGGTCATAAACCCACAAACAGCTGCTGATGCTGCACCTAGACCTGGGGTCAACACTGGCTCAAAGGGATGAATAACTGACCTTAACATCCCCTAGGGTTTCCCAGCAGCTGAGAAGAGTTTCCTGGGCCTAAAACTTTGATATCTTTAAATTAGACTTTTTAAACCGAGCAATAGCAAAGCTAAAACTATCTGTGAATGACTATCATCAAAAAAGAGCACAAAAACAAATGTTGGTGAGGATGTGGAGAAAGGGGAACCCTCATACATTGTTGATAGGAATGTAAACTGGTGTAGCTACTGTGGAAAACAGTATGGGGGTTCCTCAAAAAAAACCCTAAAAGCTCTATAAGATCCAGCAGTTCCCCTAAGTTGGAAAAGATACATCCACTCCAATGTTCATAGCAGCACTATTTATAATAACCAAGATATGGAAGCTACCTTAGTGTCCATCAGCAGATGAATGGTTAAGGAAACTGTGATGTATATGTGTGTGTGTATAATATTACCCATAAAAAGAACAAAAATTTGCCATTTGGAACAACATGGATGAACTTGGAGGGCATTGTGGTTAGTGAAATAAGTCAGAAAGTACTGTTTGATATCACTTATATATGAAATCTAAAAATACAACAAACTAGTGAATATAACAACACCACCAAAAAAGATCTATGATGCTCCGTCTTGGAGAAGCTGTTGGGGAAACAGGCCTTTTTGAAGCTTCTGGGATGTGACATTCCCTGGTTTTGTTCCCACCTCCTAGAAGCTCTGCTAGTTTGTGCTCTTCTCCCAGGAGTTCCTCAAGAAGTAGTCCTGGGCCCTCTTTTCTCCTCCCTCTGTACTCTCTTCCTAGGTAATCTCATCCATGCCCACAACTTCTCTTCTATTCACAAAAGCCCCTCCAATACACGTCTCCTGCTTAGGATTCCCTCCTTGAGCTGTAGACTTAGAGAACTGGCTGTTTGACTTCTTTGGATGTCTTAAAAGGCATCTCAGTTTATGAGGCTTCAAGCTGAATTCCTTATCTTCTCCCACCAGATCATCACCTCCTCCAAAATGTTCTCATTTCAGTGGATGCCACTCCTGCTCATCCACCTGGGCAAGCTAGCAACCTGAGGGTTGTCTTAGATAATCTTTCCCTCATTCCTCATAATCACCCACTAATTACTGTGGATATTAACCTCTTAATTATCTCTGCAATATGTACTCTACCTCCAACACCACCACAGTCTGAGCAAGGGTTTCCCAGTCTTTGGCACTATTTGTATTTCAGGCCAGATAATCCTTTGTTGTGGGGGCAGTTCTATGTATCATGACTTAGTAACATCCCTGATCTTCACCCACTAAATGCCAGTGACATCCCTCCACATGTAGTGGAACAACCAAAAATGTCTCCAGACATTGCCAAGTGTTTTCTGAGGGGTAAAATTTCTCAATTTGAGAACCACTGGTCTAAGCTACCATTGTCTCTCTCCTGGATGTGGGCAGTGGTCTCACTTTCTTCCTTTCTGATAATTTTCCCATTGCTATCACCCTCCTCTTTTCAAAAGACAAGTCTCACTGTGTCAGCCCCGTCCTTAACAGACACTTCTGTGCCATCCATTTCTCAACCAATACAGACTCAAATCCTCAGTGTAACCTAGGAGGTCCTGCACTGTCTGGTCCCAACCTTCCTTTCTCTGCTTCTTTTAGTCTCATCCTTCTTCTTACTTTATGCCCTGAGGGCATGCCAGCTTTCTTTCAGTTTTTTAAATTTGTTAATTTGGCTGTACTGAGTCTTAGTTGTGGCATATGGGATCTTTAGTTGCAGTGTGTAACCTTTAGTTGTGGCATGTGGAATCTAGTTCCCTGCCCAGGGATTGAACCTGGGCCCCCTGCATTGAGAATGTGGTCTTAGCCATTGGCCCACCAGGAAAGTCTCCAGTTTTGCAAATATATTTCCTCCTGCCGTAGGCCAGTTGCACATAATTTCCTTTGCCTTTGCCTAAGGGACGGGGTAGTGTCTGCCTCTTCTTTTACTTTTCTCTAACTAACTCTGGTTTATACTTTCATTCTCAGCTCAGTCACATCCATCCTTCAGTTACATGCTCCCTCAGTGGGCTTTCCTTTCCTTAAGCTGTGATTTCATTATGGCAGTTGTGGAGCAGGTGACACCTGTTGCCTCCCACCAGGAGCAGCAGTAACAGGGTGTCAATCCACTGCATGGTTTGCAGTTGTCAGGGTCGCCAAGAAAGAGAGAACTTACACAGCCTCTGGATGGAATAACACTTTCCCCCCATAAAGAGACAGAGCAAGAGCAGCTTCAACACCCAGCATCCATCCCCTGTGGTCAGCAGGTCTCACTCCACAGCCCAGAGTAAGACAGGGAGATGGTGTGTGAACCCCTATTCTGCTGCAGGTGAAGGACACCCCTTCCCCATATGGGTTGAAATTCAAAAAATTGGGGACATGCCTGAGGGACAATGAGCCACATGCTCAAGCAGAACAAAAAAGTGCACATCAAACCTGGAACAGGGGAAGATGTTCCAAAGCAAAGAAGTATGGCTGGTACAGGCTGTAGGGCTTTTTCTCTCTTTGTAAGGAAGTGTTCCAAGCCCAGGGCAACCCTTCCAGGCAGGAGGCAGGAAGCTGCATATGACTGCCTTTCCCAACAATGATTTCTGATGAGTCTGTCTCTGCCTACTAGATGGTAAATCCCATGCAAGTAAAAACCATGCTATTTTTACTCACCATGGTGTTCTTAGTGTCTACCACAGTCAAGCAGCTAGTAAGTTCTCAACAAATATAAGTCAAGTGGACAGGATGCTGTCTTACAAATGGAGGATATTAACCCTTTGACTATCTTATATGACACATACTTTCCCCCAGTTTTCCATTTAAGACTCAGCAGTTTTACAAGCTACTGCTGTTCTTTCTGACTGCATGTTGCAGCTTGAAGTCTTTGAGTTGAACAAAGCATATCTAATTGGAGATAGTTCATAGTTGCTCCTAGACCAGAAGGACAACTGGGTTATCCAAAGGAGTGTTAAACTGATACTTAGGAAACCTGACTTCTTAGTCTCAGCTCTAATTACCAGCAGGTACATGACCCTGAACACATTTCTAGACTTCCTGGATCCTCAGGTTGTTGGTTGGTTTTTTTTTCACCTGTGAAATGGAGACAGTAGTTAGCATCTGTCTATGATTCCATTATTTTTGAAAGTTTAAGGCTAGAGATATACATCATTAGTGGATGTGAGTGGTTGGAGTTTGGAGAGAGACTAGAGATGACCAGGAGTAAAGGTCTAATAATGGAGCCTCAGGGTGGAAGCCAAATTGCCAGAGGTCGTGAAGAGTGGTTAAGGAGGAAGTGGAGCAGGTGTGTGTGTGTGCATGTGTGTGTGGGCATATGCGCCAGATGACCTTAATTCCTGCTCTCTTCTAAAGCAGTCCTCACCTTCACTGTTTGAACCAAACTTTAAATCCCACTGAAATTCATCACCTCATGTTTCTTAATGTCCTTTTGCTGCTCTAATGGATTAAATAAAGCAAAAGAAGCAAACAGTTTTTTTTTGAACTTATGGTATGTAACATTTTTATGTAGATGATTTAGAGCATATATAATAAACTTCCCTGGTGGCTCAGATGGTAAAGCGTCTGCCTACAATGTGGAGGACCCAGGTTCGATCCCTGGGTTGGGAAGATCCTCTGGAGAAGGAAATGGCAACCCAATCCAGTACTCTTGCCTGGAAAATCCCATGGATGGAGGAGCCTGGTAGGCTACAGTCCATGGGATTGCAAAGAGTCGGACATACACACACACACACACACACATATATATATATATATAGAGAGAGAGAGAGAGAGAGAGAGTTGGAGTTATTGTGAGGAATTGGCTCATGTGGTTATGAGGCTGAGAAGTCCCAGGATCTGCTGTTTTTGACAAGCTAGAAACCCAGGAGAACCAATGCTGTACTTCTAGTCTGAGGCTGAAGGCCTGAGAACCAGGAGAGCTGATGGTATAATTTCAGTGCTTCAGTTTGAGTCCATGTCTGAAGATAGGAGAAGACTAAGGTCCCAGCTCTAAGATAGTCAGGCAGAAAGTACACTGTCCCCATCCTGCCAGTATTTGTTTAAGCAGATGAGCATTTGAAGATCCAGTCAAGCTAACACATAAAATTAACCATTATGAAATCCAATTGCCTCTTCTTGAATTTTATGATTCTGGTCCTGGATCCAAGACTTGCCCGAGTGGTATCATATCTTAATGCCTTGCATTAAGAGTTCTGGGCTAGAAAAACCTCATTCCAACATGTTTTTGTGGAAGACATTCAGGAAGATTGACAAATGTGCTTTGGGACAATGGCTCTAGAATCTCATTTATAAGAGAGAAAAGCAATTTAGAACCAGATGGGTGAAATTAAAACTTAAGGTCAGTACATGATTCCAGGTGATTTGGAGGCTCAGAAGATGAATAAATCCTTCCCCTGCAGTAGCTCACTGCTAGTCTCCAACCTCCTACAGCTGCTCCAGTGCCAGACCTTACTGAATGCCCCAGCTTTCGTGCAACACCTTCTACCCCTTTGACCCTTCTTTCTTTCTAGACTTATAAGCCCACTCAGTGGACCAGCCCAGTATATTCCGCCTCACAATTGCCTCCACGCCACTTCCATTTTCCATTCATTTAAAAAATTTAACTTAGTCGTCTCGTGTTCCAAGCACTGTTCTAGGTGCCAGGTCTGGGCAGGAGATGAGTGATACCTGGGGGACTGAGTTCATTCCTGTCCTTCACCCCCCATTCCAGCTCTCTTATCACTGGTTCAGACTTTTTCACAGCCTCCAAGGATCTGCCCCACCTTCCCCTCTTAACCATCTTAGTTAGTTTTCACTTTTTTTTTTTTTCAATTATGGACCCTTTTTGCAGTCTGGTGAAGCTGATGGACATTCTCAAAATCATTTTTTTTTAAATGTATAAAAAGAAACACATAGAATTGCAAAGAAATCTTTATGTTAAAATGCATTTTTTAAATGTTTTGAAAATCAGATTTGTGTTGTATGTACTTCTTTATTAACTCATTAAGTCATGAGGTCCAGTAGCAGATCTAATGCCTGGTTTAATTTCAAAGTGTGATGAGTGTAAAAGGATATTGAAGGACGTCTACCACAATGGTAATGTGACATGAAAATATCTGTGATTTCTATTGGTGACAAAATCACAGGTCTCGCCAATACCATTATGCTTTGTTGACCGTATTCATAATTGAAGGAAGCACTCTGTTTCCTGAAGATAAAAAAGTACCCCCCTGCCCCATGCAAGGATGTAAGCCCCCTGAGTTTTGTCTGTGAACTCCAGTTTAAGAACCTGCTGGATGATTCTTATAGCACAACTGTGGGTTTCTGGCTTAAAATCTTTTGATGACTCATTCATTCAACAATCAATTCTCATTGCCTACTGAAATGTCTATCAGCCTGGCATTCAAAGATCTGCTTCTGCCAATTAATTTTTTTCTGCCTTAAAAAATTTACGAATATTGTATATACTGTTCTTTTGCCACTTGCCTTTTTCATTCGAAAGCTTTTCCCCCCTGAGATTTACCTATGTTGTTCTCTATTTTGTTGCTGTTGTTTGTGGATAAGTTATCCCTGACTCTTTGCGACCCCATACCCAGTAGCATGCCAGGCTCCTCTGTTCTTCACTGTCTCCTGGGGTTTGCTCAAATTTATATCCATTGAGTCAGTGATGCTATCTAATCATGGTAGTTAAAACCCATGAAAAATAAAACCTCTTTGGGGTCTGAGGAACTTGTGTTCTAGGCCAGTTCTACCTGAGTCATAGACTGGCACATACTAAACCTCCCTTAGACTTGGGCCCTGTCTATGCCAGGGACTGGGCAGGCATGGGCAGCCCAGGCAAAACCTTTCAGGTGGGATAAGATTTATAAACAAGTGCTTCACTTGTCCCTTTAGGCACCAATTTTGATTGCAATCTCTTTCCATTTTTTAATCACCTGATTTAGGGGAATGAAATTCTACACTGTTGGTTGGAATATGCCTAACTTCCTTCTTCACTTGACCAGCTTTAAATTGTCTTTTTTTCCACCTGATTGGCTCCTACATTATTCTCATAGTTTTCTTGTTTGGCTATCAGCCACAGTTCTATTGTTATTTTATTAACAGTCCTCTCTACAATGTGCCTTTGTTTACAATTACAGCTAATTTTTTAAAAAGAATTCCTCCTTTTTACTTAAAAATTTTTGTTGTCCTTTTTAACTTCTTGAGGAGAATGGTTAGCTTATTATTTTGTAAAATTCCTGTCTTCTATATATATACCTGAGATTACATTCCAAGGCTACGCTCTTGACTTCAAATGCCACTTCAGCTACATTCCACAAATTTTCATAAAGAACATTTTTGTTATTATTCAGCTCTAAATATTTTGTGATTTATGTTATGATATTCTTTGACCCCTTGATTTTTTTAAAATGTCTTTTCTTAGTTTCCAAAAGTATGAGGTATGGGAGCAAAAGTTTTCTTTTTTTAAACTTTTGATTTTGTATTGGGTTATAGCAGCTTAACAATGCTGTGATAGTTTCAGGTGAACAGCAAAGAGACTCAGCCGTACATATACATGTATCCATTCTCCCCCAAATTCCCTGGGAGCAAAATTTTTATAATTGATTTAGAGTTATATTGTACTATAGTTAGTGAGTTTAGTGTGTGTGATAGTTTTAATATTGCCTGCTTTAATATTGCCTTTGTGGTCATGTACTTTGTCAAACGTGTAGCTAATTTATTGGACTCCCAGTGGCACTAGTGGTAAAGAACCTGCCTGCCAATGCAGGAGACATAAGAGACACAGGTTTGATCCCTGGGTCAGGTAGATCCCCTGGAGCAGAGCATGGCAATCCATTCCAGTATTCTTGCTTAGAGAGTTCCATGGACAGAGGAGTCTGGCAAACTACAGTGCATGGGGTTGCAAAGAGTCAGACATGACTGAAGCAACCTAGCATAAATAGACTAATGCTTTTAGGATTCAGTTTGAAAATGTGTTTATATGCATAACATTCCTGGTTTTGGAGTACAGTTTTAAGTTTTAGCCAATGAGCAGTCCAGTGACTGCCTACCACAGTAGAACCAGAACCGTTCCAGCAACTTCTACTGCTCTTTTGTAGCCAAACTCTCCCCTCGCCACCGAAGCACCTGACAATCTCTAATCTGTTTTCTGCTCCTTTCATTTCACTTTCTCTAGAATGTCATGTAAATAAAATCATGAACTATGTGACTTTTTAAGTCCGACGACTTTTATTTAGCATAGTGCATTTGAAGTTCATCCACGTTGTTGCATGCGTCAATAATTCATTCATTTTTATTGCCGGATTGTATTTCATTGTATGGATATACCACAGTCTGTTTATCCATTCACCAGCTGAAGGACATTTGTAAGATTTTCAGTAACACTGTATGTTTTAAGTTATTGGGAGTAGAAGATGATATATGTCCATTATATGAAGCTTTTTGTGTTGTTCAAATTTTCTATAGACTTAGAAAAACGTCGTCTGTTGGGTCTATCACTTTCTGGGAGTGATATTTTAAAACCTCCCACTGTGAGAGTATGTTTGCTGTTGTCTCCTTATAACCCCTGTGGTGTTTTATTTTTATATTGAGAAGCCTATGCTGCTAGTTAAGGCTATGGTTTTTCCAGTAGTCATGTATGGATGTGAGAGTTGGACTATAAAGAAAGCTGAGCACCGAAGAATTGATGCTTTTGAACTGTGGTGTTGGAGAAGGCTCTTGAGAGTCCCTTGGACTGCAAGGAGATCCAACCAGTCCATCCGAAAGGAAATCAGTCCTGAGTGTTCATTGGAAGGACTGATGTTGGAGCTGAAACTCCAATATTTTGGCCACCTGATGCAAAGAGCTGACTCATTTAAAAAGACCTTAATGTTGGAAAAGATTGAAGGCAGGAGGAGAAGGGGATGACAGAGGATGAGATGGTTGGATGGCATCACCGACTCACTGGACATGGGTTTGGGTGGACTCCCGGAATTGGTGATGGACAGGGAGGCCTGGCATGCTGCGATTCATGGGGTGGCAAAGAGTCGGACATGACTGAGCACCTGAACTGAACTGAACTGATGCTGTTAGTTTCATACAGGTACAGGCTTGTTATATCTTCCAGGTGACTTGTTCCTGTTACCATTAAGCAAAATTCCTCTTTATTCCTAATAATGTTTACTGTCTTAAAGTCCTTCCTATCAAGTATGAAGATTGCCATGCCCTTTGCTCCGACCCAGATACATTCCCCGCCTTCGCTTCTCTGCTCTGGCCCACAGACTGCATCACCCAAGCTCCCTTGCCAGCTGCCTTGTGGTTAGGTCGCCAGTGGGAGGCAGGAGTTGTAAGAATGGAGAAGAGAGAGGTCAAGTATTTCTTGTTCCACCCTCCTCTATCTAAGCTACATTATCTGGTGGAAGCCATGTTCGTCCATGGCTGATGGAGATCTCTCCTTGGGGTTCAAGCGTACTCTGAGGTCTGACAAAACTTCTTCCTCCTGTCATTTCTAGCCTGAGAGTGGCAACAGCTTCTCTCTGTTTTTCTTGCCTATTTATTTCCTGAATCCCACCTCCCTACATGGATTGTCCCTAAACCATCTTATCTGGATTCTGCTGGGATGCAGGTTTTATGTACCTCTTAAAACCACTCCATGTTTAAGGTAAATTTGTAACTGCTGATACGTGTTTATTTATTTTCTATCATCTTATTTAGTGATCTTCACTTTCTGTGCTTCATCTCTTTGTCTTTGCTTCTTGTTTCCCTCTTTCCTGCCTTTCCAAATTGAGTTTTCTTTATTCTCTTGTTTTCCATTCACCAGTTTTGAATATATACATTCTATTTTTATTCTTTTGTTGGTTACTGTGATGTAGTAAGAAATATATATTTGGTCCCTGCTCTTGGTTCCTGACACAGAGTTCCTAAATCCCTTGAAAGTTCCTAGGTGATAGAAACATCTTTTGTTCTAATGAGGCAAGTCTTGCTAGACTCATGGATGGCTGGTCACCAGAAAGGTCAAACTTGACTAGAAGGTTGGAATTTTCACCCCCTGCCATTCTCCTGGGAGGAGAGGGAACTGCAGATTGAGTTAATCATCAATCATAGGGACTTCTCTGGTGGCTCATTGGTAAAGAATCCACCTGCCACTGCAGGAGACACAGGTTTGATCCCTGCTCCAGGATCCACACACTGCAACTAGAGAAAAGCCCACACAGCAGCGAAGACCCAGCACAGCCAAAATTAATTAATTAAAAAAAGAATGAGTTGGCAAACATACCCATGTGCTAGGAGGGTGGCTCATCCCAATTCCACTGCCACTGGAACATTTCTGGTTCTCACCATATGTACTTCTTTATCTGACTGTTCTGTATCCATTATTATATCTTTCATAGTAAATTGATGTGTTTCCCTATAGCAAATTATTAAACCTGAGGAGGAGGTTGTGGGAACCCCCAATTAGTAGCCAAGTAAATCAGAGAACTTTGGATGACAGCCAGCCTGAGACTGTGATTGGCATCTGAAGTAGGGGCAGTCTTGTAGGACTGAGCCCTTAACCTATGTAATCGACACTAACTCCAGGTAGTTAGCATCATAATTGAACTCTGGGACATCCAGACAATACCTGGAGAACTGAAGAATTAGTGTTGAGACAAAACTTGCACACATTTGGGGTCAGAAGTGTTGAGATCAGAGGAAAAATGTTCTTTCCTTCCTTTTAGTTACTCTTTTGTCTTTAACGTGTATACTCTGCTGTGTAAAATATATGCTTGATGAAGATAATCTGTATCTTTATTTTACTCCCAAAGAGTACACAATCTGTAAAATGCAATCACTCTGATCCCCTCTCCCATCTGCCCCTTTTGTTGCGATTTATCCATTGTGTTAGTTTACTCAGGTTGCCATAACAAAATATGACACATTGTTTGTTGTCATGCTTAATCACTCAGTCATGTCTGACTCTTTGTGACTCCATGGCCTGTAGTCTGCCAGGCTCCTCAGTCCATGGGATTCTCCAGGCAAGAAGACTGGAGTGAGTGGCCATTTCCTTCTACAGGGGGCCCTCCTGAACCATGGATCGAACCTAAGCACATTCTTTTTTTTTTTGGCCACACGGCATGTGCAAACTTCGTTTCTCAACCAGGGATTGAACTCGTGACTCTTGCAGTGAAAGCATGGAGTCTTAACCACTGGACCACCAGGAAAGCCCCAAATTGGGTGGTTTAAACACAGGAATTTATTTTCTCACAGTTTTGGAGGCAAGAAGTCCAAGATCAAGGTGCTGTCAGGGTTGGTTTCTGGTGAGAACTCTCTTCCTGGCTTACAGATGATCACCTTCTCTCTGTGTCCTCTCATGGCCTTCCCTGCATGTATGAGAGAAAGAGAGAGAAGGGTCTGGTGTCTCTTCCTCTTCTTATAATATACATTTGGATAGTTTATCATTTGGTAAGTGAATTTTTCAAGGCAACTGAGAGGTGACTGAAATGAACATTTCTATGGAGAGATCTGGTCTCACTTGATTTCATGAAACAGTCCCCAAATAATAATAACCATGAAATGTATACACACGTATACTCTAGCACCCACACTTTAAAAATACAAAAGCAGAACTTGTCACGTAAGAATTTTCCCCATTAGCCCCATATCCACATATTCACTCCGAGAAATTATTACTCCAGTTTTCCCCAGGGTGAGTCTGGGATCCATGTGGAGGTTTATGAAAATTTGAGTACATCATGCAAAATGCCGGGCTGGATGAAACACAAGCTGGAATCAAGATTGTTGGGAGAAATATCAATAACCTCAGATACACAGATGACACCACCCTTATGGCAGAAAGCAAAGAAGAACTAAAGAGCCTACTGAGGAAAGTGAAAGAGGAGAGTGAAAAAGTTGGCTTAAAACTCAACATCCAAAAAACTTAGATCATGGCATCCAGTCCCATTACTTCATGGCAAATAGATGGGGAAACAATGGTAACAGTGAGAGACTTTATTTTTTGGGGCTCCAAAATCACTGCAGATGGTGACTGCAGCCGTGAAATTAAAAGACACTTGCTCCTTGGAAGAAAAGCTATGACCAAACTAGACAGCATATTAAAAAGCAGAGACATTACTTTACCAACAAAGATCCATCTAGTCAAAGCTATGGTTTTTCCAGTGGTCATGTATGGATGTGAGAGTTGGACTATAAAGAAAGCTGAGCGCTGAAGAATTGATGCTTTTGAACCGTGGTGTTGGAGAAGACTCTTGAGAATCCCTTGGACTGCACGGAGATCCAACCAGTCCATCCTAAAGGAGATCAGTCCTGAATATTCACTGGAAAGCCTGATGCTGAAGGTGAAACTCCAGTACTTTGGCCACCTGATGCAAAGAGCTGACTCATTGGAAAAGACCCTGATTCTGGGAAAGATTGAAGGCAGGAGAAGAGGACGACAGGATGAGATGGTTGTATGGCATCACTGACTCAATGGACATGAGTTTGAGTATGCTCAGGGAGTTGGTGATGGACAGGGAGGCCTGGCGTGCTGCAGTCTGTGGGGTTGCAAAGAGTCGGACACGACTGAGCGAATGAGCTGAACTGAATAAAGGAAAGGAAAAATGAAAGAATAAGAGAAATTGGGAATTCTCTGATGGTCCAGTGGTTAGGACTCGACACTTTCATCCTTGTGGCCCAGATTCAGTCCCTGGTTGGGGAACTAAGATCCTGCAAGCTGAGCAACATGGCCAGAAAAGAAAAATCAAAGGACCAAAAAAAAAAAAAAGAGCAGAATGGATGAACTGCCCCATTGGATTCATTTCTGTCAACGATTGTTTTGTCTCTTTCTAAAATGAACATATTTCTGTAAGGAAGAAAACAGATTTTAATGGAAGAATAAAGCAATCCCTTGTGCTTGCTCCTCAAGGCCTGGCTTCCTCACCTTGCACTCCCCCGAGTAACTCCCCAGGGGGTGCTCTAAGCCCTTAAATGTACTCTCTTTGCTGTAACATTAAGGAGAGACAGTAAAACTCATTATTCCCCTTTTGGAGAAAATAATTTTTTTTTTCATTTTGGTTCACCATTTTTTAACATCTTTCTAGCCTCCTTGGGTAGTGAGGGAATGGGGAAATTTGCAAAAATGTTACGCAAAAGATTTTCTTTCCCTGAGATTTTACGAATTTGAAGAATGCAAATAATTGATTCATTCTCGTATGCTAAGTCTGCAGCCCTGTGTCCCTGACCTTTCTAGGTACTCTCAGAGTATTTTGCTATATCAGAGGCCCAAATAAGCACAGCTAAAGGTTTTATCAGTGTTACCAGTACTACTAGATACGATGGGGATGTGTGTCGTTAACATGACTCAGCTCAGGAGTTCCCACCTCCTTAGGTACAATCATAGGGTTTCCACCACTGTGGGTGTCCAGGATCTCAGCCAGGTTTACATTTTCCTGGGGTATTCCTGGGTGGAGTTGAATGTGACAGGGCACTCAGATAGGGACAGAACCAAGTCCCATTGCAGTGATGGGTTTTGCTTCTTTGAGAAATCACCGGGTGAAGAGCTAAGGCATCCAAGGTGAGATTCTGACCTGAAAAAAGGAAAACTGGAGAAGGTGGAATGTTCAGCTGGTGAGACCTCAGGCTTCTGATGGTGCCTCTCACAATGGTCCTGCCCAACACAGCTGCACGGGATGCCATTCACATGGACTTCAGCCTTGAGGTCGTGCAGCATGCAACCTACACAACCAAACGCAGTGACCTGGGCTTGACTGGACTCGCAGGCTTCCCTTCAGTCTCTGCTTCTTTCCTGTTTGTGTCCATAACTTCTACAGGGTCAACTTCCAAGCTTGGAGATCCATGTGTCTACCTCCTTGAGCTGCTCAAACAGTCCTTGTGGGACTGTTGGAAGACACAATTCTTCATGCCTTTAGGAACTCTGAACAGGTTTTGGATGCTAATGACTTTGTCTCCCATAATGATGGGCTGTCAAGATTGTTGCTTAGGGGCTTCCCTGGTGACTCAGTGGTAAAGAATCCCCCTTGCAATGCAGGAGACATGGGTTTGAAGCCTGGTCCGAGAGGATCCCACAATGCCGTGGAGCAGCTGAGCCCGTATGCCACAACTATTGCACCTGTGCTCTAGAGCCCAGGAACTGCAACTGCTGAGCCCGTGTGCCACAACTACTGAAGCCCCTGCACCTCGAGCCTGTGCTCCACAACAAGGGAAGCCACCACAATGAGAAGCCCACGCACCACGATGAGAAGGTAGCCCTTGTTCATCACAACTAGAGAGAAAACCTGCACGGCAATGAGGAGACAACACAGCAAAAAATTAATAAATAGAATTATAAGAAAGGATGGAGGAAATCATTTTTAAAAATTATTGTATCAATATGTATATTTAAACAAACATATAAATATAGAAAATATCTATTAGTATATAATACATATGGGGCTTCCCTGGTGGCTCAGATGGTAAAGAATCTGCCTGCAATTCAGGAGACCTGGGTTCAATCTCTGGGTTGGGAAGATCACCTGGAGGAGGGCATGGCAACCCATCCCAGTACTTTTGCCTGGAGAATCCCCATGGACAGAGGAGCCTGACAGGCTACAGTCCCTGGGGTTGCAAAGAGTTGGACACGACTGAGTGACTAAGCACAGCACAGTCATATGTGTATATTATAACATGTGTATTTTATAATACACATATAATATGTGTATATATATGAATTCATGAATATAAGCCTAGAGTTTGTGTCTAGGGCTAAGAGAGGCATAGGTAGGAACACCCGAGGGTAGGTGCTATGACTAGTCTCTTTTTATAAACATTACAGCTTAGAGAGACATAATGATTTGGCCAAGAGCCCCCTAATGTGTGATAAAGGTAATTCCTAGTTTGTCTGACCCCATTATGGTGAAACTGTTCTGCCTGATTAGTGATTTCTAGTGAGGGAGGAGAGTAAAATGAGCTTATTGAAGTATACTTTACATACAGTAAAATGCACAAGTCTTAAATGTTTAGTTCAATGAATTTGGAATGTGTAAACACCACGTAGTTCAAGATATAGAACATACTCTCACTCCAGAATGTTTCATCACACCCCCTCCCAGGGCTCATCACTGTCCTGATGTCTGTCATCATGAAGAAGTTTTGCATGCTTCTGAACTTCATAGAAAAGGAACGGCACGGTACGTACAGACCCCCAAGCGTGGCTTCTTACTCTAGGTGGTGGGTGTGTGTGCTAGTGCATGCTCCTGGGCTGCTGAGTCTTGTTTGCCCTTCTTGGTGACACATTGAATATAAAGCCAGAAATGAACAACACACAGTGTGAATGGATGAGCTGAGTCACAGATGTTCGGTAGATCTTTAATAGCTGAGTTTGGGGTGAGGCAACATCTCAAGTGAATTGGCTACATTTATATTTGTTTCAAGCACAATAATGAAAATTATTGCCTGAGTAAGGTTTATCTGTGTTTAATAACTTCCATTCTTTAATTGCATTAGATGTTCATTTGGAAACAAAATGAATTCCATTGGAAAAGCACTGCTTGAGAAAATGCTTTATCCCACTTGACCATAATGCAGACAGTAATGAGTATTGAAATCTCAAGTTTTTAAAGGCTGGGGGCCATCCTCTATACTTCTGTTTCTTTATAGCACTGTGCTGGGTAGAAACACACCCAAAGGAAAAAGAGAACTGCTAGCTACTGGCCTTGAACTAGGCAGGAAGAGTCTTGCTTTTCCCCTTTCTTTTCTCTCCTCTTTCATTAGTGTTACCATAAGTGTTGGCACAGGCAGAAAAAAGAAAGGCTTCACGTCCTGCAAGCCATCTCCTTCTTTGTTTCTTAAAGGCAGCGTAACTAGGCGATACTGATTCAGGCATTGCTATTTCCTATTCGTGTGGCTTTAGGCAGGTGACACCCTTTCTGTGCCTCCAGTTCCTCAGCTAGAAACTGTGATGAACATTGGGGTGTGCAGATATCTTTTTGAATTAGACTTTTCACCTTTTCCGGATATATGCCCATGGCCCAGGAGTGTAATTACTGGATCATATGGTAGCTCTATTCTTAGTTTTAAAAGGAACCTCCTTATGTTCTCCATAGTGGCTGTTACCAGTTTACATTCCCACCAACAGTGTACAAGGGTACCCTTTCCTCCAAATGTTCTCCAGAATTTGTTGATAACGTTTTCTTTTCTCCAGTTTACTTTATTGTAAGAATACAGTAAATAATACATATAATATACAAAATATGTGTTAACTGTTTGTGTTATTGGTAAGGCTTCTGGTCAACAGTAGGCTATTAGAAGTTAAGTTTTGGGGGTCAAAAGTTATATGCAGAATTTTGACCGTGTGAGGGTTGGCGTCCTTAACCCCCATGTTATTCAGGAGTCAACTGTATATAAATACTATAGGATATAGGCTCTCCAAATGTAGGAATTTTAGTTTTGTTCACTAATGTAAACCAAGAACAATGCCTAGGACAATGTATATATTCAATAAGTATTTATGATATGGGTGAAATTTAAAAGATTTGATAAGAATATGGATGGGGCTTTCAAAAGTAAGAATGTTCAGGACCTAAAAAGGTCTTAAAATAGCTCAGATGAGTTTTTGGATATGATCAGGGGTGCTGGTTATGTTATATGTTGATGAGAGAACTTTGATAGATTCTTTGGGCTCCAGCTGATGATATGAAGGAGATAAAATTCAGAGGTGAATGAACCATATTTCATCAAAACCTTTCTCATGTTCTTCTATTTTAAAATTCCTCTGCCTCCTATTGTTATTTTTAGATGAGAGCTAAATGCATTCATTTGAATAATGTAATTTAAAAATGATTCTGGAGCAAAATCAGGAAGTAGTAGTCTGCTAAACTATACTCAACTTAAAATTTTAATTTTGATTTTAAAATTTAGTTAATTAAACTAAATTTAATTCTTAGTTTTAATTGTGAAGTTTTCTGTTGTTTTTAAGTATACAAATGTCAAGCTCTAAAGCCATCACAGTTTAGATGGCATCAGTAATTATGCTGATAACCACAGATATTAGCATGAAATCAATACCAAAATAGATCAGACTATGGATAATGGGAATCAAAGAAGACAAGCAGTAGGACTAAATAAATGAATACGTTTTGGCTCTTTTTTCTTTGAGTTAGTTTTTATTTTGAAACTGTAAGCCAGAAATTGCTCTTCTGGTATAAGAAAAAATATGATGAGCCAAGCAAAGGTGTTTCTGGCTTTTGCAAAATGGATGAAAATATGAGATATGGGGAAATTAAAAGTTTTCCACAATTTATTTTTATAGCAAAGAAAGAATGTTGAAACCACATCCAAACATTGATAGTATTTTTGGTATCTTTTCATATTTTATTGACCATCGCAGTTTTTGTTTTGGCGAACTGGGAGTACATATAATTTATTCATTTTTTTCTATTAGGTTGCTCACGTTTTAAATAATTTTTTTTGAAAAGGTAGAAGATTAAACATAAATTTTGTATACAGAGACCCTCCACCTGCTGGGGTTTTAGAGGACTTGGCAGCACCATGTTATTTGTGGCAGGATCCAGGGATAGATGACCTGGCAGTGACAACACAGCTGTGACTTGTCTTAGTCTTGCCATCTGTGTTGTGGGGCACAGACTTCACAATCAAGGGCCAACCTTCTCAATGTCTGCGTGTTACAGAACCAAGCTTGGGTCAGTTCACCTGACGTAGAGCAAAGCCAATCTACTGATGTGGGGTTGTGGGGAAAATTATTGCAAAGTACCCAACAGGGGGCCAAGCAAGGAGAATGCGCAGCTCATGCTCAAAAGATCCAAACTCCCTGATGGCTTTCAGGCAAGGTTTTTTAAAGACAAAGTGAGTTGCAAGGTGCATGATCAGCTTGGGCACATCCTTCTGATTGGTTGGTGATGAGATAATGGCATGATGTTTTGGGAATCTCAGTTATCAACCTTCTGGTTCCAACTAGTCTGGTGTCTACCTACTGGTGGTCAGCATGCAGTTAGCTTCTTCCACCTGGTAGGGGTTTTAGTATCTGTAAAACAATGGAAGGATATAGGTCAGAATATTATCTAAAGGCCTTGAGGAGGAATGAAAAGTCCTTGAGTTTGTTTTATGGCTAAACTATTATTATCTTGCTTGCTTGACTGTTTTCCTTTATTTCTGCATTTTCTAACTTCTCTGAGAAATCAATTTTAAATTAAAATTGCTGTTTGGAATTTGAAAAAAGCTTCTCTACAAATAAGAGGTGGGGGACATGGTGGGGGGAGTGTGTCCCCAGAAAAGGGCCTGAAGGGTCTTGCTTGGTTTCCTGTGGATGCCAATGCACCAGAAGGAAAGTCTAGGCTCTGAGGACAAGCTGCATGAATGCTGCCACTCATGGAAGATGAATTCTGGCTGCTGCAGGAAGCCCACAAGGACATGTCCTGCCCTGACAGACTCACTTGAGCCACCATGGAGAGATGGCAAGTGCCCCTTCATCCAGAACACTTGCCTCTATGATGCTTCCTCAACCTGGGGCCTGGATCCAGAAGCTGGACCAGAGTGGGCACAGAGGGCTGCCTTGGACCTCCCCCTCTGCAAAGACAACTGTCAGCCCTCATGGAAAAACTGCTGTATCTGCTTCACCTGGAAGTGTGGCACACAATGTAACCAGTGTCCAGTGGGGCTTCCTGTCACCCCTTCGATTTCTGCTTCCCACACCTTCCATTCTACAATGAAATCAAGAGTGGCTCCTACACTGTAAGCCAACTGCAGCCAATGGAGAGGTCGCTGCACCCAGATGTGGTTTGTTCTGGCCCAAGGAGCCCCACAGAGGAGGTTCTATGCTGTGACATTGCACTGGGGCTGTGCCCTGTGGGGCTGGCATCTCCTGCGCACTCTGCCCCTGTTGGTGCTCAGCTAAGCTATTTCTACTATCTGCTACCTGGACATCCCAACTTGTTCAGCCCCACAGCAGCCACACCCTCAGTTTCTGCTCAGTTGTGGGGTCTCTGGCAGCCAATTTAAATAAATAGACACCCTTGTCACTCACACAGAAGTCTTGCAAAAGGATGTATGATGGCAAGTAATCCTCCTTCCAGTGACAACTGCATTTAATAGTTTCTTATAAAAATGGGATGAGAAAACCGTAGTTGAAAAATACACATGTACCCCAAAGTTCATTGCAGCACTATCTACAATAGCCAGGACATGGACGGAACCTAGATGTCCATCAACAAATGAATGGATAAAGAAGTTGTGGTTCAAATATACAGTGGAATATTAACCATAAAAATGAATGGAGCTGAGTCAGTTGTAGTGAGGTGGATGGACCTAGAGTCTGTCATACAGAGTGAAATAAGTCAGAAAGAGAAAAATAAATATCGTACATTTATGCATATGTATGGAATCTAGAAAAATGGTACTGATGAACCTATTTGCAGGGCAGGAATAGAGACGCAGATGTAGAGCATGGACTTGTGGACACAGCGAGGGAACGAGAGGGTGGGACGGATTGGGAGAGTAGTACTGACATATTTAGACTGCCATATGTGAAATAGGTAACTAGTAGGAAGCTGCTGTGTAATAGGGGGAGCTCAGTCAGTGCTCTGTGATGAACTAGAGGGGTGGGAGGGAGGCTCTAGAGGGAGGGGTTATATGTATACTTATAGCTGATTCATGTTGTTGTATAGCAGAAACCAACACAACATTGTAAAGCAATTATCCTCTAACTAAAAATAAAAATAAATTAAAAAAATGGAATATTGAAAATTCCCTGGCAGTCCAGTGGTTAGGACTCTGTGCGTTCTCTGTAGAGGGCATGGGTTCAATTCCTGGTCAGGGAGCTAAGATCTTGCAAGCTGTATGATGCAAGCTGTATGATGGTTTTTAAAAAAACCACAAAAGACAAAAAAATAGAAATGTTGTTTTGAAAAAATTTCAGATTTTGCCGAGAATTTAATATTTCTGTCTTCTTTTGACTCAGTATTTAAAGTCTTTTCTCTGCAGAAAGCATGTCTTCGTTTGCTTTACTATTTTTGAGTTTAGTGAAGCGTAATTTTTTAAATGAAAAATTGGAGTAAATTGTGATGTCTATTTAGGAAGGAAAAAAACTGCCCTAGGATGCAGAGAAGTTCAAGAAAAGATGGCCAGTAGTGATCATATTTCTCCTCTGGGCTTTGACATGGACTTTATTTGGAGGTCATAAAGGAGTGTTTGGGGATGTTTTGTAGAAAGAGCCTTATCTGGAGGACCCATCTGAAAAGGTTCAGGCTGGCTCATTCAGTTTCTTATGGCCAGAGCATTTTACGGCTTCATCACAGGAGATTATAGCTGGGTGTTTTGAGGTTCTCCTAGAAACAGTCCAGATTCTAGGAGACTGGCTTAGATGATTTATTTGGTGCCTGGTGGTTACTGAAGATCTCTGCTCCAGGCTGAATGGTGAATCTTAAGTATGAACAAATAGCCAAGACAGAACAAAACTACCAACATGCATGATAGAAGGAGAGAAATCAAAACAACAGCAATAATACAAACGGGTCAGAAAAAGGAACTCAGAGAACAAGTAAGACGGGCAAGTAGCAAAAGAAAAGACAAACAGCAAGCCCCAGAATCATTCAGCTTCTCAGAGAGACTTGAAGGTACTGTATCTATAAGAAGGAAGGAAACACAATGAAACAGGCACATTTAGAGTGCGTGGGACGTTCTGTTGGGCATTTAAAATATGCCAGAAGATGAGGGGAAGAGTCCAGTTGACTGTTTGGAAAATAAACATGGGGAAATATATTAGGGTTAATATATACATGTATTATAAAAAGATAAAATGAGAGAGAAATTATAAGGAAAAGAGGATCAATTCTGGAAGTACAGCATTCAATAAAAGTTCCAGAAGTAGAGCAGAGAAAATGGAGGGGGAGAGATTATTAAAGAAGTAATACAAGAAAACCCTCAGAATTGGAGAAAAATAATGTCCGATTGAAATGCTAAATTAAGTGCCCAGCCCAATGGATGAAAAAACAGGAAAAGAAGCCATGTTATTTTCAAAACATTGATGATGGCAAGAAGATTGGAGAGAGAGAAAGGGAGAAAGAGAACAGTTCACTTACAAAGCAATGAAAATCAGATAGATATTAGGCTTCTTAATAATAACACTCAGTACTAGAAGATGGTGAAATTATGCTTTAAGATTCCCTTCTATGATCAAATAAAATGGTGATGATGGTAAAAATTATTTCCAATATACAAACAATAGCTAATTTCTGTTGACTCTTTATAAAGTGTCAGGAAGTAAGCTAAATTCTTCACATTGACCTTCATGTTTAATGCTCCCAACAAAGTTATGTTTTATTGTTATTCCCATTTTACATATGAAGAAGCTGAAGAGCAACATGGTTAACTAATTTGTTAAAGGTCAAGCAGAGAGTAAACTTTGAAGGCAAAATGAGTTTCCAAAAAAATTATGAAAATACTTGGATCAGGCAGTAAGATGTTAATGTTATATCTGTCATACAAGGTAAGAGAGTAAAGAGAAGAAAAGAATAAAAAGAATTTGACTAAGATTCCTCCATTTTAGGTGTAAAAGAATTATCAATCAAGAAAGAATGAGGAAAAAAGTTTTGTAGCACTAAGTAACTGTTTTACCCCTCTGCTAATGAGCTTTGTTGCAAAGTTTTTGCCGCTGGGGAATGTGTGATCCTTTGCGTCCGCTATGATACTGGGCACCAAAAGAAATACTCAACTACTGATGAAGCCAGCTTATATCAAAATGCATTCGGCTGTGAATGAAGCATATTTGCACCTTGAGCCCCACTTACCTTGTGAAGCAGGAGAGGCAATTCAAGGTGAAAGCATTAAGGGTGTTTTGGCAGCCCCTGGAGAGGTGGGGTGTGTCCCTTGAGGAAACAGAATTTAATTTACCTTTCTCCAAGTAAGACTGTGTTGGTAACAGAGTCTTGGTGAAAAGTCAGTGTGAGCAAAGAAGGCTCTCAGGAAGAGAGTGAATCACCTTGGGTACCGTAGCTGATAACCATCTTTGATAATCTTCAAGATAGGCAGAATAAGAAAAATTCTAGGGGAAATCTGATGCATTTGGGAAAATTATTGTTAGACTTGTGATAGATCTTTTAGATCACTTGAAAAAAATACCATAGAAAATGAAACAAACAAAAACTGGGGGGAAATAAAAAACTGTAAAGAGAAGGAAGCAAATCATAGAGCCACTTGGCTCACCAGTGAATAATATTTACATTGGCTATTTGTTCTACAAAAAAAGTTGTGATTTAATTGTATTGCAAAGATGAAGAGGAAGCAGGTGGTCATGACCTGTAACAGCATGAAACTCAAATACCATAACTGGAAATAAACTGACATGCTGTAAAACAGATAGACCTAGAAGGGGCAACAAGAACATCCTTCTTAGAAATGTGAGACCAAGTATGAGAAGCAGTGAAGTGACTTTTGCAGAAAATTAATAGAATGTCCTAATTCATACCATTGCTTTAATATTTTTTAAAGAAATAATTCTGTCATTACGTTAAAAATCAACAAATTTTCATAATGACAACTTCTCTTTCCTTCTTAGAGGCATGGTCCTCAGGTTTTAAGTGTCTTATATTTGCTGCCACTTTTAGAAGGGAAAGATGCTGACTTCAAGCCAAATGTTCTGTATCTTACGCTTGATAACAGATCCCTCTCCCAGAGCTAATGCTAAGTTTAGCTGAATGTTTACCTAAAAGTCAATTACAAATATTGGTAAAGACAAGATGCAATTTGCGGGCAGCCTAACTTGTTATTAAGTACAAGGTGTTTTATCCAGTCTTGTTAAACACTTTTCCCAGGGCTCCTTAGGGCATTCCCAAGCATGATGTCTAGCAGGTGGAGGAGGCTGAGGTGGAGATGGGGTGGGAAAACATCTCAAAGGCTGCTCTGTTTAACTGTAGAGGAGGTGAGAGAAGCCCAGTCCTTATAACTCTGTGACCATTGCATCATTTGCCACATCCACAACAAAGCAGGCTCCAGATAGTCTGTTAAAATCCTGTGTGTTCTTTTATTCATTCATTCAAACATCATCTTGTATTGATTGCCTACCTTGTGCCAATGGTGGGTTACATTTAGGAACTAGACAGAGGAGGAGTGAGGCAGACAAGGGCTGGTTGGCAAGATGTTCTTTATTTTTTGTGATGCCAGCTAACCAAAGGACTTGATGAAATCATAAATTCTAGAGTGGGAAGCTTCCTCAGGCTTTATCTTTTTTTTTTAATTTTAAATTAGTTTATTTATCTATTTTTTAACTTTACAATATTGTATTTGTTTTGCCATACATTGACATGAATCCACCATGGGTGTACATGTGTTCCCCTTCCAGAACCCCCCCTCCCACCTCCCTCCCCCTCCCATCCCTCTGGGTCATCCCGGTGCACCAGCCCCGAGTGCCCTGTATCATGCATCAAACCTGGACAGGCTATTCGTTTCACATATGATAATTTACATGCTTCAACGCCATTCTCCCATATCATCCCGCCCTCTCCCTCTCCCATAGAGTCCATAATACTGTTCTATTTATCTGTGTCTCTTTTGATCTCTTGCATACAGGGTTATCTTTACCAATTAACTAAATACCATATATATGCATTAGTATACTGTATTGGTGTTTTTCTTTCTGGCTTACTTCACTCTGTATAATAGGCTCCAGTTTCATCCACCTCATTAGAACTGATTCAAATGTATTCTTTTTAATGGCTGTGTAATATTCCATTGTGTATATGTACCACAGCTTCCTTATCCATTTGTCCACTGATGGGCATCTAGGCTGCTTCCATGTCCTGGCTATTATGAACATTGGAGTACATGTGTCTCTTTCGATTCTGGTTTCCTTGGTGTGTATGCCCAGCAGTGGGATTGCTGGGCATATGGCAGTTCTATTTCCAGTTTTTTGAGGAATCTCCACACTGTTCTCCATAGTGGCTGTACTAGTTTGCATTCCCACCAACAGTGTAAGAGGTTCCCTTTTTTCCACACCCTCTCCAGCATTTATTGTTTGTAGTCTTTTGGATAGCAGCCATTCTGATGGGCGTGAAATGGTACCTCATTGTGGTTTTGATTTGCATTTCTCTGATAATGAGTGATGTTGAGCATCTTTTCATGTGTTTGTTAGCCATCTGTATGTCTTCTATAGAGAAATGCTCAGACATTATCTTTCCAGCTGGGGCCCAGTGAAATTAAACAACTGGCCCAGAGCCTCACTGGTATTTGCTGAACTGAGATGAAAACCACCTTCCAACCTGCTTGGCTCCATGTGATAGATTATCAAAGGTGTAAAAGATCTGTAGGCAATGCCATTCTATAACTCTCTTCATTGTAAGTTTCTTGAAACATGACTGAATGGGCTTCTTGACTTTTTCAGACTGAACAACTCACTGAACATTTATGTCAAGGGGAAGGGAATTACCCTCAGAGATCAGAAACCTCCCTGACCCTCTAGGCCAGCTGCATAGCCATGGCAGTAAGAGCCCCAGAAAGTGACGGCTGGACAACAGAAACTGTTGCAAAACCAGAGATAAAACGTCTCTAGTAACATCGTGGAATGTGGAGGAAAGAAGGAAAAGCATGTGGAAAGAAGGGATGGGAGCCCTTAAGTTCGCCACGCACTGAGGAGGAACTCTATTGGAACTACTGCATTCACAGGTCCCTATGAGGAAGGAAACCATTGTCCCCAAAGGAAAAGCATATCACTTTATATACTATAGATGAGGATGAGAAGCTTTCTCCTGCCTTGTCAAGAGCTTCTGATCCACAGGGAATAAAGCAAGCATGCACCCTTCAGCAGTAAATGGTAGACACATTACATTTTTGAAAGAGAGAGAAATTACATCACTCAATTTTCAGAAGTAAGAATTAGGAACCTGAAACTCTAGCACATGCAGTTGACAGTAGAACATAGTCATTTGTTCAGCACTATTGCTAGTTCAGTCGCTGGAATGAAACAAGGGTGGGAGTAGTGTGAAGGGGGTCAAAAGGAAGAGAAGCAAATCTAAATGGAGAAGAATAGGGGAAGAACAAGAGTGGCGGGTGACCCAAAGAGAAAGAGAAGGAAAGAAAGGAACACACTCTCAAGAGAGACAAATGAGATTTCAAAGGAAGAGCATGAAGATTCCCCGTCTGCTGCTAAACTTTCCTGCCCCATCCCCAATAGCTGGCGAGTTCAAGATTTCTGGTTTCACCATTTCCCACTCAGATGAATCAAGCTCTTCAACCTAGCATCCACCCCACCACCACCTCCACCCCCATGAAATCATTAAAATCTCTGATTTTCTCTAGCTGGTGTCCACATTACCAGACTTCTACTGAAGCTTTCGTTTAGCTTTGTGCCTAAAGAATATTATAAAACTATCTACCCTTCACACATTTCTAAGTTAACACCTATTCTTTTTCATCTTAAGATTAAAGAACCGCAAAGGATAAAGTCTCCCAACGTACATGTGTGAGCCTTAAATATATTTTTATGAAAACATTGTTGTTGCAGACTTATCTTTTTTTAAAAAAAGATTTATGTATTTATATTGGCTGCACTGGGTCTTTGCTGTTGCATACATGCTTTCTCTAGTGGCAGTGAGTGGGAGCTACTCTCTAGTAGCGATACGTGGCCTTCTCATTGTGGTGGTTTCTCTTCTTGTGGAGCATGGGCTCTAGGCATGTGGGCTTCAGTAGTAGGAATGTGTTTGTTCAGGGTGGAGGCTGGCCGCACCCAACAGTCCTAGGGTAGGGCTGGCCACGCCATAAAGACTAACCTTACGGGTCTTGCATTATCAGTTGACCCAGGGACTAAGTTCAACCATACAGGCAATGACTCAATCAAGCATGCCTATGTAAACTTATAAGAACTTTGAACAGTGGGCTTCCCTAGTTGATGACACTGTGTATTGTCACACAGCGATGTTCGAAGGGGAGCGTGCCCTAACTCCATGTGAGATAGGATGGTGGAAGCTCATGTCTGTAGCCCTCCTGGGCTCTACCCTATGCTTCTCTTCCTTTGGCTCATCTTAATCTGCATCCTTTCACTGCAATAAACTGTAACCATGAGTATAATGACTTTCAATGAATTGTGTGAGTTTTTCTAGTGAATTATCACTCTCCCTGGTGATTTGGGAAACCTTTGAACTTGCAATTGGTGTCAGAAGTGATACCACTTTTGGTGGTCCTTGTGGAGACTGTCTCCTCTAAGCTTGTATTTGGCCCTAAACTCCTCACAAATATAAGACCCTGTAAGTAGAATTTCTGGGTCAGAAATACGTGCATTTGCAAATTTGGTCGAGATGAATAAGATGGCCCCATAGACAGGGTCCCAAATTATATTCCTACCAGGAACAGAGAAGAGTTTTTTATAAGAGGGTGGGGAGAAAAAAATAACCCTACCATGGATTGTGAGAGAATAAAAAGTCATGGCGGGGAGCACCCTGGTAGACACCAGGGGGTTAAAGGCAAGGAAGTGGGGAGAGCATTCTCAGAGGTGTTCGAGGCAAGAGACATGCGCAGGGGTTGAGGAAGTGGAGACAAACAGTGGCCGCATCAAGAGCAAAGTGGAACAGGACATGACAGAGTCATGGGGCAGTAGAGTGCCATCTTCAAAACTGGGCACTCATGCTCCTGGGTGGGCCAAGGGATTTCTGAGAGAAGAAAGGATTCAAGATCCTCCACTTCTTTATGTGTTGCTTCCTGATGTAAATCTGTCTGAAGAGGAAGCTTGCAATCTTCCATTTCTCCTTCTCCTAACTTACCATGAAAAGTCTCACCTCTCACACATCCCAAACCCTCCAGAAGCTGAAGGCAAAAGCCATACCATCTCTTTGGACAGAGGCAATTTTTTTACTACACAGTCCTACATACACATTCACACATGTACAAAGTGACACACATACCAAGCTTATTAACCACAGCATGTTTGTCATAGCAAAGGTTTGGAACAACCTAACTGTTTCTCAGCAGAGTGCTAGTTGAACAAATTTAAGATATATTTACCCAAGGTAATAATTTTTAGTCAGAAAAAGAGAATGAAGAAGCATTTTATGTATTGATGTGAAACCATCTATATACTGCTAAAGAGAACTGGTGTTTTCTGCCAATGTATAAAAAGTATTACACTTTTTTTTTTTTGAAAATGCACAGAAAGATATCTCTGGAAAGATAACCAAGAGTATAATAATAGAGAGGGTAAGTGGGTGACTGGAGAATGGGCTGGGAGAGAGGTTTTGAGTCTATACCCTTTAATGTCTTTTGAATTTTAAGCATGAGGTATTATCTACTAATAAATAACTTAAAATTTAAAAATAAAACCCAAAAATCATTTTTCTTTGCATTCAGCTGTGGCTGACTCCTCCTCCCTTTTTTGCTGGCTGCAAATTTCTGGAAGATATCCATCATCAAGTTAAGGAAGTTTCCTTTACTATCTGTTTTGCTGGGAGATGCTTTTTAAAAAATTAATGTAAGAATAGTATTGAATTTTGTCAGCATATAGTGAGATAATGATATTTTCCCCCTTTACTCTCTGTACTGAATTGCAGTAGTAGATATCTTAATGTTCAATCCTCTATTTCTAGAATAAACCCACAATATATTATTCTTTCAATCCACTGCTGAGTTTCATTTGCTAGTATTTTATTAGGATACTTTTTCATCCATATTCCTAAGTAAAATCGACAGATCTTCTTCTTCTAATTCACTGATTTTGGTATCAGATTTATGTGAGGTCCGTAAATGGGGAGATGTCCATCTTTTTCTGTGCTGTAGAACAATTATGTAATATGAAAATTCGCTGGTTCTGTTTCCCCAGTTGCCTTGTTTAGGGTAGATCTTTGACTGCTTTTTCTTTTCAGGTTGTTTTATTTTTCTTAAATCACTTTTATCATCTATGTTGTTGTTTAGTCGTTAAGTCATGTCCGACACTTTTGCGACCCTGTGGGTTGTAGCCCTCCAGGCTTCTCTGTCCATGGGACTTTCCAGGCAAGAATACTGGAGAGAGTTGCCATTTCCTTCTCCAGGGGATCTTTCCAACTCAGGGATCGAACCCTGGTCTCCTGTACTGGCACGCAGGTTCGTTACCACTGAACCACCGGGGTGGAGGGGAACCCTTTTATCATCTATACTGCCCTATAAATTATTCATTTGCTCTAGTTTTCCTTATTTATTCATATAAAGTTTCATGCATCCTTTAGAAAGTTTGATGCATCCTTTAGAAAACTCTTCAAAAGGGTTTCTTTGGTGGCTCGGTGATAAAGAATCTACCTGCCTATACAGGAGACACAGGTTTAATCTCTGATCCGGGAAGATCCCAGATGCCATGGAGCAACTAAGCTGTGAGCCATAACTATTGAGCCTGTGCTCCAGAGCCTGGAGACTGCAACTACTGAGTCCATGTGCCACAACGACTGAAGCCCACACGCCTTAGAGCCCTGGCTCCACAACCAGAGCAGCCACCCAGATGAAAGGCCCGCTCCCCACAGCTAGGGAAGAGCCTCGCAGAAACAGAGACCCAGCATAGACAAGAAACAAACAAATAAAATCATAAAGACGAATACATTAAAAAAGAAAACGCTTCCATATTTATAATTGTTTCTCTGTTGCTAATCCTAATGTGTGTGTGTGCTTTTATTTCTAATATAATAATTTGTAGTTTCCCTTTTTTTTTTTGGTACTTAAGAGTAGGAATTATTTAGAAAAAATGGACTTTAATCCCTATATGGTTCTGTTTATTTAAAACCCCCAATGGGCAAAACTGATCTATGATGTTAGACATTAGTATATTGGCTAACTTTTGGAAGGAAGAGGATTGGGAGGGGAGATAATGAAGGCTTCTGGATCCTTGCTTGCATGCGCGCTAAATTGCTTCACTCGTGTCCGACTCTTTGTGAGTCTATGGATGGTAGCCCACCAAGTTCCTCTGTCCATGGAATTCTCCAGTCAAGTATACTAGAGTGGGCTGCCATGCCCTCCTCCAGGGGATCTTACCAACCCAGGGATCAAACCCACATCTCTTATGTCTCCTACCTTGGTGGGTTCTTTACCACTAGTGCCACCTGGGAAGCCCATCTGGGTCCTATCTATTTTATGTATAGTAGTGTGTATATGGGAGAAGGCAATGGCACCCCACTCCAATACTCTTGCCTGGAGACTCCCATGGATGGAGGATCCTGGTAGGCTACAGTCCATGGGGTCTTGGAGAGTCGGACATGACTGAGCGACTTCACTTTCATTTTTCACTTTCATGCATTGGAGAAGGAAATGGCAACCCACTCCAATATTCTTGCCTGGAGAATCCCAGGGATGGGGGAGCCTGGTGGGCTGCCGTCTATGGGGTTGCACAGAGTCGGACACGACTGAAGTGACTTAGCAGCAGCAGCAGCAGCAGCAGTGTGTATATGTCAGTCCCAATCTCCCAATTTATTCTTTCCCGCCATACTCCCTGGTAACTATAAGTTTGTTTTCTACATCTGTGACTCAATTTCTGTTTTGTAAATAATTTCATTGGTACCATTTTTTTTAAAGATTCCTCATATAAGTAATATCATATATTTGTCTTCCTCTGTCTGACTTACTTCACTTAGTATGATTACCTCTAGGTCCATCCATGTTGCTGCAAATGGCATTCCATTCTTTTTTATGGCTGAGTAATATTTCATTGTATATGTGTACCACATCTTCTTTATCCACTCCTCCTGTCAGTGGACATTTAGGTTGCTTCCCTGTCTTGGCTGTTGTAACCAGTGCTTCAGTGACCGCTGGGATGCGTGTATCCTTTCAGATTATGGTTTTCTCTGGATATATGCCCAGGGCTTCCCTGGTAGCTCGATGATAAAGAATCCACCTACAATGTAGGAGACCTGGGTTCAATCCCTGGGTTCAGAAGATCCCCTGGAGAAGGGAATGGCTACCCACTCCAGTATTCTGGCCTAGAGAATTCCATGGACCGTATAGTCCATGGGGTCTCCAAGAGTCAGACATGACTGAGCAACTTTCACTCACTCACTCTGGATAGATGCCCAGGTCTTCCCCTTCTTATAAGGATGCCGGTCCTATAGGATTAGGGCCCCACCCTTATGACCTCGTTTAACCTTTATCATCTCCTCACAGGCCCTATGTCCAAATACAGTCACATTGGAAATTAGGGCTTCAAGATATGAATTTTCTGTGAGGAGAATACAATTTGGTCCATAGCAGAGCTATCTGTTTTATGATTCATACATTTCTCTTAATGTATGTTATACTTTAATTTTAAAAGTGTATTCAGTGAAGTGTAATGAATGAGAACATGATGGGGATTAGAAGTCCCATGCTCACAGCTGCTCTTGGAGACATAGGGACCACATAACCATCTTACACAGAGATGGACCAGTGCTCATGAGCCATTGTGAAAAGCCCAGTCCAGTCTCCAGGTGTGGGCTCTTTGCCTGACTCCCTGCTGCAGGACACATCACATCTTAGATTGTATCAAAGTACTCACTGTCTGTGCAGAACCTGTGCATAACCTCCTCGGCAATTTTCTCGATCATTGAGCCGATGAGTTCATGAAGAGGCTATGGTCTGTATTAGGGTGTGAGTGGCTGTTGGTAGAACAAAACACAGAGTATCCTTGGGGAGTCACAAATTTGTTAGGTGGTTACAAGCAGCTAAGGTGGGGAGAGAGAAAGGCAGAAGAAAAGAAAGACATCAAAAGTATTTGAAAATATCCAAGTGGAAAGATTTTTAAAGCACTGTTTAGTTATTAACTTATGATTATATTGCACTTTGGTCATTATAACTTACACTTTTTGAAATTTGTCAACATTCCCTGTGTGACCTAATGGTCAAAATTTGCAAATGTTTCATCTTAGCATGAAAAAATTGCATATTCATTCAACAAATATTTAGTGAGAGCCTAAGCGGCCACCCACTGTTTCAGATTCTTAGGATGTTATCAGTGAACAAAATAAAGATCCTTACCCTTGTGGAGTTTTCATTTAAGTGAGAGGACACAAGTGATAAGCAATACTCACATAGAATAAACAAATTATAAAGTAATATTACATGTGCTATGGAAAGTGACAAATGTTTTCCAAAATAGTAAAGTAGGATGGGGAAAACAGGGTGGTGGCACAGATCACAATTAATGTAGGGTGGTCAGGGAAGGCCTACTTGAAATGTGAGGGTAGAGGAGGTATATATGTATGTGTGTGTATGCAGGTGTGCACACTTCCTGAAAGGCTCTGTAGGGCTTTGCAGGACCTGGAGCCTTAGTGAAATGGGTTTGGATAGAAAGATGCCACAATCTCAGTTTTTCAGAAGTAACATTGATTACTTTATGTAGATTTGACTTTAGGGGAACAAGAGTGGAGGCCAGGAGGTGGTTAGGAGGTTACTGTCATTGTTCAGGTGGGAGATGATGGTGGCTTGGATCGGGGTGACAGCAGGAGAGATGAAGAGAAGTCGTTGGATTGAGGATATGTTTTGAAAGTAGAGCCAATGGGGTTTCCTGACAGTTTGGTGATGGAGAATGGTAGAGAGGAGTCCAGGACTGTGCCAAGGTTTTGGCTTGAGTGGCTTTCTAGAGCTGCCATTCACTGAGATGCAGAAGACTGTAGATGGATCAGGTTAGGAGCTGGAGATCTGGAACTCAATTTCTGAAATGCTAAATTTGAGATGTTTTGAGCAGCTAATTGGATCCATGAATATGGGATTTGGGAGAGAGGGCGGGAATGATACAAATTTAGGAACTGTCAACGAAGTGAGAGTGAAAGTGTTAGTTGCTCAGTCTGACTCTTCACCACCAGGCTCCTCTGTCCATGGAATTCTCTAGGCAAGAATACTGGAGTGGGTTGCCATTTCCTTTTCCAGGGGATCTTCCCTACTCAGGGATTGAACCCAAGTCTCCCGCACTGCAGATTCTTTAGGGTCTGAGCCACCAGGAAAGCCCTCGCAACTGTCAGTAGGTAGTTGGTGTTTACAGCCAAGAGACTAGATGAGGGCACTTAGGGAATGAGTGTGGTTGGAGGGAAGAAGAGCCCAAGGACTAAACCACGTCACACACACGTGTTAAATTGGGGAGAGTGGAGGAACAGACAGAGGACTGAAAAAGAGGCACCAGTGAAGTGTGAGGAAACAGAGGAAGGTGGGTCATGGAGGTCAAGTGTAGAAAGTGAATCAAGGGGAGGGAATATATTATTTGTTTTGAGGTTATAATATTTACTGTATATTGTTAATTGTTATTCACATATTCTGTATTCTTCATTTTTATCTACTCTGTCAATTTCTGGTATTTTAAATTTTGTCACAGAGATTGTGGATTGTCCATTTGCCTATGTATGTCTACCATTTTTGTTTTATATATTTCAAAGCTTTAATGCTAGATGCATAATGACTCACTTCTATGATTTTTCTACCTATTGTTATTCTTTTGGTTTAAAATTTACAAAATTTGTGTATAGGTTTGATCTTCATTTAAAAAAATTTATTGGAGTATGTAGTTGATTTACAATGTTGTGTTCATCTCAGGTGTACAGCATAGTGATTCAGTTATACAGGTGCATATGTTCATTCCTTTTGAATTATTTTCCCGTATAGATTATTACAGAATATTGAGTAGAGTCCCCTGTGCTATACAGTAGGTCCTTGTTGATTATCTCTTTTATGTACTGTCTAGTAGTTTGTTTATGTTAATCCCAGACTCCTAATTTATACCTCTCTCCATGTTTTCCCTTTGGAAATCATCAGTTTGTTTTCAAAATCTGTGAGTCTGTTTCTGTTTGGTAAATAAGTTCACTTACGTAATTTTTTAAAAATTAAATTCCACATACAAGTGCTCTGATATGATATTTGTCTTTCTCTGTCCCCTACTTTTAAAATTTATTTATCTCCATGTTGTTTTCTTTGAGGGGACTTAGAGTAAAATAGAAAACACCACAATATTAAGGGCAGGGAAAGAAATGAGAGTAAGAGACGGAAGATGAGAGATAAGCAGAGAATAGATTTATGCCTGAGAAAAGCTATAGTGATTAGAAGCCATCAAATGCAAGCTCCCCAAATATTGCCAACACAGCCTATTGCTAAGACAATGCTAAACTGATTGCTCACTGTGGAAGGGAGAACACCAACACCACTGCAATGGGACCTGAGCTCTGTCTCCAAGGGGCAAAGGCAAAGCTGGATCTCATTCAAAGCAGGTCTTTCAGTGTGATGCTTGATCAGGATTGGGTAAAAATCATGACTAATGGTTTAGAATTGGTGGCAACAGCAAGGTGAGGACTTTGAGGCGAGAGATTCGAAGAATCTTAGGGAGTAAGCTGTCTGTTGATGGTTCTTACTAGCATTGCTGTGTCTTTTGATGGGTTCATGTAATGAACTTTCACGTTACTTTCCTGAGAAGTCTCCTGGCATAGCAGTTATACTAATGCATACGATGGAATACTAAAGTCGTGTTAAAGAAGACAGTAAGCTCTGGGTGCACAGGGGACGTGGGCGTGTGTTTGTTTCAGTTCCTCGACACAAAAACCGAGCTGGGTCATTTCTCATAGTGGTGCAGACCTCCAACCCTCTGCCCTGACCACAGTAGGACTGCTCACTCTGGGCTCCCAAGGCTTTGAGTTGTCTTTCTAAGCAAGCAGTTGATGGTTCAACATCTCCTTAATGCTTGTAAAGTTTTTGCAGTCAATGGGACTGTGATTCCTAATGAGCAAAGTCAATTTAAATGGAAGAAACCGTAAGATTTGGACCAATTTGTGCTCATTGTTTATCTGCAGTGGATGTCCCAAAGGACATAATCTTTTGTCCATTACTGACAAATTAGATTTGGAATTTTCCACTCCCATTTTGTTCTCTTATGAGCTTTCAGTTACACATGATTAATGGCTGTAATTGTCCTGACATTCCATTTTTGGGAAGCAAAGATTTCCTGGTAAATGTGTCACTCTTCAGCTACCAAGCACAATTTACAGTATTCAACCTCATTCCCTTAGATTGCCTCACTACCCTGGGCATTGCTGAGAAAAACTCAGCTTAACAATGTGAATTTAATTTTCTTATTATTTTCCCTAAAAGAATCACCAAGGTCCTACAAAAGACTTAAAGATGGTTTTAATTCATCTCCCCATATTATATTAATCTTGATATTATTTTGCTCTTTGGTCTTATCATTTAACTAATTGAATAATTAAATACTAATTGAATAAAACCTATTGTCCAATGCATAGATAGGCATTACACTTTTCATAATGAAAAATGTAGTCAGCATCATCCTCTCTGTAGTGGACATTGTCCGTGTCACACCCAGATGCCTCCACCTAGCCACTGGATACAACCCCAGAAGCTGGGAGTTGTGATGATTAATTGTTCACAACTGCTCCCTTCAGAGAGTTGCTCTGGCAGACAGGAGCTGTCTGGCCTGTACTATTATACCCCCAGCCTGCCCAGGGCAGCCCACAGCCAATGAGTGATTGACATGGGTATGAAAGGCCAGCCCTCTTGCCTCAAGCTGGGACTAACTGCAATACATATGTTCATGCTTCATCTGGGCAGAAAAAGCCTCGGGTCTGTAGTGTGATCAGCCTTGACAGCCCCTGGGACCCTTTGTTCTGAGCAAAGCTGCTGGGCCCCAGGTTCCCACCACCAGCTGTTCCCATCCACTCCTGGACTTGAGCAACTCCCAAGATGACATCCAGTAATTTGTTTCTGAACCCCAGAATTATAGACTTAAGAATGTGACCAACAGAGGTTGGGGATGTCAGTCTGAGGAAAAGGAACGTGAAGTTGCCAGAGGACAGTGACTAAGAATCAATCACTGGATGCTCTCACGCATCCTTATATACAACTGGTGGGAGTGTAAATTGACTCAGTCATTGATTCCTGGTAAAATGATTGTAGCTGTTGACCTGGTTATTGCACGTCTCTAAATTTATTCTTAAGATACAGATGACTAATTAGGCAAAGAATCAGCTATGTGGAGACCCATTTCAGTGTTATTTATAACAACAACAACAATGACAACAAAAAACTGGAGACAATCAGGAGCCCAAAAGGGGAATTATTGTGTATTCATGCAACACAACACTATTTAATTATCTAACCATATCCTTTATCATCACTTATGGTTTTTTGTGGACAGAGTGGAGATGGCTCATCTCTGCTCCATGTCCATGTCTGGGCCCTCAGCTGGAGAACTTAAAGGCTAGGATGATATGAAGGTTTGTTTGCTCTCATGTTGGCAGATGCTGATAATCAGCAGAGCCCAACTGGGTATGTCAGCTGGAGCAGTCACGTGTGGCTTTTCCATGCAGCTTGGACTTCCTCACAATGTAGTGTCTTGGTTCCAAGGTTGAAAAGAAAGAAGGAGAGTCAGGCAGAAGCAATATTGCCTTTTATGACCTGCTGTGCAAATCACACAGCATCATCTATGACACACTCTACTTACCGCAGCAATTACAAAAGCCTGGTGGGGTTGAAAGGAAGGAAACACAGACCCACCTCTTGATAGAGTCATGTCAGTGTCACATTGTAGAAAGAGCACGTGGGATGGGATATATAATATGCTGGTGCTGGCATCTATGGAAAATACAATGTGACTGTAACCAATCACATCTTAATGTCTAATGGCATAGGGAAATGTTCATGATATGCTATGAAGTTAAAAAGATCAGATTCCAAGACAGTATGCACAGTATAATCCCACTATGAAGGAGAACTGTATAGATGCAAGGTATTAACAATGGCTTCCACCAGAGATGAGATGAATTTAAACAGGTAACTGCGTAATCCCAGTTTGTTTAAGTGTGTGTGTGTGTGTGTGTGTGTTGGAGTAGGGCTGTTTACTGAAAGCATCTGTCTTTTTTGCCCGTAGGCAGCTCCAGGGGCTTCCTTTGTGAGAGTTCTCTTTGGCCCCCTGAGTAGATCATTGGATTTAATAGTCAGGAAAAGCTATTTTTACTCAGTGATGCCTCTGGGTGTTCTTCCAAGAGGCCCTGGCCTGAGTCCAGTTTACTTGGCACTGATTCCCAGCAGCATGTGGCCCCAAGGACAAGGCGTGAGTGAATTAAAGTTTAATTAAAGGTGAAACTCCACTGTAGATGGAGCTGCCTGTTTCCTCTTGGGTCGTTAGTGCAGGTGGGTAATAATGAACCTCCCTCCTGGGCTTGTGTGTAATCGGTTTCCCCTGCACTTCTGTGGGACACCTTTCTTTTTCTCTTGCAAAGTGGGTGAAAAGATGTTGAAACATATGGTAATGAAAACACAGAGAACCAATGTGGAGAGAGTCTGGGGTAGCAAATGCAAAATGGTTCTCAGGTTTATAATCAAATTTGTACCCATGCCCTGCAGACTCCCTGTCGTGGGCCCCTCAAGCAGCCATCTTGGAAAGACCAGATGGAAAGGGTTTCTTGGGGCCAGACCTGCCTCTCATGGGTATCAAGGAGCACTTAGCTGGATAACAGCCCTGCTGTGGGTGTGGGCATGGACTGGAGGGGGTGCACCCATTTCGGTGGCTTTGGATTTCCATGCAGAGCAGAGACAGGGTGGACTGGTCCAGCTCTCAGAAACCACTGAAAGCTGACTGAGTAAGAGGACCAACAGGAGGGGCTATGTAGTTGCGAACTTTGATATGTACATGGAAGCCAGTATGGAAGGCGCCACAGAGATGACTATTCGAACTGCTGGGTGGTTGTTAGGTGCACTGCCAAGCGGAACTAACTGCTCAGAAAGGTCACTGGACCATCAGAAAGGCACCTCCTAGGTCAAGGGTTGTTCTGGTCACACGCTGGCTCTGGAACTCTCCATGAGGCCCAGCAGCTCCTGGAGCCACAGTCTCCTCACCTGTGGAATGGGGCTCAGCTCACCTGCCTTACCTTGCTGGAGGCGCCAGTGAGATGATGCCTGCCAAAGTTAGGCCTTGTCCTCGGAAAGATGAGAGTTTATTGTGAGAATATGATAGAGCGCGAAAGAGACAGACTTTGATGGAAATTAGAAAAAGAAACCTTAATTGTACCAGGACTTAGAAGTGACTGAAACTAGACCCATGGAAGCTTCAGGGACCCCAACAAGTGGAGTTAGCAGATCTTCACCATAACATTGTAGTGATGCAAATAATTCATAATTATACTGATAATAAAAATCATAAAGTTTAGCACCCATTGACTCTGCAGAGCACATGCTCAGACCTTTATGGAATCATCTCATTTACTCATTTACTCCCCATCACAACCCCGGGAGACATTTTCACCTTCACTGTAGCCCCCCTTTGCCTAATGAGGCTCATCATTTCTGGGTAGACAAAGCTTTGCTTGCCCGTTGCTCCTGCCCCTCTCAGGACTTCTAACATGACTCTTTTCAGAAAGCCACAGTGCCTGATACTCATTGCTTGATCATTTCCCAGTTTCCCTACTCAGATTTCTCAGGGCAGGAACATCCCCAGTCTGCAGGGATCTGATGCTTGTACAGTTTTAGAGACATTCTTTAAGAAAGGAAAAATAAAACATACACATGCAGATCTGGGCTCGGGGACCTGGACAAGGCCTGGGCAGGTGAGGGCCCTGAGGCTTCAGCGCATGTGTTTCAGGGGGACTCAGCCTCTGCTCTAGTCTAGTGATGTTTTTTTGGTGGTTGGGTGGAGGGTGACATTCCATGGTACCAAAGACAGCTGTTAAAAGGTGATGCCTTTGAGCACGGCCTCTGTCCCCAGCGGTTTCATCTCAATCAGAGAAAACTGGTCTCAGGGGGCACCTGGCCGTCTCTTCATCTCATGTGCCCCTCTGTTCTTCATCCAGAAGTTGGACCTGAGAGAAGGAAATTGGGGCTAGGAGCTAAGAGCCTGGAGACCTGCAAGGGGAGATGCAGGCCTGGGGTGCAGTGACCAAGCAGTAATTACATGTGCCTTGTTCCTTAGTACACGGCTCTCTCAGGGAACTCATGGGGATAAGAAATGGCTAGATCCACAAATGTGGGAGCACTTAAGGGGCTCATGGGCCCATTGCCATATCACCTTTTTAAAAAAACTGTCAAAACCTTTCCATTGTTCCTAACACTTCCCTCTGATGATTTCCTTTAAAAAAGTACCTGAAGGTGGAAGATCTGAACAATTTAAGGCCCTCAACATGTAATTTTGATGAAATTCATTCAAGTTTCATTCTAGAAAGTTATAGTGATTTACACTTGCTCCAAAGAGGATACATCTCCCTCAGAAATCATCACACCCATGTTCAATTTCACTCTGGTGGAAAATTATTCCCAACTAAAGGCTCTTTTTTTAACCTTGAAAGTGAGTTCCAGGAGGTCTGCTTATCTGCAGTCCAAAATAAGCCAGCCAGGTGACTGTGCCAAGGGAGGCATCTCCAGGGAATGGCTGAGCAGGTCACTTAGACGTCACGACAAAGGGGAATAAATCCCAGGAGGGACATTTTTCTGTACTTTTTAAACCAGAGTTGTTTTTATTTTCTTGAGTGCCTGGAGCATTTGAGAGTTTAGCCAGTTTTGTATAACCTCTCCATTTCTTCTGACTTGTAGGTATTTTCTCTAAAACAAACTCAAAGACAAGCAAAGGGATTCCCTCGTGTCAGATGGTGAAGGATCCACCTGCAATGCAGGAAACCCAGGTTCCATCCCTAGGTCAGGAAGATCCCCTGCAGAAGGAAATGGCAACCTACTCCAGGATTCTTGCCTGGGAAATCCCATGGACCAGGGAGCCTGATGGGCTACAGTCCAAGGGGTTACAAAGAGTCAGACACGACTGAGCGACTAACACTACCACTAATGTGTGCTATGTGCGCTGAGTCGTTTCAGTCATGTCCCAGTCTTTGCGGCCCCATGGACGGTAGCCCAGGAGGCTCCCCTGTCCATGAGATTCTCTAGGCAAGAATACTGCAGTGGGTGGCCATGCCCTTCTCCAGGGGCTGCAAGGGCTGGATTTAAATAGGTCAATAGCATCATCTATTGGCCATATGCGGTACTGCAGCTACTATTCTTTTCCAACTTAATTTACAGAAGATATCCCTGCCACACTGTAACAGAGAATTAGAAAGTGAAAAAGCAGCGCTGTCTTCAGAGAATTACATTAACACCTGATTATCTCCAAATACACTAGTTGAGGAGTGTGACACATGCAGTGACAGTGATCTAGCTTGAGGAGGATGCCATCGTATATATATTTATTACATCTTTACCCATTCTGAAGAAGGAAATGTCAACCCGCTCCAGTATTCTTGCTTGGGAAATCCCATGGACAGAGTAGCCTGGCGGGCTACAGTCCATGAGGTTGCAAAGAGTCGGACATGACTTAGCGACTAAAGAGCAGCAGCTTTATTCCTTCATCTATTGATGAACACTTAGGGTGCTTCCACATCTTCGCTGTTGTAAACTAAGCTGCAGTAAACATAGGTGTGCATATATCTTTTCAAATTACTATTTTTGTTTTGTTTGGATAAATATCCAGAAATGGAATTGCTAGGTTGTATGGTAGCTCTATTTTTAATTTTTTGAGGAACCTGCATACTGTTTTCCGTAGTGGCTGTACAAATTTACATTCCCACAAACAGTGTATGAAGGTTCCCTTTTCTCCATACCCTCTCCAACATTGTTATTTCTTGTCTTTATGATAATAGCCATTCTAACAGGTATGAGGTGATATCCCACTGTGATTTTGATTTGCATTTCCCTGATAATTAGTGGTGCTAAACATCTTTGCATGTGTCTGCTGACCATCTCTATGTCTTTGGGAAAATATCTAGATCCTCTGCCCATTTCAAAAATTACACTGTTTGTTTTTGCTATTAATTTGTTTAAATTCTTAATATATTTTGGATATTAACTCCTTATTTGATATATGATTTGCAAATATCTTCTCTCACTCAGTAGGTTGCCTTTTCATTTTGTAGATGGCTTTCTTTTCTGCACAGAAGCCTTTTAATTTGGTGTAGTCCCACTTGTTTATATTCGCTTTTGTTGCCTTTGCTTTTGGGGACAGATCCAAAATTCTCTGAGTCTGTTTCTGTTTCACAAATAGATTTATTTGCATTGTATTTTAGATTCCATGTATAAGTGATATCAAATGGTTTTTTTCTCTCTCTGACTTCGCTTAGTATGATAATCTCCATCCATGTTGCTGCAAATGGCATTATTTCATTCCTTTTATAACCAACTAATATTCTACTGTATATGTTAACTATCACATCTTCTTCATCCACCAACCTGCTGACGGATGTGTGGGTTGTTTCTGTGTCTTGGCTGTTGTGCATAGTGCTGCTATGAACTTAGGGGTGCATGGATCTTTTTGAATTAGTTTTGTCTGGATATTTGCCCAGGAGTGGGATTGCTGGCTCATATGGCAACCCTATTCTTAGCTTTTTGAGGAACCTCCATACTGTTTTCATAGTGGCTGCATGGTGATATTCTCTTTATTACAATATTCACTTTATTGCAGTGGGTTGGAACAGAACCACAATATCTCTGGAGGTATGCCTGAATTTGAAAGATGGGAAATATTAGGGGATATCTGTATCTAATGAAAAGGAGACAGTTGGGTGGTATATATTTATAATGGAATATTACTCAGGCATAAAAAGGGACACATTTGAGTCAGTTCTAATGAGGTGGATGAACCTAGAGCCTATTATACAGAGTGAAGTAAGTCAGAAAGAGGAAGACAAATATCACATATTAATACATACATATAGGATCTAGAAAAATGTTACTGATGAACCTATTTGTAGGGCAGCAGTGGAGACGCAGACATAGAGAACAGACTTGTGAACACAGTGGGTGAAGGAGACAGTGCGACAAATTGAGAGAGTAGCATGGAAATTTAATTGCCATATATAAAATAGCCAGTGGGAATTTGCTGTATGATGTAGGGAGCTCAAACCAGTGCTCTGTGACAACATAGAGGAGTGGGGTGGGGTAGGAGGTGGGAGGGAGGTTCAAGAGAGAGGGGACATATGTATACCTATGGCTGATTCATGTTGATGTATGGCAGAAACCAACACAATATTTTAAAGCAATTATCCCCCAGTTAAAAATAAATATTTTTTTAAAAGCAAAAAAAAAGAGAAAAGGATCCAGTAGGGAGGGAGAAATTGATGATTCAGAAAAAGGAAGGTAATAAGAGTGATAATTTATTGAGAAGAGCATGCAAACTGAGGGCTTAGTTTTAATGGGAGCAAGTACCCTTCATCCATTATAAACAGAAAAGAAGACAGAGAGTATACACCATTGCCTTAGATGAGAAGATCTGAAGATGGAAAAATGCAGGAGCTTCAAATACCTCAATGAAGGATGAGGCAAAGCCTTCAACTGTGTAAGATGCAGGACAGGATGAGGGGAAAGGGCACAGAACCGTTGTTTTCCTCCAGCAGCCGTCAGCTGTCCTGTGTAGGTATGGAGCCAGGAGTTGAGTTTAACAAGGGTAGCGTTTTGACGAATGAGTACAAAGGAAGGAGACAAGATCAAAGGAGGCGAGGGTGTTTGCAAGGAGATAATTATAATGGTAAGCCAGGGAAGCTACGCCGCGTCATGAAGTCTGTGAGAATTACATGAGCTGATGTACAAAAGGTACACAGCACTCTAGGTTACAAGTGTTGAAAAGAGGTTAGCCAGTTTTTACTTTTGTTGCAAGGGAAGTGAGAGAATGAGGGACAATGCTTGGTTAAAATGTGGAAGTGTCAAAGGATCTATTGTTAGAGATAGTACATTTTCTGAAGTTATACCTCCCAACACCTCCCTGGGGAGATTCTCTGGTCAGATGCCCTCTTGTGATGCCGTCCTCGACTCACATAGAATCAAATCCCTGAACAATTTCCTGGCTACCACTGAGCTCCCGTTGCTGCTGCTGCTAAGTCGCTTCAGTCGTGTCCAACTCTGTGTGACCCCATAGACAGCAGCCCACCAGGCTCCGCCATCCCCAGGATTCACCAGGCAAGAATACTGGAGTGGGTTGCCATTTCCTTCTCCAGCGCATGAAAGGGAAAAGTGAAAGTGAAGTCGCTCGGTCGTGTCCGACTCTTAGCGACCCCATGGACTGTAGCCTACCAGGCTCCTCCGTCCATGGGATTTTCCAGGCAAGAGTACTGGAGAGGGGTGCCATTGCCTTCTCCGGAGCTCCCATTAGGCTTCCCTGACTTGTGAAGGTGAGATCTGCCAGAGGCTCTCTCCAAGTAAGCATATTACTAATGGTTAATCTGCCAAGTGAGTCATGTTCTGGGTTCTTTAGGCCTAAGGTTGTGGCATCATTGAGGATGTCAGGGCTTTAAGGGAGCCCAGTCACTACTTTTCCCAGACAAAGGTTGCTAGTGTTCAAGTGACCCTCTAAGTGGGTGTGACTTCAGTGGCTGGAAAGTCACACTCATCTGTGTAAACCCAAGATAGAGGTTTAAACTGAGGGCACTATGTATTTATGGCGTGTGTGTGTATGTGTAAAGTAGATGTAATGGCCATCTGAATTAAATTCTCCCATTCCAGTCCATTTTAGTTCACTGATTCCTAAAATGTCGATGTTCACTCTTGCCATCTCCTGTTTGACCACTTCCAATTTGCCTTGACTCATGGACCTAACCCTGGAGAAGGGAATGGCAACCTACTCCAGTACTCTTGCCTGGAAAATTCCATGGACGGAGGAGCCTGGTAGGCTACGGTCCATGGGATTGCAAAGAGTCGGACACGACTGAGCAACTTCACTTCACTTCACATGGACCTAGCATTCAAGGTTCCTATGCAGTATTGCTCTTTACAGCATCGGGCTTTACCTCCATCACCAGTCACATCCACAACTGGGGGCTGTTTTTGCTTTGGCTCTGTCTCTTCATTCTTTCTGGAGTTATTTCTCTACTGATCTCCAGTAGCATATTGGGCACCTACCGACCTGGGGAGTTCATCTTTCAGTGTCCTATCTTTTTGCCATTTCATACTGTTCATGGGGTTCTCAAGGCAAGGAAACTGAAGTGGTTTGCCATTCCCTTCTCCAGTTTTGTCAGAACTCTCCACCATGACCCGTCCATCTTGGGTGGCCCTACATGGCATGGCTCATAGTTTCATTGAGTTAGACAAGGCTGTGGTCCATGTGATCAGATGGGTTAGTTTCCTGTGATTGTGGTTTTCAGTCTGTCTGCCCTCTGATGGAGAAGGATAAGAGGCTTGTGGAAGCTTCCTGATGGGAGAGACTGACTGGGGGGGAAACTGGGTCTTGTTCTGATGGGCGGGGCCATGCTCAGTAAATCTTTAATCCAATTTTCTGTTGGTGGGCAAGACTGTGTACCCTCCCTGTTGTTTGACCTGAGGCCAAACTATGGTGGAGGTAATGAAATGTCCCATGCATGCACTGCTGCACTCAGTGCCCCCAACCCTGCAGTAGGCCACCGCCGACTCATGCCTCCGCCGGAGACTCATGGACACTCATGAGCAAGTCTGGGTCAGTCCCTTGTGTGTGTAAAACTCCAGATTGTGTTTCCCAACGGGTGACAATTTAGCAGAAGCCTTGGTTGTTTCTAGCTTAATCATCCATTCTCTGGAGGCTATAAGCAGATGTCTCTGTTTACACTTGAAATAAATTCCTTCTATTAACACTGGGATAGATAATAGGTGAGGTGGCTTTATACATCCCCAGGGCAAGACTATGAAAGCATTTTCTTCTCTCTCCCAGGTAAAAGCAAACCGAAATATATCTCTATGGATTGCAATGATAAGGGATTGTTGGCTAGATCAATTTCTGCATAACATTTGAGGGATGACAAAATTAAACCTATCAGCTGTTGCTTTAATGATTCCTGAAACAACTTAAAGCTTCTGTAATTTACAAACCGTCAAGAGCGAACGAGTTTTTTAAGTGGCCACAAGGGGGTGGTAAAGGACTGCATACTTGCTCTTAGCATCTTCCTCTTTCAGTTCAGTTCAGTCAGTTGCTCAGTTGTGTCCAACTCTTTGTGACCCCATGGACTGCAGCACGCCAGGCCTCCCTGTCCATCACCAACTCCTGGAGTTTACCCAAACTCATGTCCATTGAGTTGGTGATGCCATCCAACCATCTCATCCTCTGTTGTCCCCTTCTCCTCCTGCCTTCTTCAATCTTTCCCAGCATCAGGGTCTTTTCCAATGAGTCAGTTCTTACCACCAGCTGGCCAAAGTATTGGAGTTTCAGCTTCAGCATCAGTCCTTCCAATGAATATTCAGGACTGATTTCCTTTAGGATGGACTGGTTGGATCTCCTTGCAGTCCAAGGGACTCTCAAGAGCCTTCTCCAATACCACAGTTCAAAAGCATCAATTTGTCAGCACTCAGCTTTCTTCACCGCCCAACTCTCACATCCATACGTGACTGCTGGAAAAACCAAAGCTTTGACTAGATGGACCTTTGTTGGCAAAGCAATGTCTCTGCTTTTTAATATGCTGTCTAGGTTGGTCATAACTTTCCTTCCAAGGAGTAAGCATCTTTTATTTTTTATTATTTTTTAATTAGTTTATTTTTTAACTTTACAATATTGTATTTGTTTTGCCATACATTGACATGAAGTAAGCATCTTTTAATTTCATGGCTGCAGTCACCATCTGCAGTGATTTTGGAGCCCCAAAATAAAGTCTCTCACTGTTTCCATTGTTTCCCCATCTATTTGCCATGAAGTGATGGGACCAGATGCCATGATCTTAGTTTTCTGACTGTTGAGCTTTAAGTCAACCTTTTCACTCTCCTCTTTCACTTTCATCAAGAGGCTCTTTAGTTCTTCTTCACTTTCTGCCATAAGGGTGGTGTCATCTGCATATCTGAGGTTATTGATATTTCTCCTGGCAATCTTGATTCCAGCTTGTGCTTCCTCCAGCCCAGCGTTTCTCATGATGTACTCTGCATATAAGTTAAATAAGCAGGGTGACAATATACAGCCTTGACATATGCCTTTCCCGATTTGGAACCAGTTCTGTTGCTCCATGTCCTTACTTCCAGAAAGTCATTCCCTTGGTACCCTATGGTGTTTCAACAATCTTAATCCATTGAGTAGGTTGCTAGTGGTTCTCATAGTTCTGAGTATCAGGTTAACGTTTCCTGAATTTTTCACAAGTTAATAGCAATTAGGCACTTAGAGTAGACATTAGTGACCAGGGAGTAGATGGGCCTTTTCCCTAGTTCAAGGGGTTATGTGTGTGTTCTCAGTCACATTCAACTTGACTCTCTGCGACCCCATGGACTGTAACCCACCAGGCTCCTCGGTCCATGGGATTTCCCAGGCAAGAATACTGGAGTGGGTTGCCATTTCCTATTCTGGGGGAATCGACCCAGGGATTGACCCAGAATCCCTCGAGGGATTATACCATTCTCTAAATCCTTGGTGATGTTTTCCCCATGGAATCTGTCATGGGTGATGTGGATTAAAGTACTTTCTGATTTATCTCCACTCTCCAGACTATATGTGGTTCCTTGCCCAGTAACAGAGGTGGGCCTGGGGGCCTGTTGATGGATGAAAGACACATGGAGACAAACACAGTGGTTACAGCTAGGTTCCTTCTGATCATCCTGTAGGCCCAGAGACCCTCCAGGCTAGAGCAGAGGACTGCAGCAGAAGCCCAGCTTGGAGGATCACAATTACTTAGATTTCTAGTAGGGGAATTTAGCTTTGAACTTTAGTCCCCTTTGTGCACTGAATGAATGGTGCTTATCTCTATGTAATTGCTTTTTGCATGAAAAGAAGTCTGCAGGTTGTTCACTGGTGTGAGATGAAAGCACCACGATTCATATCCTGCCCTCAGTTCACTGACAGATCTACTGCTCCCCCTGCTAGATTCAAAATCAGGACGATGAGCTAACAGGCCACCTCACACTGGCATCCTCACCACCAATGCCGAGTTTAAATTGCCCTTTAAGTTCTCCATAAAGACCAGAGGGCTTCCCTGGTGGCTCAGTGGTAAAGAACCTGCCTGCCAATGCAGGAGATGCAGGAGACATGGGTTCGATCCCTAGATCAGGAAGATCCCCTGGAGAAGGAAATGGCAAACCACTCCAGTATTTTTGCCTGGGAAATCCCATGGACAGAGGAGCCTGGGGGGCTACAGTTCATGGCGTCACAAAGGAATTGGATACGACTTAAGTGACTAAATAATAGACCAGAGAACTCCACAGGCCACCTGTCATCTGACACAATACTCCTGGATTAGGAACACCCAAGGACAGCGTGGTATTCCCTCCTCTGCTGGCACTCGTGCCACCATGAATGGTTTTCCAGGAGTGAAGAAATAGAGCCATTCCTCTGGCTTAGGGCTTTTCTTTTTCCAAGCTTCCACTATACAGATGAAAAGGGAGTTAAATATCCACATAGCCACGTGAAAGGAGCCATCAATACTGAAGGCACCCTTACATGGATTTATTCCTGCTTGATTCACTAGTCGACTCACTTGGCCCCCATGATCCCAGACAAGCACAATGTTGCATGTCAAGCAAGGGCAGCTGGTTGCTGTCCACCACGAGTGAGAATTCTCTGGTTTTAGATACAGCAGCGCCTTGCCTGCCTCATTTCCTTCCCACGCCCAATTCTGGCTTGGTGTGGGGAAACCTCACAGGCCCACTGAACAAGTCTGTGTAGGCAATCTAATGAGCTTGATTCTTCCTAACTGCCCATTCCTTTCGCTGGAGCCCAGCTGGTGACAGAAGGCACACAGACGGCTGTTAGCATTCTGTACGTCTCAAGTTATTTTGGTTAAGCGTATCTGATTGGGACTAGGACTGTTCCTTCCCTAAGATGAGAGCCACCCTCTTTCTAGGGTGGTTCACAGAACAGCTCTTGAGTTCCTAGACAGGAAGGGGGCACCCCCAACCCCCAGGTTTTCCTCTGCCTCCTGTGGGGCTAAGATCGAAGGGCAGAGGGCATTGTTGCTATAGCAGCAGTCTATTCAGGCTGTGCCTCAATCAACCAAAGGTCAATTTCCCTTTGGTGTCACCAAAACCTCTACCCAGTGTAGAGGTTCAGGGACAAATCTACTAGTCCTCTACCCGATAGTTTTCATTTTGCACTGTCAAAGTACAGACCACTAAAAATCTGCAGATCACAACCTTCCCACACACGAGGCACAAGGAGATACCACTTGGCTCGGTATTTTAGCTGCGTAGCTGCATCTGTAGGACATATTCTCCCACTTGTTCCACAATACCACCTCGTCCCTTTTGCAGACAAGTGTTGCAGCCCTTGAAGCAGACAAGAACACTGAGCTTTGCTCTTAGGTGTATCTCTAAGGCTGTCTGACAGCTTCCCCACTTGAGGGGACATTGACTTTGACTGGTTTCAGTAAAACTGTAGAAATGTGTAGCCATCTCTATTGTATTGCTCAAAGACAAGAAGGGTACATGATACTGTTCTCGCTCTAAGGATGAGGACTGCCCTATAGGTGACAAGTCCAAGCCATGTATCTGGGGATCACAGGCTGAAGAATCAGGCCAAGAGCTTAACTCTGGGGAAACAGTTTAACAAGGTTTCCCTTATCCGCCTATGTTCCTGTTCAATCAATCTCAACAGACAGTTCTTTCCCTTGCACCACCCTAGCTGAAGCAACACTTCAGTGTGTTAATGTGTCTACTCTATTGATTTCTGTTTCCCCAGCACCTCTCCATGTGAGATGGAATGGCTACAAAATGTTACCGGTAGAAAAGTGAAGATTTCTCAAATTAGAAAATTCTCCCATGCTTCTTGACCTTCTTGGTCAAATTGCTGTTTTTCAGGAATGAGCTTACCAAATTTGGCACTGTTTCCTGGTGTACGCACTTCTCAATATTCCCAGTCTCTCTTGCTTAGAGGAAGGATGGGGTGAGAAAGTCACAAAACCTACCAAGTATCCTCCAGAGGTAAACTGTGGGGGCTGATTTTATTTTCCAAAAGCAGTACCATCAAAACAGGAGCAAGAATTCAGCTGGAACAGAATGTAGTGACATTTTCCACATCATTATCCCACTGCATTTAGCTTAAAAGCATACATCCATCCAACAATTCCCTCATCTGCGATTTCCCTTTCTGCAGTTTGTTACCTGTGGTCCAAAACAAAATTAGATGGAAAATTCTAGGGATAAACTATTCATAGGTTTAATACTGGGCACCATGAGATGGCATCTCAATCTGCTCCATCTGGGCAAGACCTGATTCATCCCTTTCTCTAGCATATCCACACAGTATATGCTATTTACCCCTTAGTATGGGAAAAAATAGTGTATATAGGGTTTGATACTATCTGCAGTTTCAGATATCCACTTGGGGTCTTGGAATAGATACTCCTTGGATAAAGGGGTGACTACTGTAGATGCATTTCTCTGCCTTGGCTAAATGGTTTTAAGGACACAGCTTGTGAAAGTGTTAGCTGATCAGTCCCTTGAACTCTGTGACTCTCTGGACTGTAGCCTGCCAGGCTCTCTGTCTATGGAATTCTCCAGGCAAGAATATTGGAGTAGGTATCCATTCCCTTCTCCAAGGGATCTTCCCAACCCAGGGATTGAACCTGGTCTCCTGCATTGCTGGTGGATTCTTAACCATCTGAGCCACAAGGGAAGCTTTGTATAACTGAGCAAATAATGATGGCTCAATAAAAAAGCAGAAGTCTGGAACTCAAAAAGAGGATAAACAGCAGAAATCTCATAAATAAGAGCCATTAATTCTCTTATTTCTCACACTACTCCCAGTCCCTATGCACTATTACCTGTGGTTCTTACTTCTTCTAGTGAAATAAATATCAAACCAGGATTTAGTGGAAGAATGTGACTTGTCTGGTTGGAAGCCCTTGGCTGGCACCCCAACTCTGTCACTTTCTAGCACTCTAGGGAAGTTAACCCCAACCCCAATGTCTTTCTTCCATCTGGAGAACAGTAGTACCACCCACCCACACTTGCAGGGCAGCACCTCTGACTAAAATGTCAGAAACCTACTTTATTGTCTGGCACCTAGAGACAGACTTATGTGGCATCCCAGTAACATAACCAATAAAAGAACCACAAGAATTCTATGTGCTAATACTTAAGTTTAAACTATGTTTCATTTTCTTCTCAAAAATTTAACAGTACTTTCTGATAAATTCTTGGTTTTGACTGAGTTTATATTGTTTCTACAACAAAAATTACATATAACAAAGGTTCTCCTCTAGCTTTAACAGCATCTGAAATTAATCAGAAAGAATAAACAAAATGAGAAGGCCAATTATGAAAGACAAACTATAGGTGTACATTACTTGCTTAGATTTGGGAGCCTAACTGCTCACAAAAGGACTCATAGATATTTTTTTTTTTATTGTTAAGCTGCAACATACATGGTTTAATACAACAAAAAAACATTTAATCAAGTGAAAAGTAATAAACTGAACAATAAACAAATAAACACTCAAAACAAAATATTTTCCATTGGAAACATGTTAAGATGAATACGGGGTTTCATTACCATCTTACTGAAATTTTCTTATGTGTTACTAGCCTACATACCCCATGTTTTCTGTAATCATGCAGATGTGAACGGAAGTTTGAATGATTAAATAAATGAAAAGTCCATTTACTGCAGAGAATCATTTCACAAGGCAGCCAAACTGGGTCAGAGAACAAAATTATTCAAGAAATTCTCCACGTATTTAGGTTCATTTTAGAATCCATGAACCTTAAGCTGTTCCTCCTTGACAATGCCAACCTGCAAAATAAAATTTAGCAGAATCACTAACATATAAATTCATTCCTAAGAAAACAGAGCAGTCATTAAATAAGTACAACTAATGTGCTTCATCCACATGATTTTTTACTAAAGAGGATAAAGTTATAATTCATGTCATCCTTAAATACAATGTCAGAAGCAATCTCAAGTTTGTACATAAAGCACCCACTCACTCACCTCCAAGAGAAACTGGCAAATGTTTTTTCTTTGGTCACCTTGAAGCTGAATAACCTCTCCGTATTCCGGATGTTCAATCACAGTACCATTACAGGCAAATTTCTGGAGAAGTAGATTCAACATAACTGAATCAAATAACAATGATATTTTATTTTCACCCTAAGATTACCTAGATGTTAATTAAGAGTATGAACACAGTTTCCTTGGGTCCAATCATTTTCACCCACACTGACAGTCAAGTCAAGGTGTGGACCATAATCCTACTTAGAGGTGTGCTTCAATAACTACATTTTAATCTCTTCTTCCTAACACCTTTACCTTTTTGAAAGCTTTCACAAGTTTCTTTTTGTCATAATCATCCGCAATGCCCTGAACAGTAGTCAGTGTCTTCCTGCCGTTCCGTTGCTGGATTCTTATATGAATGTAATCCTCAGTCCCTGCCGGGAGTAAGTCGTCACCCTTAGTTGCATCAGCAAAGGGGTCTGCAAAGGGAATACAAAAAAATCCAAAGCAGGAAAATATCTTTTAGTTAATAATTTCCAGATATATGGTTCGCTACAACGTAGACACTCAGCAAAGAAGGTTCTAGTGCCTCTGCTTTTTTTCTGCAGGTGGGGATGGGGGGGTGTCATAAGCGTAGGTTATTAATGAAACCGCTAAGGTACTCTCACAAAACGAGATTTTAAACAGGTATGCCCACCAATACCGGAAGAGAAAAACGCTTACAAGTGGATACTGTTATCGTTGAACATAATCCTGAGTTTTTAAGACCTTAATTTTATAGCCACTATAAAAAATGTGCGTCATCTCGATTACATTCTGATGACAACAGAAAGATTCACAGATGCCTCCTAATCATTTAACAGTAACTCTGCCTGGAAAAAAGATGCATGTATCTCAATCAAGAGTACTACACGTAGAGAACTGGACCACCACCCTATAACAGATCAGAGGCCTGGCCCGCCGCATCTTCTGCTAAATGCCCCCGAGAGCCGCTCACAAAACAGCCCCGACCGCTAATGGACGCCGACACCCCAGCGCGGGCCGGCGTCCCCCTGGCCAGCAGCTGGGCAGGTCTGGGGGCGGCACAGGGTCTCAGAGGTGGCAGGAGGCAGAAGCGAGGCGCAGGCCGGTCCGGGAGCGGGCAGCGGGCGGCACAGGGTCCGCGGCCGGGACGCCGGGGGCCGTCTTCAGGGAGGGGGTCGGCAGGGGCCCCGTCGCCATCTTCCGGGCGCCGAGACAAAGCCCCACTCGGGGTGCGGGGAGGGCGACCGGGGGCCCTGCGAGACAGGGGGCGGACGGGCGGCCCCGCCGGGGGCGGGCAGCGGCGGCTGGACAGCCGAGAGGCGCGCGGAGGACGCGCAGCGGGGCGACCCGCTCTTACCGAAAGATTGGAGGTTCTGGATAGTGGACATGCGATACTAGTGTGAGGCCGGTATGGGGATAAAATTCCTGCGGGGCCCGCCCGGATCACCGTGTCAGGAGGCTGCAGTGGCGAAAAGACGGAAATCAAGACGGAGTCGCTTGGCCCCGGGGCTGGGATGCGGCTCGAGCGGCGGCGGCGGCGGCGGAAGCCGGGAGGAGGCAGGAAGAGGCGAAGGAGGAGGCGGAGGAAGAGGCGGCGGCAACGGATGCGAAGACGCGAAAGAGGAGGCGGCGCTGCGGCTTCTCCCACAAAATGGCCGACGGAGACTATTTAGCCGCGCCCGCCGCCCCTCCCACGTGACCCGCCCGCGCCGAGCTCTCTGGGACTTGTAGTTTTCTCGAGGCAAGACAGTCCGGAAAGCCTGGAACGGGTGGGCTTCCGGGACCTCAATTCCCAGCAGGGGGTGCGCTCCCCAGCGCCGGGTGTCTGGGCAGGGAAGGGTTTAGCGGGCTGCGGATCTGTCTGGGTAGAACCCTTGTTGTCTAGAGCTGTCCTCCCCGCTCTCTCTCACACTCTCCCTTGACTCGTCTTTTCTCGCCGTAGGGTGGCAGCGCGGAAGGGTCGGTGCTGGCGGGGCCGGGGGAGGGGAGGCGGATAATCTCCATCAGTAACCGTCGAGGCCCTGGCTAATGTAATTAAAATCGGGGTACAGGAGCAAAACAAGGCCCAAATCCTGGCTTTCGACTCGATGGCCGCCCCTTATCATCTCCCATCTCCATCTCCCACCTCGTCCGGTTGCAGGAACCCTGTTAGTTCCTACCAGGAGTCGAGGTGGAGGCCTCCTACCTAGGATTGTGCTGCCCCCCGAGTGTCTACCACGGTGGTTCTCAAACTCTAGCGTACATCTCCCCGAGGGCTTAAAAGACAGATTAATAGACCCCGGAGCTTCAGTTTTAGGACTTCTGGGGTGTGGCCCGAGAATTTGCGTATTTAACAAGCTGACAGGAGATGCTAATTCTACTGATCTGGAACCTCGCTTCAAAACCACTGCCCAGCTTCACCAAAGGCCTGGCATCCAGTGGGAGTCATGTATATTCCCCAGGTCGACCGAATGAACCAGAAAATCAACCTGTCAGCTTGATATAGAACCTTGAACACAAAGGTTAATTGACAGAGTCAGACACCAGAACAGTAATATCTTCCTATCAAGCTATAAACAGAAAAACAAACCTGTGACTATGGGAATGGGCTCACCCAGTCAGGTGCTCAATTGTAAAACTTGGTTGGCCTTATGGAAGTAATGAGATAGACTGAAAGTCAGGGATTCTTAACCTTGTTTTCTGCCATGGCAGTCTTGTGAAGCCTGTGGATCCATTCTCAGAATAATTCTTTTAAGTGCATGAAATAAAAAATGTTGGATTACAAAGGAAACTTAATATATTGAAATTAAAACCAATACATTAATAACATAGTATTGCTTCTTTACTAATGCATTAATTGAGAAGATCTAGCAGTAGAACTCACAAAGGCTGTAATTTCAAAAAGGTGACAAATATTTTGAGGTATCTGTAAGCATCAGAAGTGTAATTTGAAAATATCAGTGACTTCTACTGGTGCAAAGTTACAGATCCTTCAGATACTACTTTGATGTTGCCAGCATTCATAATGAAGCAAAGGCTAACTTTTGTTTCGAGATTAGTGAGAATGTAGGGGGAGTCTTATTTTCCATCCAGTTTTAGGAATCCACTCTCCTTCCCACCCAACCTCAGTTTTAGCTGTGGATCAACAATCTGCAGACTCCAGTTTAGGAACCTGGATTTAATCATCTTTTGTGATTAACTATGATAATATATAATAATTTGTGATTAATATGATAATATATAATAGTAAATGGATAATTTACTATTATAAAAAATAATAGTAAATGGATAATTTATTGAGTATATACTATTTGCCTGTTGTAAGCTTTATACACAGTATATTAATCTTTATAGCCATTCTATAATATAGTTATTCCTCTGTTTATACTTATGTAGAAATGGAGGCTTTCATGGGTTAAACAATTTGCCTGAAGAATCGAATTTGCAACTCTCAGAAATCTGAACTACATTTTAGGGCTTTTAGTCCTGATTTAAATGAAGGACACTTTTATTATCCAAACTAAAATGTGAGGTGTTAGAACTGGTTCAAAAATAAGGAGAAGCAAAACATTTTTTGTTGTTCATTTGTTGATTATTTCTACAGTGGCTTTCTAGTTTTGAACCTTTATCAGTGTGCTTTAAAGTAATTTTTAATACTTATTTGGATGAAATTTCAGAATAAACAGAATGCATAACCATTTCTGTTTTCTTTCTTTGTTACTAGACATCTCAAACTATTTTATATTCCATTTTTTCTTAGAAGGAGCCAAGAGTGGTCCAATCAAGAAAAAAATAACGAACATAGAGAAGTTAAAAAAGATCCAGAAATTTTGGGGCTTTCATGGTCATTACCTGTGTCAGGAGAGCGCATACTTTCTTGGACCTAACTGTTTACATCAGAGATCCCCAGGAGCTCAGAAATCAAAGCCAACTATGAATTCAGGTCAGATACAATTGTAATGATAGTCTGGAAAACTCTTTTGACTCTAGTCATCATTCTGACTTTGTATTTAGACCTGACCTGTCCAGTACAGGAACCACTAACCACGTGTGGCTGTTGAACTCTTGCAGTGTATCTGCTGCAAATTGTGATGTGCTCTCACTCTACTAAAGTATACATTTGGAAGACTTAAATTGTCTCAATTTCACCTGTTTCTTTTTAGAATGTGGCTACTAGAAAATGTAATACTGCATATGGCTCACATACTATTTCTATTGGACAGCACTGGTTTAGAGTGAAAGAATTTGACCTATATGTAAAGTTATAAAAGGAACAAATTAAAACACTTAAAATCTATTATTTTTATTAATAGCTCTAAACAATATCAGCCTAGTTTAAGGTGATTATTTCCTGCCTTATTTCCAAAGGGAGTTTAGATCGCTTGCAGAGAACAGTAGTATTGACTAAAGGAATCAGGGAAGATTTTTTTTTTTTTAAATGTTAGAATAGTTGAGAAATAAAAGCCCCCAAAGCTAGAGAGAAACCTCAGATCTGGCTTTAAACTTCTAGTGGTTAAGACAAAGAGAAAATCCACTAGAAAATTCGTACACCTACAGGATGAAAACATACCAGTTGTGCAGGAGGAATGACTTTGCCTGGCTTTGAGCCACAGGCAGTATTTTTCTTGGGCTCTCATAAAGGGGACACTGTGATGTAGTGGACAGTGTCCGCAGTAGTCTGCCTACCATGAAGACAATGGTGGGTTTTATGCAGCTGCTTCTCTTATCAGCCATTCATGAAGAGATGCTAACAGGTGAGGATCTCGGGTCCTTGTCCATCCAGAGGTTGCTGGTTGCAGCGGCCTCGCGATGATGTGGTGCTCAGGTTTTCTGCTTCAGTGAGCATAACTGACCATCTGTCTCAGCTGCTGCGCTCTGAATTCAGTATCGCTGAGGTTACCCCTCCCACCAGCTGTTCCTGGTGACTCAACAGGGATCCTAAGCCAGGCTGGTTCTTGAGAAATGTGGGACTCCTTATGTAGGAGGACCTAGACCTAGTGTCTAGGTCAGAAAAAGTCACTTTACAACCTCAGCTTATTATCGTGAACACTTGATTGTTACATTAACAGTGTGATACAAAGGAAATGCTTGAAAACATTATCAGTTAAGACATTTAATTCTTTTTTTGTCATTGACGATAGTAGAATTGTGTTAGAGCAGAACTCACTATTATGAGTATTTGCATAGGCCAAAAGTAAAATCACATCTCCAGAAACCTACTTAACCTGCAGTGGGAATTTGAATGATAAATCATTGAAATTAATAGTAATAATCAGGAGTTATGCTATCATTAAAGAGAAGGGACTAGTAATTCACTCAAAATGGCTAGCTTGGTATCTTCACTATCAAAAGATCCCTAATAATGTCAGAAAATATATGTTTTGGGGAAGAATAAATTCAGCACTGAGCAATACGGGTATGTCATCAACAGATTAGACATTTCTTTCCTCCTAAAGGAAATAAAAACAAATTAGTTGATGGAGGAAATACTGAAACATAGCTTCACTGGATTATTAAAGATTATAAAACATCTTTAAAATCCTGATATTATGGGCCTGAAATCCTATATTTTGGCAAAATAATAAGCAAGAAGAAGACAAAGGCATTTTTCAAAATGTTTAAAAACTCAGAAAGTTTACTCCCATGGACAGTATTGATGACACACTCCAGAAAAATTAAAACTCAAAGGAGAGAAAGATACGGAATAAAAGAACATAGGTCCATAAAGAAATCATTAAAAATTATGGTTATGTCTAAATCATATTGGTATGTAATGAGGGTGAAATAATTTATGGGTGACTTTTAGAAGAATGGAAATTTCATGCTTTTTTCAATCCAACAAAAAGTAAGAAAATGTAGAAAAGAGCAGCAAGAAATCATATAGTAAATTTAAAACATTAAATCATAATAAAGATGTTAAAAGTACGTAATTACCAGCAGTCACAAGCGTGAATGTTATATTTTTCTGTTAACTAAAAACGGCTGCAAAACTTTACCTAGTTGCTATTTATGATACATTTAAAGTCAAATGACAGAGACCGAAAAAGTTATTGCAAGCAACTGCTATTGAAAAGCAGCGTATAACACTATTACTATTGAGAAAAATGAATTCAAGAATGACATTAAGCAGGACAAACAAGAAGGGTTCATCTGGGTCATAGTTATATTGGACCAAGAATATGAGTCACAAACTTTTATATTCCTTACAACTTGGCAAAATGCATATGAGGCAAAAAAAGAAAAATATTGAGAAATTGACGAATTTGCAGTCATAATGGAATACAGTAACACATTTGTTTCAGAAACAAAAATTAAGATATAGATACATTTAATAATATAATGAATATGTTTGGCGCAAGAGATAACATGTAAAACTTGTATGCAGTGCAAAGCATGCCAACTGTATTCAAACACCCAGGACACCCAATGTCCATCAACTGATGAATGAACAAGCAACATTTGGCATATCCACAAATGGAATATATTCATCCAAAAAAGGAATAATGCATGCTACAATATGGATGAACTTTGAAAACACGGGGCTAAATGAAAGAAGCCAGTCACAGAAGACCACATCCTGCGTGACCCCTCTTAGGTGAATTGTCTAAAATTGGCCAAGCTATAGAGACAAAGTAGGTTAGTTGTTGCCTGGGACTGGAGATGCGTTTGAGGGGAAATGGGTAGTTGCAGCTACGGAGTATGTAGTTTCTTTTTTGAGTTGATGAGAAAGTTCTAAAATTGATTATTGTTGTTTAGTCACTGAGTCGTGTCTGATTCTGCAACCCATGGACTGCAGCACACCAGGTTTCCTTGTCTTTCACTGTCTCCCGGAGTTTGCTCAAACTCACGTCCATTGAGTCAGTGATGCTATCCAACCATCTCATCCTCTGCTGCCCCCCTTCTCCTCCTGCCCTTAATCTTTCCCAGAATTAGAGTGTTTTACAATAAATTGGCTCTTTGAATCAGGTGGCCGAAGTATTGGAGCTTCAGCATCAGTCCTTTCAATGAATATTCAGGGTTGATTTCCTTTAGAATTGACTGGTTTGATCTCCTTGTTGTCTAAGGGACTCTCAAAAGAGTCTTCCCCAGCACCACAGATTGAAAGCATCTGTTCTTCAGCACCCAACTGATTATGATGATGAGTAAATTGTATGGGATGTGAATTATATCTCAATAAAATGGTGGTAAAAAAAATAGGATACAAGAAAGTAAAAAAGTTTTTCTGATTCATTGTCAATGTAGTAAATAAAACATTATCAAATCAAGTTAGCACTATACCCAAAAGAATAGTATTAACCCAGATATGCCAAGATGACCAATCATAAGTAAGTATATTTTAATAATATACTTCAGAACTTAATATACAAAACTTTAAATAGAGGGTTTTGCCATCCTGTAGGAGCACAGAGAAATGTTCACCAGCCAGGAGCTGAGGAATTCTCCACACCTCAAGTCATTAACAAATCAAAGTGACAGACTTACAAAACAGACTCAACCAAGACCATTCCCAAGAGTTGCATTTTAGTCAGTAGAGTCGGAGGGGGATTGGGACATGGAGAAGGGGAATGGAGATCTGGTGAGACATGGAGAAGGGGAATGGAGATCTGGTGATACTCAAATAGAATTGATAGAGACTTCCTGTCTCTCAGAGGAGATGAAACCCGTTAACAGTATGGGAAATAGAAATAGACACCATAGTGGTAAGTCAGCTAGCTTCAAAAAAGCCTCTTTGGAAAGGTGAATGGTATCATTTCATTGAGCTTTAACTTGTAGGTACAGGCCCGATCTGACCTACCACACTGTGAAGAGACTGATCTCTCCCTTTCTTTCTCAATACACTGACCAATGAAAGGACATGAGCTCTATGGTCATGTGAAGATGAAAACAAAATAGATTTTAGTTGATTACCTGGCTCTATTCTCCAAAGACACTGCCCCCTCCTGCCCCTCAATGAGGTGAGAGCCAGGACCACAGCGTGGGAGTTAAGGCTGCATGTTACATGAGCTCCTACAATTTCTGGAAGTGGCATGACACAGGTTGTGGCTGCTTCTTTCAAGGATAGACCAGTGACCTTTCCAAGTCTCAAATTTATGCTGATGCTTTCATTGTAATAACAGCTTGCATGAATTCTTTTCTTAGTTCACTTTAATATGAGGGCGACTTAATCGATTGTGTTACTCTTTTAACTCAGCCATCGGTTATTTTTTTTTAAATATTCAATAATCCCATATCATAATCTGCCCATCATGGTATGTAATCCTAGAACAACCATGTCCTTATGTCATAGGGCTGCCCAAAGCTCTGGTAACAGCTACACCGAGATATCAATCTGTAGCACCATGTCCTTATAAAATCTTATTTAATTGATATCATGCACTTCATATTTTGTCAGTTTCTCAGGTCTATGGTTTCAAGACTTTTGAGTTTAATCACCTTTATTGGAAACATTTTCTTTATTTAGTGAATTTACAAGGCTGGTAAAACAATCTCAACCAAGATTCAGTTTCTTTCTTTATTCCTTTTTCTTTTTTTGGACAGGATTGTATCTCATCTAAGCAAAGAAAAAAGAAATATTCATGTGGCAATATAGTAATAGCTTGCACATACTAAGTGTGCAATATGTACCAGGTTAGGGCTAAGTGCTTTCCACACAATACTTGTATTTTCCTCAGCCCCATTTTAAATTCTAGACCACAAATCCCAAATGGGCATTCAGCGTCACAGTTCTTACGACACTTACTCAGATGTTTTCCTTTTTCTCACTCTCTGCAATGATGATTTCATTCATCGGTCTTCTCAAACCCGAATTCCTTCCCCCATGTTCCTTCTCAGCTGATGACCTTGCTTGTACTTTACTAAGACTATAGAAGCAATCAGATGGAAACAAACACCAGCCACCAAATCTCCAAATCTCACTGCATTTGTCCCTGTGCTCTTTGCCTTGCCAACTTGTTACTCGGGTTGAGCATCCCTGTTTTCCTCTTTCAGGGATGTTACTCCTGGAATTATCCACCTCTCCCTCTTGCATCTATAATGTCTGTCTCTCTATAGATTTAGTTCCACCAGGATGCAAATATGCTCTAGAATCTTATGTCTTAATAGACAAAAACAAAAATTCCTTTGACACATATTCTTTTCTTGCCAGGACCCACTTCTCTCCTCTTCCAAAGAGTTGTCTAAGGTCACTGTCTCTGCTTGTTCACGATTCATCTCTCCTTAACTCCTCCACACAGGCTTCCGTCTCCATTGCTATGCTGAGATCATCCATGCCCAAGTGTGCTTGACCCCATATTGCCAACCCAATGCTGTCTCACTGTTTCTGACTTGGTCCTCTTTGCAGCATTTGACAGCATGAACTACTCTTTTCTTTTCTTGGCTGCCGTGACTTCATCGTCTCTTGCTTTTCTTCCATATCATTGGTCATGCTATTTCCAACTGCTTTGCTGACTCCTTCTCTGCTCAAACTGTGTCAGTGTGTTTATTAAGATAAGAGGAAAAATCAGGAGATGATATGTTGGAAGTCAAGGAAAGGAAGTTGCATCCCAAAGGCTGGGTTATGAGTGGTTGTCACCAGCTGAGGACAGCTGAGCCCGGTAGACTGGCAACCTCCTAGCTGCATTCAGTGGCATCATGGTGTCAGGATGAGGAGACAGAGCTGAAGTAGATGAGCTAACTATTTCCAGACATTCATGCGACCAGGGAGGATCTCAGATCCCCTCCACTTAGGTTACACTGGTTATCATAAGTAACCGGCAAGGAGGGAACGCATTAGAACTTCCCCTTGAGTTAAGAAAAACAAACATGGAGAGGAAGTTATTCTGCATCAAAAGCATCTGTAAAGAAGGGAAACAAAGATGGACAGTTATGTAAACAAAGCCATTCAGCTTTGAGAAATGGATAGGACACGGAAAGAGGGTGAGGAAATAGATTAAATGAAAGAAAATCTACTCTTGAGTTCAGCTCACCTCAATTCCCTTTGAATATTAGGCATCTTTAATAATAATTCTTTTTGACAGAAACTTGAGAATTTGCAGAGCTGTCAGTGCAGCAGTGAGTTGGGAGGGCAGTGTCATTGTTTCTTGGAGTATAATTCCAACATATATAAAAGGACCCCAGGCAGTGTAACAGACAGCATCCTCAATAGCATTTTTTTTCCTGGTAATTGCCAAAAGGGGTTCCACGTGGCTTTTGCTTACAGATGAAAAAGAGTAAAGACCTTCACCTCTTAGAAACAGCTGTACATCTGTCAGAACTACCCAGTCACAAACACCAAGTCTGGCTTTCCAAAGTAAACATGTTATTTTGTATGCAATTGCTATAATTAGCTGTGGGGACATCACTGACCCATTAGCAGGAAAAACAGATGGGATGAGATTTGTCTTCATGCATGGGCTAGGATGTTGTGAAAACATTAGAAATTATTAGCCATAAACTCAGTCACCATGTTGCAGAGCTGGAATATGCTCAGTTAAAAACAGTGGAGGAAGTGGTACAAGCAGTCCATGAAGGACCTCTTTCAGTTACTCAGGATGATCATTTTAGATGTCTTTCACGGTGGCTGATTACAAAATGTGGAGACTGCAAAATCAGTTCACATGAAAATTTGAGCAGACTTCCCAAATCTATTTCCACATTTTCAGCTACTGAAACTGCCACTGAGCCAGCAGCCAAAAGGGAAACCTGAGGACCTCGCCACTTCTTCCCTTCTCTCCAGTCTGTCTGCTTGGTCTCTGAGTCGGCCTCCAACTCAGGGACACCTACTTTGAGCATCATCTAGTCTCTTGGGCCAGGGTGGGGCTAGAATTTTGATTAGGGACTAGAATTTTGTGAAATGTTTGGATTTTGTAAGGGGGGTGGTGGGGATTAGCATATGTATTCTTTACTTTTAATTGAAGTATAGTCAATTTACAATGTGTGTTAGATTCAAGTGTACAACAAAGTGATTCAGTGATTCAAAGTGATTCACACACATGTATATGTGTGTGTACAATATATATTCTTTTTCAGATTCTTTTCCCTTATATATTATTATAAGAAATTGAGTATATTTCCCTGTGCTATACAGTAGGTCCTTGTTGGTTGTCTATTTTATATATACTAGTGTTGTCTATACTAGTATAATCCCATACTCCTACTAATTTATCCCTCTCCTACTTTCCTCTTTGGTAACCATAATTTTGTTTTCTGTGAGTCTGTCTCTATTTTGTAAATAAGTTCATTTGTATCATTTCTTTTAGATTCGACATGTAAGTGATATCATATAATAATAGTTTTTCTCTGTCTGACTTAGTGTGATAATCTCTAGGTCCATCCCTATTGCTGCAAATGTTTCATTCTTTTTAATGGCTGAGTAGTATTGTATATATGTAGCACATTTTGTTTATTCGTTTCTCTGTCTATGGACATTTAGGTTGCTCCCATGTCTTAGCTATTGTGAACAGTGCTGCTATGAATATTGGGGTGCATATATATTTTCAAATTAGAGTTTTCTCCAGATATATGGCATGTGTATTCTTAAAAGGCATCTCAGGGATCTCTGAGTCTCCTTTCCCCCATGTAGTTCAGAGCCTCAGGGTATAATACAGAGGCTCAAGATCATGGGGAATACAAGTCCTTTTGCTGCAGGAATAGGTTTTCCAAAACCCACATGCATCATTCAGTCAAAATAAAGGGTCCAAAGGCACCATGAAGGAGCTGTGAGAGAACAAGAAAGAAAGAATGCAGACCGAGCCAGACACATGGATTTGAGATGTTTCAGACACACCTTTGACCCCTCTCCCTCCTGTCTCTGGGCAGTACAACTCTGCCCACTTCTGACTGTGCATCCTTCTCTAAAGGGCCTGCAAACATCATTAATTCTGTGTCTTATTTCCCTTCCTAGACTGCAAGCTTCCAGAGGGCAGGACTGTGTCTTTTCTTTCCACCTGTCTAGTGCCATGTACCAGCCTGGCATGTTGCTGAATTCAGTGAGGGACGTGTGTTTATAATCTTCACACAGATATCTCCATCAGGATGCCCCAGAAGCACCTTAAACTCAGTGTGACTTGACTTGATCCTTTTATCAGGATTCTGCTCAACCTTGTGCTTCTGTTTGCTTCCGTTTCTATATTGGTTGGTGGAATCCAGACACACAGTCAGGGAGCTGTTTTCCAGCCTTCATAATACTTGACTGCTCAGTAGCCACAAACTTACTGCTTCCTTTTTAGACGTCCTTATTTCCTGGGTCAGGAGTTTCCTTCTACCTTTATGACTGCTCTTCCTCTGCCAGTCCAATTCCACAGGGCCAGTTCCCTGAGTCCTAACCCATCCACAAGGGATCACGGCTTCCAGCTCCATCCAGGTCCCAACAGCTCTCTGATCTCTACCAGCCTGAGCTCTACAATTGTGGATCCACTCACCTCTCAGACCTCTCCACTTGGCCAACATCTCTCATCAAACATATCCAAAAGAGAGCCTTCCTTCCCCATCCCCAGCTCAACGAATAGAACTTACTGTTGCAGCCGGAGGTCCGCATGCATTGTTCACACTTCCATCTTTTTCACTATCCATATCCAGCCAATTCATAATCCTGTTTGTGCTTCCAAAATCTTCTCCTTCCTCACTGTCTTAATCTAATCTGTCTTGATTCCTTCCTGAACTCTATAGGAAATCTCCTAATGTGTCTGTCTATAATCTCTTTGCCCTATGCAATATATTCCTTACACTAAAAAATCGGAGCTATTAAACTCGCAAATCTGCTCAGGTCACTTCCCTCCTGAACTTTTCAGTGTCTCACCACAAATCATGGATTAAAGACAAAATACACCACATCTTTCCAGGCATGCACATAAATGATATATATCTGCGATGAATGGGATGACCTTAGGGAACATGCAAAATGTTCTGTATACAGATGAAGGAGGGAAATGATATCTGAACAGTGAGTCCCAGCGCTCTACACAGGTAGAGAATGGTCTCTGAGTGAGTTCCTGGGTCAGAACTTAGGACACTTAAACCCTGAGTTTTCAGTGGGGCCAGGGCATCAGAGAGGCCCCAGGAGTTGACCAAGCAATTCTGTAGTCAAAGACAAGAAGTCAGGGCACAGTAGGAGACTGGTGCCATATGGAGAGACTGCTATTGGTTGGAAAAAAGGCTTTTGAGGAACAGGGATGTCTAAATTAAATTGTCACATACTAAATGATATACTGTGTAGCCCTGCTCCCCCCATCAGTCCTGCAGTGAGGTCTACACAGGGCTGGTCGACCTCTTTGTTGTTTCTGTTGTTGTAAGTGCATGTGGTTGGAGGGGCTACATTTCCCTTCTGGATCAATGCGGTATAAAACAGAGGCTTCTTTTCTCTTTCTGACTTACTTTACTCTGTGCAATGTGCTCTGGGTTCATCCTCCTCATTAGAACTGTCTCAAATGTGCTCCTTTTCATGGCTGAGTAATATTCCATTGTATATGTGTACCACAATTTCTTTATCCATTCACCTGTTGGTGGAGATGTGAGGGAGGTTCAAGAGAGAGGGGACATGTGTATACCTATGGCTGATTCATATTGATGTATGGCAGAAACCAACACAGTATTGTAAAGCAATTATCCCCTAATTAAAAATAAATAAATTAAGGAAAAAACAGAGGCTGCAACAGGGATGCAAAACCATTGATCTCCATAAGCCCAAATTCACAGGCTTTTGGGAAAGGCTTTGGGCTTTAAGGGAAATAGAATTGGGGGTTTGAAGCAGTGTAGACTGGAACGTAAATTTTTCCTGGCATGGAGCTTACTCTTACCTCCAAACGTCTGGGCTACACTAGGCTTCTCCTGGGCTGGAGAGGGGTCAGGAACCATCAGAGAGGATTTCTGAACTGAGCCGTCTGGAAGGATAGGTGAGGGTTTTCAAAGTCAGAGGGAGACATTTCAGGGAATTGAATGTAATGTGGGAAGATGCGGAGTTGAGAAGGGTCCTAGCTTGAGTGGTTTGTAAGCCACAGAAGGTAAATGGGGCCCTACCAGGAGCTGTGGTCCAGAGTTATACACTATTACAGCCCAGCTGTGACAATGCCTAGAACAGGCTTTCCAACCACACTTAGATCTGTCTTTTAACATTAGCCAAGACAACCATTTTCCCTTGCAATCAAAGACAGAGTGGAGGCCAGGGGAGCAGAATCCTAACTGCCTCAAGTCAAGAAGTGGTAACTTATTCCTTTGTCATCAGACAGTTTAACAATCAATGGGCACCAAGCTGACATCTCGCCAAGTGGCATCAGCAGAGTTGTTGTACCACAGACAGTCAGCATTTCAATAGACCAGGGTCACTAAGAATTGCTACTGGGCACAGAAAAAACAATAACAGTGTCATTTAAAGACAAAGAAGAACCTCAGTTCTGCCAGGCCGATGACAGGAATTCATTCATTGCCAGGATGGTTCTACAAAGACCCAAATTAAAAACAGAGTGGAAGCGCTGATTCACAGTCTGTTTTCAGTGGCAGAGCATTCATGACACATGGTCTGCATCTATCAGGACAAAGAATACTTGTCCAGATTTTCCCTTTTAAAGATAAAAATCTTTTTTTCTGACTTCCCAGTGTGTTTGTCACGAAATGAATGAAATAGTAGGGAAGAATAAATCAGAAAGGACAGGCTTGAAAGTGCAAATTATTGTCATTACCAGGAAGCAGGAAAGGGCAGGTTGAAGGTAGAAGTACGATAGAAAACACTTACCACCACCACCGCCTGCAGATAGCCCTTTCATCTTCAATTAGGTAATTACCACATTGCTCAGTGAATGAGGACAGCAATTACATACCGTTTCATCCTGTCACCTTGCCACCCAGCACCTCATGGTTGGGGCACATCCTGTCTCTGGGCCAGTGTTGCTTCTTATCTTTTGATACACAGCACACGGAGGAGAAGGTCCCCAGGCGCCCAGCCCTGTCTCTCCCTGAGCAAGTACAAAGCTGAGAATGTGCAAACTTGGTGGTGCTGTTTAGGAGTCACCAAAGACATACTCCCCAGATTGCTCCAGTGACAGCAGAGGACAGAGTCTCCTGGACTCATGGAAGATCTTAAGAATGAGCAGGTGGACAGAGGATGTTTCATGCAGAAGCAGACTTCCTGGAGGCACTCAGGTTGCTGGACTTGTAAACTCTGCTGCCCCTGCCTGGCTGGCTGGCTCTGGGCACTATGATATGAAGCAAGGCAGGTCTGGGTAGAGGAGGGGGCTGTTACCTGGTCCAGCTGGCTCCATCCCAGCTCACCTGGCTCTCCAAGCAGAGATTTAACTTGGTCCACTTCAAAGAGCCCCAGGGAAATGTGAGTGGAAATCCCCCTTCTTCAAGGCTGCCCACTGGATGGTTTTCAGGCAACAGAAATCCAGTGTCTCCAGAAAGTGCAGCTAAGATGGCTGGATAGTGAATTGACATTTTCTCCCTGGGCTGGGGAGAGCAAAGGAAACAGACGAGACAGACAGAAAGCTTTTTCCTAGAGGGATGGAACAGCACTCCTCCCAGGGCTCACCCCATAGATTGGGGCTCTCTGTATTACCCCCGCCCCTCTGCCCTTCTTTCAGCTGCTCTTTAAGCACTGGGTTACATGTTGAGCGTTAGCACTGTCCTTGACAGGGATGGTGATGGGGACTGGTTGGAGGGGAAATCTGAGTCATCAGAAGTTTACGAGGGGGACTTCCCTGGCAGTCCAGTGGTTACGACTGCGCTCCCAATGTAGGGGGCACAGGTTCAATCCCTGGTCGGGGAACTAAGATCCTGCAAACTGCACGATGCACCAAGAAAAGAAAAGCTTGCAAGGTTTTCTAACTAGTGGGTGGTCTCCAAACTTTTTGGGCCACACATCCCATCAGTAAAAACTGTTTGACAGTGCATCCACAAATTATGTATGTTCATTTATAAATTATTACATGCACTTGCATCTATCCCTGTGTTTAATATTGGTAAAGCTTACTTCCACATGAAAAATGAGTTCAAGGATGAATATGTTCTTTCATCTGACCCCAGTGGACCACCTTCTGTACCCCTTGTGCAATCTGTACCCCACTTTGGAAACTGCTTTCTAACGATAGAGTTCTCCCCAAGTTCTGTTTTTTTATGGGCAAAGGATTAAGGAGAGAAATCCATTCAGAGAAAAGATGGGTCATGGCTGGGAACACAGGTTTTGTTCAGAAGTCAGTGAAAAAAAATAACTTTTCAGTGTCTTCCCTGCCTCATCATTGATGGCAGGAAGGAGTGATGGCACCCAAGAACTCTGTGTAGCTCTTGACTGGCTTAGAGACAGTGCTTTAAGAGGACCACTCAAAGTTACTGGTGTCTCATTGGGGCCTACAGATTGTGAGCATCTATGGATACAGGGGCTTGTGCTTTTGGATTCTGGGCAGCCTGGACCATTTCACTGCCCCCTGCAGTTGCTCCTTTAGAAAAGGGAGGGGAGTGAAGTAGAGGTTAGGGGGAGCTTCTTGTTTCTCCATCTTGGTATTGAGATCCCTTCTGTACACTTCAGTGTCAGAAGGATGCTCACCCCCAGCCTTGGATGGGCATGAAGTTGCCTGTGGGGCACCATCTTCAGTTGAATCAATTGGGCATGGGGTAACCACAGGCTAGAGGTAGGACCACCATGGTCACAATAGGTGAACCAAATTTGTTTCAAGCACCTGCTGTGTGCCAAGCTCTGTGTGATTATGAACGGAACCCACTTCCTCAAGGGGCTTTCAGGTCAGTGCAGGAGAAAGATAATCACATATGTATATGCAGTGCAGGCAATGTCTTAGTTTGAGGTTTCCTCAAAGGAGACTGCATTGAGTAGTAAATTTGGGAGGTGACCCCCAGTGTATATGCTGAGGGAGGGAGAACGTGAAATAGTGAAGGGAGAAAAAGTCACAAGAAAGCATCAGTGAACAGGTTACCACTGTGGGTACCTGGACCTTCACCCTGCAGAGGACTCTCTGAGGGACTCTGTTGAGCAGTGCTGCTCAAAGTGTGGCCACAGGACTGAAAAAGGTCAATTTTCATTCCAGTCTCAGAGAAGGGCAATGCCGAAGAATGTGAACTGAGAACTTCCACATGTACAAACTGGGTTTAGAAAAGTCAGAAGAACCAGGGATAAAATTGCCAACTTTTGCCAGATCATGGGAAGAACAAGGAGAGTCCAGAAAAACATTTACTTCTACTTCATTGACTACCCTAAACAAAGCCTTTGACTGTGTGGATCATAACAAACTGTGGAAAATTCTTAAAGAGATGGGAATACCAGACCACCTTACCTGTCTCCTGAGAGACCTGTATGAAGGTCAAGAAGCAACAGTTAGAACTGGATACGAAACAACTGACTGGTTCAAAACTGGGAAAGGAGTATGTCAAGGCTGTATATTGCCACCTTGCTTATTTAACTTGCATGCAGAGTACCTCATGCGAAATGCCAGGGTAGGTGAATCACAAGCTAGAATCAAGATTTCTGGGAGAAATATCAACAACCTCAGATATGCAGATAATACCACTCTAATGGCAGAAAGTGAAGAGGAACTCCTTTGAGGAGTCTCTTGATGAGGGTGAAAGACAAGAGTGAAAAGGCTGACTTAAAACTCAACGTTCAAAAAACTAAGATCATGGCATCCAGTCCCATCACTTTGCAGCAAATATATGGAGAAAAAGTGGAAGCAGTGACAGGTTTTCTTTTCTTGGACTCCACAACCACTGTGGACAGTGACTGCAGCCATGGAATTTTTAAAAGATGCTTGCTCCTTGGAAGAAAAGCTATGACAAACCTAGACCGCATATTAAAAAGCAGAGATATCACTTTGCCGACAAAGGTCTGTATAGTCAAAACTACGGTTTTTCCAGTAGTCATGTATGGATGTGAGAGCTGGTCTATAAAGAAGTCTGAGTGCTGAAAAGAATTGATGCTTTTGAGTTGTGGTACTGGAGAAGATTCTTGAGAATCCCTTGGATTGCAAGGAGATCAAACCAATCAATCCTAAAGGAAATCAACCCTGAATATTCATTGGAAGGACTGGTGCTGAAGCTGAAGTTCCAATACTTTGGCCACCTGATGCAAGGAGCTGACTCACTGGAAAAGAACCTGATGCTGGGGAAGATAGAAGGCAAAAGGAGAAGGGGTCAACAAAGGATGAGATAATTAGATAGCATCACCAACTCAACGGACATAAATTTGAGCAAACTCTGGGAGATAGTAGAGGACAGAGAAGCGTGGCATACTGTGGTCCATGGGGTCACAAAGAGTTGGACATGACTTAGGGACTGAACAATAACAACTCAAAGTATGACCAGCAGCAGCAGCATCACTCGGGAGCTTGTTAGAAATGTAGCATCATGGGTCCCACCAGGCCTGCTGAATCAGAATTTGCACATTAAAGTTTGAGAAGCACTGCCTTTAATCTTTCATCTTTCTCAAACATGATAACTTTGATATAAAACATATTTTTCTATATTTGAGGACTTGATTCTACCAAACCGTATCCTTCTGAATAACTTCTTTGGGATTTCCAATGTTTGAAGTGCATATTAAAGTTTTTCCAGTCCCTTGAAAGCTCTTTAAAATGCACCACCATTTACCTGCGCTTTATCATAATTACAACTCAATTACAGTGACAGAAGGCTCACGAAACCTACTGTCCAGTAAAATGCAAATTTTGTATGGGAAATACTTCCCCTGGGAGAAAATAAAGTGACTGTCATTTGAAAAGTTATTTTTAAAGGAATGTTCCTGGTGCCTCCTGTACTTTAAAGTTTTGTCAAAAATTTCAACAAATAGAGGACCCTTTGTGAAAGATCAACAGGTACACGGAAAGATACTTCAAAAATGTAACAGAAGTTCCATATTTAACAAAATGTCAAAGACAAGTAGTTCAATAGTTGCTTATATACCCCTTTATATTGGCATGTGATTTTACTTTTGATATCCACTCATCTTCATTTCATCACTAACACAAGGATTAATCTAAGGTTATAAAACTAATTTTTCGCATAGTGTATCAGTTAGCTATTACTCCATAATAAACAACTCCCAAGCTCAGTGCTTTAAAGGAGCAATGATTTATTCTTGTTCTTATGTCTACGTGTTGGCTGGGGTGGCTTTGATGACCTCCTGGACTCAATAGGCTTGGCTAAAGGTTGGATCTGAGTCTGTTCCTCGGGTCAGTGGGCTGCCTTTGGCATGTTCTCATAGTGAATGGCAAATATAAATGGACCAACCCAACTCCATAAACATATTTCAAGTCCCTTATGTAACTCTTCTTCTATTAATAACATCTCATAAGCCAAAGCAAGTTACATGGCCAAATCCAAACCAAGGGTTCAATACTGCCATTGTCAGGATGTTTGTGTCCTCTCAAAATCCATGTGTTGAAACTTAACCCCTGAGGTGGTGATATGAGGAGGTAAGACCTCTGGGAGGTAATTAGGTCAGAAAGGCTCCCCCCTCTTGGTTGGGATTAGTGCCCTTTTAAAGGAGGCTCCAGTGAGATCCCTGTCCATGTGAGGACACGTGAGAAGTCTGCAGCAGGCTTTCACCACAACCAACTATACTGGTACTCTGATCTTGGACTCTCAGCCTCCAGAGCTGTGGGAAATACGTTTTTGTCGTTTATAAACTTCCCAGTCTTTGGTATTTTTGTTATAGCAGCCAGAGACAGAGAAGTGTGCTCCACCAACCATAAGGCAAGTGACATGACCAAGCCCAACTCCAGTGGGGTGAGGCAGTGCACTCCTCCCAGAGTTAGGGGGATAAGGGAGTGAATATTTGCAGAAAAATAATCTCTTCTACCATGAGTAGAAAAATTGAGGCACAGCATTTTGCAAAATAAATCATTCGTGCTGATATTCAAATGATTTTCCTATTTCAAGAGAAAAAGGAGGACATTGAGGACCTATGGTTACCAAGCATTCTGCTGAAAATTTCCTTGTGTGTTACTTCATCGAACCTTTTATCTTTTTTAAAATATTTATTTATTTGTCTTGGTGGGTCTTCGTTGCTACACACCAGATTTCTCTGGTTTCAGTGAGTGGGGGCTACTCTTTGCTGCAGTGCACGAGCTTCTCACTGTGGTGGTTTTGCTTGTTGTGGAGCATGGGCTCTAGAGTTGTGGCGCATAACCAGCTTAGTTGCTCCATGGCATGCGGGATCTTCCTGGAGCAGGGATCAAACCAGTGTTGCGAGGTGGATTCTTAACCACTGGACCACCAGGGAAGCCCTTCACTGAACCTTTTAACAATGCCACGAGGAAGCTATTTTAACTCAATTTTACAGATGAGGTGATAGGTCACCGAGCTGGCATGTGGGATGTCAAAGAGTAGAGCTTAGTGTTTCCTGGCAGCCTTCGAATGCTATGAATACTGGGTCACTTTTTCTTTTTTTGTCATGGCAAATCAAGCTCTTCTTTCTTAGGGGAAAATACTGTCTTTACTCTGTTCCTATTTATCATGGATATAAAAAGAGCTGTAAATTTTCTATGAGTGTAGTTGCCTATCACTCGACACTCAAATTGTTGATTAAAACTAGTTCTCTTGAATACTTGGAGTGTCGACACACATTGGCTGGTCAATACAAGTTTACTGGGCTTCTGGGTTAGGGTAGCCAAATGCTTGGGTAACTGGAGTGTGTCTGGACCCTCTTAGCTGTTTTCCATGTCTTGCTGTCCTATGGGAATGTGGTTGGGGATGGGAGGCAGTGTAGAGAAGTCAGGAATTCTGGTCTGGAAATGGCTGCCCGGAGAATATCTCAGAGGGTCTCCTGGTGTTGTTCTCCCCGCCGGCCCCATCTGAAATGCCCCACCAACCTAAGTATTAGCTTGTTGTGAATGTTTAGCAAATATTGTGCCAGGCACGTTAATGGGAGCGTCGTTGTTGTTGTTCACTCACCTAGTCGTGTCCGACTCTTTGTGACCCCATGGACTACAGCACGCCAGCCCTCCCTGTCCCTCACCATCTCCTGAAGTTTGCCCAAGTCCATGTCCATTGCATCAGTGATGCCACCCAGCCATCTCATCCTCTGACGCCCTTCTCTCCCTCTGCCCCCAATCCTTCCCAGCATCAGGGACTTTTCCAATGAGTCATCTGTTCACATCAGATGACCAAAATACTGGAGTTTCAGCTTCAGCATCAGTTCTTCCAACGAGTATTCAGGCCTGATTTCCTTTAGGACTGACTGGTTTGATCTTCTTGCTGTTCATGGGAGCATAGAGGAAGGTAAACTGAGGATGGGAGGTGACTGGATTTATTCCCTGAATCTGTGTTTTTGCAGGGGATTGTCATGCCCACTCAAGCTTGAGTACTACTGTGTCAGCCTCTCAGGCAGAGAAGGCTCCCAGCTGCTTATTTTTGTTTAAGCTATAGTTGATTTGCAATACTGTGCTGGTTTCAGGTGTGCAGCTTCAGATTCTCTTCCATTATAGATTACTACAAGATATTGAATGTAGTTCCCTGTGCTATACAATAAATCCTTGTTGTTTATTTTATATACAGTGATTTGTGTCTGTTAATCCCAAAGTCCTAATTTATCCCTCCCCACTTTCCCCTTCAGTAACCATAAATTTGGCTTCTATGTCTGTGAATCTGTTTCGTTACTTAGTTGATTTGCATCCTTTTCTTTTGATTCCACGTATAAGTGACATCATATGATATTTGTCTTTCTCTGTCTGACTTCACTCAGTATGACCGTCTCTGACCATCCACATTGCTGCTCTTTGCTGCTGTTTTATTCCCTCATTCATTGCAGGTTTGTTGAGGGTTCCTACTCCCGTCTGGGGATGGCAGGGGCCAGTGTGTGGGCAGGCCAGCCTCAGAGGACCAACAACTGCCTCTGAGCCTGTGAAAGACTCTGAGAGAGTCACTGCCCTGCTTCTCACTCAGCCACACAGTCCCCACGGAGGTGGGAGTGGCTTTTCCACAGGTGTCCCGGCTTCCCTCCAGGGTCTAACCCAGGGTTCTCAAACTCGGCACCACTGACATTTTGAGTTGGATAATTCTTTGTTTTGGGAGGCACTGTCCTGTGCACTGGAGGGTGTTTAGCAGCATCCCTGGCCGCTGTTTACTCTATGCATGTCCTGACCCCAACAAGTGGTGACAATGTCCCCTGAGGCACAAAAATCACACTGCCCCTCCTCCTGCTTTGAGAACCGCTAGTCTTACCTGAGTGACCCATCAATAGAGGTGGTCCTGGGCGATTCTATTCTCAGGAAGACAAGCAGTGGAGAGGTGAGTGGTCTAACCAGAAGGAATATGGGGTATGGGGCAACCATGGCTTTGAATCTTGGCCCTGCCAATGACTAGCCGTTGACTTCCCTACCCCTTCTTCACTCCCAGTCTTCTGTAACCAAAAAAAAAAAACAAAAACAAAACAAAACAAAGAAATCACACACTCACAAACATTATTTTCATAAATGACTTTTACTTCTTTAGCATTTTTCTTGACAGTAATTCTTGGCAATGTGCATATAACATGAAGGCAAGCATACTTTCAGAAGTCATCAAAGATATGGTCCTATTGGCCTCATTTTCTTAAACCATTAAAATATTTTCATTTATAAAAATTAATCTAGATATAAATATTGACACTGAAGATCAAAATCACTTGATGACAAAATAATTCTTCTGGAACTATAACATATGCTTATGGATTTTAATAGTAAATTAAATCTTTGCACTTATTTGGCACAAGGAAACCTTTATAAAAATTCAGATGCCATAGAGCAGGCTTCTTCTTCTCTTTTTTTGCAAGGCTTACACAGTACACATTTTTGTCAAGGAAAACTGAATATTTTAACACTGTAACACAACAGTAGTTGCTTCTCATGCCTCTTAAAGAAAACGCTCTATTTGGAACTCAGATCTTTTTTGTTGTGTTTTTAAATTGTGTATTTGCTTTTAACCACACCAACAGAACAAAAAGCCAAAGATTTACTTTATTTCAAAGGACTCATTTCTGTTGGATAACACATACACAGCATCAGCAAGGAATATTACTGGAAGATAGGTAGACCCCCATCAGGAATGGATTGTAACACACATTTCAGCAGCAAGTCAGGTCTGGAAATGTGCGCAGCAGCAAAAGAACATAGACGTTGAAAACAACGCAGAATGAGGGTTTGTCAGGCATTCAAATTACACTTAGCTTAAAGGTCTGATTTTGACAAATTAATCACTCTGGCCCTCAGTCTCCTCATCTGAAAAATGGGGATACCTACTGAATAGAGCTGCTATAAGGATTAGAATGAGAAGTCTATCGCCTCCTTCAGAGCGGTCCCTTAATAAACATTAGTCATGCTATTCCCTTACTTCCCATCTTGTGCCTTCTTCCTCAGATTCAAAATATACAAGGAGAAAATTTTTAAAAAGGTTGCTAATACTCAATTAATTGAGTGAAATTCCAATTCTATTTGCTTTTGTAAACGCACTCTAAATAGTCATGCGTTTGAGACCACACAAGGGGAGTTAGCTTCAACTCTTGCGTCTGTTGAATTCAGAGTTTGTCCTTGCTTTATTCAGACATGCAAGTTTTCTCAGGCTATTCCTTAACCATTTTTATCTTTAGGGTCATCTTACTACTTTGGCTGAATATTTATTGGGAGGTAAATTTTGGAGTACAGCATTTCCTTGTGTGGTTGTATTCTGCAATCATCCAGTTACCTAAAACCTCATTTACACGCGGTCGTTGCTAAACCGCATCTTACTGATTCTGGACAATGCACTAAAGTTAAGCCAATGGTGGGCTTTCTCAAGCCCCTCTCCCCTTCAGAGCGGGGAGACTCTCAGCGAGTCCGAGGAAGAGCCCTGAATTCTTGACGAGACATTGTTTCAGACAGACCTGGGCATGGCATGGGTGACTGAGAGCTTTGTGTCCTGTGGCTTCCGACTGTAAAGTGATGAGAGGAACTGGTGGTATGGTGGGCGAGAAGCCAGCAGGAACGAGGTGGTGGGAGTGAGACTTTGGTAGTTGAGGGCTCCCCGAGTTAGACAGTCCCTAGTGCTCACTACAGGGGTGTTTCACTTTTCTCCTAAGCATTTGTAGGACAGACATGCCTGTGAGAGATTAATGAGAACTGATGACTTAAATGTTAATACCCTTCCCTCCACTATCCCCTGACCCCAGCACTGTATTTTGGGACAAATTGTTGACATGTAATTCTAGTTGAATCAAAAGGGTAAAAAAAAAAAAAAAAAAAGGTCTTAAAGACAACACACAGTAGCAAAGTGAACAGGGAAAGGATGCATCTTTTGAACATGGAGCTCTGCTGTTGGAAGCCAGCGTCTTGGTTTTCTGTCTTGGATTCCCCTGGGAGCCTAAGGCAGAGAGTAGGCAAAACCTTGATGCTGAAGTCTGGGTCTGCTTTCTGGTTGAGGTATCAGGACAGCCCTGTGCAGGGGTGCACTGTGGCCTCCCCAGGCCCTCTCCTCAGGTGGTAATCCGTACAGTAATTCAATGGCTGTTGGGTCAAGGCACTGTCGTGTACGGCTGGAGGCAGTGGGTCACTGGCAGTGGAGTTCCATGGTGCTAATACATCACAGCAGACTCCAGGGTGGGCTCCTGACGTGAGAAATCGAGCAGATGCAATCAGCCACTTGGTGAAAGCAAGGAGAGGCCATTAACAACGTCTACTGCTTTTTTATGTCATAAAAGGTATTCATGCCCATTGCTCAGTGAAATAGTTCACAGTACTCAAAAAGTGATGCACTTATTACACATACTTAATCCATCTGAAATTCATTTTGGTATATGGAATAAGACAAACTGATTCCCTCCGACTACATCCCATTGGCTAATTTGCCAAGCACAGTTGTTTTTTAAAGAAATTATCTATACCTTCTCTACTGGTTCCTAAGGCTTAAAATATCATAAAACAGATTTTCATATGTGCCTGTATCTATTTCTGAGCTTTCTATTCTATTTCATTAATCATCAATTTCCTTACAGTTTTTAATTTATTTTAAAATCTGGCAGGAAAACCATTTTAACTTTGCAAATTGCCCTTGTCTATTCTTTCCTATTTATTCCTATATGAATTTTAGTTCCAAGAAAATCTCACTAAGAATTTTATGAGAATTAGATTAAACTATAAATTAATTTGGAAAGAAACAAATTTTTGTGGGATTTGTTAATAATTATCTCAGTATTAAAGGTCTTGTTGCATTCCTGTAAAATTTATCTGGTAATTTATTATTTAACGTACCACTGCATTTAATTTGCTAATATTTTATTTAGCATGCCTCACCTTTCTGAAGAAGTACTACTGGTGTGTGATTTGTATGTGTCTCTGTGTGTGAGTGAGCATGGAGATGTGTACACACTTACCAGCTCCATCAGGCTTTGGTTGTTGGGGTTTTAACAGTTTCAGAACATGTGAGATTATTTTGAGGATTGGGGTCACAGAGGGTAGTTTTACACTTTCTACCTGTGGGAATTTATTGAGGCTTTCTTTGTAGTTGGTATAAAATCAGTTTTTATAAATGGCCCATTGATGTTTAGAAGGCAATGGCACCCCACTCCAGTACTCTTGCCTGGAAAATCTCATGGATGGAGAAGCCTGGTAGGCTGCAGTCCATGGGGTTGCTAAGAGTCGGACACGACTGAGTGACTTCACTTTCACTTTTCACTTTCATGCCTTGGAGAAGGAAATGGCAACCCACTCCAGTGTTCTTGCCTTGAGAATCCCAGGGACTGGGGAGCCCTGTGGGCTTCCGTCTATGGGGTCGCACAGAGTCGGACACGACTGAAGCGACTTAGCAGCTGCAGCAGCATTGATGTTTGGAAAGAAAGTGAACTCTCTGTTAAGTATAAAGTTAGACATGTTTTTTAGATATATTTCTTAGTTAAAGCTTAATAATTACACTATTCCAAATTATCTAATTTGTATGTATTTCTGGTATACTGGGCTTCCAAGAGTTGATAAGGGAATTTTAAAGTCATTAACCATGGCACTTTAAATTGCGTTGTTTGCCAGTTCAAGAAAGGCTCGTCACTTACTTTATTTTTATCAATATCTGAAACATCCTCCCTCCCTGTTTCTTCTGTGTGCTTCCTGCTTTGAATTCTACTTTGTTTGAAAGTAGCATTCCTGCCCTTTCTTTTTTGTTTCCATTTATTTAGCAAATATTGTCTATTCTTTCATTTTTAACCTTTCTGTGTTATTTAAAGTTAATTTATTAAAAAAATAATTTACTGAGGTGAAATTCACAAACATAAAATTAACCATTTAAAAATGAACAATTCAGCAGCATTTAGTACATTCTCAATGTTACCTAGCCACCAGGTCAGTCAAGTTTCAAAACATACCCTCACTCTACAGTAAAATCTCTTATCCTTAAGCATTTCTTTCTATGCTCGCTCCTCAGAGCCCCGGCAACCACTTATCTATGTTCTATCTCTATGGAAGGTAATTTATTTATTGTTTTTTTTTTTTTAATTTTAAGAGAGGGGGACCTGGAGCTTTATTCTCTTTAATTTTTTTTTTATTTTATTGAAGTATAGTTGATTTACAATGTTGTATTAGTTTCAGGTGTATAGCAGAGTGATTCAGGTATATATGCGAGCTTCGTGCTCAGTCGCTTCAGTCATGTCTGACTCTGTGCGACCCTATGGATTGTAGCTCGCCGAGCTCTTCTGTCCATGGGATTCTCCAGGCAAGAATATTGGAGTCGGTTGCCATGCCCTCCTCCAGCGGATCTTCCTGACCCAGGGATTGAACCCAAGTCATGTCTCCTGCATTGGCAGGTGGGTTCTTTACCACTAGCACCACCTGGGCAGCCCAGGTGTATGTATGTATATATATTTCAGATTCTTTTCCCTTATAGGTTGAGTACAGTTCCCTGTGCTATACAGTAGGTCCTTCTTGGTTGTCTATGTTTATATATAGTAGTGTGTATATGTTAATCTCAAACTCCTAATTTATCCCTCTTCCCCACCCTCCCACTTTACCCTAAGGTAATTTATTTTTAACTGTCTTATTTATAACAGATTCCTTCCCTGGCCCTAGTGGTCTGCCCTTTTAGAGTAATAATGCATCTTTTTAGGTCTTTGCAGTAATAGCCAGGAGCTAGGTAATTGGACTTTGGAAGGTCGGGGTAATGGTTCGCCAGTGAAGCAAAGGCAGTGGGCAGCACTGTTGCCATATGGTGCCTAAGAGATGTAGTAACTTGTCATTCAAAAGAGCATGCCCTCCATTATGCCATTTCCTGGTGTCGGTGTGCTCACGACACAGGGACAGTGCGCGAGGAGGGATGGGAAGGGAGCAACAGGTGATGCATAAAAGGCAACCGGATAGGGTTGCCTGCGCTTCAGTCTTGTCACCAGCCATCTTCCGCCCCCTCAGCATTATCAGTATCACTGAGGCAGTTCAGCTGGATCTTTACCTCCCGTGTAAGCAGCATCAAGCATCTGCAAAATTCTGAGGCATATGTTGGCGTTAGGGTGATAATCCCTTAGCCCTCTTACATGATCTCCAGGTTTATGCAAATTATCCATTATCCCTTCCTTTGCCACATCTATAGGCAGCTGCTGACTTTTTTGCAGGAACACAAGTAATTAATGGCTAACAAGAAATTTAAGGAAGAGTGAATATGAACCAAAAACAGAATAAAAACTTGTACACCTCAATCAGACCTTACATTTTGTCTACATATTTTTATTTCTCTTATATTAAACCTGGTTCCTAAAAGGAGCTGGAGATATAGCTGAGAGAATGTATCCACATACCCAGGAGTTTAGCAATATAAGGAAACCTGTCACTTAACCAACAGACCATGAGATCATGCAGGAAGTTCTGACTGGGGATCTACAGAAAGAATGGCTGCAGAATGGAGGTGCCATCAATAGTGAAAGTAACTGGCATTAAGACAGAGATGACTTACTATCAAATCCTTGGGGGTGCTATTCCTTTCTTTAGCCCCGTTTGTTGAGGAGTCTTGGAGAATGAAGTTGCGGTTAAATGTTTTAATGGTGGTTGTTGAAGACGCCTCAATTTTTTCAGCTAAAAGGAAACACATAGGAATAAGTATCATCTAAAGCTGGACTGGTGGTTAGGGAAGAAAGAGCAGCTGTCTAGTCTACCCAGATTTTTGTTCTAGACTTGGCATCTCATTCTGGGTCCATAGGTCTGACTGTGGAAACATTTTGTTCTGTTTATTTATTTGGGGGTAGATCAAATAAACCAAGGCATCATTCATTGGTGGCTTTCTGGCAAAAAGGTAGCTTGGAGATAATCCAATACAGTCTACTAACTCTTATTTGCAATTCTGAAATATAAAAGTCTCAAAAAAAAAAAAAAGGCAAATCTTTATGACTTTAGAGTCAAAACTGCCTGATGTAAGCTGACAAGTGGCCGTTTGAGGTCCTTGTCCCACCTGCAGAGCATTCTCATACTTAGCTGCAGGGTTACTGATGTGTTTATCAGACACTACGCCAGACACCACGGGGAGGGGCTGTCAGGAAGTACACAGCACACGTACCACATTACCTTTCTAATGTCCAAATGATTCTGAAACACATATAGACCCAAGAGTTTCAAAATAAGAGCTCATGGATCTGCAGTATATTTTAATTGTTTAGGGCTCCGTGGAATATAAAGTAGACATTCACTAGACATTTGTTGAACAATGAAGGGTGGAGCCAGGACTCAAACTTGTATCCACTGACTTTCCACTCTTTTATTTTGTAGGCCTAAATTTCTAGTTTGGCATCCTCACTCTGTGGCTTCTGAATCCAGGGAGTTGGTTGAAAACGACCAGTAGATAAGGGTGATGGGAGTGGCATTACTGGAATCCCTCTAAGTTGGACCCTGAGTTAGGTGCTTTCGGCGTGCGCTCACATCTCCCTGACGGTCACCATCCCAGCCCACTCTGACAGCATCTTGCTATAGGCACCACCACTCTGTATTAGCCCATGAGTGATGAGGCGGATCAGAAGTACCAGGGAGTTAATGTCCCTGCCCCAAATAACCTTCAAGCAAAGATGAGAGTAGAAAAACCTCATCTTCCTAATTCTTTGAGCAGGAAAGTGTGAGATACGGTTAATCCTGTCTCCCAGAAGTCCCCATAAGGGTTTAGCATCATTTGCACAAAGAAGCAAACTATTAATACTAATCAAAGTACACTGTATTGGCTTCATTTCCTTCCCTGAATCATTTCTCTCTTCCCATATTCGTGTTTCTTAGAGTTACCTCCCACATCACATCCTTGTCCCAGGGTCTGCCTCTTGGAGGACTCCAAATCAAGACAGACTCTCCACAAGGGTAATTCTGGGTGAGAACACCCCATTAGATCTGGTCCTCAAACTCAGATCTCTGAGTTACTCTAAGTGAATGAGTCAGGCTTGATTCTGGGGTGGCTCTGTGGTCTGATGTAAGCATACCTTTCACCGGTGGAGCAGGCAGTTTCCTCCGCTGCTGCCTCGATGTGTCTATGGTTTGTACCTACAAACAGAACACAGGCACCAGTACGCCTTTGTGAAGCCACAGGTGTTTTATCGTCTGCATTTTCCAGGGCATGCGGTATTCCAGCAGATGGAGCAAGGGACAAACTCACCTGGTTCCTTTGCTTCTGGTTTCGTTTTCTGGTGAGGCGCCCACAGGGTGCTATGTTCAACCCTGCATTGGTCAGGGCTGAAATCCGGCTCTCAATATCAGAAATCTTAATGCAACAGAAAGACAGAATCAGTAGGCGCAAAGTCCAGGAGGAGAGAATCTTTATTAAAAGTGTTACGAACCTGTAGAAAACAAATCTGCTTTGATATATGCTCATTCATTCATTCATTCAACTTCCACCAGGCACATCTCTACCTGGTACTGTAGTGAAGAAAATAAACCACGGATCCCTCTTTGTAAATTTAATTTTCCAGTTGTTAGCTCTAGAGCATGTTACCCCTGTCAGAGGTCCCTGAGGGATAAATGGAAGCCTGGGTCATGAGTTTCCATAAATGGAAACTCTGGTCCAGGGCCACCGGGCTCAGCATAGGGATGGGGGTGGAGTCAAGGAAGGCTTCCCTGCAACACGCTGTGAGTTTTGAAAGGCAAATAGGAGCTGGAGATCCACCTTCCTTCTTCCATGACTCCAAGAGTCCAAAATCACAGTGCCAGGTCTTAGGTGGGAGGCCGAGCAGCACCTGGTTCAAGCCCGTTTCCTCTATGAAGAGGCCAAGCAGCTTTGAGAAACTCCCTCTAGTCTCTGGGCATCGGTTTTCTTCACTATAACATTGGAAGGTGAACAGGAGCTCAGATTTCTTCTCCAACAATGTCTTAAGGTAGATACGGAGAACAAGAGTCCACTTAGCGCTAGGAAAGAATCCCCATCCGTCCATGTCCCCAGAGGTGAAGAAGACATGGTCCCTGCTCTTAGAAAAGGGCATCACTATGTGCCATCACCATGCTGAGTGCTTTAAATATGTGAACTCACTCATGCTTCGGTCAGAATCCTGCGACGCAGGCACCGTCCTCTTGGTTTTACAGACGAGGAAACTGTGGCTCAGAGGAATGAATGACGCACCCAACATCTCACAGCAGAGCTCAGAACTAATGCCAGTGCCCATGCCCTCACCATGCTGCCCCCTCCTCAGAGGCCTCGTGCCAAGACTTGGCACGGGGGACACTGGAGGAGGCAGGAGGAGGCCAGCAGAGCTGAGGGAGGAGGCTGGGACCACAGCCGTTTTGCTGAGATAGCGCAGCCTGAGTGTGCTGGGGCATCAGACTGGAGACCTGAAAGTGGGCCCAGCCCAATGTGTGTGCCCTCCACCCCGATGTCTTCACTGCCTTCCCTGTGTCAGTTGCTCAGTTGTGTCCGACTCTCTGTGACCCCATGGACTGTAACCGGGCCAGGCTCCTCTGTCCATAGAATTCTCCAGGCACGAGTACTGGAGTGGTAGCCAGGACATGGAAGTAACCTAGAGGTCCATTGGCAGACAAATGGATAAGGAAGTTGTGGTACATATACACAATGGAATGTTACTCAGCTGTAAAAAAGAATGCATTTGAGTCAGTTCTAATGAGGTGGATGAAACTGGAGCCTATTATACACAGTGAAGTAAGTCAGAAAGAAAAACACCAATATAGTATATTAACGCATATATATAGAATTTAGAAAGACGGTAACAATGATCCTATATGCAAGGCAGCAAAAGAGACAGAGATATAAAGAACAGACTTTTGGACTCTGTGGGAGAAGGTGAGGGTTGGATGATTTGAGAGAATAGCAATGAAACATGTATGTTACCGTATGTGAAATAGGTGACCAGTGCAAGTTCGATGCACGAAGCAGGGCAGTCAAAGCCAGTGCTCTGGGACAACCCTGAGGGAGGGGGTGAGGAGGAAGGTGGGAGGGGGTTCAGGATGGGGGGACACATGTGCAGGTATGGCTGATCCATGTTGATGTATGGCAAAAACCACCATGATATTGTAAAGAAATTATCCCCCAATTAAAATAAATAAATTAAGAAAAAAAGAATACTGGACTGGGTTGCCATCTCCTTCTCCAGGGGATCTTCCCAATCCAGGGATCGAACCTGGGTCTCTTGCATTGCAAGCAGATTCTACCATCTGAGCCACCTGGAAAGCCCATTGCCTCCCCTGTCCCTAAGCTATTTCGTGCTGCGCAAGACAAATTCTAATTCCACTGTCATTTACTGAGGGCTTCTCTGGATGAAGCCCATGGGGAGAGCTGCTCTAGGAAATGCAGAGAGAAGGTCTGAAAGGGCAGCAAATATGGGAGATGCTTCCCCTATCCTGGCAGTCTTACTCAGAGATGGAGGAGGAGGCAGGTAAAGGCCAGGAGACTGTGGCAGCTGGTGAAAGAACACTAGTGAAGCTGCCCAGCAGCCCATCCCCAGCAAGGGGCCACTGTGCAGCTCTTGTCTCTCCCTGCCCCCCAGATGCCTTCCTATTCTGATTCCTCAAATTTCACACTGGGGAGGGCATTCCCTTGGTTTAGAGACAAACAGATTGCTGATAAACTGTTATCAGTCATTAGCAACTGGTGTGAGTGAGACACCCGCAGTCTCTCCTGGAAGCAGTTTTGATGGAGGGATTTGCTCAGAGGGCTCTGCTCAGAGGGCTCCTCCCCTTGAAGACAGCAAGTTGCTGATCTCCTAATTTGCTGACTGCCAGGCTCTGGAATAAGAAGGGTTAATTCTTCCTGCTTTAGTCCATGGGCAAAGGATGAAGAAAGAGGAAAGAAGATTGCTGAGGGTTTGTTTTACCTGCATTTTATCTATCTATCTGCCTATCTATCTATCATTTTCTGTCTAATTGTGTTCCATTAATTCCCAAGACCGAATATCCAGGGACCCTTACCCTCACTCTTAATAGAAGGGGATGATCAGTTCAGTTCTGAGTTTTCTGGGAGCCAAAGCAAAAAGATCGGTGTAGGACTCTGTGTTCACAGATAAAGACCAAGTATTTAGGAGAACAGCTTTTCCTGATATTAAGAGTTGAGAGAGACTTTTCCCAGAAATGCTCACAGAGGTGACTCTGGAGGACACAGTGGACAGCTGTTGTTAGCACGCTGCCCCGTGGACTGTTGTGCAGTCTCCTTGAGCACTGGGCAATCCTGTCCCAAAGGTAAACTTCAAGGTAAAAGCGTCCCCGGAATCTGACCTAATCTAAGAACATAATTCAGCACATCTACCCTCCAGGCGGACCCTCCTACCATCCCGCAGGGCACCCTCTGTGACATCTCCTGTGAGACTCCACTCTGGACAAGAACAGACAACAAGGAATGAGGCATCCTTCTCTGGCAGGAACTGCAGGACAAGGAGAGTCTCCATGCTAATAGAGGTTCCCACATTGAAGACTTGTCAAGATGATGGCAGAGCTGACAACCTCCTATGCAAGCAAGGACTTATGCAAGTGGACATGCCTGAGGGCAGGACCAGCCCATTTATTTTTCAGGAAACCACACAGCACAGGCTGGTAAAGAATGTGGGCTGTGAGGTCCGAAGGTCTTGGCTTAAATTCCTGGCTTCATCACTTTCTAGCATTTGAGTTTGGTTTAACCATTCTGAGCCTCATTTTCTCCAGATATAAAAAGGGGAAAATAATAATAGCCATCCAGTGGGGTTGCTGAGAGGATTATATACAATAATGAGTTCAAAGGTTAAGCCCAACTCCTGGCCCAAAGTAAGCTCACTGGTGACATTACTGATGACGTTACTGTAATATTTAACAACAAATAATTAATAGGCACATTTAAGGAGCTTCCCTGATGGCTCAGTGGTAAAGAATCTGCCAGCCAACGCAGGAGATGCGGGTTTGATCCCTGGGTTGGAAAGATCCCCTGGAGAAGGAAATAGCAACCCACTCCAGTATTCTTGCCTGGAAAGCCCTATGGACAGAGGAGCCTGGCAGGCTATAATCCATGGGGTTGCAAAGAGTTGGACACAACTGAGCTACTAAACAACAACAACAAGGCACATTCAAACACATGGAAAATAGATATTTTGGATGCCAGGATTTTCTGCCATAAAACATGGCTCCAGTAATTTAAGCCTAGAAAAATTTGGAAGCACAAATAACTAATTATCCAATAAAACCCTCCCAGTCATCCATAAACAATATTACTTCCTGCCAAGCCATTTGAGAAATATTTGCTGCAAAATACACCCCCAGAAAACAAATGATTTGATTCTATTTTATATCACACTGACTACAAATTGATTAAATGTTGAGGAGCATTTGTGGGAAATGATCTTTATTTGAGGAGAGTTGCTCTTCAGCCATTCTTGCTGGTAATAAACAGTCAACAGGGTCATATGTGATGAGCCCATTCCCAGGCCATTCCTAGCACAGAACTGATGCCCTCCCATTCTCAAGAGTGCTTAATGGTATCAGCAGTTGTGATTTTTGACTCTTTAAAATAGAAATATTTATTTAAAAATAATTATCACCCAAGACTGTCATCTTCTCTGTCCAGAGATGGTTTCTACTGATGCCCATTCCCTAAAGGATGCAAGTTTTCAGATGCAGGGTCTACAGAAATATCAGTGAACCAGGGATCTACACTGAGCTTATGCTGCAGAGACCAGCATTTTTTGTGGGTCCCTGAATATGCATATGTCCACAGACCACAGTCTGAGAATCGGTTATTTAGTCCACAGTCGATTCTGATCCGGAATCAGAGGCCAAGAGGCTATTCATGAAAACTGCAAACAAGCATCTTCAGAAAGTTACAGATAATATAGTAATTAGCTCTAAAACAGCCACATTGACAATCATGCAAAATACTGGTCTAAGAATTCTACACTTCATTTTTCATTCATTTATTCCTCTCAGGGTTATTGGGCCTCAAACCTGTGTCAGGTGTTATGTTAGGCACTGGACTTATGGTGTTAAGCTAGACAGCTAGAGTCCTGTTCTCAAGAAACTTTCAGTCTATCATGGGGCACACTGGCATTAAATAGGTAATCAACAGCAAGATAAAGGTTAGGGAGTCTGGTCTTGGGGTGGAGTGGGAGCCTCTATAGCAAGGGTCAGAGAATTTGTCAAAGAGGAAGATAGCATAGGTTTGGAAGACATATATTATCAAGGCTATAATTTGGGGAGAGGAGGGCTGCACTTTAAAAAGGAGGATTTAAAAGGTCCTGGGAGGACCATGTCCATGAAGTCTGCTGGAGATGGCAGGAATGGACAGATACAAAGGCTTAGCGACGACTCTTGTGGGAGATGAGGTATCCCCTCTTTTTGCCTCCACCTGGGCATAGAGGAGAGTTCTTACCTGGATCTCGGCATGGTGGACCTGGGCTGCTGCCGTGGCCACTTGGTCCTCCAGATCTGCCAGTTCAGTCTCATCTGTGCCACTGTGGATGCATCGGGCGGCATCCTCTAGCTCACTCAGCTGGCCTTCAAGTCCATACACAGTGCCTGCCGCCAGGTACACCTGCAGAGGAGGCATGGCCTTTGAGCTCAGGTCTGTGGACCCGGGACTAGTGGGGCCCTTTCAGGGGATGCTATAATTCAGGGGAGTGAGAAAGAATTAGACTCAACATTGGGAAAAGAGATAGGGAATCCTCCGTTTATAAACATTCTTTACACTTAAGTGGTAACATAAGGTCCTGCCACCCTCTCACTGTCAGCCACACCTCCTCTTCCCCCAACCTTTCCTGCAAGAAAAAATAGTTTGCGAATTCTAAAAATATGATAAAATATCAGATAAAATAGACTTTAAAACAAAGGCTGTGAAAAGAGACAAAGATGGACACTACATAACGATCAATCCAAGAAGAAGATATAACAATTATAAATATATGCACCCAACATAGGAGCACCACAGTATGTAAGACAAATGCTAACAAGTATGAAAGGGGAAATTAACAATAACACAATAATAGTGGGAGACTTTAATACCCCACTCACACCTATGGATAGATCAACTAAACAGAAAATTAACACAGAAACACAAACTTTAAATGATGCAATAGACCAGTTAGACCTAATTGATATCTATAGGCCATTTCACCCCAAAACAATGAATTTCACCTTTTTCTCAAGAGCACACGGAACCTTCTCCAGGATAGATCACATCCTGGGCCATACATCTAATCTTGGTAAATTAAAAAAAAATTGAAATCATTCCAAGCATCTTTTCTGACCACAATGCAGTAAGATTAGATGTCAATTACAGGAGAAAAACTAATAAAAATTCCAACATATGGAAGCTGAACAACACGCTGCTGAATAACCAACAAATCACAGAAGAAATCAAAAAAGAAATCAAAATATGCACAGAAACGAATGAAAATGAAAACACAACAACCCAAAACCTATGGGACACTGTAAAAGCAGTGCTAAGGGGAAGGTTCATAGCAATACAGGCGTACCTCAAGAAACAAGAATAAAGTCAAATAAATAACCTAACTCTACACCTAAAGCAACTAGAAAAGGAAGAAGTGAAAAACCCCAGGGTTAGTAGAAGGAAAGAAATCTTAAAAATTAGGGCAGAAATAAATGCAAAAGAAACAAAAGAAGCCATAGCAAAAATCAACAAAGCCAAAAGCTGGTTCTTTGAGAAGATAAATAAAACTGACAAATCATTAGCCAGACTCATCAAGAAACAAAAGGAGAAGAATCAAATCAACAAAATTAGAAATTAAAATGGAGAGATCACAACAGACAACACAGAAATACAAAGGATCATAGAGACTATTATCAGCAACTATATGCCAATAAAATGGACAACTTCAAAGAAATGGACAAATTCTTACAAAAGTACAACTTTCCAAAACTGAACCAGGAAGAAATAGAAAATCTCAACAGACTCATCACAAGCACAGAAATTGAAACTGTAGTAAGAAATCTTCCAGCAAACAAAAGCCCAGGACCAGACGGCTTCACAGCTGAATTCTACCAACAATTTGGAGAAGAGCTAACACCTATCCTACTCAAACTCTTCCAGAAAATTGCAGAGGAAGGTAAACTTCCAAACTCTTTCTATGAGGCCACCATCACCCTGATACCAAAACCTGACAAAGATGCCACAAAGAAAGAAAACTACAGGCCAATATCACTGATGAACATAGATGCAAAAATCCTTAACAAATTTCTAGCAAACAGAATCCAACAACATATTAAAAAAGATCATACATCATGACCAAGTGGGCTTTATCCCAGGGATGCAAGGATTCTTCAATATCCACAAATCAATCAATGTAATACACCACATTAACAAATAAAATGAAAAATAAAAAAATAAAATGAAAAATAAAAACCATATGATTATCTCAATAGATGCAGAGAAAGCCTTTGACAAAATTCAACATCCATTTATGATAAAAAACCCTCCAGAAAGCAGGAATAGAAGGAACATACCTCAACATAATAAAAGCTATATATGACAAACCCACAGCAAACATTATCTTCAATAGTGAAAAATTGAAAGCATTTCCCCTAAAGTCAGGAACAAGACAAGGGTGCCCACTCTCACCACTACTGTTCAACATAGTTTTGGAGGTTTTGGCCACAGCAATCAGGGCAGAAAAAGAAATAAAAGGAATCCAGATTGGAAAAGAAGAAGTAAAACTCTCACTGTTTGCACATGACATGATCCTCTACATAGAAAACCCTAAAGACTCCACCAGAAAATTACTAGAGCTAATCAATGAATATAGTAAAGTTGTAGGATATAAAATCAACACACAGAAATCCCTTGCATTCCTATACACTAACAATGAGAAAACAGAAAGAGAAATTAAGGAAACAATTCCATTCACCATCGCAACAAAAAGAATAAAATACTTAGGAATATATCTACCTAAAGAAACAAAAGACCTATATATATAGAAAACTATAAAACACTGGTGAAAGAAATCAAAGAGGACACAAATAGATGGAGAAATATACTGTGTCCATGGATCAGAAGAATCAATATAGTGAAAATGAGTATACGACCCAAAGCAATCTATAGATTCAATGCAATCCCTATCAAGCTACCAACGGTATTTTTCAGAGAACTAGAACAAACAGTTTCACAATTTGTATGGAAATACAAAAAACCTAGAATAGCCAAAGCCATCTTGAGAAAGAAGAATGGAACTGGAGGAATCAACCTGCCTGACTTCAGTCTCTACTGTGAAGCCACAGTCATCAGGACAGTGTGGTACTGGCACAAAAACAGAACTATAGATCAATGAAACAAAATAGAAAGCCCAGAGATAAATCCATGCACCTATGGACACCTTATCTTTGACAAAGGAGGCAAGAATATACAATGGAGAAAAGCTAATCTCTTTAACAAGTGGTGCTAGGAAAACTGGTCAACCACTTGTAAAAGAATGAAACTAGAACATTTCCTAACACCATACACAAGAATAAACTCAAAATGGATTAGATCTAAACGTAAGACCAGAAACTATAAAACTCCTAGAGGAAAACATAGGCAAAACACTCTCTGACATAAGTCACAGCAGGATCCTCCATGACCGACCTCCCAGAATATTGGAAATAAAAGCAAAAATAAAAAAATGGGACCTAATTAAACTTAAAAGCTTCTGCACAACAAAGGAAACTATAAGCCAGGTGAAAAGACAGCTTTCAGAATGGGAGAAAATAATAGCAAATGAAGCAACTGACAAAGAATTAATCTCAAAAATATACAAGCAACTCCTGCAGCTCAATTCCAGAAAAATAAACGACCCAATCAAAAAGTGGGCCAAAGAACTAAACAGACGTTTCTCCAAAGAAGACATACAGATGGCTAACAAACACATGAAAAGATGTTCAACATCACTCATTATCAGAGAAATGTAAATCAAAACCACAATGAGGTACCATTTCACGCCCATCAGAATGGCTGCTATCCAAAAGTCTACAAGCAATAAATGCTGGGGAGGGTGTGGAGAAAAGGGAACTCTCTTACACTGTTGGTGGGAATGCAAACTAGTACAGCCACTATGGAGAACAGTGTGGAGATTCCTTAAAAAACTGGAAATAGAACTGCCATATGCCCAGCAATCCCACTGCTGGGCATACACACCGAGGAAACCAGAATTGAAAGAGACATGTGTACTCCAATGTTCATCGCAGCACTGTTTACAATAGCCAGGATATGGAAGCAGCCTAGATGCCCATCAGCAGATGAATGGATAAGGAAGCTGTGGTACATATACACAATGGAATATTACTCAGCCATTAAAAAGAATACATTCGAATCAGTTCTAATGAGGTGGATGAAACTGGAGCCTATTATACAAAGTGAAGTAAGTCAGAAGGAAAAACACCAATACAGTATTCTAACGCATATATATGGAATTTAGAAAAATGGTAATGATAACCCTGTAAGCGAGACAGCAAAAGAGACACAGATGTATAGAACAGTCTTTTGGACTCTGTGGGAGAGGGCGAGGGAGGGATGATTTGGGAGAATGACATTGAAACATGTATATTATCATATGTGACACGAATTGCCAGTTCAGGTTCGATGCATGATACAGGGTGCTCGGGGCTGGTGCACCAGGATAACCCAGAGGGGTGGGATGGGGAGGAATATGGGAGGGGGGTTCAGGATGGGGAACACATGTACACCCGTGGCAGATTCATATCAATGTATGGCAAAACCAATACAATATTGTAAAGTAATTAGCCTCCAAATAAAATAAATAAATTTATATAAAAAATAAAAATATGATAAAATAGTATAAAAATGCATGAGATAAGCTACATAAATGGTGAATTTGTCCAGCAACTATAACAACCATAGTATCAAGACAGAGGAAACAAGGAGAAAAACTCATGATGTAGTTTTTCCAATAAAAATTTTGGTTGGCATTTAGTAATTGGAAAAAATTCAGAGAACACGAAAGAGGTGAAATGAATTTAAAACAATTACAAATTTTGAGTGACTTATCTCTGAACAGGTACTATTAGCTTGCTTGAATCAGGTTAAGGGAATGAAAAGGAACCTGAAATTTGTAATACTTTATTTCTGAGAAAATAGTATGATGTTGAGAAGCATGTAAAATCTGTTTAACATAAGACAGCTGGTAAAGAATCCGCCTGCAATGCAGAAGACCTGGGTTTGATCCCTGGGTTGGGAAGATCCCCTGGAGAAGGGAAAGGCTGCCCACTCCAGTATTCTGGCCTGGAGAATTCCATGGATTGTATAGACCATGGGGTCACAAAGAGTCCAACATGACTGAGTGATTTCCACTTTCACTGAAAATTAAAAAGAAAATAAGATAGAAGTAATTTGAGGGAAAATTAAAGGAAAAATTACTTTGGCTTATGAGTTTATAATGTGATTCTCATAAAAGTGGGCAAACAAGGAAATTCCTGGTGGTCCAGTGGTTAGGACTCCAAGCTTCCACTGCAGGGGGTGGGGGGCACGGGATTGAGTCTGGGCCAGGGATCTAAGATTCTGAATCCCGCATACCATGTGGCGAGGCCAAAAAACAAAAACGTGGGCAAAAAGAAAGTAAATCGTTGGAATAATTCAGGCCGAGGGATGCCGGACAGGGTGAATGAAACAAATGCCCCTTCAGCCTAATTAACAATGTGATGGAACAACGGACAACACAGGAACAAGATGTATCTAGAGAAGGTAATTAATTAAAGAGAGATTCATGAGGTTTAATCAATGTATATAAAGCTCTAAACATGTCATCATAATCATTTTGAGTTGATCTGAATGATATGCACTGCCCCTTCTTTAACAGTTCTTTTAACTTGAGGTAAAAATATAACAGAGTTAGGCAATCCAAGAGCCGGGCATGGAGATCACTGAGTGATGCTGAGTGTTGACGAGGAGGGTAAAGACCCCTGAGATACTCCAACTCGGTCAATTCCTTGGCATGATTCATACATCTGTGTGAAAACTGGCAATTTTACAAAACTTTTCAGTGTGGAACAAGAGCAAGTCCAGGTGTGATGAAAGCAAATTTGACTGTGCATCACCAGACACGACTAGCTGGGCTGTGGGAGCTTCCAGCGGTGACTGCCATGTCTGGCGTCACTTCGGGTGATTCATCGGTCACACAGGGGTCATACATTGAATGTCTGCTGGCCATCGCCCTATTTCAGTTTGCCCTTAGTGTTATATTTCTTTTTCACATGCAAGTATTAGAGAACTTCTGTTTTTTAAAGGGTCTTCACCGTTTAATACAGCCATATGCTCTGTATCTTCAAAATAAGAAAAACTTTATTTTTGTTCGATGAAGAAAAGGATGAATATTTCAAAGCTATTTGAGGGGAGAAAAAGCTTTGAGGTTGAAAAATTATCTTCAGAAAGGGAGAAAAATTAAAGACAGAGAAAGAGGAAAGAAGAAGTAGGAGAAGAGGAAGAGGAGGAGGAGGGGAGAGAGGAGAAAGATCAGAGAGATGGCCGTGACTGTTTGAGTTTGGATATCATATTGTTGGTACCCACACCCAAAATGGTGAGTTTATTTTGATATGATCATTTAAAACATAAACCAAGAGCTTTGCACAATGAATCAACATTTGCAATTATGATTTAAATAACATGAATAATTTAAGTGTGTCAGTGGTTAAACATGACTTGACATAAGATCTCATAACCTTGATATTTCCAGAAACATGGAAAACTAAATGTTGTCATACCCTACAGCCGTATCAACTTAATAGCATCTTGTTGTTCTCTTGCCAACATAGTCATCCACCAATATTTCTTATTTTCTCTGCCAAGACAAAGCAGTATGAAATCGCTCCAAGTGCTCAGCAAGGCCAGAATGTTCATCTTTTACTCTGTGTTCCCTGAAAGCCAGCTTTCCCGGCACTAGTGGGGTGGGGAGGTTCAGAGGTTTGGCACTGACACCCATTCCACAGGGACTTACAAGCAAGGGGATGGCGCCTAAAGGATTAGAGGAGGGTGACGATGGTGATGACAATGATGATGATCATGGCAGGTATTTACTGAGCCAGAGGGCTGCTGCCAGATTTCATTCCTTTATCCACCCTGCCCTATGACGGTGTGCTCAGTCATGTCCAGCTCTTTGAGACCCCATGAACTGGAACCCACCAGGCTCCTATGTCCTTGGGATTTCCCAGGCAAGGATACTGGAGTGGGTTGCCATTTCCTCCTCTAGGGGATCTTCCCAACCCAGGGATCGATCCCCCGTTTCCCACATCTCCTGCACTGCGGGTGGATTCTTTACTACTGTGCCACCAGGAAAGCCCAATCTATGATTACCATGATACTTAATCTCAACTGGAATGTTATGACGATTTATATTTCAAACTTTGGCATAAAGGTACCAGAGTTACTGTGGTTACAGATGGACATGACACTGGCTCTGTGGCCAGGCTGAAATAACAAAAATTAACATGCTACATAATGAAAATGTTATTCTAGTCTTAAAAATAACCCATTTGAAAGCTGTTAACTTGGTATTGCTTGCTTAATTACGGTGCACTTTTGGCAAGAAATATGGTTACCACATCTGAGTAATCTATGTCCCCTCCAAATTCTAGTCACTGATGCCTGTGACCCCACTGACTGGCTCCTGGTTCAACAAGCCTTTCTTAAACTGTTCAATGGATGAGAATAAGTGTTTCATTAAGGAAGGACATTATGGTCAAAGCCCCTAGGATACAGAACATTAAACAGATTTCTTATTGTAGAACTTCTCAGAGGCTTTAATGTGCTAACATGTATCTCAATTTTCCTAGAAAGAGTTTATGGGTTTCTCAAGCCTGTTTGATCTTAGAGCATCTTGTTGGACTTGGCTTCCATGAAATACACTTTAGGGGACTAAGGTAGACAGTAACAGACAGTATTTCTTTTCTTGTTCTCTGAGAGCAGAGAGCCATGATCACTTCCAGAAGTTCTACCTCACCTGTGCTATGGGGGCTGTTCAAGGGCTTTGAGAAGGAAGATCAACCTCTTCTGCCTGGTCTTGGACTGTGGGGCAGAGGTGGGTGCCCCCATGGCTGTCCCACTGTGCCTGATACCACTAATTGCATACTACAGAGTATTTGGTATCACTGAAAGTTTTAGGGTAGAAGTAAAAAACTAAGATCATGGCACCCAGTCCCATCACTTCATGGCAAATAGATGGGGAAACAATGGAAACAGTGACAGACTATTTTCTTGGGGTCCAAAATCACTGCAGATGGTGACTGCAGCCATGAAATTAAAAGATGGTTGCTCCTTGGAAGAAAAGCTATGGCCAACCTAGATAGCATATTAAAAAGCAGAGACATTACTTTGCTGACAAAGGTCCATCTAGTCAAAGCTATAGGTTTTCCAGTAGTCATGTATGGATGTGAGAGTTGGACTATAAAGAAAGCTGAGCACTGAAGAATTGATGCTTTTGAACTGTGGTGTTGGAGAAGACTCTTGAGAGTCCTTTGGACAGTCAGGAGATCAAGCCAGTCAATCCTAAAGGAAATCAACCCTGAATAGTCATTGGAAGGACTGAGGCTGAAGCTGAAGCTCCAATACTTTGGCCATCTGATACAGAGAACCGACTTCATTGGAAAAGACCCTGATTCTGGGAAAGATTGAAGGCAGGAGGAGAAGGGGACAACAGAAGATGAGATGGTTGGATGGCATCACTGACCCAATGGACATGACTTTGGGTAAACTCCGGGAGTTGCTGATAGACAAGGAAGCCTGGCATGCTGCAGTCTATGGGGTCACAAAGAGTCCAACATGACTGAGTGACTGAACTGAACTGAAAAGGAAGTTGAGACTGTTCCTCCACTGGCTCTGTGGCTGGGAATTATGGGGTACCCCAGGTGGTCTCTGTCAGAGGAAGATCTTTAGATGGGGGTGTAATGGTGAAGGAGCCCACTCATCCTGCCCCCTCACAACCCTGCATAATCCCACAAGGTGGCCTGGTGGGCTCCCCCATTCACCCCACAGGTTTGAGAATGGTCAAGCTGGTTATTTTCTGTTCATCCCTAGATTCATTTTCCATTCTTCTCTGCTCTGTTCTGTTCTCTGTGAGGCTGACCTATACAAAGTTTACCATCAAGGATCCGTTGCTGGCAGGGATGGGTTTAGCCAATGAGAAGATCAAAGGCATGAGGAGAAAGAAGTTAGAGCCTCCCCCCATCCCCTTTCCTTCCTGGATTCTGTGGCGTCAGCTCCCACTAGGGGATGCTCTTCTAGGCTCCAGCTCTCCTGGGCTATAATGGCCTGGGGGTGGTGGCTACTTCCTCCTACTGCTACTTTCTGGGCACTGCAGCATCCCTTAACCTTACCCAGACCTGAGTCAATACTCATGTCCTGAAACTCTCCTCTCCTAGCCAGACCCCTACAGGTACAGTAGAACCCTGTGCTTCAGAGGTCCCCAGGCATTCATTCTGAGAAACTGAGTCTCCACTGTGTGTGTGTAGGGAAGGCTGGCATTGGTCTGAGGTTCCTCCCACCTTTAGGTGAGACAGAGCTGACTTTACAACCAGGCAGCAGGTTAGAAGTGTCAAAGTTAAGAGACTAAGGAAATTCTAAAATCCCTATTTGTTTTTGTTCAGTCGTGTCCAACTCTTTGTGACTTCATAGACTGAAGCACGCCAGGCTCCCCTGTCTTTCACTATCTCCTGGAGTTTGCTCAGATTCATGTTCATTGAGCTGGTGATGCTACCTAACCCTCTCATCCTTTGCCACCCTCGTCTCCTTTTGCCTTCCATCTTTCCAAGCATCAGGGTCTTTTCCAATGAGCCCATGCCCTCCTCTCCCCAAGTAAGTGGATTAACAAGGCAGTTCATGGAAACAGGAAATTTGACCAGTGGATGTGACATATTTCATTTTATGTAGCTCTGAAATCTTCAGAAGTCTACATAAAGGTGGACATTCTCTTGCAAATCTTCTCTTTTATCTCAAGAGTCTTGGTCTGCAGAAGCCAATGTTCAGAAAGCAGACTAAGTGTTGCCATTTCTATTTCTGCTGGTCCCTGGGCTCCTGGGCACAAAGGAGAAAGGCAGCAGAAAAATGAGGAGCAGGAGCGCTCTTTAGAACACAGACAGACAAAAGCCCTGGTTTAATTAAGTCGGCTGCACCCAGAGACCAGTTTAAGAATCAGCTCTGCCCTTCTCCTGCTGCTCAACTGAATTCCATCCTGGAAACAGCAGAGCAAGCGACCTGCCCAGGGCTCTGTGATCTGGGGAACTGAGGAGATAAAGAAAAAATTCATCCCTTCCACAACTCAAAGACCCAGAGAATTCAAAGGAACACAGATGTAATAATCTCTTTAGAGGTGAAATTTGAAAAGCTGGACAGGGTAGGAAAGGAGGTGGAAGTAGGCAGTTAACACTTTGTGTACAAGAGAGGCATCTTAGAGGGTCTGTACAGGGAGCAGGGAGCTGTAATCCCCAGCCTTCCACTGTTGGCCTTTCTGACATCCTGAATCAGTGGCTAAGAGGATGAGTTTAGGACTCAAAGTGTTAACGCACCCACGAAAAGAAACATGATGTACAATAAAAGGATCTTAGAATATGAAAACTCTGCCAAGGCCATTGTATTTTTCAATCCCTCCTTAGAGGAAAAGAAAAAGGCATGCTGTCTTTGCTTTCGATGTGCCATGGGGACTGGCCGTTGTCATTTAAATCTAGATTATTTCATGCATTGTAAGTTTTTTGATACTATACTTTGTAAAGAGAAAATTCATCCCTTCCTGGTTAACCACATCGTTAATCTTTTCAACTCTGTGTGTGCAGGATTAGGGCTACTTGAGGACTCATAGCACCTGAAAGCATTGTTACAGGCAAATTTAAAGAACATAGACCTGCACATTAGAAGTAAAACAGTGCTTTTAAAAATGTACCGTATTCATCTGATGTAATCATGTATTGGGCTTCCCAGGTGGCGCTGGTGGTAAAGAGACCATGAGAGAGACCAATAAAGGAAACATAAGAGCCTCATGTTTGATCCCTGGATTGGGAAGTTTCCCCAGAGGAGGGCTTGGCAACCCACTCCAGTATTCTTGCCTGGAGAATCCCATGGATAGAGGAGCCTTGTGGGCTACAGTCTGTAGGGTTGCCAAGAGTTGAACACAACTGAAGCGACTGAGCACACACGCACACATGCAATCACGCATCAGATAAACATTTCTTGGGCACCTCCTCTGTGTCAGGCTCAGGACCAAGGGTGAGGGCTATCAATAGGAAAGGCAGCAGGTCCAGTTCTGTAGGAATTTATATATCTGGTTTCCAACTTGGGCATGACTGTGCCATAGTCTTCTCTCATGCCCCCGCTAAGATTTGACAATGTCTGGAGACACTTTAAACTGTCAAATCCGGGAGGGTGCAGCTTCCAGCATTGAATGGGCAGAGACCAGGGGTGCTGCCAAACATCCTATCCTACAGTGTACAGCCCCCACAGCAAAGAATTATCTACCCAGAATGTCATTGGTGATGATCTAATGGGAGATATATGAGTGAACTGAAAGGGCCATGAAGTGAGGCAGACACATGCATGGGTTTTATGGGAATCCAAAGGGAGAGAGTCTTCCACTTTTCAAGTAAAACTAATCTGTTTTTTTGTTTGTTTGTTTAACTTTGAGTCATTTAGATTTGTTGTTTCAACTTCTGGCAAAAAAAAAAAAAATCTTTCTAATAACATTTCCTGGTTTCTGAGAACGCCATTCATTAGAGCATCTCCAAATCAGGTTGATTCTGCTGGGTCTGGAAAGATAGAATCACCTGACTGGCTTTGATATTGGGACTATGCCAATTGTGATGGTAATGATGGCCTGAGTGGTCATGTCCAGATTTCTTTGTGTCACCCCTGGTTGCAATGCATTGTTGGAAAATTCTCATTGAAACTTCAGTGAGGTCTTAAAAATGACTGTAGATATCTGTATGTAAGAATCTATTTCTTTCTTTCCTCACTAGTTGGAAGGACAGAAAAATCCATTACAAGCAGACCTATCTGTGAAGCACGGCAGACTAGTTGCAGTAACCTAAGCTCTGTTGGCAACCAACCACTCTTACTCTCTGTAGTGGCACTGGCAACATTCCACATGGATCCCCACGGATCCCTTATATAATTTCTGCTCACTGCCCTCCCCACTCCCACGCTGGGGTGTGCTTTTGGTTCTAATAGCTCAAACCTCTGCAGAAGACTACCTTTGAGCTACTGTAGACACTTGGAAAGTGAAAGTGTTAGTCACTCAGTCGTGGCCTACTCTTTGGGACCCTGTCGATGGTAGCCCACCAGGCTCCTCTGTCCATGGGATTCTCCAGGCAAGAATACTGGAGTGGGTTGCCATTCCCTTCTCGAGGGGATCTTCCTGACCCAGGGATTGAACCTGGGTCTCCCGCATTGCGGGCAGATTCTTTACTGTCTGAGTCACCAGGGAAGCAGACACTTTGCCTGCATGCAGAGAGACTGAGGTGCCTGCTGGCTGTAGGAAGGGCGGGTTCCTTTGCCTTAGGTCAGGACAACTCTCAGATGCAACTCACACTCCGGGAGTTGCCTGCAGGTTTGGGCTTACTCTCTAAGGGCATAGCTTTGCTTGACTTCTTTCCTCTCCCTACTCCCTTATAAGTCTCCCCTGGGAGCACTTCCCTAATAAATCAGTTGCATAGAAATCCTCATCTTGGGGTCTGCTTCTGGGGTACTGAGTCTAAGACCCTTCTGAGAATATATATGCTACAGCAGTGGTGTGTTTGTGTCCTCGCCCTCTGCGATGAGTTACATCATCAGCTTCTCCTTCGCACATGTGTGCCCTAAACAGAGCACATCCACATTGTCTTACATTTTCCTCCAGGGAAGTCAGCTGCTCATCCAGTCTCACTTGGTCTGTCCCAAGAGGAAATGTCCCCTTCTCTCTGTCAGGAGGGACAGGTGGGAACTCCCGGGGCCCTGCAGACTCAGCGATCAACTCCTCCGTGGCGTTGATGACTTTCAGGACTTCTGTGGAGATGTTGCAGAGAGAAACAGCAGAATACTTCTGTTTGGTCCAATAACAGAAGGGGACAGAAGACAAGAACAACATTAACAATGACATGGAAATTCTACATCATCATGGTGCTCATCACGAGATTGATTCTGTCATAACACACACAAACATCAATGTGCTGAAGGAATGAGAATCTCTAAAATATCTGTCCAGTCTGAGGGGACTGAGAGGAGGCCTGATGTGACTTGGCTGAGCTTCTGTGGCTCATAGTGAATTATTTCAGATTCTTAGGGAGAGAGGAAGGGGAGCTCAAGTGGAAGTTACTAGGTCCTTTGCCCACTGCTGATAGTTTCATATTCATCACCTCGTTTTCTGGATAATATTCTCATTCCTCAGCAGACCTCAATCACAGACTCTGTCAAACTGCATTCATGATGTAGTTCAGTGTGTCGCTTTCTGGACGGGGAGTGAGGAGGCCTGGGCTCTAGATCTGGCTGAGACGTGGGGCCTTGGTCAGGCTACTTCCCATTTCTGGAACTCAGTTCTGTCATCTGTACATTGAGAGGATTGGAAAGAGTTTCTCTGCAGCTGCTTGGTAGCCACTGTGTTGTTAGCTCACTCATATCTCTTCTCAAGCCCATTCTTCCTTGCCTTCCTTCACCACTGAGGCTGAACAGGAAATACACCCCATTTCCCAGCCTCCCCTGCAGCCAGGGGCAGTCATGTGACGTGGTTCTGCCCAGTGAGCCTGCAGGGAAAGCCCGCTGGGGTTTCTAGCAAAGCTTTTGTTTTCCTAATCAGGTGAATAGATACAGATGCTCTCCTGCCCCTGCCTTGATCATAGGTGTGCAGTTAGGAAATCAACATGAGTGAGGATGATATCCAAATGCTGAGTCAGGTGGATCAGAAAGGTGAAAGAACCTGACCCACATAGACCCTGGATCAGCTGTACTGCTGCAACTCATTCCCTGCCTCTGAAAATGCAGGAGAAAAATAATTCCCTGCCTGTTGGAGCCCTTGTGGGCCAGATTTTCTATTATTTATGGTTGAACACATTTCTGACTGACACAAGTCACTTCTAGTTTTTGTATTCGCGACTCAAAGTTATAATCAGTCCATATCTGGGCCAAGGTCTTTGATGGAGTGGAGGTACTTCAGCCACAAAGAATCATCTGCATCTTTGAGTTCATCTGAACATATAGCACCAAGAAATAAGGAGGAGATCAATGTTGCTTGGCAGTGATGGTGTCCATCTATAATCAATTTTACTTAGCCCATCACAGGGTTTGCAAACTGGAAATTCAAATATTGCCCATTTCCAGGAAAGCCTGGAATTTTAATGCCTTTGGTACCTCCCAAGGTATCTTTCTGATTCATATAATCTGGACCAAATATTAATGATAGCTCTGGCTTGATCTTGCAGAGTTTGTTTCTCCAAGTAAATTCTACTACAGGTTTTTTATCTCACTTGAGGAAGTTTTCAGTGGCCCTGCAACTTCACTAGGAAATCAAAGTGTCTAAGTGACAAGTCTGTGGCTGAGTTCACAGTCTAGAAGCTGGCTCTGGGCTCTGGCATATGGTCTCATACTAGAGTCTTACCCTGGCATCTATCAGTCATCCTAGGGTTAAGGCACATGTACTCAGGGGGCAGCTCTCCAGTCAGTCTGTTCTATAATAGCTGCTTGACTCATCCAAGAGTTATGCTTCTTTTGGTTCAAGGGACTTCACTACATACCAAAAAATCGGTCTGAGTTATCAGGAAAATGAGAGGGAGGGAAGGCAATGCAGATCCACCAGACAAAGGGTAGTGTCGGAGGGAGAACCAAGTCAACCTTTCACCTTAGGAAAAACTTGCAGAGGCTATTATTCATTATCCAGAATCCTGTAACTCAGTGTTTTAGAGATGACCTGGACTCAAAATGTTTTAGCATGAAGTAACCACCATTGTTTGCTGAAGTCCATTGTAGAAAAGGCAACACTATACATATGAAAACAGACTTGTTACCCTTCTCTTAGTAGATAAAGCTTGTATTTAGAAAGTTTGCCCTTTATGTGGTAGAAGAGGTGCCTCTGTACATCTTTTGAGAAGAAAGACGTGTAACTAAGAGATTCAGAAAAAAAGGTTAGATGGCAGCATGATGAAAGGGCAAGTATGAATATTAACACACACCTCCCATTGGTCCAGGGTCATTAAAGGGCCAAGGACCTAAATGGGAAGGACATAAGAGGTGCTAAACAGAAAGAGTTATCTGCATCTTGATGCCCACAGAACATACAATATCAAAGTGATGAGCTGGACATCAGTGTTGCTTGGTATTCATTTTTCCTTTCCATCCATAAATAGTCTTGTTTATTCAATCATAGGAGTTGCCAGCTGGAAGCCAAATAGTGCCTAGAGGCATGTGGTTTTTTTTTTTCCTGACAAGAATGCCTTCTGTGAGATAAACACCTCCCAGTTCTCTGCAGTCCCTGCCACTAATTTGTCTACATCTCTTATTGGGGGTTGGTGATGTGCTGACTCTACCCCAGGTGCTGAGAAGAAGCAGTGGACAGTGAGTGAAATCCCTGCCCCCACGGTGTGCCTTCAGCTCCACCCCAGTGACTTGACACGGTGACATGCTTTCCTGACTCCCTGAAAGTATTTGCGTTTGTCATTAATTGAGAGTGAGCAGTCACCGGCAGCTGGTCTGTGGAGAGCACCAGAGTTTTGCTCACAAGGTCTGTGGTCCCATTCAGAAGGCAACCAGCCTCCAGCTGGGGAAGGAACTGAAAAAAAAAATTACATGGAAACTGGACAAGATCACTCTGGTTGGTTGGTGTCCCTGTTCAGCTCTCTACTGGGAAACAAACTGGAACCCATGAGCACTTGGAGGGAATTTATCCCATCTCTAGGAAATCAGATGTTTCTTGCCTATCCTACAGGAGTGTTGCTGACTTGCTTGGATGTGAGCACAGGAGTGGACAGGGCACCTACTGGGAGTGAAGATAAGTGGAATTTAATTAGCTCTGTGATAGGAACAGGGCACCCAACCTCCTCATTCCTTAGTTAACTCACTAGCCCAAGAAGAGATTAGATTTGTCACAAGGCTCACACTGTCTTGTTATGTAAATGTCCTGTTCCCTGCCCAGTCTAGATTTAAAAGTCGAAAGCACCGTCTACAATTGTGTGAAATAAAGCTATATTTAGCGCCGGACAGGGTTTTGTTCAGATGAAAAAGCTGGTGAGGATTCAGAGGTGCTGGCAGGGAGCCCTGTATGGGGGAGAAATGAAAATCTAAAGCAGCCTTCCTGCTTTATTGCTTACAGCCCCAGAGACACGAGCTGAATGGCACAAAGCATGATCTTGGAGCCAGAGAGGGCTTTCTACGATGGCAGCTGACATTACTCTGCACTTTTCATTGTAGGATGGATCAAATGTGACAGGTCCATGGTATCAGATAAGGGAGAGGTGAAAGTGTGGAGAAAATCAGCCGACAGATTAGGGGCCACTGCAGAACAGGAAGGCTGGACTCAAAGACACTCAAGGCCAAGGGCCCCACAGATGACAGAATGAAATGGCCAGTGTGCCTAAGTAAATTCAACCTTCTAGCGATCAAAGAAACACAAACAACAAACTTACTAAGTGCCAGGTAGATGCACGACTCCTTTTCAAAATGCTCAGGGTAGCCAATACTGCTTTTCCAGGGTGGAACAGGGGCTTTCAGGCATGGACCTGGCAGGGATGTATTTCTTGTGATGCACCGACACTCCCCGGTCCCTTGACCACACGTGGTCACCACTGAGAGCCTGGGTGTCCACCTCTAGGGTCTGGTCTGTGTCACAGCCCTTTGTGGAACACTGAATGCATAATATCAACTTCACAATCACCAGACTATAACCAACAGTCCATGCTTGGGGTCCAGAAGGTGATGAGAAACCTCCCGTGTTTTCCTCCATCACTCACCAGTGAGGCAATGAAACCAGTGTCCATCCCAACAAATACTCAGCTCCCTGCTTGACTGTAACCAACAACAGGACCAGTTCAGACCTTTAAGGAGGCGATGTACCACTCTGAGGCTGGAGCCTGCCCCAATGACCATGTCAATGGACTGGAGGAAGAAGACCATGTCAGGACCCAAGTCATAAATCCCACCTGGATCTTTTCTCTTCTCTGTGAGGACTGCGGAGCAGAGCAGACTCTGCCTTTACTTTTTGTCTCACTACCCACAAACTTATTTTTGCTTTTTCATACTGTTCATGGGGTTCTCAAGGCAAGAATACTGAAGTAGTTTGCCACTCCACTTCTCCAGTGGACTACGTTTTGTCAAAGAAGACTCTTGGAATGCAAAGAGAGCAAACCAGTCAATCCTAAAGGAAATCAACCCTGAATATTCACTGGAAGGACTAATGCTGAAGCTCATGCCCTTTTTCTTTCTATAAAAACATGTTTCTGGGAACAAATTCTCCCTTCTTTTACTCTTCCTTATAAACTGTTTTCCAAAGACTCACAGCATGTAAAGTGTCACCAGGCGGAGATTCTGAGTCTTTAGAATTCAAAAGTAGAAAATATCTCCATCCTAAACACTAGATAGCCCTGCTTATTTGCAACCCTTGCAAATTCTCCTAAGAATGTTCCAGTGTCATCATTCATTTCAAAGCTTTGTGTTGGACAAAGAACTACAAACTCATTCCAAGCCGGAATAAGCATGCATGCTCCTTGCCAGAGTGGCTCAAGCTTGTGAACATGTGGGCAGAGGGGCTCCTTAGGTGCCTGGCTTAATAGGAAGAGAACAGGGTGGAATGTTGGAGGGCCAATCCCAGGTCCGGCTCCACCCTTGGGTGTGTGCGTGCATGTGTGTCTGCCAGTCTCAGCTGCGCCAAATCAGATCCAGTGTCTGGCTGTGTGGTGAACTGGGATTGTGACAAAGGCCTGGAGCATCTATTCATGTGACTTGATGTAAGCCTTGACATGACAGAGCCTAATACAATGTGGGGGGAAAAGCTTTGAGGATTAAATGATATGTTGAGATTTCTGGGGCAGAAGAGGGAATTTCCTAGTTCCACTTTGGGGATGGTTCTGACACCTATAACAAGCCCTAAACACGTAGAAGCTGAAGGGGCATTGATATTAGGGTTTTTGTGAAATTTAGAAGCGGGCAATATGTTTTGAGGTCCATGGGTCCATGAAACGTTGGCAGGGTCTTGCAACGGGCCTCCTTTGCCTATCGGGCTCAGCAGGTATGGCACCTAGGGCACACCGTTCTTTTAGGGGGCCCATGAAAATGTCTTAACTTCTTTGAAAATCGGAAGGAAAAATGAATTCTTAGGTCTATGCACATGTCTAAAATACGTTTTTTTGTTGTTCAGTTGCTCACTCATGTCTGATTCTTTGCGACCCCATGGTGACTACAGCACACCAGGCTTCCCTGTCCTTCACATCTCCCGGACTTTGTTCAAACTCATATCCATTGAGTTGATGATGCCATCCAACCATCTCATCCTCCATGGTCCCCTTCTCTTCCTGCCTTCAATCTTGCCCAGCATCAGGGTTTTTTCCAATGAAGTCAGTTCTTTGCATCAGGTGGCCAAAGTATTGGAACTTCAGCTTCAGCCTCAGTCCTTCCAGTGGATATTCAGGGTTGATTTCCTTTAGGATTGACTGGCTTGATCTCCTCAGTGTCCAAGGGACTCTCAAGAGTTTTCTCCAACACCATAGTTCAAAGGCATCAACTCTTCAGTGCTCAGTCTTTTTTATTGTCCAGCTCTCACATGTGTACATGACTACTGGAAAAACCATAGCTTTGACTAGATGGACCTTTGTCGGCAAAGCAATGTTTCTGCTTTTTAATATGCTATCTAGGTTGGTCATAGCTTTTTTCCAAGGAGCAAGCGTCTTTTAATTTCATGGCTGCAATCACCATCTGCAGTGATTTTGGAGCCCAAGAAAATAAAATCTGTCACTATTTTCATTGTTTCCCCATCTATTTGCCATGAAGTAATGGGACTGGATGCCGTGATCTTCGTTTTTTGAATGTTGAGTTTTAAGTCAGCTTTTTCACTCTCTTCTTTCACCTTCATCAAGAGGCTCTTTAATTCCTCTTAGCTTTCTGCCATAATGGTGGTGTCATCTGCATATCTGAGGTCATTGATATTTCTCCTGGCAATATTGATTCCAGCTTGTGATTCATCCAGTCCAGCATACATAATACATAGTATTAATCTTTATACCAACATAGTTGTAAAATATGGTTTTAAATGTTTTTTGTGGAGGAAAGGGTTCACAAAGGCAGAAGTGCTCACACCCACAGAAGTCATCAACTGGCTCTGGTCCTGCTGATCTGGAGCCTCTGTGGAGGTGTCTAGGCTGGGCCGGTTCCTGGGGTGGATATGAGCAGCAACAGCCTAGTGAAGGCCTTGAGCAGGTGGGCCCCTAGCAGAGGATCACGAACACGTGGGAGACCCTCGCCCTAGATCTCCCCACATAATGGAGGGAGACAGTGGGAATGGGTGGGTGCGCTGGTCTTGTGGTTTCCTAGTGGAGATGCATCCTAAGGTGACCTCCTCACTGTGTACACACCAGGCCATGAGGCTTAGGAAATTCAGGTTACACTGTATGACTTCGGGGATATAATCTCTCTGAGCCTCAGCTGTGAAATGGAGATGACACCATCCAGCTCAAGGGGTTTTCGAGAAGATGGAATCAGTCAGAACACAGAGCTGTCCACGTCTACCCAAACCTCTCCCACCTGCCCTGATGGCTCAAGGTGGGCACATTACTGGTGAAGGCTGGTGGCTTAGACACCTTTTATTATGTACTGTGTTCTTGAAACAACTTTGCTTGATTACTTGTTTTCTTTTATTTCAATATTTTTAAAAATTGTTTATTTATTTATTTATTTTTAGCTGTGCTGGGTCTTCGTTGATGTGTGGCTTTCTCTAGTTGCAGTGAGTAGGGGCTACTCTCTAGTTGTGGTGTGTTGGCTTCCCATCGTGGTGGCTTCTCTTGTTGTGGCTCACAGGCTGTAGAGCACAGGCTCAGTAGTGGCAGCACATGGGCTTAGTTGCCCTGCAGCATGTGGGATCTTCCCAACCAGGCATCAAACTGGTGCCTCCCTCGTTAGCATGCAGATTCTTAACCACTGGACCACCACGGAAACCTTTACTTGGTGTTTCAAAAAAAATGCTTTTTTACTGTTTTTTAACCAAAAAAACAAGGTTACACTTTGCTGCTGTTTCCCAATTTTTTTCTCTCGCTAAGTAACAATATTTCTTTAAAAAGCTGCCATGGTCTACTATTGTCTGCCCTCACCATAGTTTCATAAAGAAGAGATACTTTAACACCGAAAGTGGAAGACATAATATCAGAATACAGAACAGTCTGTCCTAAGAAGCAACAGTGGGCAACCTGATACTGACACACACACATGCACAGGACCCTCTGTTTCCTGGTAGTGAAAACACTGAACCATACGTGCTGACAGGCAAGAAAAACTAGGTATGTCACTGCCTCGCTGGGCAACTGAACAAGCCAGGCACTCAGACATCATCTGCTGTTTCCTATTATCACTAATTTAATTCAGGCCTTCAGGAAGCATCTGCTCTCTGCCAGGCACTGCCCTGGGCCGTGCAGGAGATGCAGAGTGACTAAGCATGGCCCCTGTCCTCAGAGGGCAGAGACAGAAGAAGGGTAGGAAGACCCCCAGCACATAGCAGGAGACAAGTCCTACTCTACCCTGGGAGCCACAGGCTGAGAGCTGTAGAGGGACAAGCAGGTTCTGTTAACATGTGACTTTGGAGTCCATCTGGAAGCACAAGAAAGATGAGAAGGATACTTCGGCTGAAGGGAGTCAAGACCTAGGCCTTGGAGATGAGACAGCATGACGAGCCCAGGGAATGGCACTGCGGTCCAGGGTGTGCAGAGGATGACAGATGCGAAAAGAGAGGGAGGCCTGGGTCCTACAGTGCCCTGAAGGCCAAGCTCAGGGGTTTGCATCTTGAACAGCTGGTGATCTGGCGCCATTGCAGGTTTTCACTGCTGTTATCCAGAGCTGACATTTTTTGTTGTTCAGCCGCTCAGTCGTGTCTGACTCTTTGTGACCCCATGGACTGCAGCATGCCAGGCTTCCCTGTCCTTCACCATCTTCTGGAGTTTACTCAAACTCATCCATTGAATTGGTGATGCCATCCTACCATCTTGTCCTCTGTCATCTCCCTCTCCTCCTGCCTTCTATCTTTCCCAGCATCAGGGCCTTTTCCAATGAGTCAGCTCTTTGCATCAGAACTGAGGAACAAAAAGCTGTCATTTACTGAGTGCTTACTGTGTGCCAGGTGAGGGCTTCATTTAATCTCAGAACCTCCCTATGATGTAGGAAGGGAGGGTCTACTACTCTATCTTACAGATGAGGAACTGTCCTTAGAGAGGTGACATGGTTTGCCCTGAAGGAGCCAAGATCCGCACCCAGGTTTGCCCCATTTCAAAGCCTAGGTTCTTAACATGCCAGCTTGAGAGGCTGAGGCTTTAGGAAGGTAGTTCTGACTGCTAAAGGAAGGACAGATTTAGAGCCTGGGAAAATCAGAGGCAGAGATGAGTGTAGGACGCGATTGCTGCAGCTTGACTCCCAGGTTGCAAGGCCTGAGGTGGGGAAGCTGCAGTGGGAACAAATGGATGAAAGGAACACTGTTCTGGCAGGAGAACGGGACAAATGCTGTGGCCGTGGAGTGAACAGGGAGAGGGCAAGATGCTGCTGTGCTTTCCAGCTGAGGGATCTGGAAGAAACTCATGCCATTCAAGGAGATTTAAACATCGAGAGAGAGAAAATTTCATTAGATTTTTGAAATAAGGAAAAAACATAAGATTTCAAAGCTCCTTTCTCACAGCCCAGGAGACTGAGTGATTACCAAATGTCAAACTGGAATAACCCCCAAATCACTGATTCAGTCTATATTTTGAAGCTAGCTATTTTTCTCTCTGCCTGCAGGGTATGTGGGATCCTAGTTCCCTGGCCAGTGATAAAACCCGCAGCCCCTACACTGGAAGTGTAGAGTCTTAACCACTGGACCACTAGGGAAGTCTCTGAATCCAGTAATTCTGATGTCAAGTTTTCTGTGCAGGTTTTGGGGGTAGAGGAACAATCTTTGTAGTTGGCTTTAGTAAAAACAAGAACATGGTACACATGTGGGGCTCTTCAGTTTTCCTTTCAGCCCTGTGACAAGTGGATGTTCTTTAAGGGGTGAGCAGGGCACTGTGGACATCCCAAGTAACAGAGAAAACTTTAACAGAACCTTCTAAAGACAGGTTGGCTCCCATGAAGGAATTACAGGCAGAGGAGAAAAGCCTTCGGTATTCAAGTTGCGTAAAATGCATACAGGACCTCACCTTGTCTCCTGGGATATCTTGCTCTGAGAAAGCCCTTTGAGGGGAAGCGAGAAGGAAGGAAGGATGCCAGCTCAGCAGTCATGTACATCCTCCCTGTGCCAGGTCTGACCCCAGATTGCTCAAGGTCTCACGTAACCCTCACAACAACCTGAGGTAGAGGCTGTTTCCACCCCATCTTGAGAGACGAAGAAACCGTGGCTCAGGGAAGAAGACACACAACTGGGACTGGAGCCCAGAGACTCTGGTCTCTGAAGCCCACGCTCCTTCCCACCAGCCACACCACCTCCTCCACCAGCATAATTCCTGGGATGTAACAGACTGCATAAAGTGACGGAAGAACAGAATCTAACTGAATAATCAAATCCATGAACAACAGAGAGAAGCGCCTGCAGCCTCCACCAAGTGACACCAATCAGAATGAGCTTGTCGATTTGTATGTGCTGTGTGCTAAGTTGCTTCCGTCGTGTCTGACTCTCTGCGACTCTATTATAGCCCACCAGGCTCCTCTGTCCATGGGATTCTCCAGGCAAGAATACTGGAGTGGGTTGTCATGCCCTCCTCCAGGGGATCTTCCTGACCCAGGGATCGAACCCGAGTCTCTTACATCTCCTGCATTGGCAAACAGGTTGTTTACCACTAGCACCATCAGGAAAAAAGTGAAAGTGAAAGCTGCTCAGTGGTGTCTGACTCTTTGCGACCCCATGGACTATACAGTCCAGGGAATTCTCCAGTCCAGAATACTAGAGTGGGTAGCCTTTCCCTTCTCCAGGGGATCTTCCCAACCCAGGGATCGAACCCAGGTCTCCCGCATTGCAGGTGGATTCTTTATCAGCTGAGCCACCAGGGAAGTCCAAGTTGATTTGTACACCAATAAGCAAGCCGCACAACAAAACCTGAGCTCTCCTGAGAGACCAGCTCCTCTTCTGAGCCTTACTGAGTCTACCTGAGGTGGAGCCACCAGGGCAACCAGAGTGAGCAAGAATGTGGTCTCTGAGGAAACCTGCTCCAAATATGATCCAGACTTCCCAGCCTGCTCATGACTTTTCTGTCCCATGTCACAGGTGCCGCCTTGGCTCTATGAAATGCTTCTATAAAACCACCAGAGCAAGCAAGGAAATTTGTCCAAATGCCCTGACTTCATGTATTTTTTTCTTCCTCAAAGGTAAGAAAAGAAACTCCATATGTCATCCTAAATAGATGACAGAAATCTGTTAGAAAAATTCAGTGCAAATATGTTTCAGTTCTCATGAAACATAAGGCACTCCGGCAATGTCTCTACCACCCGTCAAAATACATTCTCCATGAACAGACTCACGTCCCCAGAGAGTGACTTGATGAAAGAAGGTGGCACAGAATTGTGGAAAGAAATTGGAGCACGGACCTAATAAATTAGCATGTGTAATAAACTGAGACATGAAATGTAACAGAGATTAGAGAATGGACCTCTGGGGATGTTTGGGTTCTGAAATCATCTCGATTTTGATGGTCAAAGTTATATGTGAAAAAAATAAGATTATTTTTGATAGTGATTATTGAAATGAATTTTTAGAAGTCTGCTATTTGCACTTTTAGTTTAGTAACGGAGTTAAACCCACTGGTCTGTATGTCTCTCTGAGGTCATTTTCTCTCCCTTCCTGGGTGGAGTCCCCGTAGGCTGATGTAGCCCCTGAGCGTGGCTGCTCCAGGACCTGGTGACAATGAGGGGCCACTGCCTTTGACCAAACCTGCCTGGGCAAGTCTCTGGCAGGCAGGACTCCCTGTCCTGGCAGAGGAGGTACTCATGGTCGTCGATCTCTTTCACTTTTTTGCACACTGACTGTTCTTCAGAAAATGTGTTCCTGATACTCACTGGAAACACTTCCCCATGGCTGTCGGAAACAGGGTTCTGCCACGGCATGTGCTTGGCTCTGAAGTAGCCCAGTGACCCAGGAAACCACCTTCCACGTTCACTTGGAAAGGAGGTAGCACCTGGCAACCAGGGCGATCTTCATAAATATAGGATCCTCCTGCTGAAATCTTTCCAGGTTCTTCCTGTCTCACACAGAACAGAAGCCGATATTCTCTGCACAGCCCACATGGCTGGCTTGCTCTGGCCCCTACCTTCTCCTCATCTCTCTCCTTGGCTATGTTGCCCCAGCTACTCTACATCTTTAGGCGGTTCCTTGAACTTGTCAAGGTCATTTCCACCTTAAGGCCTTGCATGTATTTGCCTGGAAAGCCCTTCCTTTAGATCTTTCCTGACGTTTTTCTTCTTGTCCTTTGGGTTTCAGTGGAAAGCACAGTCAGTCAGAAAAGTCAGGACCATCCAGGACACATCCTCCTCCCAGCTCCATCCATGACTGTCCTGCTGAATCTTCTCTTGGGCACTGGTCACTGTGTACATCTTCCACTGTGTGTGTTTACATACTTACTAGCTGTCACCGCTCAACAGCAGGTAAATTCCACCAGAGCAGGGACCTTTCCTCTCCAGTCCCTGCTGTATTATAGCTCTTAGAATAGTTCAACAATTATTTGTTGAACAAATGGTAAATGAATAGGGATTCAAACTCTAGAACTTGTACTTCCCACGGGAAGTTGGCACCTTTTCCATTAGTGTCTCTTGTACATAATGCTGGGCCTGCCAACCAGGGATGGCCATCCATTCCTTTGTTTGGGTGAACACTAAGGACCTTCCTCTCCTGCCACATCATTTCCTCCCAAAGAACAAGTGCACATATGTCTTAACACATTTATTAAAAATTGATCTCTGCCTGACCAGGGATAAGAGGTGGGTGGGTGGTAAGTATGAGATAAATCATGAGTTAAATTAAGAATATTCTAGACCATACTTCTGGACTATTTCATTGCATCCTTTACTAATATCTCATAAGTTTAATTACTCTGCCTTTAAAACAAAATGTACTATCTTAATAGTTCCTCTTTATTTCTTTTATTTTTCTAAAAATTTCTAAATTATTCTTTATTTTATCAGATGATGTTTTGAATCCTTTTGAAAAGTTAAAAAACTTCTGGTTCAGATTTTTATTTGAATTACACTAAATGTCTATCCTCATTTTGGAAGAATTCTTCTTTGCATGGTCTTTCCTACCAGCAACCTGATAGGTTTCTTAGAGATTTGCAGTTTTCTTGTTAAGTTTTAACTTCACATTTTTTTTTTCCTATTATGGATGGATTGTTGTTTAGTTGCTAAGTTGTGTCCAACTCTTTTGCGATCCCATAGACTGTAGCCCCCCAGGCTCCTCTGTCCAGGAGAATTTCCAAGCAAGAATACTGGAGTGGGTTGCCATTCCCTTCTTCAGGGGATCTTCCCGACCCAGGGATCAAACCCATGTCTCCTGCATTGGCAGGCGGATTCTTTACCACTGAACACCAGGGAATTTCTGTTTTATCTCCCCACCCCTCCAATCTGGTTTGAGATTCATACCTGTAAATCTTAGTTATGAAATGGGGAATTCTCATGTAAACCCCAGAACCCCTTGAGCTGTACTGTGTATTGTGCTGAATGATCTGGATTCGTGAATAGACCTGCTCCTACTAGACCTTTTCTTTGAATAGGATGAATTTTTATTTTGCATTCATTTGCATCAAATTTACTATATTTTTTAAATTGAAGCTGATTTACAATGTTGTGTTAGTTTCAGGTATACAGTACAGTGCTTCAGTTAAACATATCTGTCTATCCTTTCTCGGGTTCTTTTTCATTATAGGTTATTACAAAATATTGAATATAGTTCCTTGTGCTATTCTGTAGGTCTGAATTGTTTATCTATTTTATATTTAGAGTACAGAGTTGCTGTCTTCTTTTACAGGTTCTTTGTAACTCAGGTAAATGTTTGTGATCTCTGATTTTACCCTGGGGATCCTTTATATTTCTCCACACATTTTTCTCCCATTCTATGCAATAGCTATTTCAAACCCTCTCCACAATCCTGACAATCCAGTTTCACCTTCCTCTCACTTTCAGAAGGCAAAAGTGCCTTCTAGTTCAGGGGGCTAGAGATGTAACCAAGCAGGACCTTATGGGGAATTCCCAGGACAGACTCTCCCATGTTCTCTGCCTGCCTCTTGTTTACAGAAAGACTTTACCTTCCTAAGCCAAACCTGAGTTCCAAAGAGTAAATTTAATACATTTAGAAGTGAGAAAATGAAGAAACAAAGGAAAACAGTCAAGCAAGACAAAATAATAGTTTAGCCATTAAACAAAATCAAAGACCTTTAGTTCCTCTCAAGGGCTATAGATAATATTCTGAGCCATGTCCTTTGAGCTGTTTTGCAGATACTGAAACCCCTATCAGGTGGACCATGTTTATTGCATGCTGACCACCATCATGAAGGCCCCAGACAGGATGGAATCAGAGGGTCAATGATGTTGATTCCCAATTACCTCACCACCAACCAATCAGAAGAATGTACACAAGCCAATCATGCACCCTGCAACCCTCTCCCTCACCCTGTCTTTAAAAACCTTTCCCTGAAAGCCATCGGGGAGTTCCCGCCTTTTGAGCACTAGCCATCCCCACTCTTGCTTAGCACCCTGCAATAAATGTTAACTTTCCTTCACAACCCAGTGTCAGTAGGTTGGCTTTACTGTGCACAGTCAAGTTTGCTTCAGTAAGTGGGGCAAGGGGTTCGGGGAGGCTTAGAACATAAAACAGATTTTGTTCATCTTCCTAAACATCAAATTTACCCACTTACTTGTATCTGGACCATTCTGTCTTCGCTGTCCCAATGTTGATACCCCACCTGTTTTCTCGACCTCATCCCCTCCATTTCCCCAAAACTCCCTTATTGTTGGACACTTAGGTTGTTTCAAAGGTTTCCTAATATAAAAGTATAACACTTAATGAACTGCATTGTGATATACCCTTGGCTGCTTGTCTAGTTATTCCTTAGGGTAAATGATTGAAAGTAGACTTGCTGGATCAAAGGGTATGCACACTTTGACTGCTTTGAGTTACCAAGTCACCCATGTGCTAATATGTGCTACTTTGTGTGTATTAGCCTGCCTGGTCCTCTGAACTCTTACCAACATGAATTATCGTCCTTTTTAACCATTAATTTGTTAGGTGAGTGGCATTTCATTATTTCAGTTTGCATTTTTATTGCTTGTCTGAACAAATGCTAAACTTTGCCCTGTTCATGGCCGTCTTCCCATTGCCTCAGTGTGCTTCTGCTGAATGGAAGAAATGAATGAATGTACAAACCATAGATCAGGGCTGGGTGTTGCTTTGAATACAGGTGAGATACAATGAAAGTTGAATATTTTTTCATATGCTTATTGGTTATTTACATTGCCCTTTTTTGTTGTTTTTGGTGAATCGCCTGCCTACGTAGACTGCCCTTTTATCTACTAGCATTATGAGGATATTAATTGTCGAGGGCTCAGTTCACTTTTTGCCTGGAGAGGAAGATGTTCTGCTGAAGTCCTCATGATCCAGGAGAGAACCCAGAACTCTGTTCCCAACCTCAAAGGCCCCTCCCCTAAACACGGAGGACAAGAGTGTGGGGATGAGGGATGCCAGTGACAACAGGGTGAGGTGAAGCCTCACTTGTTCAAGCACTGTGGATAAGACCTGTCGCTCTAAGTGATAAAGCTTCTCTTTTTCCCTACAGCCAGTTGTTTAATAGAATCTTAGAAAAAAGGTGTTGATTCCTCAACAGGATAAGGCCTACTGAGATCAGTACAGCTTGTAAGATACAAGTTAGGATTGAACCTTACATTCACGTTAGCACCAACTAAAGATGGAGACATGCTTCTCAAATAATGCTACCTCAAGTGAAAGACACCGAATCCTCATGTGGATGGTGAGCCATTTTACAAGGGTGAGACACATGTGGACAATACCTGACTTTATGTCAACACTGTGATAGCAACAAGTTTTTCACAACACGTTAAACTGCAGAGACCTACAGCTCTGGGCTTTCTCAGACAAAAGTCAGTCTGTCTGCTTGACCATTGACCAGGACTGTGTTTCTATGTGACTTGATACTAATTAATGAGGACTGGCTGTGAGAAGATGTACAGATTTGTCTCTTATTTGCAGAGAAAGGCACTTATTACTCTTTTCTCAGTACTTTGATGAGAATTATTTCATGAAACTGTGGATAGAGGAGATACCTGCTGGTCTGTGACTCCCTTGTGAACATAAAACACAATGATTCAGCTACCTGTGATAATTAATAAACAAAGACACTTAAATAATGCCTTTAAGACACTGCATGTACAAATTTGACTATAATGCAAGAATTTACCAATCTGGGTCTGCAACACACACTCATTTTCCGAAAGTTTGACACATAGGACATCTTCTATCATATAAATAGTGTCATAAATGACACTTATTTCAGGAAACAAAAATGTATTTAATTCATGACATGTCTAGAGCCATGAGACTTTGAAGCCAGAAGGGACCTTGGGGGGTCTCTGCTGTAAGCCTGGGAGATAAGGGGTTTGTGGGAGATCCAGCCCCTGCAGGTAGCCTCCAAACTCCGGCCAGGAGTTCCTGGCCCTTCTTTGCATCCTTCCCTCAGGAACACAGCACTTACATATCTAGAGGCAGACAGTTCTAGGAAGCACTTCAGCCAGCCCTTTCTCCCATAACCATTGGCATGGTCACCTGCCTAGTGGTGGAGGAGAAGCAAATGCTCATTCCTGGGCTTGAAGGATCCCAAGGTATGGAAGGTTGACCACTGAGGTTCAATCGAACCAAGATGGCTTCAGTTAAAAACATGACTCTCTAGGTGTCCAGGTTCCTGGACTAGCCCCAAGCTTTACAAGCTGGTTCTTCAGGTAGTTAAAACTCAGATGGCAGTGATCATCCTTAACTTATCCTCAGGCCCTGAACACCCAGCCAAAGTGAGTCAACTATAGGCACCAGTTCTGTCTACAGCCAAGGGCTGACTCACATCTAGAAAAGCCTATTTCTAAAATGGTTCTTCTGCTACTGGACATGACTGTGAAGCCCTAATTTCTACATGGGTTGTCATACTAAGGACACTGACCTGCCGCTGATATCCCTGTGTTGATGGGAATATGCACATTATTCTGCTATGGGCCCCAGATTGCAGAACCCGCGGTACAGGCAGGAGGGACATGAAGTCTGGATGAGGCTCTGTTGGTGTGAGGGATCCTCTGGGTCAGGCAGAGGCTGCTAGCAGTCAGCTAGGCATTTAGATTTCCCCAGTGCTCAGTCACAAACACTCCCTGAGTGTTTGTGATTTGGGGGCTCCACGTGTTCTCTGGTTTGGTTACTGTCTCAATCTGGTTTCCCCAGAAGCAGACCCCAAGGCATGGCTTCGAGTGCTTGGAGTTTATTTGAGAAGTGGTCCCAGGAACTAGTGGAGAAGAGAGGCAGGGAAGGGAAGACAGCCTGCTCGAGCTGGTCCTCACTGCGAGTGCCCAGAGCAAGATCTACTGGGGAAGTCAGGGCAGCAGTGGGCAGCATACATCCCAGGGTCATTGCCCCAGCGGAGGCAAAGGAGCTGGAGGATTTATACTCTTCCTATCAGTCACTGGATAGGGCTCTTTTCGGGGAGGGAAGCACTGCCTAGACTGTGCTTCTAGACTCGTGTCTAGAGTCTAGACACTCCCAGCCTACCTTCTGCACAGGAAGGAGTGCTCCTGCTGTGTCAGGGACCCCCAGGCAGATGGACCTGGGGCCAATGTGCAGCAGCGCAGTAAAGAGATAAGGCGAGCACTAACAGCTTCTGGAACAGTTTCTTTAGCTCAGATCCACTCCCCAACCAAGGTGTGTGTGTGTGTCTGCATGTGTGCCCTGGACAGACTAGTTGTGGTCATATTACAAGGGAAATCATATTTACTCTGATCCTGAAGGTGGGAACCTGGGAGGTTCTGATGCAGTATTTTCCCCATCCCGTTCTTCAGAGCATGACAAAGCACCACCTGTGGTTAGAGACCTCTGGCTTGACACTGCACGCATGGATGGGAAATAGACACTAAGCTTTTCCTCCAGTGCTAGCACAGGGGTGTTATTTCACAACAGTGAAGTTGCTTTTCCTTGAGGTTGTTAAAGGGGCTCTGAAGTTATTAATATTTGCTGGGCTCTGGCTTTGTGTTACCCCTATGCTGTAAAATTCAGTTGTCTCAACTCTATTAAGGGGGCATGGTTATACCCATTGTACAGATGAGGCCACCATGCATTTGTCCAATCAACAATGAAGACCCAGACAGGGTCATAGGGATAGATATGAAAACAAGGTGCACATGGGCTTGTTGACATGCTGGGAGCAAGTTCAAGGGCCATAGGGCAGCTCCAGCCACTGAGTGGAGAAAGGACTGGAGTGGCCACAGAGGGCAGCTAGGAGGCAGGTGTAGTGAGCAGATAAGAAAAGGCCTGGACTTAGAACCAAACTCCAGAGTTTGCAAACTGCATGGTTGTGTTTCTGTCTAATCATTCTGTCTAATCCTGAAGCCTGTCTCTTTACCCTTCTGATTCTAAACAACCATCCATAGATGAACCTCTATTTCTGTTTTCCTTTAATCAGAGTAACCCATTCTTGATGGAGAAAGATGTATTAATTTTCTCCTTTGGTTTGCTATCTGAGTTTTTATATACACTGATTCATGGTTGGTGGTGGGAAAGACTTTAACTTTGGGAAGCTGGCACATTTGGGAGTTTGGATAAAAGCGACGCCCCTAATTTCCTACTCATCAAGGGTACAGGGAAGGGTGGAGGCAGGAAGGGGGGGCTTTTCAAAATGCCCAGGACTTTCCTCCATTTCCCGTCCACATTCTGCCCAGGAGAGCCCAGTACAGATGCGTGGCTGTGCCTCCAGAAGGTGAGGCTCGGAAGTGAATGGGGGTTGAATGTGCCGGACTCATCCCAGCCTGGCACCCCACTGGTACAGCGTGAGTTGGGACCACCAGGCAGCAAAGTCAGTAGGATGTGGAGTCATTGTAAGAAATAACACACTATGCTTCAGTTGCCATCTGGCTCTCAGCCCTAGCAGACAAAATGTGGGTGTAATGGGGCATCGGTTTAAGCAGCAGAGAGGATCAAAGCTCATAACTGTAAAGGAGGCAAGGGGTTGGAGCCCGCATCCCCGGGAAGGGCTGCCTGTGAAGGCCAGAATCTGCTCTCCACCCACAGACATGCCCGGGGAAAGAGGGGTACGCCATCCCCAGGCACAGGAGCCGGCTGGTTTATGAGGGAGGATTCAATGGTTATGGAGGATGGGATGGGAATGGGTGAAAGGCAGAGTGTGAGGTGTTGGAAGGTTCAGGGGCTCAGCCATGAAAGACGGTGCAGACTGCTCTATGGTGGTCCCTCCTGGGTTGGCCAGCCCCCTGCTTAGCACCCCAGCTTTGCTGCTGAGCAGATGAAGGGGGCTCATGGACTATATATATGGGTTACCAGCAGTCATTAGCTTAGAGAGACTACTCTCAGAATACGGAAAAAATGGATCCCAAGTACAAAGAATTCAAGATATTACCAGACAAGATCTAATCTGAGTTTCAGAAGCAGCAGCTTATAGTGGAAGGAGCCTGTGACTTGAGGCCAAGAGGTTTGTGATGCAGCCTCTGAAACTTACTAGCTGTGGGCCTTGAGTGAGGACCTTCACGACTAGCCTCAGTTTCTTCCTCTGCAGCATGGGGCTGTGTCTGCCGCAAAGGTTTTACGTTAAATGAACTAACACATGCAAAGCACCAGACACATAGGAGACGCTGAACAAATGCTGGCTTCTCCCCTTCCACTGGAGGCAGCAGGGGTCAAGTCTAGGGTGGACATACTTAGGGAGGAGCTGTAGGGGGAACCCAGGCATGTCATGGAGGATGGTAGGAGAGAGGCTAGGATCCCCTTCTGCCGGTGGTAGGGTCTATTTTCTGTGGTTTTCACACCACGTCCCTTGGAACTCGGTGGCCTACTTGGGCTTGGAAGGAAGAGAGGACGGTGGGACTGAAGATCAAGTGATTGGGGTTTTGGGGAACCCTCAGAGCAGCAGTGTTTGTATCTGATTAGAACCCTGGGATTCCGTATAAGGTTTGTTTGGGAAAGGTTCTAAGTCAAGCCCAAATCTGAAAACTGCAGAGATAGTGACCTAGAAGGCAACTTTCAGTGCGAAGACTTTATACTATGAGACGAAGCTTTATCACTGGCTAAAAGAGGGCTGGCTAGATGCCCTCAATCCACAGGAAACATTCCTTGGGAGAGGGTGGTGTGAAATAACACAGCTCTTACCAGTAAGAGAGACTGTGGGCACTACATTACAGACTCGAAAGGCAAGGGCTGTCTTGAAAGATGGGATAGGAGTCTTGGGAGATATCCAAGGACACGCAGGGCTGTTTTCCTGATTGAATAATTCTGCATTAATCAAGTTCAGTTTTCCTGGGCTCTCCCAAGTGCACAGGGATGGGCATTTTAGAGAGTGCTCTTTGGGGTCTCAGCACATCTCAGCACAAATACAGAGCCTCGCCCCAGCAGCAAGAGACCGGGCAGAGACTGGGCCGTCTGCTGTGACTTCACAGCCCTTACCTTCTTCAGCTCTTCCTGGACGCTCTGGCTGTTGTCTTCAGAGGACAGACTTTCCTTCTGGTTCTCAGACTCGGTCTTGGGCTCGGATTCCTGATCCTCCCCAGAAGAAGTCTCCTTCTCACTCATTTTCATTGCGAGCTCGTACAGCCTGCTCCTCTGTTTCTCTTCTGCGGTGTCTGTGCCGGCCCGGGGGTGCCGAGCCTCACTGCTGATGTCAATCTCTGATAAATCACCTGACACCTAAAGGAAAGCCAGAATCATGAGCTGAAGACCCTTCTGCTACAGCCATGTTGTTCCCGATAATCTCCGGGTAAAGGTCAGTCCTTTACATCAGGCTTCCCTGATGGCTCAGTGGATAAAGAATCTGCCTGCAAGGCAGGAGACAATAGGAAACGTGGGTTCAGTCCCTGTGTTGGGAAGATCCCCTGGAGAAAGAAATGACAACCCACTCCAGTATTCTTGCCTGAGAAGTCCCATGAACAGAGGAGCCTGATGGGCTCCAGTCCATGGGGTTGCAAGAGTCAGACATGATTTAGTGACTAAACCACCAAAGGTCAATGAAAATGAAGGTAAACTAAACCAGGAAAATGAGGCTCTTACTTGATCTGCTTTCCCTATGGATGGGCCCTTAGTTTTTATTCTTACTTTCTCAAACATATGCATCTTAACACTTTGTTAAAACTTTAGGCAGAACCAATGCAATACTGTAAAGCAATTATCCTTCAATTAGAAAAAAAAAAACTTTAGGCAGATGAGCATCTGTAGTCAGAAAAGTGAATTCAGTGTTTTTCATTTGCAAAATACTTATCCAGTGGCGACTAAGGGCAACACTGTGCTGGTACTGAGGATGCAAGTCTGAGCAAACCTCCACCAGCTTCCAGTGGAGGGGACGCTAAAACCCTGCTAAGTGCAGAGAAGCAGGGGTGGGGATGGAGGCTCTGACAGCCCTGCTAAGGGGCACCTGGTGGGAGGGCTGGGAGTCAGGGAAAGCTGGCTTGTGGAAGTGGTGTTTGAATTGAGATTCAAAGTGCAGCAGTTACCCAGCTAAAAGGGAGAGAGGAAAGAACCGTGTTCCAGGCAGATCACAAAGATTCTGAGATGGTGTGAGGTTCTTGTGCATACATAAGGAATACCATGCCACCTTCCCTTGATAGGCACACAATTACAACTCTGGCTCTTACCATCTCCTGGAGCTCCCTCTATGAGTAGAGCCCTGACCGGGCCTGGACTCCAGGCCATGAACTCCAGGAAGACATGGAAATTGTTAAGTCTCACTCTGTTCTTCACCTCATGTTGGACAGATGTGTATGGAATTTTAACAAGATAACCCTCAGCATAGCATCAGGGTCCACTGCACACAATATTAGCTTTTGAATTTCCTCTTTGAGTTGTTCTATCTGTTTAAAAGTCTTGGTCTTTCATGACTTTTATTCTTTCTTGAAGAACTCCCAAAGAACAAAGAGAAAATGTACTAATTCTGTAAATAAACCTCCTTCCATCTTGCAATTATTATCTGGGTTCATTGGACCCCTTTATAAATCTAAGACTCATGAAGAGATTTTTATGATCTCATTTTCCTTATCTTTGGAAATATTTTGCTGTTTTATCATCCTGGGAATTATCTTTCATCATTACTCATCAAATACTCCCAATTATGCTAAAAAAGAGACTAGAATAACAAAAGAGAAGAATGGAATTACTTAGAAGGATGATTCAACATGGAAATAAATCATCACCATTTTGAGTCTGCTTTTAGCTCACTGTATACAGTTGGGAATTCAAAATTTTTCATAATGGCAAAGGAAAAACACTGAGAGAACAACATTTCACAATTATTAGATGACTCAGAAGATGAAGCTGGAGAGCAGCTCCACAGACTCTAATGATGATGGACAAAATTGGTTGTCTAAGTAAAATCTCAGACTAAGAGTCTTCAGATGACAGTGTCCTAAGTGAATTTTCTCAATCCCAAGAATCAATAAGTAAACAAGAATCGATGAGTAAACAAAGAATTAATGAGTAAACAACGTGTCTACAAGGATATAAGAAAAGATGGTATTTTCATTCAGTTTGTCATTCAACAGGAACTGCTTCATCACACAACATTTCGCAACAAGAAACTAGACCATCCTGTTCTGCTAAAAAGGTGTGGCAGATTCTTTGTGAAGTTCATGTATCAAATTTGCTTGATTCAGTTTATAATTGGACAAATGCTTAAGGGAGCTGTTTATATAAAGGCGATTAAAAGGAGACAGATGATAGAAATGAAAAAAAAAATCACCAGATTGATAAACAGGGTCCCTTGGATGATGATTTTTTTTTCTGGCCCTCAGTAAGAATCAATGGTGAGGACCTCATGAGAGGTGGTTGATGCCCCCAGCACGCTTGAGAAGGAGGAATCCCATGGTCTTAGGACTTGGGGGGAGCTCCACGGGAAGAGTGGTCTCTGAGCATGTTCTTGAGAGATGAGCATTTTAATATGTTGACATGGGATAGGCATTGTTGATGAGGAAGCAGTAGGATGGTTAAGACCTAGGGTGCATGAAGCTGCTCGGCACAGTAAGAGGAATAAGGCTCAGAGGTGGAGAGCATGTGGAGCTTGGGGGTGTGGAGAAAACAGGCCCGGGTCAGACTGCAGAGGAGTAAGCGTCTGCCAGGTGGCGCTAGCGGTAAAGAACCCACCTGCCAATGCAGGAGATGAAAGAGATGAGGGTTTGATCCCTGGGTTGGGAAGATCCCCTGGAGGAGGGCATGGCAACCCACTCCAGTATTCTTGCCTGGAGAATCCCATGGACAGAGGAGCCTGGCAGGCTACAGTCCATGGGCTTGCAGAGTCGGACACAAATGAAGCGACCTAGCACAGTACAGCAGGCATCTGTGTAAGGGGTGAGCTTTACCTGTCAAGTATCTTCGGGCTCTTGGGCCTCCCCAGGCTGCTGGGTATCCCCGAGGGCACTCAGAGGCTGGCTCGGGGAAGACCCTGGATGTTCCTGGAAGGTGAGCACCCAGGAGCTCCCTAGAGTAGGAACAAGGTAGCTGCCCAGGAGCTGCATGACAGGGCTGGAAGCAGATGAAAGCGAGAGCCGAGGTGGGGCCTGAGGGAGAGATCCAGGTTCTAACTGAGCATACAAGGGACGGAGCCTCAGACACGGGCGGGATGCCCAGGCTGGGGGCGTGCAGAGGATGACTTGATGAACAGGGGCCCCATCACTGAGAGACCTGCAGGGACCAGGAACACTGCTCGGCCCTCAGAGGACACCAGAAGGCCCCTCACAACCTAAAAAGGTGAAGGTGGAGGAAGTGGAGGAGTTAGATGATTGGTTATTTACTTTAAAAATACAGTTTTAAACAGAAAGTTGATTAAATTGCAAGCGGCTAAGTGTCTGTTGGATTGGCTGTTTTTACATTCCTGGCTCTTCAGAGTGGGGAGACTGATGAGGAAATTTAAGGCAGTTACAGAAGAACAAAAAGTTGCCTTTTCTTTGCACATTTATATTTAGTGTGTGGAGTGCATGCGGACATGCTTGGTTGTGTCTGACTCTTTGTGACCTCATGGTCTGTAGCCCACCAGGCTCCTCTGTTCATGGGATTCTCCAGGCAAGAATACTGGAGTGGGTAGCCATTCTCTTCTCCAGGAAATCTTCCTGACCCGGGATCAAACACAAGACTCCTGCATTAGCAGGCGGATTCTTTACCACTGAGCCACCTGAGAAGCCCCTAATTTGGAGATTCTGGCTAAATAAGGATGATGTTATTGTTGTTCGTTGCTAAGTCATGTCTGACTCTTTTCGACCTCGTGGACTATAGCATGCCAGGTTCCTCTGTCCTCCACTATCTCCTGGAGTTGGCTCAAATTTAAGTCCATTGAGTTGGTGATGTTATCTAATCCTCTGCCACCCCCTTCTCTTTTGCCGTCAGTCTTCCCCTGCATCAAGGTCTTTTCCAGTGAGCTGGCTCTTCACATTAAGTGGCCAAAGTACCAGAGCTTCAGCTTCAGCATCAGTCCTTCCAATAAATATTCGGGGTTGATTTCCTTTAATATTTGATCACTGGATTGATCTCCTTGCAGTCGAAGGGAGTCTCAAGAGTCTTGTTCAGCACCACAATTCAAAAGCATCAGTTCTTCAGCGCTCAGCCCTCTTTATGGTCCAACTCTCACCTTCGTACATGACTACTGGGAAAACCATAGCTTTGACTATATGGAACTTTGTTGGCAAAGTGAGGTCTCTGCTTTTTAACACGCTATCTAGGTTTGTCATAGCTTTCCTTTCAAGGAGCAAACATCTTTTACTTTCGTGGCTGCAGTCACCGTCCCCAGTGATTTTGGAGCCCAAGAAAATAAAATCTATCACTGCTTCCTTTTTTTCCCCTTCTATTTGCCATGAAGTGATGGGACCAGATGCCATGATCTTAGTGTTTTGAATGTTGAGTTTCAAGCCATTTTTTCACTCTCCTCTTTCACCCTCATTAAGAGGCTCTTTAGTTCCTCTTCACTTTCTGCCATTAGATGGTATCATCTTCATATCCGAGATTATTGATATTTCTCCTGGAAATCTTGATTCCAGCTTGTGATTCATTAAGCCTGGCATTTCTCATGATGTTCTCTGCATACAAGTTAAATAAGCAGGGTGACAATATACAGCCTTGTTGTACTCCTTTCCCAATTTTGAATGAGTCAGTTGTTCTATATCTGGTTCTAATTCTTGCTTCTTGACCTGCGTACAGGTTTCTCAGGAGACAGGTAAAGTGGTCTGGTACTCTCATCTCTTTAAGAATTCTCCACCATTTGTTGTGATCCACACAGTCAAAGTGTAGTCAATGAAGCAGAAGTAGATGTTTCTCTGAAACTCCCTTGCTTTCTCTATTATCCAATGAACATTTGCAATTTGATCTCTGGTTCCTCTGCCTCTTCAAAACCCATCTTGTTCATCTAGAAGTTCTCGGTTCATGTACTAAGCCTAGCTTGAAAGATTTTGAGCATTACCTTGCTAGCATGTGAAATGAGTACAATTGTATGGTAAAATTTTAAATACCTGATGACAGAATACTCATTAAGATAAACTAGCATATCTTCTTAACCAAGAGGTTCTCTGTGGTCTGCAAGTTCTTTATACTAACCTTTAAATTTTCGTTTTTGTTTCATTGATAACCTAAAAAAAGCACACTGTAGATTACCAGGGCAACCTCCTTACCACTGAATGCTGCTAGGGGATTGCCATTCCTTTGTTTGATTTACGCTTCTGGTGGTGCTAACAGGTCTCTTACATTGACAGGATTTAAGTTTTAATGCAGCCATCCTCAAACCAGATACCCTCTGGAAATTCTTGGGTAGTCCATGAATTCTCAAGACTGAGAAACACAGCAGCTGCTGCTGCTGCTAAGTCGCTTCAGTCGTGTCCGACTCTGTGCGACCCCATAGGTGGCAGCCCACCAGGCTCCTCTGTCCACGGGATTCTCTAGGCAAGAATACTGGAGTGGGTTGCCATTTCCTTCTCCAGAGAAACACAGAGGTGGACATAAATGGAGGTGATGGGGATGTGGGGGGTGGAGGAAGGAACTGGAGGGTTCTTGTGGCTGAGCACGGCCGTGTGTGTGGGTGAACACTGGTCCGGGTACTGCACACACAGAATCTCATTCAAGAGGCCCAGTCATTCACTCTGTATCCCTGAGGATCCTAAAATTGAGTAGGCTGTCCAAGATCATGTGGCTAGAGTGTGGCTGAGCTGAAGATGGCCTGACCCTAAAGGCCAAGCTCTTTGCATTCTTCCAGGATACAGCTAGAAGCTCCACACTAAACCACACTCCTTGGAAGGAGACCAGATTGCAGAACCACAGAGCAGGGGAAGAACCCGAGATGCAAAGGATTTAACCTCTTGTTTCACAAGGGGAAGTTATAAAAGAGCAAGGAGATCCTTTTTCTAGCAGCACTCTAATGATGGGTACTCTCAGATTTTCTCAGTCCCCCTTTCCTTCAGTCAGCCTAGTGATCTGTCTTTATAGACCTTGGAATCCTGCCTGCTTTAGTTTAAAGCAGTTTTTCTCCACCTCAGCCTCATCACTATCATCATCCAGATTCTCCGCACCTTTTAAGGGAGGAAAGTCAATGTCTTCCAGGCTGGACAACCCCAGTCCTAGCGTCACTTTCTCAGAGCTTGCCTTTCAACTGTCAGGTCACTCGAGGTGGGGCGGTGGGGGCCTCTGGGTCTCCTCTATCTTCTTCCAAGGAGCCCCGCTAAAGGGTTACTCGCAGATGTCACACGTCCGCCTTCACTGAATATACCCGGGTGTCCTGGAGGCCCTCGTCTGCCCCGGTGATGAAAGATTCTGAACCTGACCTAAAAATCAGAATTTTGGCAGCTTGCTTTTAGATATTATTTCAGTCAACTACAGAGAAAAGCCCCAACAGGCTAACTAACCCTAGAGACTCTTTATGCATCAAATGGCCGTGGTTCTACTTGCAAATCCCTTGGCATACACAGTGATCCCGAATTCGAGAAGAGCAGAAAGAGCCTGGGGTTGGCTGAGTCTGCCTATGTCCTGTTTCTTCGGCGGGCCTGGGAAAGCTCTGTCTCTAGCGCCTTAAGCTGGAGGTCTGTCCTCTCCCGATGTATTGATGTCAACCCCAAACTAGATTTAGTCACATGCTGTACTCTGGTGAATAAGGCATTTTTTAAAATAACTGGTGTGATAAGGACAGTCATACCTACAAAAATATACGTCAAATCCTTGGTCAGCTTAACAGGGTGGAAATGGGAAGGTGGAACCTGGAATTTTATCAGACTTAATACCGAAATACATCTGCCTGCCTCGAGGAGCACTCCGTCCTATGCAAGGGTCTGAGTTGGGCCAGTGGAGCCGCACAGAAGGGAAGTATGAGGCCGGGGCTTGGGGACCAGTCTGGTGAAGGGGCTTTTGGGAGCTCAGCACCTGGATGTCAGCTGGAAGGTTCAATTTTAACTTTTATAGTTACAGGTTGGTTGTCTTGGTGTGATTCCCAAGCTGTTCTCTGAGTCCTTCGTATTATAAAATTGATGTAAAAATAAACAAGAAAAGTGAAAGTGTTAGTCTTCCAGTCATGTCTGTCTCTTTGTGACCCCAGGGACTGTAGCCCACCAGGCTCCTCTGTCCATGGGATTCTCCAGGCAAGAATACTGGAGTGGGTTGTCATTTCCTCCTCCAGGAGATTTTTCTGATGCAGGGATTGAACCTGGGTCTCCTGCATTACAGGTGGATTCTTTACCGTCCGAGGCACCAGGAGACCTCAGTTAAATCTGGGACCCAGATCCCTCTTCCAGAGCCCAAATCCCTCTGGTGGGTGGGCTGTGCCTCTGGTCTGTTCTCCCTGTGTAATCTCCTGTCTGGCAGAATTAACTACGCTATTTGTTGAAACAGCAGCCATTTGCTCCCTGGAATTATGGCAATCTGTACAAAATACCCAGAAAACCATTAGCCTGGACTTCTCAGGTCAGTATTTATATGAGGAATAGGCATTTAAGTCACAGTTATTTTCATACTGACTACAGTTGGCCTGTCACTTTGTGGAAATAGCTTTTAGGAAAGAAGCAGCATTAACAGTGAACTTCATCTTTTTTTTTTTTTTCCTCTCTCTCTGACTCAGCATTGGAACTGGGTGTAGATTAAGTCACACGAGCCTTGGATTTTGATAGTGATTCAGTACCTGGACAGTAGTGCCAGCATGAGAGTCAGAATCTTAGAAGGGGCATGAAGAAGCTCCTAAAGAATCATGTGCTGAACTTCAGGTCAGGGGCTGGAATAGTGGGGCTGAGGGCTGTTCCGGACCCCCTTCTTTTCATTGCTAACGACCTGCTACCTGCTGTGAGTGGGCTGGATTCCAGTCCCTGCTGTATTGTCGTTGCTTAGTTACTCATCGTGTCTGACTCTTTGCGACCCCATGGACTGTAGCCCTCCAGGCTCCTCTGTCCATGGGATTCTCCAGGCAAGAACACTGGAGTGGGTTGTCATTTCCTTAATATCCAGCAGAGTCTTGGTTAAAAATGTAAAGCTCTGAGCACTTGTGTTCATGCACATTTCTCTCCCCACTGGGGAGAAAACTTAATAATTCATCAGGGCCTATGACACAAGAATGTTAAAGAAAAACTGTTACATACAGTAAATATCTCATTGCTTTCTAGACTGGCTCTCTGCAACCAGCTAGTCATGGAGGCACCCAGAAATTCTCACTAACAAGGGGAATCACTTGACAGATCGTTGTCTAAGATTCTTCTTCTGTGCAGAGGGTATTTGATCATACTTGCTCTAAACTGTTCCCAAGTTATGATCTGTACTTGCGGAGGCTGCTGTGGAGGTAGGCGTGAGAGGCATGAGGAACCAGCAGCCTTGTCTCAGAGCAGTTCTTTAAGTTTTCATATAAAGGAAGGTTCCATGCTAACAAGCTATGAAACTCAGCAGTGAAGAATTGGGGTGGAGAAGGGGGGACTCTCACCCTTTAGTCTGTGCATTGGAGGAAATTCAGATACAATTTGAATTAGACTGAAGGGCTTGCTTGAGAGTGTTCTCTTAATACACCTCAGAGGTAGGTGGACCTGACAGGTGGCTCATTGTTCACGGGTGTGGGGGTTGTTGTCACTCCACAACCAACATGCATGGTCTTGCAAGACATCTCAGAGTGCCTCTCTTTGAATTCAGAGCTGTACAGCACTCAGGAACCAGGGCTTGGGGGAGGCAGCCATCCACTCCTTTACAGACCCCGCATCCCGATCCAGGAGCAGCTCGGACCAGTAGAGGTCAGGTTATTTTGGCCCCTCATAGACCGGAGCTGACTGAGCTGTCCCTAGAGTGATGTACTCGCCCACACTTAGAGACACTGTGAGAAGCAGCCTCCAAAGTGTGTGTTCATTTGAAGCCGTTTATGTGGAGGGTGCTGTATTCTGTGTTCTCTCCATAAGGACCCAAGGGATAAATTTCTCTGGGATCTAAGCTCCAGGAGCAGCATCTTTTAAGGAGTGGATTTATGATTCTAATATGGCTTCCATGACTCAGAAAACTGCTCATAGTTTCCTGCAGAAACTTTCAACTGTCAGGTCACTGTCAGGTTTAATTATTCAATAATGATTTGATGACAAATAACAACATTAAATCTTACCTCATGCTGTGTGGGTGCTGTGCTTAGTTGCTAAGTTGTGTCTGACTCTTTTGCAACCCTTTGGACTATAGCCTGCCAGGCTCCTCTGGGATTTTTCAGGCAAAAATACTGAAGTGAGTTGACATGTTGTGACATTCCAACATGACACTTCCATGTTGGAATCTTCCTAACCCAGGGATCAAACCCACATTTCTTGAGTCTCCTGCATTGCAGGCAGGTTCTATATCACTGAGTCACTGGAAAAGCACTTCTTACCTCCCATTATCCCCAAAAGTAAAGTACAGATGGACTAAAGAGCTAAATGTAAAATACAAAACTATAAAGTATTAAAAAAAAACAGGAAAACATTCTTAAAACCTCGGAGATTTAAAACTTTCTCAAACAAGACACAAAATTTGCAGGAAATGAAAACAACCGATTAGTTATTAGTAACAAAATGTTTTGCATGTAAAATATACTTAAAGTTAAGGTGAAAGTGATAGACAAGGGGAGAGTATTTTCAGTGTGTAACCGTCAGAGAACTAAGATCTACAGTGTAGTTAGAAAATAAAACTAATTTCCAAATATCAAGAAGAAAAAGTCTGACAAAATAATAGAAGAAACATATAAATGTGTCTTTCACAGAAGAAACAAATGCAAATAGCTGTAAATATAGGGAGAAATATTCAGTTTCAGTAGTAACTATGTCAACTAAAAAGAAATATATTTTTTCCCTCACATAAAGTTGGCAACAATGTAACAGACTGACAACACCAAGTATTGTTGACAGTATGAGAAAATGTGCTCCACTGTGCATGGCTATGCAGGCTGCTCTGAAGTTTGGAGAGTTTAATTTTGGGAGTACTCATTAAAATTAAAGATCCATTTATGCCTCAAGTCAGCAAGTCTACTCCTGTACTTGTATAAAGAGGTTTTCACGCTGGTACTTTCTGCGGTATTGTTTAAAACACCAAACATTGAAAAAGCCTTAAATAGCCATCGTTACAGGAACTATTGATTGTGGATTCCTCCCCTCCTTGGAACACTGGGGAACTGAGGGGGCTGGGTGGGATGTTTGGAGCAACACTGGTAAAGTTCTTTTATCATCAGCATGACTTAGAATTGTCTGTGCCTGGTGCAAGGTGATAATAAAATGACTGACTTGGATTCGATCTATTATTGTTTTAAAATTCTCATCAGGCAATGCCTCCATATTGCTTGCATCCTGGACAAATTGCTCCCACTGCCACACTCCCCGCTGGGGACCACTGGGATGCAGAGATCTGTGTGCTCTGACCTCTCCATCACGTACTGTTAGGAAGAACGGGTGGAAGAATAGAGGGAGTAGGATGCCAATTTTGCTGAAACACAGATACATTTACAGAATAATATTTCTAAATGTGCTGTACATATTTGATGCACAAATACAACTGTAGTCATTTGGTGGGAGACAGCAGGGATGTAGGGTTGTGGTCAAGGCAGACTACATCTGTGGTGGTGGTTTAGTCACTAAGTTGTGTCTGACTCTTGGAACCTCATGTACTATAGCCTGCCAGACTCCCCTGTCCATGGGATTTTCCAGGCAAGAATACTGGAGTGGTTTGCCATTTCCTTCTCCAGGGGATCCTCCCAACCCAGGGATCGAACCCGGGTCTCCTGCACTGCAGGCAGATTCTTTACCGACTGAGCTACCAGGGAAGCCCGACTATATCTGTATGTTTTAATAACGTCTATGTTATTTATATATTTACATATATACATATATTTATAAGTATGCGTGCTAAGTCACTTCAGTCGTGTCTGACTCTTTGCGACCCCATGGACTGTAGCCCGCCAGGCTCCTCTGTCCATGGGATTCTCCAGGCAAGAATACTGGAGTGGGTTGCCACGCCCTCCTCCAGGGGACCTCCCCAATTCAGGGATCGAACCAGCATCTCTTATGTCTCCTGCATTAGCAGGCAGGTTCTTTATCACTGTACCATCTGGGAAGCCCTTATAAGTATGCAAATGGTTAAAGATATACATTTATATACCTTTTGTTTGTTGAGAGGAGAACTGCCCTAGTAAACTCAACAGAAGAGAGGACGCAGAGGAGGGCCAGGGTTTTGAAGTCCCCAGAAGGTCAATGCCATCACCACCTAGTGGAGAGGAGAGGACACTGCCAGGGAGGCAGAGAGCCTCGGTCCTGGATCCTTTCTGCTGGCCCTCGCCTTCTCCCTGTTGATGCCTCCTAAGACTCATCAGCAGAAGACAACTTACAAAGTCACCTTAGAATAAACAGGAAACTTCAGGCACCTAGTGATGATGGATAAGTGGCATTTTATACCTGCATTTCAATCACGCAGACAACCCTCAAGAATATCCCTTGAGGCAAGTCACCCAGAGTCCCTGGAAAACTGTCTCCACTTGAGCTAGATGATACTGAATCACAGTTGAACAGAATTTTATAAATTTTTCATTTACGATCACGACAAACTCACATGGCAGATTTGTAATGATCTTATTTTACAGAGGAGAAAGTGAGAGCTCGGACTAAACTTCTAAGTAATATATTAGCAGATCAGGCAGCAATGATGCTAAATTCTGTGACCTGAAGACCTCTGAGGTCACGACTGCCTTAAAGGGGGCCCCAGGATCAGGGACCCGGCTGACACAGTCATAGAAGCTGATACATTTACTGTAGCAGATGCTCATGATATCCCCCTGGACCTACATGAGTTGCTCACAGCCACGGGGGACAGTTTCTGACCCTCTGATGGTTTCCACCTCAGATCCAGTCTCTCTCTTCTCCATCTGATGGATTTCTCAGGCACCATCCTCTCTCTACCAGTGGGAGATAGGAGATTGAGTAACTGCTGCCCATTTTCTAGGGGGAGAATTCTGAGCTGTGACCCACATGGCTTCTCAGCGGGTCTCTGGTAGGATGGAGCCTCGGTGGCCTATGTTGTATCTTCACTGGCCTTTCTCATTTCTTGGTTTCACTCTTGGGTTTCCTGGGATTGCTTCTCTCAAAATCTACAGCCAAATTTTTAATTCCAGACTTTCTTTTTGTGGAACCCAAACTGAGAATGCAGGACACGGTAGCTAGGTACTATGGGAGACGTGATGATGTTCAGAAAGTGGGTATGGTTTCCCTAGGAGCATAAAACGTCAAGTTGATAGTACTGTGAATGGCAGTGATGATGTGCCTACAGAAGACAGAGGCAACCTGACTAGATCTTCCACAGGCTTGCAGTTTCAAACGGTTCAAAAGGGCATTTGAACTTTCTAGGCTTCACCTGTGTCACTTTTGAGTTCAGAAAATATTGCTATGGGAAGGCCTTCATTGGCATCACAAAGGTTAATACTCAGTCCACGGTGATCACTGTGGAAGAGATCACCATGGATGGCCAGGGAGAGGTGAGGGCAAGGTCACAGCATGATCATAGACCCAGAGCTGGGGATGAGCTGGGTTTCCAGAAAATATCAAGTTAATCTGGATGGGGGTCCATGAACTGCCTGACACTGTAAGTAAAAAGAGAGAGAGAGTGTGTGTGTGTATAGAGGGGCATTTTTCCAGGGAGAGATTCTATAGCTTTAATCAGATTCTCCAAGGGGGTTCGTGAGCTAAACCATGAGGGAGGAGGCAATGAGGACTCTTGAGATGGCTTGTTATGGGAACCAAGAATCACAGAATGTTAGTAAACTGCGCCCTGAATGGCGAGATCGAAACAACACTGACTGTGCCTTTGTCTGTGTTCTAGGAGAGAGCTCAGCTCTTTACAAAGTTATCTTATCCGCTCATCACAACCATTCTCTGAAGTGGGTTCTAATATTATCCCCATTTGGCAGATGAGGAAACTGAGACCTAAGAAGATGCCTTGTCCAAAGTCCCACGGCTGGATTTGAACACGGGCAGGCTGATTCTAGACCCCATCCCCTTAACTCCATGCCAGGGGCCCTCGGATTTTAATGCACAGCAGAGTCACCAAGACAGCTTGGGCTCCAGCCCCAGAATGTTGGATCCAGCAGCTCTGGGGCAGGGCCCAAGGATCTGCATTTCTAATAAGCTCCTAGGCGCTATGGTTGCTGCTCATCTGGGGGCCACCCTTTGCAGGCTCACTTTGAACTCTAAGCTCTCATCTCCAGAGAGGAGGGTACGCCTCCGACAGTTGTGACCTGTGTCAGCGGCAAAACCAAGATAAGAACCTGGGTCTATGGATTCAGAATCCAGGACTCTCCATGCCACTCCTGCTTGGAGAGGGGCACAGCCTACTTAAAAATGAGTGGGTGCTTATGTGCACCCCGCTTTATTACCTGATGTGTGTCCAGCTCCGGGGGATGGCCACTGGGGGAAGGTAATTCCTTGCTTAGCTCCTCGGAGCCCCCCCGGGCCCTCCTCCACCTTCTGGCCCTCCGATCTGCGGCGTGGGGGGCCTCTTCAGGCTCGCTGCTGTCTGAGGTCTCCCTGCCAGCTGCCTGAAGGTTGAAGTTCACATCCAGCTCTCCCTGTAGGCGCATCTTCTCGGCTGTGGGGCTCCGGGGGGCCTTCCTCTGCAACCAGGACAGCCTGGCCCGGTGCCCAGCTTCCCGGGATGAGCCCACGGAGGAGGTCTCCGAGTCGGACCACATGGGCTCGGGGTTGGGCGAGGGCCCAGAGGAGGCAGAGGGGCCTTGGTCTGAGCCCAGAGCCTGTGTGGGCTGAGTCTGAGGTTCCCTGGGCAGAGCCCGGGGCTGCAGACACAGCGTGCTCAAGGCCTCCCTCCAGTCAAAGTCCTCCTCGCTGTCAGAGCCCAGCTCATCATAGGCGGACGCCATGCTGGAGGCCGCCTCCAGGGCCTGAAACGTGCCACTCTTAGGTTTGGCCAGCAGGCGGGGTGGGGGCAGAGCCCCATCCTTCAGGGCCATCCAGTTCCCATCCGGGCTCTGCAGAACTGGGGCCACAGCTGCGAGCAGGAGGGAGAGAGAAGCCAGAGAGGGACTGTTAGCGCTCCAGAGCGAGGCGCCCCTCAGACACCCCTCCTCCTCTGCCCCCCTCTTCCTAGAGCTCTTTCTGGTCTCCCCGCCCAGACGTGGGCTCCTCCTTCCCTGAGTTGCTGTGACAGCCTTTCTGGTTCACTCCAGTATCCATCCTGGCTTCTGGCTGACCACGCACAGGGCTGGGCCCTCCTCCCTGGTGACAGGGGCCCTGCAGCAGGGGCTGGGTCTCAGTCATCCTGCACTGTCCCGAAGACAGCTTGTACGGAGGAAAGAGCAGAGGCTGAGAAGTCAACTGTAGGGACACTGTGGGCTGAGTAAATCCACCTCCAGCTCACACCGAGAAACTCAAGAGCGGGGACTGTCCTCAGATCTTTATTTCCCCACACTGAGCACATGTGGTGTATACGGCAGATGCTCAGTCAAGGTCTGGGAAGTGAGAATGTGTCTGGGGGGATATGAGTTTGTCGAAGGCACTGTCAAGACTGAAGATTGAAGGTGGATTTACTCAGCGTCCCTACAGTTGACCTCAGCTGTGGACCAACAGGCTCCAGAGCTGGCCTTCTCCCTGAGGCATAAATAGAACTTCTGAAAATAGTCCATGGACATTAACCTTCTGGGATGATCTCTGTACCTCCTCTGTTTTACATTTCTGCTCTGCTGAGATGGAACAGTGCCCCCAAGGATTAACCTGCTTCCTGAGAAACATATCAGACATCTTTCAGGACCTCTGGGGTTAGTCTGGACAGCTTAGCATGTCAAGGGCTGAGCAGTCCTTAGAAAAACCAGCTGTTTTCTATGCAAGTGCTTTCTGTTCTTTAAGTCTTCATCCTGAGAGGTGCATGAAGTTTTGAGCTGACTATGAAATCTTTTTGTGTGTGTGGTGTTGTGGAGCTAAGTTTTTGTTTCTACGCAATGATAAAATTTCACATAGGTGCCTTAGTTTAGAGAAATATATGCACAAAACATGTTTTGAAAACCAAGATCCTTTGCAAATTTATTTGGAATGCTCATAACCCAGCAGGAACTGTTTTGTGAAATGGACTGTCTGCTAGAAGTGCTTATAAAACCTCCTAAGTTTGTCAGTTTCTTAGTCTAAATTTTGAAATGCTCTTTCTTTGTTATTGGTTCACTGTGGAGACACTTGTTAACATGAGTAGTTGAGGAGTCCTGATGCTTGGGTCTGGGGACCACATTAGCTGTGGTATCTTGGATGCTGAAATGAATGTCTGCTAGGTTGGATTGGTTGTTCCTGTGAGAGTGAAAGTGTCTCAGTCGTGTCCGACTCTTTGTGACCCCATGGACTATACAGTCCATGGAATTCTCCAGGCCAGAATACTGGAGCGGGTAGCCTTTCCCTTCTCCAGGGGATCTTTCCAACCCAGGGATCGAACCCAGGTTTCCCGCATTGCAGGTGGATTCTTTTCCAGCTGAGCCACCAGGGAGATCCAAGAATAGTGGAGTGGGTAGCCTCTCCCATCTCCAGTGGATCTTCCTGACCCAGGAATTGAACGGGGACCTCCTGCATTGCAGGTGGATTCTTTACCAACTAAGCTATCTGGGAAGCCCTGGTGTTTCTGGCCCACATATAATAAGACACCTGCTCCTAGTCCACACAGAACAGGCAGCTGAAATGAGGCTGTGCAGCCAAGTGATCTGAACCCACCTGCCCACTGTCTCACAGGTCTCAGCAAGCAAACTGCCCACATGAGAAGCATGCCCACATTGTATACAGTGTGCTGTGCGAGAGACCCCGTGACTTGGTGGCCCAGCTGTCCCAAATGGGCACACCCCCACTCAGACTGATAGTAGGAGGGGCTGAGCAACCTCACGACAGCCAAGCAGCCTCCCAACAGCATTTCTGAACCCCGCAGAACAGTTACTTGTCTGGTCCAGCCTGTCCACGCTCTTCCAGCTGGGCAACGCTTCCTCCTCCCTCGGCTGCTGGCTCCTTGGCTGCCTTGATGCAGCCTCCAGCGAAGGGGTCCTCAGGGCATCTTCTCTGCTGAGTGAGAATGCAGACTGAGACCGCTGTGCAAAGAAAAGAGGGGAAGGGGTGACCTCGTCAGGCACAGTTCCCGGGGGGGCTGCTTTCTGATCCGCAGGCACCCCACCGCATGGAGATGACACAGCTGACAGTAATGGCTTTTCTCATCTTGAGGTTCAGAAGCTTCAAATCAGTACATCCTGCTGTGAAAGTATTAGTTGCTCAGTTGTGTCTGTCTACAATCCCATGGACTGGAGCCCACCAGGCTTCTCTGTCCATGGAATTCTCCAGGGAAGATACTGCAGTGGGTAGCCAGGTCCTTCTCAAGGGGATCTTTCTGACCCAGGGGTTGAACCCAGGTCTCCTGCATTGCAGGCAGATTCTTTACCATCTCAGCACCAGGGATGCTACATCATGCCATATAATGGCACAAATGGTTCCCCGTTTATTCCACTGCAAGTGGCCAGGCCTCTTAGAAAGCATCAGAGATGTAGCAGAATCCAACAGAGATGGTTCTTACGAGGCTCCTACTTACCCAGTCATTCTTCCAGCTGAGATTTCTTAGGGCCAATTGTGTGTGATGAAAATAAGAGCATATCCCCTTCAGAGACCTCCAAACCTGAGCCTTGCAGCAGTGTAAGTAGAAAATTGTAGTACAATGTAAGTGCTCTGATAGATAAGCGAGCCAAGATGGTCAGTCCACAATCCCAGAGACTCTGCAACACATTCCCATTTAGTTAAAATAAACTCTAACCTAAGGACAAGTGGTAGAAATGACTGACAAGAAATATGTTAGAACTGTATCATTTCTGTATGTTACAAATGTAACTTCGAGAATTTGTAGATGAGATGTTCTATACAGGGACTTTCATCAAACAGAAAGAGACCAATTTTTTCCATTGTCATTTAATGAAAGAATTCTCTTCTCTTGGGGATTTACTTTGCTCTTTTTATATGGGTGAAATGGCGGAAGGAAAGGGCCAAGCCACAGAAAGCATCTCTGACTGTGATATGAAGCAAAGTATTGAGCTCTGACTGCGGCCTTAGGCAGTTTGGCGTCACCTGCTGGCCAACATCAACACTAACAGGCCTACTGCCTTCTCTCCTCGGGAGAAACGAATGGGCTTTCCTCCTCTCCCACTGCAAATGCTGAGAGTAGGAGACAAACGGCGGAACATGTTTGGAGAGCTGTGGGCAGGGCCCCCAGGCAGCTGAGGCTGGACTCGGGACTCATCTGTACCTGGGATCCAAGATCACTTCTGGTGCAACACCTTGACTTCAGTGACTTAATTTCTTGAGAAGCAGAAACCTAATCTTGCTCTAGCTTCCCAGGTGGCACAGTGGTCAAGAATCCACCTGCCAATGTAGGAGACGCAGATTTGATCTTTGAGTTGGGAGGATCCCCTGGATAAGGGAATGGCAACCCACTCCAGTATTCTTGCCTGGGAAATTCCACGGACAGAGGAGCCTGGTGGGCTGCAGTCCATGGGGTTGCAAAGAGTTGAACACAACTAAGTGAGCAACTAAGTGCGTGCGCGTGCACACACACACACACACACACACACACACACACACACACACACACACAGAGTTTTGCTCTGCGCACAGTAAAGGTATACTAAGTGGGAGCTTTAAAAAGCCGTTGAGAATAACAAAGGAGAATAGCAAACACCAGCTGCAGGATATCTGGGTGAAAAAACTGAGCATCGTGACTAAGGTTTGGGGAGAGGACAATGCACTCTGTAGTCTCACCCAAAAGGATGGCTAACTAGTCTGCGAAAAGAGGGCTGAGGACTGGGGCTCAGTATCCCCATAATCACAGGCCAGCCCAGGGCCCACAGCCCTCAGATACCAGACAGCCCTCAGATACCAGATGTCTGCACACTCTGCTGGAGAGGGTGGTACAGCCCGTTCTGGCCCAGAAAGAGTCGTAGGAAGCCTCTTCTACTTCCCCTCACAAGACCTTGAGGCTGATCCAGGAGGAGGATGCATTTGCAGAACAAATACAGAGCCCTTTAAGCTGTGTGCTAAGGGTCACGACCTGACTCCTCTGTGATTACAGAAGAGAGTAGGACGGGCCTCCAGGCCTGCCGTTCGACGCAGCAGTCACAGGTTAATGCAGCCCAGGAGTGGAGGAGCTCTCCCCCTCTTATCAATCAGATAAGATTCTGTGTGCATTCAGTTCAAACAGGCCATGGCCTGTGGGAAACCCCATTCCTCAAGCTGGGCTGAGAGTCCTGCAGCTTTAATACTGTGTTATATGACACTCTATTGCAACATCTGTTTTTCTGCTGGTGTCCCCCCAGACTGCAAGCAACTGAGGGTAGTTAAAGGACAGTTAATGGTGACAGCTCCTGGCACAGTAACTGGTATAGAACTGGGAATCAATGAATGTTTACTGTGGAGCGACTGTGACTTGAGGTAGGCTACAGGGTAGGTTTTAAGAAGTGCCTGTTGATGGTGATGATCTTACTAACTTCTTGGAGGACACTGGGGAGCAAGAGAAACAAAGAAGAAGCCCACTGTCATCCTCACTTATATCCTGGAGGGCAAGGTCTTACCTGGAGGAGAGCCAGGCTGACTCACTCGTCAAGTGGTTTTTTGGCCCAGGGTCAGTTCCGACATTCCGAGGGCATGGCAAGCACTGATCCTGTCTCTAGTGCCCTGAACAGCTCTGATACTTGACAACAACAAAGGTTTTCTTGGGGTTGGGTATTCAGGGAGCCATCTATAATTTGGGGAAATCCTTGACTGATGATAAGCAGCGATCATAGAGAAGAGATCAAGGCTGACAGTCTGTTGGCAGGTGAAGTTATTAAAAATGAAGCAAAAAAAATCCTTCCATGTCAAACTGCCATATATTCAGGGGGATACACCCTTCTTTTTAAAATCTGGCTGTGCCACATCTTTGTTGGGGCATGTAGGATCTAACTCCCTGGCCAAGGATTGAACCCATGTACCCTGCATTGGGAGCGTGGAGTCTTAGCCACTGGACTACCAGGGAAGTCCCAGGGGGGCATACCCTTGACATGCCTCCCACCTTGGACTGGCAAGGCGCCCCCCCCCCACTTCCGTGTAATCACACAGGTCTTCCTGTCTCTGCTACAGTCATATTCCAACTTGTCGTCTCTTCCACGGACTGTGAGCTCCTTGAAGACGGTCTTCTGGGTGTGACCCTGAGTCCCAGGTTTGTGACTGAATTTGTAGGGTTATAACATGGTCTGACTCTAAGGAGCTGATGGCCTGTAGCCAGGCGCAGTATTCCTGCAGCTTCCCCTGAGCTGTTTTCTATACCCTGGCCTTTATTTTTCTATTTTCAAACTTCACACTATAAATCACAAAATGCATGTTTAAAAGAGAGAGGAAATGATAGTATTTCATTTTGCAGTGGCTCAAACAATATTTTGTTTCTGTATGTGTGTGTCTGTAAGAGGTGGCTGGGTTCCACTTCTATAGGACAAAAATGCTCCCTTACTTATAAAAGCCAAGATCAAAACAGGAAAAGTCCTTCTCTGGTCCCAACAGGGAAGATGAGATCTATGTTTCTCATGAGTTAAGGATGCCAGGCTTTTGTAATCTATTTCAGGCAAGCCATTGTTTCACATTAGGGGAAGAAAACTACACCCTGACAATCACGAAAATCCCTAGAGAGCTGCCTCAGCACATCTCAGGACACTGCTGGTCTGCTGTCTCCAGCCAGGGTGGAAAAGCCCCAGTTGTGAGACCTAGACCCAGTTTTGCCACAGGTTTCATTGCAATAAACATATTGCCCAGAAGATGGCGCCACCACGACACTTTTACTTGCCAGTTGGTGCAAGCTCCTCGCTCTTGGGAAGTGATGGGATTACTCGGTTAATTTATTTGCTTTATTATCCTGTCTGGGCATTCTGTGCCCATCCTTTCACTCCCACCCACAGCGTCTGTTTTCCTTCCTCTTACCCACCCTAGGGTCCATGGAAGAAACAAGGCTGGTGATGTCAGCAAGGGCCACCCTGAGTTACAGTGCACATCTATGCTGGGAGGCTGGGTGTGGTGGGTGGAGTCCATGGGTCCAGGAGGGTTATGACAGCAAGGCCTTGCAAAGATAGACTGAGAATTTCAAATCGGCCCCACCTCTTAACTCTTAGGGCATGAAAGTGTAGTATGTTGGGTGAGGAGTCCATGCCAGCTCCTCCTCCTGGGCTTCCCTGGTGGCTCAGAAGGTAAATAATTCGCCTGCAGTGCTGGAGACTTAGGTTTGATCCCTGGATCGGGAAGATCCCCTGGGGGAGGAAATGGCAACCCACTCCAGTATTCTTACCTGGAGAATTCCATGGACAGAGGAGCCTGGTGGGCTTCAGTCTATGGGGTCACACAGAGTTGGACACGACTGAACAACTAACACTTTCACTTTCATTCTAAGCCTCAGGGATCAGTGCCATGCCAAGCACACAGAGTGCACTCAGTAAGGATCAGTCAAAATAACAGCATTGATTAAGCTCTGCCACTGAGCCAGGGCAACACCTCCATTCCCTCACTCTGTCTGACTGGGGATACATGAGTGACCTGCGGCAGCTTGGACCAACTTGCTCATGCACACGGTTGGTGAGGGGCAGAGGCAGGGCTTGACCTTGGATCTGTCTGGCTCCAAGGCCATGCTCTTCTGTGCCCTCTTGGTGCTGCGCCTGACACCCTTTCCTGAAAGCCTGGGGACAATGCACTCCTGGCTAACAAGCCTCAACCCAGCAGGACATGCCATCCAATCCAGCTGGTTCTGAAGCTTTAGACAAATCTCTCAGGGTGATCATCATTTACTTTTGTTAAAGCTTCCTCTGCAGTTGCTGGTGCCCTGTGTGGGCAGCAGCATCCTGCCCTCCCTATATCTCTTGGAATGGTATATTGTTGCTATGACTGCAATGATTATCATCATCACCAACAGGGCAGACTCCCTGGGGCACTGATCATGGCTTCAAAATAGTCTCTGCTCTCCCCACATCAGAGGTGAACAGAGAGTGAAAGTTTTTAGTATCAAGGGTTTGTGGGCCAAGGGGTCAACAACAGTGTTCGAATGAATAACAGCTGAGACTTAGCTTTGCTTTGTATTTCTGGGGTCAGGCACATCCATTCAGTTCAATCCAATAATTATAACAGTAATGAAAAATACTTCAGATTTGAACTATACTCATTTAAAGGAGAGAGCAAATGTGAAGGAGGAAAATGACAAAAACACAAGGAGAAATGGCTGAGGAAAACAAAAGGATGGAGAAGAGACAGAGGAAGTCAGACAGAGACACACCTCAGTCTCTGGGCACACTGCATGCCCAGCCTCTGCTATCATCATTGTTATCATTAGGATCACCACATTAATACAGAGATGACTTTTTACATACACGTGCCCAAGGAGACAGGCACTAAATGAATGATAGCCCCTGCCCTGGTGCCTGTTAGGATATTGCATCTTAAGGCTTTCAAAATCAGACTGCACTGACCCCCTTCCTGGCGGAGAGCCACACAACCAGAGAGGAAATTAAAAAGAGAGACAATCACACTGAATTTTCCTTCAAGAGAACAGATGAGAAGTCCTGTCTGACTGGAGATGGATGAAGTTTGGGTTTTCCAGTTAAACCCAAGGACGGAGTCCTACAGTGTTATGGGGTTCTGCATAGTTACCCCCGGAGCCAGAGCATCCACATCCGTGGAGGCCTGAGGACCCAGGAGGAAGCACTGCCAGGGTGCCAGTGGTTCAGGGCCCTCCAGGGTCTGCAGGTCAGGGTCCCTCCTCAAGATGCCACGAAAAGGCCATCCTTCAGCCCCCAGCCTCTGCACATCCCCCCGCCAGCTTTGGATCAATGTTCCCTGGCAGCTCAGCTGGTAAAGAATCCGCCCGCAATGCAGCAGACTCCAGTTCAATTCCTGGGTCGGGAAGATCCCCTGGAGAAGGGATAGGCTACCCACTCCAGTATTCCTGGGCTTCCCTGGTGGCTCTGGTGGTAAAGAATCTGCCCCCAGTGTGGGACATCTGGGTTCGATCCGCTGGGTTGGGAAGATCTCCTGGAGAAGAAAACGGCTAACCCACTCCAGTATCCTTGCCTGGGAAATCCCATGGACAGAGGAGCCTGGTAGGCTATTGTCCATAGGGTCGCAAAGAGTCTGCTGTGATTTACAATATTGTATTAGTTTCAAGTGTACAGCAAAGTGATTCAGTTACATATGTGTAGTTTTTCAGATTACTTTCCATTAGAGGTTATTATAAGATAATGAATATAGTTCCCTACACACTAAATCCTTGTAGTTTATATGTTATTTCACATATAGTGGTATGTATCTGTTAGTTCCATACTCTTAATTTATCTCCCGCCTCCCCACACACACCACCAAGCTTCCCTTTCTTCTTCAGCAATCATAGTTTATTTTATATGACTGTGAGTCTATTTCTGTTTTGCACATTAGTTCATTTGTATCCTTTTTTTAGGTTCCACACATAGCTGATATCATATAATTTGTCTTTCTCTGTCTGACTTACTTCACCAATTATGGTCGTCTCTAGGTCCATCCACATTGCTGCAGATGGCATGATTTCCTTCTCCTTTATTCTGCCTTTCCAGTTTTAAATTGCACCTATGTGCTGCCCTGTCCTCTCCCCGATGCTATGACTGTGGGTCCTGCAGCTCCTTTGCTTGCTGAGTCTCCACACCCAGGACCCATCCTCTATCCTCTCCCCCACACGCCCTCGCTGGGGAAGGAGGAACACACGCCGAAGGACTTTATGCTAGGTGACCCTCCCCAGACATGACAGGCCTGGACCCTGGGTCGCTGGGCAGACACTGTGCTTTGTGATTGGGAAGAAGGAACAAAAGGGTCTCTCCACATCCCGATGCCCCATCCACGTGCCTCTGTGGCCTCAGAAGGCAGCGGTAATTCTCTCATTGTCCTTCTCAGTTTCCGTATAGCAAGTGCTCGGGTTGTAAGAATGCACATGGCCCTGAGAAAGCCATTCTTCCCACGGGACTCAGTACAACTCTTTTCAGAATTAATTCTAAAAAGCTTGTTGACAGTGTTATTTTTCCTAAATTGATCTCTGTGGTAAAAACCCACCTCCACGTGTAAGAGGACAGGCCTCCTGGCCCCCACTCCACGCTGTCTGGCGGGCACGTGTTAGGCACGGCGTCCCCATGTCTACGGGGAGACCGGTTCTGAGCTGCACGCAGCAGGGTCCCTGTAGGGGTGGGCTGGCGCGGCATGGGGGCTCACCCAGAAGGTGGTGGAAGCGTGGGGGCCCCTTGGGGAGGCTGTGGTCCCCTCATCAGCTGCCTGTGCACTGCAGCTCTGGGGCTGCGGCCACTCCGGCTCGTCTTCCACATGCTGCTCACTTTTGCTCTTCCGTTTCCTGATGATCTGGGGAGGAGGCAGGTGACAAAGGGGACATGTTATTGGAGAGACTTCCAGCGCTACGTGGTGGAACTGGGATCATCTTTGGGAAATTTTTAGCCGCAGAAGAGCTTAGCTTCAACAGAATACCAGCCAGTTTCAGATCCGCCTTGTGATAAAACAGCACAACCAAAGCTTTGACCATCCTACAGCACTTTACAGTTTAAAAGTAGTCCTTTTATGAAGCTGAGAACCTTTTCTATTAATTAAGGGCCTACTGTGTGCCACTCTCTGTGCTTGACACCATATAATACAAGGGCTTCCCTGGTGGCTCAGATGGTAAAGAATTTGCTGCAGCTCAGGAGGGCAGGTTCAATCCCTGGGTCGGGAAGATCTGCTGGAGAAGGAAATAGAAACCCACTCCAGTGTTCTTGCCTAGAGAATTCCATGGACAGAGGAGACTGGTGGGCTGCAGTCCATGGGGTCGCTTGATACCATATATGCCCTGTGCTTGACACCATATATGCTTTACCTCATTTAATTATCAGGATAACTCTAAGAGCTACCCACTATAACTCCCCCTATTTTACAGATGCAGAGTTAAGCTCAGAGGTCATCAGTTAAGGACACACAGCTCATCAACAGTGGAGCTGGATCTCAAACCCAGAGTCTCTGGCAGTACACCTTGACTTTAGGAAGGGTCTGAAAGCCCTAAGGAGGGGGCAGATAGTAAGTGTCATGAAGGAAAGCTTCAGCTTGTCTGCACCGCTTGCTATGTTGGGCACAGCCACTTGGGTTTAATTTGTACGAAGGTCTCTGGGCCAAGTTCCTGGCTCCTTACCCACTAGCTCAATCCCTAAGGGCAAGCAAGTTCACATCACTTAGTTGTCGCAGTGCAATGCAACCCCTCTGCCTTAGTCCTGGAGTACAATGGCAAAAGTGAGAAGGAACAAGCCAAATGATGCCCAAGACAACAGTGGTACCCACGGCGGCTCTTCCGCTCACCGAAGGCCCTGGTCTGGACCAGGGTGGCCCATTGCAGCTGTGTGGTTGCCAGGATGCACCTACCTTCTGCAGGATGGTTGTGGCCAGCTCCTCGGTCAGCTCCTCCTTGTGGTCCCGCAGGTAACTGGCCTCATTCTGCTTGTCCTGCAGAGGGAAGAAGAGAAGGTCGTGAGCTGTGGGTGTGTTTGGGGGACTTGGCAATCGATTTCTTGGGAGTCCTGACCACAAATGCAGGGAGAGGATGGGCTCAATTCAAGGATGGTTATATGATGATGGCATCCCCATAAGCTGCGCTTTCTCTTGGCAGCCAGGACCCCACCCACACCACCTTCCAGACAGACATTGTGAGGGGGTGGGGAGTATACCAGGCTGTCCCCATAGGCTTCTGCTTTGGAGATGGCTTCCTCGATGGCCTCTTCAGCCACCCGTAGGGCGACAGCCAATGTGTCCATCATGCTGTGTCCTGGACAGGAAACAGAACACAGACCACTTCTAAAAGGCAAGGACAAGTGAAAGGTCCTTGTGTCAAAGTCACGAGCTGACTAGGACGAGGCTAGGTCATAGTCCTCTTGTGCCCTGTCACTAAGCACAGCCCCAAACATACAAAGTGGCTTAAAGACGACTAGACGAAGGGACTTAATACAGCAGTTCTTCATCTACCTTCTCGGATAAAGATTATGTTTTATTTTGTGCATATACGTATCATTTGTAATGACAGGCAGGAAAACTGTGGAATCTTCTAAGGACTGTGCTCATGGTTTAATGCAAATACAAAATCCACAAAAGAATTTTTTAGATTCTAAACCCATCAATAGCACTGGCAGACCTTGCCCCGCTCAACCACCTGCTGGGCCACAGACCAAGTATCTTGGTTAACAACTTTGTGTTGCGTAGTTTCAGGTGCACAGAGAAGGGACTCAGGCATACATACACCATCCAGGCTGCCACGTAACACTGAAAGAGCTGAGATTTGAATTCAGGACTCTCTGTCTCCAAATCCTGTGATTTTTAACCACAAAGGTGAGATAAATACACACTAGTTCAGTTCAGTTCAGTCGCTCAGTCATGTCTGACTCTTTGTGACCCCATGAATCACAGCACACCAGGCCTCCCTGTCCATCATCAGCCCCCGGAGTTTACCCAAACCCACATCCATTGAATTGGTGACACCATCCAGCCATCTCATCCTCTGTCGTCCCCTTCTCCTCCTGCCCTCAATCCTTCCCAGCATCAGGATCTTTTCCAATGAGTCAACTCTTCGCATCAGGTGGCCAAAGTATTGGAGTTTCAGCTTCAACATCAGTCCTTCCAATGAACACCCAGTACTGATCTCCTTTAGGATGGACCGGTTGGATCTCCTTACAGTCCAAGGGACTCTCAAGAGTCTTCTCCAATACCACAGTTCAAAAGCATCAATTCTTCGGCGCTCAGCTTTCTTCACCGTCCAACTCTCACATCCATACATGACTACTGGAAAAACCATAGCCTTGACTAGATGGACTTTTGTTGGCAAAGTAATGTCTCTGCTTTTTAATGCGCTGTCTAGGTTGGCCATAACTTTCCTTCCAAGGAGTAAGCGTCTTTTAATTTCATGGCTGCAAGCACCATCTGCAGTGATTTTGGAGCCCCCCAAAATAAAGTCTGACACTGTTTCCACTGTTTCCCCATCTATTTCCCATGAAGTGATGGGACCAGATGCCATGATCTTAGTTTTCTGAATGTTGAGCTTTAAGCCAATGTTTTCACTCTCCTCTCTCACTTTCATCAAGAGGCTTTTTAGTCCCTCTTCACTTTCTGCCATAAGGGTGGTGTCATCTGCATATCTGAGGTTATTGATACTTCTCCCGGCAATCTTGATTCCAGCGTGTGCTTCCTCCAGCCCAGCGTTTCTCATGATGTACTCTACATATAAGTTAAATAAGCAGGGTGACAATATACAGCTTTGACGTACTCCTTTTCCTATTTGGAAACACCAGTCTGTTGTTCCATGTCCAGTTCTAACTGTTGCTTCCTGACCTGCATACAGGTTTCTCAAGAGGCAGGTCAGGTGGTCTGGCATCCCCATCTCTTTATGAATTTTCCACAGTTTATTGTGATCCACACAGTCAAAGGCTTTGGCATAGTCAATATAGCAGAAGTAGATGTTTTTCTGGAACTCTCTTGCTTTTTTGATGATCCAGTGGATGTTGGCAATTTGATCTCTAGTTCCTCTGCCTTTTCTAAAACCAGCTTGAACATCTGGAAGTTCACAGTTCACATATTGCTGAAGCCTGGCTTGGAGGATTTTGAGCATTACTTTACTAGCATGTGAGATGAGTGCAATTGTGCGGTAGTTTGAGCATTCTTTGGCATTGCCTTTCTTTGGGATTGGGATGAAAACTGACCTTTTCCAGTCCTGATGCCACTGCTGAGTTTTCCCAATTTGCTGGCATATTGAGTGCAGCACTTTCACAGCATCATCTTTCAGGATTTGAAATAGCTCAACTGGAATTCCATCACCTCCACTAGCTTTGTTCGTAGTGATGCTTCCTAAGGCCCACTTGACTTCACATTCCAGGATGTCTGGCTCTAGGTGAGTGATCACACCATCGTGATTATCTGGGTTGTGAAGATCCTTCTGTGTATTCTTGCCACCTCTTCTTAATATCTTCTGCTTCTGTTAGGTCCATATCATTTCTGTCCTTTATTGAGCCCATCTTTGCATGAAATGTTCCCTTGGTATCTCTAATTTTCTTGAAGAGATCTCTAAGGTGATTTTTAAAAATAAAGCTATCATATATCTAGTGAATGTATTTTTTGCATATGGCAACAAATAGGAGGAAGTGTCCCTAAGCCAAAGGACTTCCACAGGTGACAGAATTCTCTTTGGAGTCAAGTACTTGGAAGAGTTCTGCTTCCTGGAGGTACGAGATTTTTACCTCTTACTTGAAAGTGAGAATTTCTATCATTCCTCTTAGTTCACCCCAGAAGCCCAATTCACATCAGGCATAAGATCAGAGGTCTGCAAGGGCTGGTTGCCTACGTCTCCTCTTCCCCTTTTCAACCTCCTGTTTCCATCTCTAATCTGCTAGTCATGTATTTTTGAACACATGCAAATCTCCTGAAAACTGCCTTGGATTCTTCGTAGAATGAAATAAGGTGTAAAGATATCAATTCATTAATTAATCAATCCCTAAATTAAAATACTTAATTCAAGCTTCTTAGGCTCCTGAAGACACACATGTGGACAGAAAGTGGCATTTGGCAAACATAATAAAATCTCCCAAACCAACCCGAGCATGTGTGCTATGCGTGCTAAGTCACTTCAGTTGTGTCCACCTGTTTGCGTGCCTGTGGACTATAACCCACCATGAGATTCTCCAGGCAAGAATACTGGAGTGGGTTGCCATTCCCTTAGTCCGGGGCATCTTCCCGACGCAAGAATCGAACTAGCATCTCTTATGTCTCCTGCATTAGCAGGCAGGTTCTTTACTCCTAGCACCACCTGGGAAGTCCAAACCAACCCAGATAAAGTCAAAGCCGTCTAGCTAGGCAGCTGATGAGGACATCACAGGCTGGCGGTGAGTCCTGACAGAGACACGCCTAGGGTTCAGCACCCCTCGAGCGTGGCTGAGTGGGCACACGGTTTCCCCAGTGTTTCTATGAGAAGAGTATTAAATTTAAGTTGTCACCACACTCAGTGCTCCCTGGAGACAGACACCATATCTCCCATCTCTCTTCTTTAAGATACCAGTCAATGCGTTTTTCACAGAAGTGGTGCCCTACAAATTCTTGTTGATTCAAAGTGCACCATGGCCTCCCCAGCGCTAGGCTCCAAGGGCCCAGTGATGCCCCAGTAAACACCGGCTGAGTTCACACTCTCATGTGCTTTCCGAGCTATCGGGTGATCAGACACATAAGTAACAGCTAAGAAGCGTGTGGAGACCCTGTGATGGGGACGGTCACCAGCTTCCATAGAGCCCTGGAAAGAAGGAGCGTGGAGACATTAGAAAGGTTCTGGAGGCCACATTTATGATTTTGGCCCAAGGTGGAGTGGAGCACTGAAGATGCTTGGTCCGAAAGTGCAGGCTCAAGTCAGTTCCAGAGATAACTGGTGGGGTGTGGAGGGAGGATAAGAGGGCAGAGGCAGGGTGGCTGAAATTTAGAGGACTAGTTAGGTAGAGGGACAGTTACTTCTGTGTGTCAACTTGGTGAAGCTATAGCACCAGCTGTTTAATCAAACACTCACCCAGGTGTTGCTATGAAGGTTCCGTAGGTGTGGTTCACATTGCGGTTACAGTAGTTGACTTTAGGTAAAGGATATTACCCTTGAAAATATCAGTAGGTCCCATCCCATCACTTGAAAGGCCTTAAGAGCAAAAACAGAGGTTTCCCAGAGAAGAAATCCTTAAGGCTTGAGGATCAACTCCTAGTAGAGTTTCTAGCCTGCTGACCTGTTCTATAGATTTGGGGCTTGCCAGGCCCCAAACTGCATGACCCAAGTCCTTGAAATGAACCTCTTTGTGTGTGTGAATGTGTGTTATGCGTACATAGTCTATTGGTTTTGTTACTCTGGGGAACCCTGGCTGATTTAAATGGTCACTGAAATTAGTATTAATATAGGAATGTTGAGGGAAGGAAGGTGCTTAGGCCATAGAATAGAAAAAGAAAAGAACTTTCTATTGGAAAGTAAAAGTAAAACTTTCTATTGGAAAGAAAAAGAAAATGTCTGTTGGAATAGAAAGAAAAGAACAGGATTGCAAACAGAACCGACAGGGACTTGAGTGACTGGGTGGAAGTGGGGACAGGGATTGAGGGACAGGTTAAGTCTTGATGGTGGACTTAAGTGGCTGAGGAGCTTGATTAGAACACGCTGAGGGGCTGCAGCTACTCAAGACCCCTGGAGGAGCTACGGCTCCTGCTGGTCAAGCATCAGAACTCTGGGGCTGAAGTGAGAGCTAGGCGTTCAGATGGAGGGGCACCACGGTCATGTGTCAACCCAGGGAGAAGACTCAAGCAGGAAGGATAACTCTATCATCCTTTCAGACTTTCATGAGACCAGACTTTCAGGAGAAGGTGCCCAAGGCGGGACCAGGGTGAGTGCAGAAGCTGTTGGGGGGACACCACAGAACCAGGGGGACTAGGAGGCACCTGTTCCCAACACCCAGCACTTCAGGGAAGGAGCTGCAGTGTTGGAGGAGGTTTTATTTGTCATTAGAAGAAATTCGTTTTGCTTTTAATCTCTGTTCTAAGGAAACAATTATATTGGTATAAAAAGTCAAAGTCAATCCATAAATGGTACATTCTTTCTAAGAATATTTCAATATGAATTGCACAAGTGAGTTTGTTGATTGTTATATTCTAACTCCAGAAAAACACATACTCTAAGAGTGAAGTGAAAGTTGCTCAGTCATGTCCAACTCTTTGCAACCCCCATAGACTATAGCCAGCCAGCCTCCTCTGTCCATGGAAGTCTCCAGGCAAGAATAGTGGGGTGGGTTGCCACTCCCTTCTCCAGAGGATCTTCCCAACCCAGGGATTGAACTCAGGTCTCTTGCATTGCAGGCAGATTCTTTACTGCCTGGGCCACCAGAGAAGCCCAAAACACACACTAGTTGACCATTAAGTATCTAGTGGTTGGTAGAGAATGCACTTCTCTAGGTTACACCTTACATATATTCAACTATTTTGATGATGGATTCACACAAATGGCAATTAAAGAAGACCCAGGGAGATGCTCACACACAATAATAGAGTTCCATCAGTGGTCCCAATGCAATGAGGGACGTGACGATCTGAAGGAGTTTCCAGTCCTCCAACCTCCCATTAGGTGTAAACCCATAAGCAACCTTACCTTCTGACTGCCTATAGAATGTCGAGTCGCTGCCTGAAACACTTCCTTCATTCTCCAGGTTTGCCTCAAAAAAGTTTCCTCCTGAGAGAGAAAGAGAGAGAGGATATAAGATTATCCAAGATGTTCAGTGAACCTGGCGCACAGTGCTACTAAATTGGCAGACCACCATTACCCACTTTGATTGTTTGCCTTGCAAATAGGTTTAGGGAATCACTGGGTTTTTAGGCAATAAATTTAGGGAATTACTGGGTTCCACAATAAGCTACAGATTTTGACCAGTCACATTTTTTCTTTCTCATATTAATTCCTCATGTAGCGTCGCTTCCACCCCCAACTTTCTTCCAGAGCCTTCTTTGGAGGCAGTGTGGAATCAAACATGGAACAAAAGATTGAAGTCTGAGAGATATGAGGTCATTTCCTGGATCTGCAAGTGACTAGTTGTGTAACCTTGATCAAGTTACTTAACCACTCAAACACTTGGTCTCCTTACTAGAAAAACTGTGATAATGACAGAATTCTCCTCGTGATGAGTGATGAGACCCTGAATGCCTGGTCTTTAGCTACTGTCCATAGCATCAATCCAAACAGTTGCCTTTAGCCAGTGAGTTAACTGTCACTAGCGGTTAGGGGAGAAGGCAATGGCACCCCACTCCAGTACTCTTGCCTGGAAAATCCCATGGATGGAGGAGCCTGGTAGGCTGCAGTCCATGGGGTCGCAAGAGTCGGACACGACTGAGCGACTTCCCTTTCACTTTTCTCTTTCATGCATTGGAGAAGGAAATGGCAACCCACTCCAGTATTCTCGCCTGGAGAATCCCAGGGACGGGGGAGCCTGGCCGGCTGCCGTCTATGGGGTTGCAGAGTCGGACACAACTGAAGCGACTTAGCAGCAGCAGCAGTTAGGGGAAACAAACCCAGAGCAAAACAAAGTGAGCCTCAGCATCTGATCTTTTAAGGCCCACTGCCTCTTCTCTGGTCTCTGTCAGCAGAATGCGCACCCTAGTGTCTTAGTGCCAGGCTGGAAAGGGCAGTTGGCTGAGCCCTTTTTCAGTTGGGGATTTACCATCTGTATTCACATATTAACTCATCAAATGAGATCTTTGAAGGTGTGGGGTGTGTGTCATGGTTCTTTCCGTTTAAAATTACTATATTGTATCCCTAGTGCCCAAGACAGCATGGAGATAGCAGGAGCTCAAAAAAATTCTTGAATTGGATGCTGGTGGAAAACACTGATAGAAGCAAGAGAATAAACGTGGGTCTACATGTCTCAGCTCAAAAGGGGGAAATGCTATTGATTCCAAGTCAAACTAAGCAGTAGACCTTTGATACACATAATACAGCCTGTGCTTCCCTGGCTGGGCTGCATGGGGCTCTGGTATGGAAACTCTGAGGGTGACTGCCATAGGTACCTGCCGTGGGGTCGGTGGGATGTGACCTGTATGAGACAGGGCATTAGTGTGTGGCCTGCCACAGTGACTCTGTCTGACCACATACCATTGTCTGTATTTGTGTTTTTTGACCAGCCTTTCAAAAGACCCAAAATCACTTATTCTAGCTCTGTGACCATAGGAAGTGACTTCATCTTCCTGTGTCTCTATCTCCTCATTTATAAAATAAGCCTTTAGGATAAGTCATCACCTCAGTTCTCAGACTACACAGCTAAGTGCAGATATTTTATTTTGGCTTGGCTGCATCTGGCATCCATTCATTCATCAAGCAAATATTCCATGGGGATCTAGTAGATGCTTGGCCCTGGGCAAGCATCCACTACAACTTGTCAGTGTAGTGGATGAGAATTCAATAACCAAAGATTTATATAAATAAATATAAAGCTATAGATACGTTGAATGCTGTGACTGGGTGATTCACAGAATAGGGCAAGTGTTCAGTAGGGAAGATTGACCTAGATGGTGAGTGACCAGTCAAAGGGATGTAGGGATGGGAAGGAGTTCCAGGGCACAGCAAACAGCTTGCATGGGGACAGGCAGTAAGGACGACAGGGTGCACCTGAAGACCTAAAGCAGAGGCTGGGTGGCAGCCTGGGGTGAGATGGGTTGGAGGCAGACCATGCAGGTCATGGTGCCAACATCAGTGTTCTGATCTTTGGCCCAATCTGAAGCCACCTGAAGCCAGTAAAGGCTGCAGTGGGGTGATCTGGTCGGGTGTATGCTTCTAAATGTGCATGCCAGCTGCTGTGTGGAGGACAGCTTGGAAGAGGGAGCAGGTGGGTGTCTAGGGAGGAAGTGGGGAGTGCAGCCCGCCCTCCGGAGTGTCCCTGTGACGAGAAAGAGGGTGGCAGGGTAGAAGCAGAGGAGAATGTGCAGTCCAGGAAGGGCTTAGGAGACAGGAGAGACTGGCGTGATCTCAGATCAATAGGGAGGAACCAGTTAAGGGAGAGGCTGAAAGGCAAGATGGAAGGGCTGAGTGACCTTGAGCCCTTTGTGGAAAGTGACAGAGATTAGATGTGGAGGTGTGCTGGTACACGGTCTGCCCCGTGAAGGAGGCGGCGAGGCTGTGTCCTGAGACAACACGGAGGGTGGAGGGGAGTGTGAGGAAGGGGGAGATCTGAAAACATCCTTGGGAGACTGCGCCGACCAGGACAGGCTCTGGGTTTGCATTATTATAAATCTTCTCGCACAACGACTCTCCCTGTGTCCCTTTACATTCATAGGTGGGAGCTTCTGTGTGTCATTTAGGATGATGGGATTTTTCCAAGGGCAGAAAGTGACTGAACTGTTCTGGAAACTGAACGCAGCAGCCAGGCACCAAGTCAGAGTTTTCATGACCTGTTTTTAAAAGTCAATGTTTGTCAGTCAAATCCCAGGTGAAGGATGTTACAGACCCTTCCCAGAATCATATCAAAAATAGATATATCATACTAATAAATAGAAGTAGGGTTTGTTTTCCCCATTTTATTTATCTAAAACTAAAAGAATCCGCCTGCCCGTGCAGGAGACCCAGGAGACGTGGGTTCGATTCCTGGATCAAGAAGATCCCCTGGAGGAGGAAATAGCAACCCACTCCAGTATTCTTGCCTGGGAAATTCCACGGACAGAAGAGCCTGGTGAGCTATATATAGTCCATGGGGAGGCAAAAGAGTCAGACACAACTTAGCAACTAAACAACAACAACTAAATAAACATGTATATTTATCAAATTGTCTAGGGATTGAGTATATTAATAAGGGCTACTTTCATCTTGGAATAGCTGTTTTTTTAATTTTCCCTTTTGGTTGCATGGGATGAAGGATCTTAGGCATGCATGATCTCCTCAGCAGTGAGAGTGTGCAGTTGACCACTGAGGAACTCTCCAGAATAAATGTTAAAGATATCATGCTGAGGGACTTCCCTGGCGGCCCAGTGGGTTAGACTGTCTTCCAATGCAGGGGGTGTAGGTTTGATCCCTGGTTGGGGAGCTAAGATCTCACATGCCTCATGTCCAAAAAACCAAAACATAAAACAGAAACAGTATTTTAACAAATTCAGTAAAGACTTTAAAAATGGTCCACACTAAAAAAAACTTTAAAAAAATGTCATGCTTAATCTATCAGATAAATTACATTGAGCACACATTCCCATTGCACATTATATTTTTTATAAATCTATTTACTTATTTCTCTGACTTCTCCACTACAAAGTTGGCTCTGAGATGGCCAGGTTTTGCCCATCTTGTTACCTGTAAACCAGGCAGTCACTAAATGTTTACTGGACTTCCCTGGAGATCCGGTGGTTAAGACCCCATTCTTTCAATGTAGAGAGCACAGGTTTCAACCCTGGTTGGAGAACTAAGGTCCCACATGCCTTGCAGCCCTCTAAAAATGTTTACTGAAGAAATGAATACATCTAGGATTTATCTGATAAAACAAATGGGTCGTCAGTTAGGCCTAATCTGGTCACCAGGGCTTGGGACAGATGGTCATGCAAGGGTGCATGTGATGGGTGATCCGTAAGATTCTGTGAACACAATGAATTTTCAATGGACTGATTGGTTTTATGGCAAACTACACTGGTCCACGCAGTGGAGCTATTCCATAGATAAAAGGAATTTTCTGCTGAGAGTCCTGAAACAGAGCACCGGTCTTGCACCCTGTAGATTATGTTCTGACAATCAGTATTCTAAATACCCTCAGGTGGAGTTGAAGATGGAACCATCTTATTCTGAACCTGCAGCTGAGGTTCTCAAGTCTTGGCTACATCTTAAAATAACCCAGAGAGCTTTTTAAAAATTATCTGTACTGGGCCCATCTCCAGAGATTTGGAAGTAATTGGCTGGGGGTGGAAAATGACTCTGGTGCTGCAAGGTTTTTTTCAGTTCCTGAGGTGATTCTAACGTGTAGTCAGGCTTGAGGATGGCAGATGACAACCACATTAAGGTGTTGGGTGGTAGGTAGGAGCTAATGCTGATGACTCCACGGTCATCTAATATAACCAGGAAGCCACTCTCACACTGGCAGATTTCTCCAAACTTGAGGTATATGTGACTCAATTTTCTAGGTGGTAGGTAGAACCAGCCTCACTGTTTTATGATCATGCCTTTGCAGATTTGAGTACCGTCTCATAAACTATCTCCTGCCTGCTTGTCTTTATATTGATCAAAAGGAAATCTTAGTTTAAATGGAGATACAGATCAAATCGAAGTAACTGATTCCAGCACTTCTGTGAAGTGTCCTGGTTCCTACAAAGTGCTTTTAAGCCTGAATTGTGCAATACTGAGGACCTAAAAGGTATCAGCCACTGGACCACACTTTTGAAACACAGAGATAAAGAGGCTATAGCCTCTGCCAGGTCCAGCAGGAGAGCAGCTTTGTAAACCATCACCTGAATGCAACGTGGTAAGTGGGGTGATTAAGGCCCAGATGAAAGAAGTGGCGAATCACAGAGACGCTAGGACCTAAATCTGCTTCAATAGTGAGAGTTATTCCCAGCAAATGATTCGCCTTTGAAAATCACACTTGAACATTTCAAAGCCTCTGGCTGGCCCACTTGGAATTCACATCCCCCTGCTCCATCTGTGGGGCCCAAGGGAGAAACAGAAAGAGATGGCAGTTGTGCTCTGTTTATAGGATTCTCCAAATGTGTTGCCTCCGCCCCTCCTGCTCATTTTGCATGAAGCAGTAGAGAACACCCTTGAGATTTGAATGTGGTGACATGTAAGATAGAACATGAAGCAGACCTGAGGAGGAACAAGAAAGAAAAATGGGATGCAATGATGAGCCAATGCAACTCTGGAACTTTCTTGATGTATCTTTTTGGGTTGAAAACCTGTTAACATGATTACTTTTAAGCTTCATTTCTTTTCTTTTCTTTTGGTCTTTGTTCCTTGAGAAATGTTTTTAGAAAAATCAGCAAAGAGAAGATTAAAAATAATATGTGGAAGTCTTCGGCCCTGCTGTCTTAGCTACAGGCTTCCTGAGTGGTTTGAAAGACAAGAGATTCTAACAGCTGCCACAAAAGGCCCTAATGATTCTCCATGTTTAATGCTTCCACTCTATTTCCCGCTCATCTCAGTGCCTGGCATATTTTTAGATAAGACACGACCAAAGACTTTATTGACAACACAGCAATGTAAAATAAGGATGATGAAAAAGCTCCAAATGAGATGGAAGCGCTATTTTTCTTCCCTCTTTCTCACGGATAAAAAGCATTTACCTGTGTCAGCAAAGTTATGGAAAAATCTGCTTCAAGACAGAAAAAACAGGCTTCTTTGGGGAAGACATGCTGTTCATATTCCGACAACCATTTCTTTCCACTGGCTGGTCTATTAGGAGTAAATAAATCCTATTTGTCTGTTTATCCTATTTGTCCTTCCTTCCAAGGTGTCCCTCCTTTCTGGGAGGAAGCTGAGACTTTTCTGACTGTCACATGACATCAAATTCTGGGCCTGGATGGTACAAAATTTGGGGATAGGAAGGAAGCCGGGGTGGGGGGCACATATCCTCTGAGAGCAGACCTAGTCTACATGACCAAACAAAGACAACTTTCCAGTGTTTTAATCATTAGGGAAAAATACTCAGGGATCTTTCATTTCTAGGGATTTGGAATTAAAATGTCCACAGTATGCAGAAACACTTTGGTCCTCCCAACTGCTAACATAGCCAGCCCAGTGGAGATGCCAGAATCACAGGACTTAAAACTTAGAAACTATAGGACTTTCCTGGTGGTCCAGTGATTAAGAATCAGCCTTCCAAACCATCACAATATTGTAAAGTAATTATCCTCCAATTAAAATTAATTATTTAATTAAAAAAGGAATCCACCTTCCAATGCAGGGTATGTGGATTCAGTACCTGGTTGGAGAATGAAGACCATGTGCCTAAACTATGCGTCCATGTGCTCTGGAGTATGAGTGTTGAAAGCATGCCACAACTAAGACCGACATAGTCAAACAAATAAATATTTTATAAAAACTTAGAATCTTTGGTATATGCCCTTGTATTTCCGCTCCTTACTAGGGTCAGATATTTAAGCTACTTTCTGTGTTCCAAGTGAGTAGGTCATAGTGTATGGGCCTCCAAGCCAGGCCTCCTTCTATCCCACCAGCCCCCCAAGGACCCCCAGGGTGGCAGGCAGCCAGCGTACCCACGATGTCAAAGCAGACTCCGCTCTCCAGCCGATGTTTCCTGTACAAGTTCTTCAAGACCTTGGCGCTGCCAAAGCGTTTGAAGCGACTCTTCACGTTATTGTAGAACCACTCCAGAGACTGGGTCCTGAGAATCCTGAGGACAACACAGAAGTAGGAAACAGAAAATCAGAATTACAGGAGAGAATTAGGAAAGAAGGAATTGCAAAAGCTGCCACAATACTTTGCAAACTCCTTCCGTCAAGACATAGAGCTTTTTCTCTGCTCCATGGATCTGGGCTGGCCCTGTGACTTGCTCTGACCACAGAGACTGGTCAAAGCGATGCTGTGCAAGTCCAGAGCCTGCCAGCTTCCTCTCTTGTTGCTCCTGGATGCCCTGCAACGCACTGCCATGTGAACAAGCCCAAAATAGCCTTTGGGATGACGAGAGACACTCAGCCTGATCACCCTTCTTGCCCCAGCCAATAGCCAGCCGACCCCTGGACAGGAGAGCGAGGCCACTGACTGCCGGCTGACTGGAGATGCATGAGTGAGCTTAAGTAAGACAAGCAGAAGAACCGTGCATCTGAGTCCATCCGAAGAGCAAGCTGATAAATACTTACTGTTTGAAGCCACTAGCTGACACATCTGTTTAGTAGGTAGCAGGCTTTATATTTGGTATTCTTACTGCATTAACAACATTTCTAATTCAGCTTGGGAAGATAAAAGAGCAGAAGTGAGACCCTGGGCTCTATGGCAAAATTCTGCAGCCTCTTACTCATTCAGCCTGAAGCACTGTGGGAAAGAGGTTTCCTGGTCAGCGCTATCACACTTGGTATGAAACGCTGACGTGATTCTTCTCTTTATTGCTTGATGAGAACAAGTTGCTAAGCCCCTCCCACTTTAAAAATACCTTTTGTTATTTTTCTTATTATGAATGGAAATAATGCATAAACTCATTTTAAAAGTTCGGAGAAGCAAGATGAATATAAATGCTTCTAATTCAGTGGAGGAATAAGGACATGTTTAGCTGCCCTTCTTCCCCAGATGCCAGTGAAATGTGGGAAGATATCCAAAGGGAAAGCAACTTGTAGAAATGAAGAGTGGAGCATGGAGAAGAATCAGAGATTCTGACAGATTTCTGGAAAGTTCTAAGTGAGCGATTGCATAAAAGTAACAGAGAATGTTGTCTTGCAAAACAGTCAGAAGGACAGGGACTCACAGACTGGGAGGTCAAATTTAATGTTGATTGGTGAATACTCATTGGTAAAAAAGAATGAAATCTGCACAATATGGCCTGCCAATACAGGAGACATAAGAGACGTGAGTTCGATCCCTGGGTCAGGAAGATCCTCTGGAGGAGGGCATGGCAACCCACTCCAGTATTCTTGCCTGGGGAATCCCATGGACAGAGGAGCCTGGCAGGCTGCAGTTTATATGGTTGCAAAGCATCAGACAAGACTGAGCGACTAAGCACACGTGCCCACAGCAATATGGATGGACCTGGAGGGCATCATGCTGAGGCAAATAAGTCAGACAGAGAAAGACAAATACTGTATGATATCACTTATATGTGGAAGCAAAAAAAGACAACAAACTAGTGAATAAAACAAAAAAGCTAGCTGACTCATAGAAAAAACAAAGTTGGTTGGTGCAGAGAGCAGGACTGGATTATGAGATGGTACTCACAAAGCTAGTTTAGTAATTGTGTTGATGACAGTGAGGCCTCTGGGCCCCCATCCTTGTTCCCAAACTGACAGTTGGTCCAAAGATGCTTGGCTTCAGTCAAAAATAGAAAGCGGTTCTCTAATAAAATTGAACAATCTGCTTGAGGAGGACTAAGACTTCAATACGGGGGTTACCACCTGGTGGTGAAGCCCTCCTTGTTCAGCAATGGGGGAGCCCCACCTGCTGGCCTACCAGACACTGTCCATGTACCCCAGAGCCAAGCGTGCCAGCTCAACAAACTTGGAGCTCTCTGCACCAATGTCCCCTCCTTGGGAGGTCCTCCCTGACCCCCCTAAAAACCACCACCACCGTACCAGCACATCTATCCTCTTTCTCCCATTTTCTCTCCCCAAATCTCTAGGGTGCTTCTCTGTACCTGATGTTTAATTCTATATAATTATCACTTATAAGACAATCAGTACATTAATATGCTAATTATTAATCATTAAATTGCTTTTATCTATTTTCTATTTCCAATGGAACATACGCTCATGGAAAACAGGCTTTTTTCCCACTGCGGTGTACATAATAGACACTCAATGAAATGTTGCGATGGATGGACAGTTTTAAATCTATTTTTTTTCACTTAATATTCCTGATGGACTTTAATATTGTTGAACAGTCTTCCCCACAGCATTTTTAGGAGCCCCAGAATTCACCATAGTATGAACATAGCATGTTTTATGTCTCTAGTCTCTTGTCTCTGGACATTGAATTTGCCCATTTCATTTGCTATCAGAAGCAATCCTGTGATGCATATGTTGGCAGCTAAATGATCAACATATCTACAGTTGTGGGTTCTCGAAGTAGGATTGCTGGGTTCAAACATGTCGGTCTTTCAGAAAGTTTGTACCAATGTCACTCTTCATCTGCAGTGTGAGATTTTGAAGTCCTCAAGTTGGGGAGAGGTGTCCAGTACTCTTGCCTGGGAAACCCCATGGACGGAGGAGCCTGGTAGGCTGCAGCCCATGGGGTTGCGAAGAGTCGGATACGACTGAGCGACTTCACTTTCACTTTTCACTTTCATGCGCTGGAGGAGGAAATGGCAACCCACTCCAGCGTTCTCACCTGGAGAATCCCAGGGACGGGAGAGCCTGGTGGGCTGCCGTCTATGGGGTCGCACAGAGTCGGACACGACTGAAGTGACTTAGCAGCAGCAGCAGCAGCAGCAGTGAACCCCAAGAAACCCCCAGTGGAGTGGCCAGTTTTTCCAATTGGGGTGAGGTGTGAACCCCAAGAAACCCCCGATGGAGTGGCCAGTTTTTCCATGGAAAAGCCCATGTCTGAACCCCAAGTAAAGCACAGGAAGCAAGATGAAAGGGCAGAAAACAAGCATCATCCCCTCCACTCTGGCTTGGTAGACAAGATAGCAAATAGAGGCTCGTCTTCACTGAGGGAGGAAAGCAGCTGTAAATGGCAGAATGTACCAAAGGTGTCATCCTTTTACATAAAACCGCATTATATCATCAGTATCATTACTATTAACAAAATGAACACCATTATGTGAGTGCTTGCTCTGTGTTGGGCACCGTGCCAAAAGCTTCCCTTGAATCACTATGAAATTCTCATGGGCACTGGAGCAGGCTGGACTGGCCCAGGCCCTGACATTTATTGCCCATTGGTTGTGAGCAAGTTACTTAATCCCCTAAGCCTCATGGGATCCTCTAGCCCCTAAGCCTCATGGGATCCTCTAGCCCCCAAGCCTCATGGGATCCTCTAGCCCCCAAGCCTCATGGGATCCTCTAGCCCCTAAGCCTCATGGGATCCTCTAGCCCCTAAGCCTCATGGGATCCTCTAGCCCCTAAGCCTCATGGGATCCTCTAGCCCCTAAGCCTCATGGGATCCTCTAGCCCCCAAGCCTCATGGGATCCTCTAGCCTCCAAGCCTCATGGGATCCTCTAGCCCCTAAGCCTCATGGGATCCTTTAGCTCCACCATCTCCCACCTCCTCTCCCTCCTCCAGTCAGTAACTTCTTGCCTGTTCACTGGATGCCAGCCCCTGTCTGCCAGCTGTTGTCCTGTACTACTGTACTTTTCAAGGTTGTTGTTGTTGTTCAGTTGTGTTCGACTCTTTGTGACCCCATGGACTGCAGCGCGCTGGGCTTCCCTGTCCTTCACTATCTCCCGGGGTTTGCTCAAACTCATGTCTGTTGAGTCAGCGATGCCCTATACTGTAATACTAACACTATTTTCTGTATTTTCTCTGCTTATTTTTTTTAATGTGTTATTTGTATGAAAAGTATTTTTTTTTCTTTTTTGATTAAAAATTTATTTGGCTGCATCGGGTCTTAGTTGCGGCATGTGAGATGTCATTGCGTCCTGGAGGATCTTTCATTGCAGTGCAAAGACTCTCTAGTTGTGGCGCACAGGCTCAATAGTTGGGGCATGCAGGCTTTGTTGCTTCATGGCATGTGGGATCTTAGTTCCCAGACCAGGGATCTAACCTGCATCCCCTGCATTGCAAGGCAGATTCTTAACCATTGGCCCATCAGGGAAGTCCCTTGTGTGAAGAGTATTATAAACCTATTACAGTACAGTACTATTATAGCCAATTGTGTTAGTTGTACCTAGGCTAACTTTGTTGGATTTGGAACAAATTGGTCTTACCAACACACTCTCGGAAGGGCACTTGTTCTCACGTAGGGGATTTATGGTACTTCAAGTGCATCATAGGATGAGCTCCCCATTCCCTGGTTATAACCAAAACTCTATGGCATTTAGAAACACTTTTATGACACAGAAACTAAAATGCCTCTGCTTGCTCAAGTCAGAGAGGGGAATCAGGGCACTGCCTGGGCTGCTGGAATGTGGGAGGATGAGAGCTACTGAATCCTTAGAGAATGACCAGCAAACCTACAGCCTCATTTGGAGACTAGAAAGCTTTTCCATAGAACCGATGCATTTTAGATTATGTTTTGACTTCGAGTTAATGTGGAGAGCTTCTCTGGAAGCCCCAGGGAATGCTCAGTCATGATTACCTTCGTTTGATATTACTGCTTCTATTTCACGTATTTTAAAATTCATGGCTCAGAGGAGACTCACAGGATATGTTCGGTTCATAGGGCAGAGGTGTGGGGAGAAGGCTGTGAGGACGCCAGCACCCAGGATGGACTGGCTGAGTGCTGCAGGGCCCCCAGCCCACCCACGCATCTCCAGCTGCCTCCTGAATAGAGGCAGCTTCAGGCAAGCACAGATGAGAAGGAAAGAGCCCAGTGTCAGCGTCCCACTGGAACAAGATGCGTCTGTGCATGAATTCCTTCATTTGTTCACTCACTCATTCGTTCATTCCTCACTATTTATTGAGGGCTTTACGTGCAGGCACTATGCTGCCATATGCTGCCAGGTATGGGTAGCGACAAAACCGATAAAGCTTATACCCAGCAGTGCTGTCAGACTAGTCTCTTCAGTGAGTGCCAGAGGCATCGTGCCATGGAACCAAGAGTCAAGCCAAAGGCATCTCCAGAATGGCTGACAGGCATTGGGTTCTGTATCATTCCCACAGAGCTGTGAGAATAGAGTCTGTCCTGATTTATGGCTCAGGCATTTTTTTCTGGACTGAAAACATTGAAAGTATAGTTGACTAATAACAGCGTGTTAGTTTCAGGTGTACAGCAAAGTGTTTCACACACATATAAATATGTGTGTAACACACACACATATAAATATATATATATATATATGTATATTATTTTTTAGATTCTTTTTCACTATGACTTATTACAAAATATTCAGAACAGTTCCCTGTGCTATACAGTAGATCCTTGTTGTTTATCTATTTTATATGTATTAGTGAGTATCTGTTAATCCCAAATTCCTAATATATTCCTCTCCCTCTCCTTTCCCCTTTAGTAGCCATAAGTTTGTTTTCTATGTCTATGAGTCTGTTTCTGTTTTGTAAATAAGTTCATTTGTATCACATTTTAGATTCCACTAATAAGATGTATCATATGCTATTTGTCTTGCTCTGTCTGACTTACTTCACTTAGTATGATAATCTCCAGGTCCATGCATGTTGCTCCTAATGGCATTGCTTCATTCTCTTTTATGACTAAGCAGTATTCCATTGTTCCACATCTTCTGACATATACATCTTTTTTATCCATATATCTGTTGGTGGGCATTTAGGTTGCTTCTACGTCTTGCCTGTTGTGGATAGTGCTGCTATGAACACTGGGGTGCATATATCTTTTTGAATTAGAGTTTTCATCTTTTCCAGATATAACAGACATTTTCTTTAATGACACCCGAACTGCCACTTCTTACTGCACTAAGCACATAGGAGAGGTGCCTTAGGAAGGACAGGGAGCCATAGTGCCGACGATGAGACTTATGGTGAAAAACTTTCCAAGTTGGAACTCTAGAGAGGGACCCTGCTTTATTTCTCTGGCTTATTTTTTAAATGATCCCAATTTGTCCCTAAGGATGCCCATACAAAGGTTCTTGCTGCTGCTGCTGCTGCTGCTGCTAAGTCGCTTCAGTCGTGTCCAACTCTGTGCGACCCCAGAGACAGCAGCCCACCAGGCTCCTCTGTCCATGGGATTTTCCAGGCAAGAGTACTGGAGTGGGATGCCATTGCCTTCTCCAACAAAGGTTCTTAGTCCTGTGCAGTTTCACAATCTAACCATGATAATTTCTTTCAACACTAAAGCTTTAAAAAAGTCAACAGCCAAGCCTTCGAAATTCACCAATCACAACATGGTTGGAATTGATGACGTTTAGTCCTTGGAACTACAGTTGGTTTGTCTGTAAAATGATGGTCACATAACTAGGGAATTCAGGAAAAGGATCAGGTTTGGAGGGAAGGTGGTAAGTTCAGTCAGGACACCTATATTTGGGGTGCTCCCTACATCCCCAGGTGGCAATACCTGGTGCGCATTGGATGTACTAGTCTGTAGATAGAAATCTGGACTATAAAAATGGATTTTGTGGTCTTGGTCCACAGGTAGCACTGAAACCAAAAATTGGTGTTAAGGAAGGTATAAATAAGCATTATTTCTATTTTACAGAGAAAATGGAAACAAGTAACTTGCTAGTCATTGACTGAACTAAGAGCAAATCAGGGAACAGACTTAGACTTCATCCTTGGGTCAGTGCCTTGACATCTGCTAGGCTTATTTTCCTTCCAGAACCTCTAGTTAGCATTCTTACTGCAAATGAAGGCTTTTGCTTCAAAGTTTAAGCAAATAGAAAGCCCCAGGGATCAAGAATTCAGAAGGAAATGTAAAATCATTGTGTCATTTCCCCCAAACAACCTACTTATCATTCTGTGGATACTAAACACTTCAAGTCACTTGTTTGTATAAGCAATTTGCTAATTTTTTTCTGTGACATGAATAAACTTATAAACATGGTGCATTCTCATCAGAAGACAGACTGGAATCACATCACAAGAGCAGCACTGAAATTACAACCCTAGGAATGCCAGACTGATTTCAGCTCATTAGACAAAATAACAGGACTGTGAAGAGGAAGGAACTGCCTACGCCAGAACTGCTCAGATCCTGCTGCTGGTGGTGAAGCAAGGCCGCCTTGGCCCTCAGGTCTGGCACAGCAGGTGCTGTGCACACTGATGGGGGAGAGTCTTCGGATCCCCCTACCTCCTGTCCAGTCCTCAGACTAGCTGTGTAGGCACCGTACGGAGCCTCAATAAAAACGGCAATCCCAGCCCTCTGCTCTCACCCTGAGACCGGTGGAATCAAACAGCAGTTTAGTAAGATTACCACATGGTTACTAGGTCCATCAAAGCTTAATAAGCACTGGCCCAGTGAAATTAGCTGGGTGTTTTCTGCGTCCACATATGGTTTTTGTTTTGTTGTTAATCTTGACCACAATCTGCTTAGGTAGGACAAGTTGTCTCTCTCAACAGCTGACTTGCCTCCCTCCTTCCTATTTTCCTGGGCTTCCCTGGTGGTTCAGATAGTAAAGAATCCACGTGCAATGCAGGAGACCTGGGTTTGATCCCGGAGTTGGTAAGATCCCCTGGAGGAAGGCAAGGCAACCCACTCCAGTATTCCTGCCTGGAGAATTCCATGGACAGAGGAACCTGGTGGGCTACAGTCCATGGGCTCCCAAAGAGTCAGACATGACTGAGTGACTAACACTTTCACTTGCTTTTCCTGCTTTCCAAGGAAAAAGAACTGAACTGGGTGATAAAAAGTTTGGAAGAGGAATAGAATAATCACAATGGTACTCCCGATTTCAGGTGCTTTCATTACAGAAATAAATAAATAAGTAAAATGCCAAAAATACTGATGAGCCAAGTTCAGATCATCATATAAAGCAAAGTTTCCCAAACAAACTACAACAGACTAAATTGATAATGATGAACCAGCATTGGTAAGATTAAAATCCATGGCCAACTCAAGAGGACCCTGATGATGTATGGATAACAAAGCATCTCTCCTAAAAACTGTAAGCACAGCCATGATCTGTGAGCTCTGCCTCACAGAACACAGAATGAGAAGATTCAGTACCAACAACACACTGAATGGGCGTAAAAGAGAGAAAACTCTAGGTCTTTCAAACAGATCGACTCTAATACAGGCAGTTGGTTACACAGATGATGAAATCACTGAGACTCCCACGAGAAGATGGTGAGGCATCCCAGAGGCTCGCAGTGGGGAAGCTGCCACCACCCCAGGGCCAGAGGGGCCAGGGAGGTGGTGCCATTGCTGGGAGGAGCATCCTGGAGCCAGCAGGCGGGGCCACAAAGGAGATGCAGCTGCTATAGAGATGCTGCCTGAGGCAGAGAAATTGATACACTATCTTCTCTCTTCCTCCCACCCTTTCAGGGAGTGAGGAAATATTCATTAAACTAAGTTCTATTATAAGAAGACCTTTAGAGGAAACTCTAAAGGAGTAAAAATCGAAGAGCCACCTCTCCTCCTATGTAGACCACAATATAGGATCAGGACCAATAATTGACATCAACGCGGACCTTGGCTGCTTGTTACATGTCTTCGAAGACAGCAGCTGTCCAGGGACAGACTTCCCTGAATGACAGTGTGCACTGTTACTCCTGCCAGTGGAGGCCCGGGGAGCCCAGAACTTTCCAGCCAGGTCCGTCACCCTGCTGATGGCAGCTCCCCCCAGGGAGCACTCATACTGAGGAAAGGACAAGAGAACATCTTGCCACCAGAATCACTCAGACCTCCTCTGCTGTGTGTGTGTCGCTCAATCATGTCCAACTCTTTGTGTCCCCATGAACTACAGACCACCAGGCTCCTTTGTCCATAGGATTCTCCAGGCAAGAAGACTGGCACGGGTGGCCATTCCCCTTCTCCGGGTGATATTCTCAACCCAGGGATCAAACCCGGGTCTCCTGTGTCCACTGAGCCACTGGGGAAGCCCCTCTCCTTTGCTGAGTGAGACTCAACTCTTAGGAATCATGATTTCTAAGCAACTCCTTGGATACAATGTCCCTAAAATAAATTCAAAGTATGACTACCCAACCTACTAGAAAAGCAAAACAAAAACCCCCACCGAACAAACAAACCTTTTTTCTCCCCCAAATCTGATCCTTGGCTATTTAACCTAACAGAGGTTTTTTTCCCCTCTGAGATGCAAAAGGCCATAATAAATATTTCATCAGATTTTTCTAAAGATTAAATGATATAATACATGGGAGACACCCAGCACAGTATCCTGCCCAGGGTAAATCTTCAGGATGTGCTATTTTTTTAATTATCATCAATATTATTATTTTCTTTTAAGCCCTCTGCATCTTTTCTTTTTTTTTGGCAGGATGTGAGTATAATCGATAGATAAAGAGTAAAACTAGACTTGTCAGGAAATGTGTTCAATTTTTACATTTCATCTTAAGCAAAAGGTTAGACTTTAGGGTTAAGGTGGTTCTTAACCTTTAGCAGTTCTTAAACTTAAAACCCAGCTGGGCCGGACTTCAGAGGTTCTGATTTGTTTGGTCTGGGCGGGGCCCGACTATGAGCATTCCTGACGACGTGCAGGGGACATGAAGCTGACGCTCTGAGGTCCACGCTGAGAATCACTGGGCCTGAGGATAGAGCTGGCATGTTGTAAAGAACACAGGACGATATGACTGATTCAGAGCCATGGGGAAAACAACAGAATGACAGGCAGGTGTTTGGAAAATAAGGCTCCTTCAGCCCTGACAGCACGAAGGCCCTTAAGCATGGAGTCAGAGCAATCAGTCTCAAGAAGTCAAGAGACGCTGAGAGACTCGATGGAAAAGAACAGCCCTCACGCTGGGAACCCTGAGCATGTCATTGGGAATTTGCAGACAGTCATGGCCAGGAGGCTGGAAGTGTCATGTTCAGTTGATATGTGACAATTGCCATTAATGTGAAGTATCCTGCTAAGGGTGGGAAGCCGGAGTCGACAAACAGCAGCAGGGGAGGCCTGGGAGAGCAGTGAGGAAGTGTGTCTGTGTCTGACGCCCCCGCGGCTGCTCCTCGGCCCTCTCTGACAACCTCTCCAGGTCGCACGGTGGCCAACGGAGGTGGAAGAGGAAACCGGCTGAAGGAGAGAATAAAGGGGTGGATTTTGAAGATTTTGTTTTTCAGTTTTAATATTTTCTATTGAAGTATAGTTGACTCACAATGTTGTCTTAATTTCTGCCAAGTAATTCAGTGATACATTTATATACATTCTTTTTTTAAATATTCTTTTCCATTCTGGTTTATCATAAGATATTGAATATAGTTCTCTGTGCTATGAAGCAGGGCCTTGCTCTTTATCCATTCTATACACAAATGCTTACATCTGATAACCCCAATATCCCACTCCACCCCCCCCAAATGCCTTCCCCTTTAGCGATCACAAGTCTCTGTGAGTCTGTTTATCTATGTCTGTGAGCCTGTTTCTGTTTTGTAGATACATTCACTTGTGTCGTATTTTAGATTCCAGGTGTAGGTGATATCACATGGCATTTGCCTTTATTTTTTTTAATTGTATTTATTTATTTTTTAATAAAAAATAAATCGTTGTATTGTATTTATTTTTTTTAATTGTATTTATTTATTTTTGGCTGTGCTGAGTCTAGTTGTGGTGATCAGGGGCTACTCTGTAGTTGCAGTTCATGGGCTTCTCATTGCAGTGGCTTCTCTTGTCGTAGAGCACAGGCTTTAGGACACTCGGGCTTCAATAGCTGCAGCTCCCAGGCTCTAGAGCACAGGCTCAATAGTTATGGTGCACGGGCTTCGTTGCTCCTCGGCATGTGGGATCTTCCCGGATCAGGGATCAAGCCTGTGTCTCCTGCATTGGCAGACAATTATTCTTTACCAATGAGCCACCAGGGAAGCCCTGTCTTTCTCTTTCTGACTTACCTTATTTAGTATCATAACCTCTAGTTGCATCCATATAGCTGCAAATGGCATTATCTCATTCTTCTTTATGGCAGAATAGTATTCCATTGCACATATGTGCCACATCTTCCTTATCCATTCATCAGTTGACGGACATTTAGGTTGGTTTCATGTCTTGGCTGTTGTGAATAGTGCTGCTATGAACATAGGGCTGCATGGATTGTTTTGATTTATAGTTTTGTCTAAATATGTGCCCAGGAGTGGGATTCATGGATCATATGGGCATTCTATTTTTCGATTTCTGAGGAACTTCCATACTGTTTTCCTCATTGGCTGCACCAACTTACATTCCCAACAACAGTGTAGGAGGGTTCCCTTTTCTCCACACCCTCTCCAGCATTGGTTAATTGGAGCCATTTTTTTTTTAATTATATACTTGTTTATTTTTTTGTTGCACTGGGTCTTTGTTGCTGCTTGTGGGCTTTCTCTGGTTGTGGCGAGCAGGGGCTTCTCTTTGTTGAGATACATGGGCTTCTTGTTGCAGTGGCTTCTCTTGTTTCAGAGCAGGGGCTCTAGGTGTACCAGCTTTAGTAGTTGTGGCACTCGGGCTCAGTAGTTGTGGTTTACAGGCGTAGTTGCTCCACGGCATGTGGAAACTTCCTGAACCAGGGATTGAACCCATACCCCCTGCATTATCAGGCAGATTCCAATCCACTGTACCACCAGGCAAGTCCTGTAGACTTTTAAATAATGGCCATTCGACTGCTGTGAGGTGGTACCTTAAAAATATTATTGGTGAGAATGCTTCCATTAAAGCCAGGAAAGTAAAATTATAACTAGTTGTGCTTTTTATTTAAATAAAATATTTAAACTTAAAATAACACTGTGAGTTTAACATACATGCTTTTCAACTTTTCACTATTTTTTTTAGATACTTTAATATGCTAGAAAAATTATCATTAAAATACATAAGAATATTACATAGGGGGATAATTATTTCCTTTTGTCTCAATCTCCAGTTAGAAGTATTCACTATTAATAGACCCTTTCTTTAGTCAAAATTTTTGCATTTTGACAGCAAATATTTTGTAATAACTATAAATGGTATATAACCTTTAAAAATTGTGAATGACTATATGGTACACCTGTAACTTCTATCATATTGTACATCAACTATACTTCAGTGAAAACACTTATATTTTATTCTTTATGAATTTTTGCATTAATTTTGCTTTTTAAACTTACTGTCATTTAAATACTTACCTTAATTATTTGGCTTTGGTCACACCCTTAAATTTTGCACCCAAGGTGAATGCCTTGCTTACTGCACCCTAACTTGGCCCTGAGAGGGCAGCTCCGTGTTGGCACTTTGACAGTAGGTTCTGTGGTGGCAGATGAGTGCCTGGGGGAACACAGCTGTGCCCCTGGCAGGGGGAAAATTTGCCCAGTAAAGCAGATGACCCCAGGAGGAGAAGGTGGTGCCCGGAGAGTACAGTGGTGGTACCCAGGGGAGTGTGGTGATGAATACAGCACCCATAATACATTTGGGATGAGGAACAGCTGGGGAGAAAGTGGAAAAATATCCATGGATGTCACGGGCTAGTTGTTGAGACTTGTGCCCTTAAGAGATTCCCATAGGTGTGGGGTGGGGGGAGGAGTTTTGGAGGAGGCTGGGGTCCTGCATGAGTAATTAGGGATAAAAACCAATGAAGCCCCATCACCCAAGAAAATAAGTGTTAGTTGCTCAGTCGTGTCCAACTCTTTGGAACCCCATGGAATGTAGCCCACCAGGCTCCTCTGTCCATGGAGTTCTCCAGGCAAGAATATTGGAGTCACTCCCTTCTCCAGGGGATCTTCCTGACCCAGGGATCCAACCCACATCTCCTGCATTACAGGTGGATTCTGCACCATCTGAACCAGGGAAGCCCAGGAGGGTCTAAATAAGAAGACATTTCTGAGATGGTCTGGAGGTGGATGTGTCAGGGCATGCTCTGTCCCTCCAGGACTTTCCAGCTGTCATTCACAGGTCTTGGGCATAGCACCTCTGCTTTGCAGCCACTCTGGCCTCCCAACTGTCTGTCCCTACCTGTCCCTCAGGAAGCCCTCCCCAGACTTGATGCCACTGGCACTGACCTGGCACCGCACTCTTCCATCTCTCCAGCATCTCTTTGGCTCATTCATTCCTCTCTGTCTGGTTCAGAGAGTTGGAATGATACTCAACCAGGCAGTTATCAAGCCTGGGGGATGGGGAACGAAATGGTTTCTTTTAGCATTGGCTGTTTGGAGGCAGGAATAAATGTCATTGGAATACAGCTTTTCTTTTGCCTTCTTAATTGTAAAGCTGATTGGGACTTAAACATCTTTCACTTGTCAGAATCAACCTTCTCTCTGAAGTAAGAGAATTTAACTGCATTTATTTGAAGAGCCACTGCTCTGGCTCTAGCTACAGAAATCTGCACTCTGAACCATGCAGGCCCGGAAGGGAAATCTCACATCTGTCCTGTGCTACTCTGCATGAACTAGGAACCAAGACAGCAGAGAAAAGGCAGTCAGCACACGTGGATTCTTGCCCCAGTCACATCACTCTATGTGTGGTCTGGAAGACATGTTTATCTTTCTGCATCTCACCTCCCGCACCCTCAGAATACAAATGATCACAGCTTCCTTTAGCCAAACTTTCAGGGACGCACAGTTGCACTGGATCTCGCCTCACCTCCCACATCCTGACACAATGACGTACGCCAGCTTTGCTCTGATAACATTTTCACGTTTGTATGAAAAAAAAGTGTGTAATTTCCTTTTTGGCTTATTGTTAACATAAATGTTGCCATTACTCAAACTGGTGAATAAGCCAGAAAAGGAAATGACACATTTATTTTGGGCTTCCCAGGTGGTGCTAGTGGTAAAGAATCTGCCTGTCAATGCAGGAGATGCAAGAGACTTGGATTCCATTCCTGGGTCAGGAAGATCCCCTGGAGGAGGGCGTGGCAACCCACTCCAGTATTCTTGCCTGGAGAATCCCCATGGACAGAGGAACTTGGCGGGCTATAGTCCATGGGATCGCAAAGAGTCGGACATGACTGAGTGACTTACCACATACGTAACATTATGTCATATAGTGAGGTGTCTTTAAGTTCCAAGCTGGTTGTTGGGACAAGAAGATGATCTGCTTACTGTTTATATTAACCACTTCTGGACTTGGCTAAAATAAACACACAGTGTACTACTATGAAAATTAAAAGGCAAGGACTTTGTTATATTAAGTGGATGGTTAAAGATAATGTAAAACATCACTGTTTGTTTACAGTAGATTGTATTTGCTGGGGCTGCCACGTACTTGAGAGGATCTGTCACTCGTTGAGTGCCTACCACACACCTGGGATGGGGCCAGGTCTTTTTAGTCCTCAAAATTAAATGATGAGACAAGTATTCTTTTGCGAAAACAAAGGCTAGATAGCTGGTCAGCAGTGAAGCCAATATGCTCTCTTGTTTTTTGCTTGTTAATTTTCCATAAGTAAAAAAATGTAATAGATGTGTCACAGAGTTTAAAATGTATCTCCTGCTCACTCACGGTCACCATCTGTCCAGTTCAGGGGCAGACAATGCTATCAGTTTCTTGTCACCTAGGCACACACAAGACAATACTCCCTAAAATATTCACCTCTGCTTTTTTTTTCCTGTACAAATGGTAGTATAGTACCTCTTTGCACTGTTGCAGAAGAACACATCTGGTGATCATCCCATATCATAAACATAAAGCCTCCTTATTCCTGTTTTGGGGTGTACTATATTTTATTTGAGCTTCCCTGATAGCTCAGTTGGTAAAGAATCCGCCTGCAATACAGGAGACCCTGGTTCAATTCCTGGGTTGGGAAGATCTGCTGGAGAAGGGATAGGTTACCCATTCCAGTATTCTTGGGCTGCCCTTGTGGCTCAGGTGGTGAAGAATCCACCTGCAATGCGGGAGACCTGGGTTCGATCCCTGGGTTGGGAAGATCCCCTGGAGAAAGAAAAGGCTACCCACTCCGATATTCTGGCCTGGAGAATTCCATGGGCTGTATATCCATGGGGTCGTGAAGAGTCCACTTTCACTTTCACTATATTTCATTTGAGGCTTTCCAGGTGGCGCTAGTGGTAAAGAAACCTGCTTGCCAATGCAGGAGAAGGGAAAGGCAACCCACTCCAGTATTCTTGCCTGGAGAATCCCAACGGACAGAGAAGCCTGCTGGGCTACTGTCCGTAGGGTTGCACAGAGTTGGACACTACTGAAGCAACTTAGCCGGCATATTTTAACTGTGCCCAATTGATTGGCATTTAAGATATTTCCAAATTTGCTTTTACATCAGTGTGGCAGAGAATGGCCTTCACACACACACACACACACACACACACACACACACACACACACACGGAGGGAGCAGAACATTTGTTAGGAAAAAACTGGGTAATCTTCCTTCTAAAGGGTCTAGGCAGGATTTTGAAGGATGTGCTACCCCCTTACTGTGAAGTGGTAGGCAGACTATTGTGCAAATCATCATACCAGCTCCCATCTGTGTGTGTGAGTGCATGCTTCAGAATATTCATGAGGACGCAGGGCACTCTGCTTACAGCGCACCACTGTTGATAAAGCACTTACTTAGAAAAGGATCTACAGATAAACCAAGGATGCTGAGGAAGGGAAGAAACTGGTTCTTTTTTGCCCACTGCCAAATAACTGCAGCCTCTGAATGTGTGTCTTTCTTCCAGACAAATGCAGGTGCACAAAATTCTGTTTACACTCTCCTGGAATGAACTGCATCAGAAATGGGTTCTCTCCGTATACGTGGGGCATAAATGCAAACTTGGAAAAGGCACAAGCCTCACCCACTCTTTTTCATGCAAAAATCAATGGCCACCTCTTACAAAAATGGAAACACATTTATATTCAGCAAATCAAAGAAGTTAATGTACTTCAAGTAAATTCAAATGTAAATCTCAAAAAAAAAGGCTGCTCTTGTCCCTTGACTTGCACAGAAAGTTGAAATCATACAGTGGTTTCCGAGGGGGCCAGATGCAAGCCATCTGACCCACCCAGTTGTTGAGACTGGTCATTTGGGGGGTGAAAGTGCGAGGAACTCCGACTTGAAGGGAGCGCCATCATGAGCTCAGACCAGAGTTGGCAGGGCTGCTGAGAAAGATGAGCGCAGATGGGAACTGCGGGGTTCTCTCACAATCGTGACTGAGTTCCTCCAGCCACATGTCCCTTCTCCTTGAGTTGTCAAGCTCCTCTTAGACAAGGTCCGCACCACCCGTACTGCCAATGCTGCTGATAGGCATCCCTAATCCCCCTTACGATGTCCCACTGTGAGCAGAAGGGACCTCCATGTGGGTTCTGTGGTGTGCCCAGGCCTCTGCAGATATTTCTCCACAGGGACACTCAGGAGACTCCGGGCGCTACGCTGCAGGATGCATCCTTCAGGAGTGGAAATTATGCGCAGTTGCTACCAATCCCCACCTCCAGGGTGGGAGCCTGGCCAAAGATCTTGCATGTGTAGGTGGTGGGGAGGGGGATATTTTATTTTAGCATTACCCACCATGGTGGACTTCAGAGCTCCTCCGTCTGCAAAGAGCCAAAAATATCTCTCCAGAGATGCCGTGAATACATTTCATAAATTGCCTTTCGAGGGGGCTTTCAACAAAATTCTCATCAAAATTGAAACCACTGACCAGGATTCAACTAAACACCCCAGAATGCAGCAGATTTTTGAGTTCTTGAGAGCATCATAGTACAGAGGATAAACTGTGGAGCCAGCCTGCCTGGTATAACTCTTGACTCCTCCACTTCCTAGCAAGTGCTGTCTAAGCTGGCTAAGTTCCCTGACCTCTCTTCCCCTAGTTTCTACATCTGTAAAATGGGTGCAGTATATCTGCCTTATGGAGTTATGAGGAGAACTGAGTGCTCAGAACAGTCATTCAGTACAGAATAAGCTCTCTTGAGACTTCCCTGGCAGTCCAGTGGTTGGGACTTTGCCTTCCGGTGCAGAGGGTGAAGGTTTGATCCCTAGTTGGGGGCTTGGATGCCATATGTCTCGTGGCCAAAAAAGTCAGGATGTGGAAGAGAGGCAATACTGTAACAAATTCAATAAACACTTTAAAAAAATGGTCCACATTAAAAAAAACTTAAAAAAAAAAGATACAAATAAACGTATATAACAGAAAGAGACTCACAGACTTAGAGAAGGAACTTAGCTTGCATGTACACACTGCTTTATTTCAAATGGATAACCAACAATGACCTTCTGTATAGCACATGAAACTCTGCTCAATGTTATGTGGCACCTGGATGGGAGGGGAGTTTGGGGGAGAATGAACACATGTATATGTATGGCTGAGTCCCTTCACTGTTCACCTGAAACTATCACATTGTTAATTGGCTATACCCCAATACAAAAGAAAAAGTTTTAAACAAATCTTTAAAAAAAGAATAAGCTCTCAATAATGTTAGCTCTTATAAAGAAAAATAATTTCCCTTTTCCACAAGCTTATTTTGGTGGTGCTTGTGGGATCTGTTTGCAGAGGCAGTGATTCAAGGCCCAGCCTCTGAAGAAGCTGAGAGCCTCCATGGCAACAGATGAGCCTTTTTTCTGGGTTCTGGCAGGGCCACTGATACCAAGTCACAGTGATGCAGAAAACAAGGAGTCAGGATGATGGCTGGGGTGCCTTGCTCTACCCAAACAGTACACAGGGGGCCTTGCCAAGCAGCACAGATGCCCAGATTTTTCTCACAGTTGTCGTTTTGCCTGGCAAAGAGAGCTTTTATCTTTCAAAGATACTGATGTCTTCTCCCCTGTTCTCTCAGCCCCACTGCTCTGAGGTGGAGGCTCTGGGAGAATCTGCTGGGCTGCACCGCACTTCCCAGGCTGCCTACACAGCAGCTCCCCTCAGGCCAGTCCAGACAGCCCTCTATTCAGTTCTTGCCATGAAATCACACAGAAATTCTGGCCTGGGCTGGCCACCCCTGTGGCCAGAAGTGACGCAGACTCGGTACGATCTTTGATTCTGTTGGTCACTTATTTGAGGGTTTTGTTGGAGGGGAGTGGAATCTGCAGAGTCAGAGGCGCTTACAGAGATCTTCCCACTGGTTTATCATGCCCGCTTTGTCATGCACTCAACGTGACTTCATCCTCACATTGCTTGCTTGCTAAGATGCTTCAGTTGTGTCTGACTCTGTGACCTCATGGACTGTCACCCGCCAGGCTCCTCTGTCCATGGGATTCTCCAGGCAAAAATACTGGCATGGGTTGGCATGCCCTCCTCCAGGGGATCTTCCCAACCCAGGGATCGAACCCACATCTCTTACATCTCCTGTATTGAGAGGTGAGTTCTTTACCACTAGCAGAGTCCCCCTGATTCCTGGGAGGATTCAGGCCTAAGAGACACATCTTAAGTCAGAAGAGAGACATGGGAAAGATACCAGCCTTGAGGTCCAGAGAGCCGGGTTCCCTGTTTCCCTCTGTCACGCAGTGGCTGTGTGACCAGGCTCAGATCACATCTCTTCTCTGATATTAGTTTTCTTATCTGAGACTCTCCATGGGAGCATGAGCCCAACCTTCAAGTTGGGACATGCGTTTAGGGTTTGACTGCCATGTGGGGTGAATCCAAAGGATACATGGATACAGTTAATCCCATGGATAAAACATGTGGAGGCCAACCTTTGAAGGGTCAGTGGTCACAGATGTTGTCCAAGGGTTGGAGTCTGTGTGTGTGTGTGTGTGTGTGTGTGTGTGTGGTGTGTGTGTGTGTGTGTGTTGGGGGACTGGGGAAGAGGGAGAGGGGTGAGGTGTGTGTTGTACAGCCTCTATGTGTGTGAGAGAAAAGGGGGAAAGTGTACATGTCAAAGAATCAGGGAGAGACACTGTGGATGTCACTTCTGTGTGTGAGGGAAGGAAGATGGGGAGAGAAGAGGGTGGGGAAAGAGGTGGAGGGACTGTGAAGAATTCAAGAGCATATTGTGAGTGTGTGTGAGGAAAAGGGAATGGGGAGAGACAGAGAACAAGGAAGAGAGATGTGTGTGTGTGTGTGGCAACTTGATCAGTGGCTGGACTGTACACACAGCTCCTGCCTACAGTTCTCAGAAACCTCCCCAAGCTCCCCAAAGAAGCTCTGTCAGGGTCTTTGGGGAATTCTCTTCTCCAACTGGCTCCAGAGCAAGGCTGGATTCTCTCAGTCTGAGGACAGAGGAGCAGGAGGCCCCCCAGGGTCCCGCTCCTCTCATCAGGGCCTGATTTCTGGATCTGGTACCTGAAAGTCTGGCTCTGCGCTGGAGAAAACAATCCCCACTGGGTGCTGGAGTGCCTCAGAGCAGCACAGCCTGTGCAGGCAGCACCTAGAAGCTGGCTCACCCTCTCTGCGCAGAGAATGAGGATGCCAGGCCCTGCTTACAGCTCCAGGCCTGGCGACGTCATCCCAGAAGGGATGTGAGGAAGGAGGAGTCAGGCTCTATCCTTGTCAGGACTACTCCAGTTTGGAGGAAGTGCGAGGTCCGTTTGGGAAATTGTGAAAAGAGCCCGTAGTGGAAATCTTCCTTTCAGAGTCTGGCATCCAGTCATCCTCTTCCTGATAAAACAGTACCCCAAATATTTGAGGAACTGCCTCTCCCCACTCCTTTTCATAGAGTTGACCTTGGCCCCAGGCCTGGGTCTGGCTTGAATCAGGCATCTTCCCCCACTCCCAGCCACAGTGATTAGATCAGGGAGGGACAGGTGAACACACAGGCCAGTGCGAGCCATGCCTAGGACTTTGTTCAACACTTGCAAGAGGGGTGGTTTCTAAGGATGTGTGATTGAGAGACAAGAAGGGTTAGAGTTCCGGCTGTCATCTTGCGATTGTGACAAGTGCGAAACTGCAGCCCACCAGCAGAAAGCAATGGAAAGGAAAGAGACAGTCCTGAAGGTACAGTTTAAACTCTGGATCCAGCAGTACCTGAAGCCACATTACCCTTGAACATCTCTGATTACATAGCAGATACATTCCCTTTTCTTGAAGCCAAGTTGGGTTGGGTTTTCTATCACTGGTGACCCATGGCTGACACAGAGGGGAATGGGATTCCCAGCCCCCTACTGAGAATCCACAATGTACTGGGCAGGTACAGTGACTGGTGCTGGGGGAGGAAATGATGGAGCACAAGGCTCCTGTCCCTGGGGTGCTCAGTCACTTGGGAAGGCAGACATCTGAACAAGCCAACACCCCAGCGACACATATCCATGTCCCTCCAAAGAGAGGAGCTGACAGCCTTAATTCAGAGCCAAGATGGGAAGCCAGTGGGGGACAGAGGAGTTAGGACATGGGGTTGTCACTGGGTAACAAACACCAGCTTTAGAGATGGAAGGACTGAGACCTGAATTCCAACACCACCTCTCCAAGTCTCCATTTATTCACCTGCAAAAGGGGGAGTCTTATCTCCTAGTTTTGTTGTAAGAATTAAGACATTTAATCAGCTACTCAAGACATATTTGTTGAGCACCTATTATGTGCCAGAAACTGTGGACAATATGGTGTGCAAAAGAGAGAGGGAGCTTATATTCCAGTGGCGGAAGCATCCAAACAAGAGCCTACAGATTTCCCTAGTGGTCCAGTAGTTAAGAACCCACCTGCCAATGCAGAGAACATGAGTTCGATCCCTGGTCCAGGAAGATCTCACATGCAGCAGAGCAACTAAGCCTGGCAGCTGCAACTGCTGAGCCTGTGAGCCTAGAGCCCGTGCTCCACAACAGGAGAAGCCACTGCAATGAGAGGCCCATGCACCACAATGAAGCGTAGCCCCCGCTCCCTACAGCCAGAGACAAAAGTGTTCAGGCAGCAGTGAAGACTCAGCATAGTCAAAACAAACAAACAATGCAAGAGCCTAGAACGAGTGAGCAGGACAGGGAAGGGCATGGGTGGGAGAGGAATATCAACAGACACAAACGTTTCTTGATGACCATCTGTGGACTGTGAGGGGAGGTCTGGGAGCAGAATAGGAGGGCAGCATTCCAGGTGGAGAGAGACCCCCGTTATGGAGAGAGAGGGAGGGAAGGAGGTGGGAGGTGGGAGAGCAGGGGGCACCGACCCTGTGGGCCTCTGTGGGATGCTTAGTTTTGTCTTTATCTTAAGAGCCAAAGAAAACAAGGATGGGTTGCTTCTGGATAATTAGAAGTTCAAAGCAAATTACTGCACTGGTTTTGCACTCAATTGCAATGTTGTTGGGCTTCCCAGGTGGCACTAGTGGTAAAGAACCCTCCTGCCAATACAAGAGACATAAGAGGCGTGGGTTCGATCCCTGGGTCAAGAAGGGATGGAAGAGAGCACAGCAACCCACTCCAGTATTCTTGTCTAGAGAATCCCATGGACAGGAGCCTGGAGGGCTACAGTTCATAGGGTCACAAAAAGTCGGACACAACTGAAGTGACTGAGCACACACGCATGCAATGCTGTTATGGCCAAGTTGAGAAGACAGATTAGGAGAGAAGCAACCTGTGCTAAGCTCAGGGCATCTCACCTGCATTAAAGCAGTGTTGTGATGGCAAGGGAGGGAGCAACAGCAGTGTTATCCCCAGCCTGGGCAGGAGTTGCCAGTGAGGAATCGAAGACTTGCTTCCACTCTCCCCTGGGAGGGCCAGAGGGCCCAGGCTCAGGACTCCATTCCTGGTGGGGAGTCATCACCAACTACAAAACTGACGCATCAAGGGGCCCGGACCTCCTGGGACACGAAGCCCGTTAAGCAGACTAAGCTTCCTGCCGGGGTATCTCCTCTGCTCCCAGGTAAGCAGAGTGGGACAGTGGAAAGATGCTGGGCTTCAAAATAAAATAAGCTGGGTTCCCAATCCAGGCTCAGTGCCTTGTCAATCACATGACTTTGAGCAGGTCTCTCAGCCCATCTCCTACCCTGTGTAGACTTCTTAAAAAAAAGAATATTTATTTTCATTATTTATTTGGCTATGAAATGTCAGCTGCAGCATCTGGGACCTTCGATGTTCATTTTGGCATGAGAGATCTTTAATTGCAGCATACACACTCTTAGTTAAGCCATGTAAGACCTATTTCCCTGACCAGGGATTGAACCTGAGCCCCCTATGTTGGGAGTGTGGAGTCTTAGCCACTGGACCACCAGGGAAGTCCCTTCTACCCTGTAACCTGAGGCTAAGGCCTACCTTGGAGCCTTTCTGGGGATCTGTGAATTTAAGGCAGACAACATGCCTCCTACTCAGGAAATGGGCCATGACTTTCACTTCTCTTCTCCAGTCTTTCTTGGGATTCTGGGTGACCAGCTTGAGCCACATGTGACAAGACAGATCCAGGACTGCCCCAGGTGCTGCTGAAAGCATCCCAGGGTAGAACATCTGAGTTGCCGTAAGGACTTACCTATGTAAATAAAACTCCCCTGGGAGAGGGATCGGGAGATATGCCCAACCCAGATGGCACGTGGTGAGCTCCTTCCAGTCTTTCCTGGCAGCTGGCTCTGATCAAGGGGGAGACAAAAGAGAGCCCAGGAGGGGTGCAAAGCATCTAGGTGGGGAGGACACCTTTGGAGGCCTCGAGGGTATTGAACATGGACGGGCAGCAAAGGCCCCATTCAGGGTCTCTGAATCAACAATTAGTGGCCGTGAGCATTTGCAGCAACATGGACGGACCTAGCGGTGATCATACTAAGAGAGGTGAGTCAGACGGAGAAAGATAAACATCATATGATATCACTTACATGTGGAATCTAAGAAATGATACTATGAACTTATTTGTAAAACAGAAACAGACAGACTTAGAAAACAAACTTCTGGTTACCAAAGGGGAAGTGGGGGAGAGATGATTTAGGATTTGGAGGTTAAAAGATAACGCCATGCATGCATGCTCAGTTGTGTCCGACTCTTTGTGACCCCATGGACTGTAGTCTGCCAGGCTCCCCTGTCCATGGGATTCTCCAGGCAACAATACTGGAGTGGGCTGCCATTTCCTACTCCAGGGGGTCTTCCTGACTCAGCAACTGAACCCATGTCTCCTGTATCTTCTATTGGCAAGTGGATTCTTTACCACTGCACCACCTAGGAAGCCCCTAAAAGTTGTATATGTGTGTGTGTGTGTGATTTTTTACTTTGAATACACACACACACACCCACGTATATAGGCTTCCCTGGTGGCTCAGTGATAAAGAATCTGCCTGCCAATGCAGGAGACACTGTTCAATCCCTGGGTCAGGAAGATCCCGTGGAGAAGGAAATGGCTACCCACTCCAGTATTCTTGCCTGGACAATCCTATGGATGGAGGAGCCTGGTGGGCTATAGTCCATTGGGTCGCAAAAATGTTGCACATGACTGAGTGACTAAAAAACAACAAATATGTGTGTGTGTGTATATAGGGGCTTCCCTGGTGGCTCATGTGGTAAAAAGATACACATTACTATATATAAAACAGATAAACAAGGACCTACTGTATAGCACAGGGAACTTTATTCAGTATCTTGTAATAATGTATCATGGAAAAGAATCTGAAAAACACATGTGTATGTGTATAACTGAGTCACTTTGTGGTGCACCTGAAACTAACACAATATTGTAAATCAGTTATAGGGGTTCAATAAAAATAAGTAAATAAAACAACAACTACAACAACAGAAGAGTTAGTGGTAGTTTCAAAACTTCAAGAAAAGGAGCCCTGGCACCCCAAGGAACCCCCCCGTGCAGTCATCTGGTGGCCGTGCCGTGTCCTCAGAACAGCACAGACTAGCAGGCAGGGAGAGGGAACGTGAACAGGGCACAAGAGACTCGGCAAGAACAGAGCCCAGGTCAAGGCTTACAGAGTCTCAGATGAGCCACTGAGAGCGTTGGAAATGCATTATCCTGTGTCTCTTTGCAACGCCATCTCTTTCCAGGCAAATTCAATCCTTGGCCTGTTACCAGGGTGAGACTGGAAGGTACAGAGTTCCCTGGGCAATGTCAGCATGAAATCTTCCTTCTGGGAGGTTCTGGGAAGAGGAGAAACAATCAAGACAGAGACTTTATCTTGTCTGAATTCCCTCTCCTCTACTCAGCCCTCGATGCCACTCAGAATCCTGCTGTCTAAATTGTAGATCAAGTGTGTTATTAGATGTGAGAATTAGAAGTGACAACCGAAATGCCCCGCGCCATGATGCTAGTACTCATTAAACCATCCCTGTCTATTATTTCAGAGAAAATACATGCTCACTAAGAACATCCTTAGTGACTGTCTGCTAAAATACACTCCTAGTGACTTAAATCAAACACGGGGAGGCCTGGGTTGTCCTTGAATTGTCATGTGGCCGTGAAAACCACAGATGCAGAGAAACAGTATATTCTTTCACTCTAAAATGGGATTGGGGGGGCTTCCCTGGTGGTCCAGTGATTAAGAATCTGCTTTCCAACACAGGGGGCGTGAGTTCGATCCCTGGTGGGGAACTAAGAGCCCACATGCTGCAGGGTAACTAAGCCTGCACATTGCAAGTAGAGAAGCCTGTGTACCACAATGAGAAGCCCATACACCACAACTAGAGAAAAACCCATGTGCTCCATGAAGACCCAGCACAGTCAAAAAAAAAAAAAAAAGTGGCTTGCACCAGAAGGAAAGGTTTTACCACAATGAAGCATCTGGATTAGGAAGCCTGAACTCTGGGGTCTCACCTTCATAGACAGACTCTCCTCTAACCTGGTCTCTCTGTTGGTGGCTGCCCCCTTCAGTGGCCCAGTTGGGGAGATCTGCTGGAGACCTGGCCAGAGGGCCTCACTAAGACCTGGATGAAGGCTCCAGAGCTGCAAAGGGGAGGTGAACACAGAGGGGACCTTCAACTGAATCAGCTCCTGTGAAGGACCACCCTACTCCGCGGGGCAGATGCCACATTCACTAGCTTACTTGGGAGCCCACTGGCTTACCTGAACTTCACAGCTGGGAAGCCATGACTGAAAGGAAAAAGAGGAGCCCTCTTTAGTGCTTCCAGAAGGCTCATCTGTTCTCCACCTGAGTGTGTGAGCATTGGCGTGGCACCTGCGTAAACCTCCAGAGACCCACCATGCTAGAATACACCACAACACTGCACGTCCTCCACAGACATCAGACAGGAAGCCTTCATAAGGGAGGTGGGACACAGGCACTAAGCAATGGAAGGCATAGGTACCTGTGCCACATAGATGCCACCCTGTGGCCTTTCATTTCTGAAAAGGCTCTGGGCAGAGAAGTGTGTACGCTGGCAGGCTTGATAGATGATGAATTAAAAATGAATGAAGATAGTCAGCTGAGTTAGATTTTCATCTCCTAAACTTGAAAGCCTACACTGTAATACTTACAGATGACCTGCTCTCAGAGACTAGAAACCACCCTTCAGCAGATATGGTGACAGGACAAGTCTGGCTGGTCTGTAAGGAGAACGGGCTCGCTCTACCACCTTCAGCCTCATGCCCCACCCAGGTACGGACTTGTCATATGCAAAGGCAGATTCCTCTTTTCCCCAACCATCTTGGGAAGTTACACTGCCCTCTGAGTTCAGGCTCATGATGCTGCCTGAACATAATCATCATCCTTCACTACACTAGCAAATTTCAGCACCAAGCATCTGGCCAGCTCCTCAATGGCCCATCCCTGGGACTCTCACGAAGTGTTGCAGAAGTCCTGAATCCCTGTCAACCTCTCAGGAGGGGCCCAAAAAAGGTCAGGGATTTTGTGCAAGGTTTCAAAGCTTGCCAAGCAAGAAACAGTCTGATTAGAAATAAAGCTGAGTATATTGATTTTTCTTGATGAAGTTTTGAATGCAACAAGCATTCAGGGCACGTTTTTTAGCATCCAGCAACACCATACGAGGTACTTATTAATAAAGCCCTGAGAGAGAGAGAGAGAGATTGTCCCAAGGTCAAAAATAAAAGCATGGAGAGAGCACTTTAATATTATCATCAGAAGTGCACAGTGTCGGAAGTGACTTCCCTTGACCTTGTCCCATGGAAACAGATTCACAGACTCTCACACACTCCTTGGACTGAAGATCTTGAATATAATTTTAGAGAGGAAAACATAAATTGAGAGAAAGTGGTTTTTAGCAAAGCAAGTGCAAGTCTGCATAAAAGCTGCCAAGGTCTCTGTAATACAATAAGCCCAGAAACATCCAACAAAGAGAGAAGCATTTCCTTTGGAACTAAGGTATAAAAGCTTGATGATTACGTACATTCCTGAGACTCTCATAAAAATTCTGTCTCACAACTCCTTTTAGTTTGTTTGTCTTTAGCTCATGTTAGGGTTGACTTTTTTTTTTTAAGCCACAAACAAGTCTAATAACCACATCTAGTATTTTGGCATACTCCTAGTATATCGAAGGGTTTCCCTTGTGGTTCAGATGGTAAAGAATTGGCCTGCAATGCAGGAGACGTGGGTTTGATCACTGGGTCAGGAAGATCGCCTGGAGAAGGGAATGGTTACCCACTCTAGTATTCTTGCCAGAGAATCTCCAGGGCAGAGGAGCCTAGCAGGCTACAGTCCATGAGGTCGCAAAGAGTCGGACACAACTGAGCGACTAAGTACACATGTACTAGTATAATGAGGACCAAAATTTTCCTGCTATGTGAATACACCTAGTCTCAGGCCCAGGAGCATCTCTAAGTCTTAAGAACCTGCATGGAAAGCTACTAAGCTCAAAAATGGCTTTCACTGAGCTTCCAATGAAAAAGGACGATGTTGTAACAACTTCTGCAAACATTAGTTTCTTCAGCTACAAAATTGGAATATTGGCTCTACATACCTCATGGATGGCTGAGAGGTTAAAACAACATAATGCAAGCGAAAAATGCTTCTTAAATTTAATAAGGTCTGGCTGCATCCTTCTTGATGACCTAGACTCTAGTTTGGGTTCAGGCATCAGGATGCTCTCAGCCACAGGATGAACCACAGGCTGCTTTCTGGTCCCCTGACTCACACCTCAGGGCCTTTGCACTGCCTCTGGGCACTCTCTCAGCACCAATCCCAACTCTATATGGTTATGGTTGGGACCTTCCTGTCTTCTGTGTTAGATTCTGAGCTCCTACAGGGCAGGGGCCTCTTCCTGTTGTTCTTGGAGGCACCCTTCTCCACTCCAGCCAGTGCTATGCTGGGCAGGCTTGTTCCAGCTGTGGGGAGCTAACTGTGGGCACCTCTCCATCACTCAGCATTCAGTGATAATCTGGTGGTAGCTCAAAAACACATATGGTGGGGATATTTACACTATGGAAATTGACAAATGCTACAAATCAAGCTCTTTTTCTTTTTATCCCTGGAGAGCCACGTGTCAAAAACTTACCAGGATACTACTGACCCCTAGCCAGTGCTCTCACCTCATCCTTTTAACCTGACACATTCATGCTGGACAAACGCCCTCTACAACAGAACCAAAATCTAGTGTGTCATGACACTCTCTCTTTAAAAAAAAGTATGTATTTATTTGGCTGTGTTAGGTCTTAGTTGCAGCATGTGGGATCTAGTTCCCTAACCAGGGATTGAACATGGGCCCCCTGAATTGGAGACACAGATTTTTAGCCAATGGAGCACCAGGGAAGTGCCTACACCCTCCCTTCTCGAAACATATGTACTCTCAGTTCTATGATCTACCTGCCTGGCTTGTTCCCCAGTGATGGCAGCAATAACCACTGTAATCAGAGCGAACATCTGCTGGGACTTACTCTGGGCTGGCTGCTGGCAGATGTCTCTCAGTGAGTCCTGTCCACGGGGCTGTGAGGCTACGAGGCTTTGGAGCCTTGTCCACGGGCAGAGGGGGCCAGCATCAGAACCCAAGCCAACTTGGCCACGTCCCCCGCCCCGGTCACAGCCACACTGGGTCACTTGCCCTGCTACCCTCCCGTCACCCTCTCCCCACGATCACATCTCTGTGCATGTCCAGCACTAGTCACTGTGGTTCTATTTTCACCCACGTAGCAATGATATGAAGAGATCTTGTTGATTATGCTCTGCGGCCCCTTATTATGATTTTCCTAACAGCCTCCAGTTTCATCCTTGGCGAGTGGGGCTGACTCCCTGGTCCCCACCGTAGGGGATGTCAACCAGCCTGAATGTCAACCAGCCTCAGAGCCCACACTGCTACATTCTTCCTCCCGGACTGAGGCTCCCAGGGGCCACAGCTGTCCACATCGCTTCTCTGAACCTGGCCTTGAGAACATTCACTGGGGGTCCACTACAGTGGGCATAGAGCTGCCTCGTTTATTACTCCCAGTGGTTCCCTACACCAGCAAAAGCTTGATTTGATGGATAGCAGACCAGGGAACGGAGAGCTAAGAAGGGGCCAAGCCAGAGTTTTAGTCAGGCGTGCATGATGGCATTAAAAAAAACATATTTTATTTATTTGGCTGTGTCGGGTCTTAGTTGTGGCACATGAGCCTCCACTGTGGCATGTGAGATCTTTAGTTGTGTTGTGACATGCAAACTCTTAGTTGTGGCATGTAGGATCGAGTTCCCTGACCAGGCATCGAACCTGAGCCTCCTGCATTGGGAGCGAGGAGTCTTAGCCACTGGGAAGACCAACAGGGAAGCCCTAGGGCTGGCATTCTTTCCATAACACCAGAGGTCCACTGCCATCTCCCAGCCCCTGGCCCACAGAGCAGCAGGCCCTGCCCTGGTAACCCTCTAGGCGGCCCCTGCAGCTCCTTCTCCCGACCCAGGGTCTGGTGAGTGGGACCATACTGTGGGTTGGGCTATATCTCCTCCCCGGCTGGGGAGGGCCTGCCCAAGGCATGAAATCCCCACGGCCACATAGTTACTGTCCCTCGAAAGGTAGCCTCCATTCAGTGAAAAGCAAGTAGTTAACTCTGCTTAAAGGTGGTCGCTAAGTTAAGGGCAGTTCAGGTGACTGTGTGTGTGTGTGTGCTAAGTTGCTTCAGTCATGTCCAACTCTTTGCAACCCCATGGACTATAGCCCTCCAGACTCCTCTGTCCATGGGATTCTCCAGGCAAGAATATTGGAGTGGGTTGCCATTTCCTTCTCCAATGTCATGCATTGGCAGGCAGGCTCTTTACCACCAGTGCCACCTGGGCAGCACTGTCCAGGTAACTAGGGAAATACATTCATCTCTTCTGAGTTGTGGTGGACACCCTGGTTTGATTGGACCTTTTTAATTTTTATTTAAAAATTTTCTGACCTCCATGGTTTCCGCTGAGAAATCTGTTGTCACCTGAATTGATCTTTCCTTATAAAAAATATATTGTTTATGTCTGGCTGCTTTCAAGATTTTAAATTTTTTCTTTAGTCTTTAAGTTTGATTTTTATGTGTCCTGGTGTGGATCTGAATGTATTTGTTTTTCCAAGTCATGTGTTTATTTTTGGGGGCTTCAAGGACATCTTCTGGCAATATTCTCAGAGAATGACCTTTTCTCCTCAAAATCA